>OX336394.1:146091379-147291379 GCA_946902985.2 Meconema thalassinum | reverse complement strand
TACGCATTTCGGCGAAATTCCCGTTAAGATTGAGAAGCACGATACGCTGCATGAGGTCCGTGGAGTTATATTCCATCGAGACCTCATTTTAAACAGCGAAGCGGAATTGATGCGGGATCTGGGGGAGCAAGGCGTCACCAGGATTAGGCGCATCACCCGAAAAATTGGAAATGACAGCGTCGATACTGGCGCTTTCATTCTCCATTGTGGGTGATGTAGTGCCTAAGCAGGTGAAGGTCACGTCGTACCATTGCGACGTTAGACCGTACATCCCTCCACCTATGCGCTGCTACAGTTGCCAGAAATTCGGTCATGTTTCTGCCAGGTGCACTGCCAAGGCCGTGTGTAGAGTGTGGCAAGGGGACACATGACGGTGTGGGGTATACGCCTCCCCCGACGTGTCCAAACTGCCATCTAAACCGGCGCAATCGGAGAAGAAGTCTTCCCCTGCCAACGGGGCGAAGAAGACTTCTGCGACCGGGGCTGGATTTTCATCCAGCCCACCTGATAAGACAAAGTTAGTGGTGAAGAGGGAGATGGTCCATCGCCGTCTCTTTCGACCTCCGGCTGATGGGATGGCTCCTTCATCTGCTGGCCCTTCCGCTCCCTCGACCATCAAGGGAGTGATGCCCGCAGAAGCCAAACCCATTAGAGTGGAGGAAATCCCCTATAGGAAAATAAGTCATCGGCGGAGAAGAGTGAGGCGGTTCAGCGCCGTTTCTCTTCCTCTCCTGCAGACAAGGCTGCTCAGCCATCTGCTTGCCATTCCGCTCCTACCATAACCAAAGGAGCGGTGCCAGCTGAAGCGGCCTAGTTTTGCAAGGACCTGACGTCTGTGGGGAAGGGACCACCTACTTCCCCGAATAGACGTCTGCGTCGGTCTAGAAAGAAGAATGCTCGGGTCGTGTCGGGGGACGAGCACCTAGTCTTCGGACAGGGAGAAGGTCCCTCGACACCGCTCTCGCTCTTCCGAGAATAGCTATATCCGACGAAGACCGCTTGCAACCCAAGAGAGCGCTTGCTCCATTTTCTTAGTCCTCGGAAGGAGATGTGGAGATTGAGGTGTGCTCTCCTGCCCCATCATCTCAAACTAGAGATGGGGGAAGGGTGGCAAACAGTCAAGCATAAGTAGAAGACCCACTCCTACTTAAGGCCACACCATGGCACTATTACAATGAAACTGTAATAGCTATTCTGTTCATCTCGCTGAGTTACGTCAATTAATATCTTCGTTTTCGGCAAACATTGTCTGTCTTCAGGAATACAGGTTTCGTCCTGGACATGAGACAATGCGTCACTTCAAACTCTTCTCTAAAGACCGGGTGGACGGAACTCGGGCCGCTAGTGGCGTCTGCACTCTCGTCCACTCTAGCCTATTTAGTGAAGAGGTGCCGTTGCGTACTCAAGCTAGAGGCAGTTGCAGTTCGTACTTCGCTGCCAGTAATGGCAACAGTATGTAGCGTGTACATCCCGCCTGATTCTCAACCGGACTACGGCCAGCTGGTGGATCTAGTCTCTCAGCTCCCCCTCCTTTTCTCCTTCTGGGAGATGTTAATGCCCACAACACCATCTGGGGCTCCGCTACCACTAGCGGTAAAGGGAGAGATTTTGAGAGGCTGATCAGGCGGCTGGACCTGTGTTTGTTGAACACAGGGGAACCTACGCACTTCTCTATTGCGCACGGCACTTACTCTAGTGTCGATATTACCTTGTGCGGTCGTACGCTGGTTCCCTTGCTACAATACGGCGTACACGACGACCTTTGTATTAGTGACCATTTTCCAATTATCGTTACTCTTCCGAACCAGAGATCCATCGAGTTACCAAGTCGATGGCTTCTCCGTCGGGCTCATTGGCCAACTTTCACGGCACGTGCGGTTTTTTGCCGAAGCTACCTTTGAGAGTGTCGACGATCATACCATTCACATAACGAATGGTATTTTGGCTGCTGCTGAGGAAACAATACCTTTCTCATCCGGCAACTCACGCCGGAAGCATGTCCCTTGGTGGACAGCCGCGATTGCAGCAGCCATTAAAGATCGTCGACGTGCTTTCAAATGCTGTCGGAGGCAAAACACTGTGGCCAACCATATCACCTTCAAAAGGATGCGTGCTAGAGCCCGATATCTGATTAGGGAGAGTAAGAAACGCCGTGGGAAAAGTGTCTTCTATGACGGCGCATACTCCATCTCAAGTGTGGACAAAGCTTCGTCTGATCTCCGGACTCCCGACATCATTGTCGATACCCGGAGTATCCATCAATGGAGACATCATCACGGACCATCTCGCCATTGCCAACAGTATTGACTCGCACTTCTCCGATGTATCCTGCTCTGGGAGTTAGGATCCTACATTTCTGACTGAAGCGGGAGGCAGAGACTCACCCCTTGTCCTTTGCCACTGCTGCTTCGGACTACTATAATGTACCATTCTCTGAATGGGAACTGCGCAGTGCGCTTGCACTGTGCTGGGATACGTCTCCTGGACCGGATAACATACATAATCAAATGTTAAAACATCTAATGCGAATCCAGTATAAAACAACTGTTGATCCTGTCCAATCGTATATGGATTGAAAGGGAAGTTTCCATCTCAATGGCGAGAGGGGGATCGTGATACCGATTCCCAAGGCTGGAGAGGATCCCAAGTTTGTAAGCAGCTATTGGTCCATTTGTTTGACAAATGGCCTATGTAAGCTGCTCGAAAAGATGGCGAACCGTCGACTGGTGTGGTTCTTGGAGGAGAAAGGTCTCCTGTCTGAGTACCAGTGTGGATTTCGCTCTCATAGGACCACCACTGACCATCTGGTGAAACTTGAGAGCACCATACAGGAGGCATGTTTCCGAAAGCACCACCTAGTCACGGTTTTCTTTGACCTCGAGAAAGCCTACGACGCCACAGGGATCCTTTCCCCCCTTCACAAGTGGGGACTCCGTGGTAATCTACAGACTTTCATTGCGAATTTCATGCCCGTACGACTCTTCCGTGTAAGGGTCGGTAGGACATTATCGCAATACTATACTCAAGAAAATTGAGTTCCTCAGGGTTCTGTGCTGAGTGTCACCTTGTCCGCGATTGCTATAAATGGCATTGTTGCCGCCGCTGGGTCCGCGGTAGTTTCATCACTGTATGTAGACGATTTAGCTCTGCATTACAGCTCTGGAAGTATGGCAGTCGTGGAACGGCAATTGCAGCTAGCTATTAATCGGGTCGACAGGTGGGTTCACGACCGGGGTTCTCGTTTTTCAGAAGCGAAAACCTCTGTCGTCCATTTTTGTCGTCTTCGGAGGCTACATTTACACCCTGCACTACATCTCAGGGATGCTGCGTTGCCGTTGGTTGACACTTATTGCTTCCTGGGGCTCCATTTTGACAGCAAATTAACGTGGCAGCTCCGTATGTGGCAATTGAAAATGACGTGTCTCAGGAAACTGAATATGCTCAAGTTTCTTAGTGGCACTACGTGGGGGGCTGACCGTGCGGTGCTGCTGCGGTTCTACCAAGCCCTCGTCCTGTCCCGGCTAGACTATGGTTCTGCGGCATACGGTTCAGCAAGGCCGGCAACCTTGAAAATGCTGGACAGTATCCACCATAGTGGGGTTAGGCTGGCTACCGGTGCCTTCCAGACCAGCCCGATACCCAGCCTACTCGCCGAATCGGGTGTTCCACCTTTAAATTATAGACAGACACCAACATATGCTTTTAGCATTTGCTGCTAATGTGCGTCAAATGCCGCAACACCCGACCTATCAAGCTCTCTTCGGTACCCAAAACCAACAGGGGTAGCTTGATAGCTCGTGTACTGAAATAGGAGTGGCTGTAGGTCCCTGTATGATCCGGACACCTGGCGAGGTGCCTCCGTGGCAAGTCCCGCGTCCGGAAATTCGGTTAGATCTGCACCGAGGTCCTAAGGTGAACACGGACGCCCCCGTTTCCCGGAGGCAGTTCCACAGCATAGTTCACCAATTTCCGGACGCTGGCATTCTCGACACGCATGGTTCGAAGGTGGACGAGAAAGTGGGTTGTGCTTACGTTATTGATGGTGCAAATACCAAGATCTCTTTGCTTGAGGCCTGTAGTGTGTTGACTGCGATGCCCGTTGCCATCTATAAAGCTCTACAGGATGCACTAATCCACTTTCTCGTGTGTACCGACTCATCGAGTTCATTGCAGTCAATTGCTACAGGTTTCCCGCAACACCACCTAGTGCAGCGTATCCTCGACCTACTAGCCGGGCTGTGCCATGCTGACACTCGAATCACCTTTATATGGCTTCCAAGCCACATGGGAATTGCGGGAAATGAGTTAGCGGATCAAGCTGCAAAAGAGGCGTTATCTCTACCACCTCGACCAATGGGGGTACCCGCTAGAGATATTCGCTCTCAGTTACGCCTACAAGTTCTGGCTTTTTGGGAGAGTCAGTGGCTGCCCAGTAAACTGAGAGCGATCAAGGGAACTACTCGCGTGTGGCGGAGCTCTTTCCGGTCACGGAGTGTGTCATTTTGTGTAGGCTAAGGATAGGTCCTACAAGATCCACCCACTCGTATCTGATGAGAAGGGAAGACCCCCCACTTTGTACCTGTGGAGCCGTTTTCACCGTGGCCCACATTTTCACCGAGTGTGTGGATCTTGCTGACTTTCGATGAAACATTGGTTTGCAGATGACACTCAAACTTACATTAGCCGATGACGCGGTGGCTGTTGATCGCTTTATAAGGGAGAGTGGGTTAGGGCCAGCAATCTAAATTCTCCAGTGAACATTGACTCAACGACTTGTTCGTTTTTGAATGAGGTTTTGTTTTTCCGTAATTTTTGTCTATTTTTATATATTTTTTATTTTTATTAAATTTTTTGTTCTATTAATTTTTGGTCTTTTTGATTTTAGGCGTCCTCCTCAATTATAATTCAATTCCAAATTTGTATTCTTTAATCTGTGTTAAGAGGGGCCCCTTAACAACAATAACTATCTAAATATTAATGTAACTTAACTTCAAGTCCTCTTACTGCAGCTCGTTCGCAAATATTTTACTCGTATACATATCTTTGTCACGTGGGCGACCCATGGTTTAACCCATAGACGATAACTTCATCTTTCAGTTTCTTTTACATACCGATATTGCCCCTACAGAATATAAACTACCGTATCCTAAAACAGTCAAGTGAACAAGGATCTGTCCTAGATCCATTTTGCTGTACTGTGATAACACATTTGATGCAGTGTATTGGTGTGATTGCTTTGTATAACTTGTATAAAATTTCAGTTTTATAAAATTTCTTTGAAGAACTTCTTTGATGGTGTAATACTGGCCTAAGCCCCCTCCACTGTTCCGAAGGTGGGATGTAGACAAATAAAAAATAACTTCAATAATCCTTCACCGATTGACGGAAGTGCATGGAGAATCGTGGATGGATGTTAAAAAAGTTGCAAGTGGGGTAGAGAGTTTACAGCATGTCGGACTGAAATTCATGGCGAACAAAGGAGTGGTAGACTCAGTTTTTGATGAGATTGTACGAAGGTTGAGCAAAGCTTTCGTGAAGATCGGCGGATCACTCTGGGTGATCTCTGCATTTTGGTACCTGAGCGTTTCCCGTAGCACCTTTCACTTAATCATAGCGGAAAAGTTGCAATATCGGAAGGTGTGGTGCGCAAGATGGGTACCGCGATTGCTGACGAAGACCACTTGCGGCAGTGTATTGATTCTTTCCGCGAGGTTGTTGACCGCGTTGCAGACGAAAAGGACGACTTTTTGGACTGTTGACTACAGTAGTCTGTCAAGTCGTGCCAACACTTTTTGGGATCGAAAGGGGGGTATTGTTGGTCGACCTTGTTTTGGTGGGACCACAATAAACGCCTTCAGGTACTGTGAAACGCTGAACAAACCCAGACGGGCAATTCAGAGCCGCAGAAAGGCGCCCAAATACGAGGCCAAAGTCCATGACAACGCTCGCCCATACGTCGCCCAGCAAACTGTTGCTCTCATGAAACAGTTTCAATGGAACAATACCTAAGCACTCCATAGTCCTGACTTAGCACCCAGTGTCTACCACAGTCGACGAGGTGAAAGATGAGGTTGAACGCTTCCTGAACGGCATAGCGGCGAGTCTGTATGACACGGGCATACAAATACCGCATGGACTGAAATGGTGATTATGTAGAGAAATCGCTAAATGTAAAAATCTTTATAATGATAAAACTATTATATCATTAAACAGTCGTGTGTGTTAAAATTCACCTTATTTTTGGGATTACGACTGTAATATGTAATGCAAACTAGGGAAGTTATGTGCGATTAGTCATGTTCCTAGACTAATATCTCATGACAATGATCTTCCTGTTATCTATCTTCAAATAAGCCTGTCAGTGATCAAAGAAATCCGATTCAACGGATAGGCTCAAGATCAGAATTATCTATTTTACGAGGGTGTCGTTCGATCCGAAATAATATTTTCAAAGATCATAAGTTTACATGTAGATTCAGATCTACAGTATATAATACCAGAGCATCAGCCACTTATGTAATTTTTAGTTATGACCAGCTGTACCCGGCATGCGTTGCAATGCCAATCAAAGAAAGTGTTGGCGTTGAAATTCTGTTTCTTGAAGTGCTTTTGGATACACAACATGTTAACTGCCTCTAAGCTATCGTGAAATGGATTTTCTAATTTAGAACCATTCGTGGAAGCGTGCACAACAACTTTCAAAAGTTTCATCGCTGTCACTCATTTGTTGAATCTACTCGTACGCTACCTGTTGTGAAATGGATTTACTAAGTCGAAACCCTTCCCTGGCGTGTACACAATAACTCATCAATGATTCATCGCAATCTGATAAATTGTATATGCACGTATACGGGGTTTTGTTTAAACGATTCGTGCGCTGTCACTCATTTGTTGAATCTACTCGTGCGCTACCTACTGTAAAATGTATTTACTAAATTAGAAACCGTCACGTGTCCACAACATCTCACCCAAGTTTCATCGCTATCGGACTAATGGGATATGAAGACATAAGGGGACTGTATTGAAACGCTCCGCATGTCGTCGTTCATTTGTCGAATCTACTCGTGTGCTACCTACTGTGAAATGTATTTACTAAGCCAGAAACCGTCCTTGGAGTGTCCACCATATTTCACCCAAGTTTCACCGCTAACGGCAGAATGGTATATGACCTTATACGGGACTTAGTTGAAACGCTTCGCGCGTCGTCCCTCATTTGTTGAATCAACTTGTGCGCTGCATATTGTATAGTGGATTTACTAAGCCAGAAATTTTCCATGACGTGTACACAACATCTCACCCAAGTTTCATAGCTACGGACGAATGGTACATGAATGCATACGGGACTTGGTTGAAACGCTTCGCGTGTTGTCGCTCATTTGTTGATTCTACTCTTGCGCTACATATTGTAATATGGATGTACTCAGCCAGAAACCTTCCCTGGAGTGTACACAACATCTCACCCAAGTTTCATCGCAATCGGATGAATGGTATGTGAACGTATACGGGACGTTGTCGAAACGCTTCGCGCGTAGTCACTCATTTGTTGAATATAAACGTGCGCTTCGTATTGTAAAATGGATTTACTTAGCCAGAAACCTTTCCTGGAGTGTACACAACAATTTACCAAACATTTATCACCCTCAGACGACTGGTAAATGACTTTATACGGGACTTTGTTGAAACGCTTCGCGTGTAATCGCTCATTTGTTGAATCTACTGGTGCGATACGTATTGTAAAATGTAAGTACTAAGCCAGAAATCTTCCCTGGAGTGTACACAACATCTCACCCAAGTTTCATCGCTATCGGATGAATGGTATATGAAATTAAATGGGACTTTGTTGAAACGCTTCGCGCGCCGTTGCTCATTTGTTGATTCTACTCGTGCTCTTTCTATTTTTAAAGGGATTTACTAAGCTAGAAACCTTCCCTGGAGTGCACACAAAATCTCAGCCTAGTTTCATCGCTATCGGACGAATGGTATATGAACGCAAACGTGAATTTGTTGAAATGCTTCGCGCGTCGTAGCTCATTTGTTGAATCTACTCGTGCGCTGCCTATTGTAAACTGGATGTACTAAGCCAGAATTTCCCTGCAGTGTACACAACATTTTACGCAAGTTTCATAGCTATCTGACGAATGGTATATGAATGCATACGGGACTTAGTTGAAACGCATTGCGTATCGTCGCTCATTTGTTGAATCTACTTGTGCGCTATCTACTGTGAAATGTATTCACTAATTTTGAAACCTTCACCTAAGTGTACACAACATCTCACCCAAGTTTCATCGCTATCGGACGAATGGTATATGAACACATACGGGACTTTGTTGAAATGCTTCGCGCATCGTCGCTCATTTGTTGAATCTACGTTGGCGCTACCTATTGTAAAATGGATTTACTAAGTCAGAAACCTTCCTTGGAGTGTACTCAACATCTAACCCAAGTTTCATCGCAATCTGACGAATGGTATATGAACGCATAGGAGACGTACCCACAGACAAACTATCACGTTACATTGATTTTTATATATGAGGCTATTAGTATCAAAAGGAACAATCTCCACCTCTCTACATTTTACAGTAGGAGTAATTTTTTATCTAATGCATTTGTATCCACTCTATCTGGATGGTTTTTGTCTCATACATAAAGTAAGCGGTTGTATGCGAGTAGCCAAAGAAAACCAAGCATATGATTAATAGTTAATGAGATATTTTACATTTTATTTTGGAGATTGTCCCTTTTGATACTAACTGTAAGATTTTTGTGGACATTGCTCTATTTGATATCAACATGCATGGAGATTGCTCTTTCTGTTATTGACATAGAAATATGTGATACCTACACTCCTTCTATTAGCATAAATGTCATTTACGGTAACAATAAAGAGGAGAAATTTTTAAACTAAGGATAACTGTTGTAATGAAGTGCCCTTTAATTTTCAACACAAATTTACCGATTAAACAAAACTCATATGTAAATTAAGAACACAACATTCCTTGATTTGAATTACAGCACCGAAGCTAATGAGAACACTGGACAAAATCACTCCGTGATTGATCTAATAATCCTCATTTCTACTTATTTTAATGTTGAAAATATTTTTAATGACACTAAGGGCACTCAGGCTATTCAGGTCCAGTTTAACAAAAACGTTAAGTTAGGCTAATTTGATAATTGTGCGACAAGTTGAAAAGCTAGAAGACCCGGAAAAGTGTCAAAATGTATTTATTGAATATCTCTATCATTTTGCAAAATTGTGAAAATTACTTCCAGATTAAATGATATTTTTGAGAAACCTTGCTCAAAACGCTTGTTTTTTAAGAAGAACTTGTTCTACAGATTCAAATGAAATTAAGGTTAGATTGTTTTAATATATTCTTTAACTTCAAATTGTGGGAAGCAGATTTTCGAATTTCTAAAATCGGAAGTAGATATTTCGATTTTGATTTGACCATGTATGTGTTGACTCAAGCGCTCGTAGTTATGTCTAAGCATTAGACCACATCCTTTGTTGTATGTACTACCCTACCAGTGAATTGTTGCCAGTGGTGGAAATCGGAACTAATGCGCTCCGTACAGCCACATGTCAGCGATAGACGTGCAGCAGTTGTTGCCAGCGAAACCTCATCGCATGTCTTGTGTGTGCATGGTTCGAGCTGGGGCGTGCGCTGTGCGGTGTATTCACATTGTATGACTGTACATGTGTTCCCATTCTTGCCCCGCACCTGCCCGTGGCAGCCGTAACTTGGTGAGCTGACGTAATGTATACACAACAGCCCCGCTCTACGTCTAGGGGTAACAATAATTTCCCTGACAGGGTAGTAGTTCACGAAATCTTCTTTCACAACAACTGATTTCCATTTCCTTGGATCTCGACTCCGATTCCTCGCTTTTGTGGGTGAGACAGGTGTCACGTTTTGCGGTACCGTATCCATCACAGAACACGTAGAAGAAAGTTACAGTTTGTTTTGATAGCATACTATGTTAGTCCACATTCATATAGTCTTAAAACACAAAAAATTCCTGCAATATAACCGCAAAACATGATAAATTGGCACACGTGAGCAGGACAGTCTCTCTTATCACTCCATTGAACCAACATGGCAGCACTCACATGACCGGAACGGACGAAGCTGATTGGTGGTAGTGGAGATTGTCCCACTTGATTCCAACAGATGGCGGAGATTGTTCTGTTTGAAAGCAACATTGTATTTTCATGCCCTGAAACGATGGGATTTTGTTCTTTTTGAAAGAAACAAACAGCATAGTGTGGTAGAGGGCTAGTTGCACAATACAACGGTGTCAGTAACTCAATTTCGATGAAATATGGAGATTGTTCCTTTTGATACTAATAGCCTCATATATAGATTCATAATATATTGTAATATGGAAGCATGAATCTATGTAAGAAATGTTTTGCAGTACTTTTTAGTGGACGTGCTAAGCTAACAAAATAGTGTACAAGAAGCAAAATGAAAATTTTAAGAAAAGAGGCTAAAATTGTCCAGTTATTATGGAATTTGACAACCAGTTTCATGTTTATGCCTACCTTGATGTGATGGTTCTGGAAGGTAGAGAGATCTAAGTTACCTATAAGGGCATTCCAGCAGTAGGTTTCTGTACAGGTGCGAATTTGTTGTGTATGCTAATAGTGTATATGTCGTAGTCAGATAGTGAAATCCGTCATTTCATGAAAATCCTAGGCACTTCATGAAGGGCCGGCATATGATGTAAAAAAGGTACAGTTGCACTATCTGACGCGTGGTTTCATGAAATGACAAAATTTCGCCGTCACATAGTGTAATTAATTTTGTACATAATCTGACGGGAAATCCAGATCGTCACTTCATGAAGTAGCGGCAGCGGTGATCACGTGTGAGGGAAATGTGATTTCCAAGAATTAATCTGATAAAAATGTGGACACTTAAGCCCTAAAGGGCTGTTATATCCTCAGAAAGTGAACACTGCGACATATGGTACATATGTCTAATGGTCTGGACCTCATTTATCCTCTAATTCCCTCCGCAGCACCTTGGCCTTGCACCTAGAAGGAATATTACGGTATGCTGCCGTACTGTGAACGGCAGAAGAAAGTCGTTCAGATCCATTTCGTTTTTAAAGCATGAGAGATAGATAACCGTTAGTATAAAATGACGGGGTTTGGCTGTTCCACCCTTTAAAACAATACCAGTAATTAACTCAGTTACGGACGCGCAATAAAGAGATCTTTTACAGCTCTTGGCAGGCAATTCTTCGAGTGAAGTTGTGGTCTCGGGGTATGGTGTTCGCTTCCGGATCTCTACGTGGTGAGTTCGGTCCCCTCAAAGGGAATATATTTTTGCCAAGTAACTATTTTTTGTTTGTTTGTTCAATCTGCACACATCTGGCCTTGTTTTATAGTTGTTGTTTTCTTGTTTATTTATTTATTTATTTATTTATTTATTTATTTATTTATTTTAAGGGCTAGGGACATCTTGGTCATCAGCCCAGTGTATTTGGGTGGGTTTCTGATAACCTGTGTTTGCGTGATGACTGAAGTAGTGTGTGTAGCTGTAATGGGTAAAGAATTTGGGAAGGTATCCCGATACTTGAAATAAAGTATCTTCCCGGCATTTGCCGAGAGGGTGTGTGGCAAGACCTGGGAGAAAACGCCAGTCAGCGACGGGATTCGAACCAGCATTTACAGTACTCGTTAAGTAGACTTATGGTTACCAGGGATAGGAACTAATTTTTGGTCTGAGGCTTGAATCGGGGTACACTCAGCATCGGGAGGCAAAACTAAGGCGGGTTCCTACCTTAGCCATCCTGGAGATGGTTTTCCGTAGTTTCCCCCCTTCTCCAGGCAAATGCCAGGTTGGTTCCTGACTTAAGCCACGGCCGCCTCCTTCCCAATCTTAACCTGTACTACAAATACCTCAACAACACAGATTATCAGACGGATTCTATACACTCCCAAGTACACAGGGCTGAAAGACCACAATGTCGAAGTACCTCAAATGAAGAAACAGCGTCATACTCCCGTCTATTGTCTCTCAGCGCGACACAAGAAGTAAAAGGGGCATACACATGTTACGGCTGCGCGGTTAGTTCCATCACCTCCCTGCGTGAGACACAGTCCGCCTCGGGCTACCCCCCTGCCCCTGTGTTTACCAGCGATTTGCCCAACAAGAAAACTGCAGTAACAAAGAGACCGTCCAGAATGTTCGTGACCTAACTAGTGATGGAATTCTCGAGCAGCTGTGAATCCGGACTGCTCTGGAAACATCCATTGAGTCACCAGCCCCACTGTATAAGCGACCTGGCCAGTGAGGGGAGTGAGTTTTTGAGGACTGTGTTTTCTGAGCAAATGAGTGTGTTCCACTGATGCGACAGAGGACTATTGCAGTGAATTGCTGTGAGGATTGCGAAACCCGGTGAACTGTTCCCTAGCCAGCGAAAAGAAAAACAGTGTGTACTCAAAGAAGTGTGCAGGTAGAACAAGTGAGTGTCAGACTGTGGCTTATTGAGAATAGGAAGAGCTGTGGTATTTCTAGCCGAGGACACGGACCTCATTATGGTAGGATTAACTGCATGACTGAGTGAAAGGGAAGTGTTCCAAACAAGAGGGGACCTAGAGTGAGATACTGATTGCTTGTATCTGTTCATTTTGTGGTGGACTGTAATTTGCTAGACCTGCAATAAAACTTATTTTTCTTTAAAGGGCCAAGCTGTGTTGTGCTTTTAACCACTGTAGTCCAAATTAACGAACGTGCTACCAGGGCTAACACGTAACACACAAAAGCTTTACATTTGGTTGATTTAGTGGAATTTCAGCGATCTGTGGCTTATTAGTAGGTACCGTCCCAGCATTTTATTTATATTTGAAACAATGATTCTGCTTTCTTCTTCATTGTGTGTATCTTACCTGTTATCGTTCACGTTTTGCTGTTAATTCCCCTCGGGGGCTCACATCTAGTGGGACGTGGGTTGGCGACCACGGGACCCCAGCTGAGTCCGGCATTGCTTCCACTTACTTGTGCCGGGCTCCTCTGTCTTCTTTCCTGTCGACCTCCCTTGGTCAACTCTTGTTCTCTTCCGACCCCGACGGTATTAGGTTATCCGAGGCCTAGGGAGTCTTTCACTTTCCCGCCTTAATTGGCCCTAGTCTCATCTTTCCTGATACCCTCCTTCTGTGAGGGGTCAGCCTTCTTTTTCTTTTCCTTTTACCTCCTGCCTTGTGCTCAAGGCCCTTAAGGAGGCAGGGGGTGTGTAGCCCCACCACTTCTGGTGCACCCTAGATACTGCTACACCCTCGGGAGCTCACGGCTGGTGAGTTCGGGAGTTGGCGACCCCGAAGGATTCCTGAGCTGGGTCCGTTTTCCACTTTTGTCCCTTACCTTTGGGGCAGACCCTCTCCTCTCCTCTTATCCTGCTATTTCCTTTTCTCTTTAAGATTCCCGCACTGTTTTTGTTACTTGGTTCACAGTGTATCTAAATTCCCTTTTAGCGATTTTTAAGGCATTTTTGATCTACGTTGCATTTTGTAAGTTTTTCGATCTAAATTACATCTCGCGATTGTTTTCAACCTCAATTGCGTTTTGTAAAGATTGACAATCTAAATTGCTTTTTAGTAAGTCTTTCAATGCAGGTAGACGGGCCTTTTAGTGAGTATTTTGAATTTCAATTGCATTTTGTAAGTATTTTCAACCAAAACCGCATTTCGCACGAATTTTGAATCTAAATTGCATTTTGTTTGGTGGGCATTTGCACATATTTTGATTCTCAATTGCATTTTGTGGGTATTTTGAATCTAAATTACATTTTGTCAGGTATTTTCAATCTAAATTGCATTTTGTAAGTATTGTCAATCCACATGAGTCTTTTGAATCTACCGTACATTTTGTAAGCATTTTCAATTTCAATTGCACTTTGTAAGTATTTTGAATTTCAATTGCACTTTGAGAAGCGTCTTTTGCTACCCCCCTTCCCCCTCAGCCCCCCAACCCTCCTTCAGACAGAGAAATGATGTTGCTGCCATTTTTAACCCAACAGAAATCCCTCTGCAAATATTTTACAGTACACTATGCAATCAAAGTATTCTAATTTGTGTGTATTCATTTATTTATTTATTTATATAATATTAAGGTACACAGACATAAGCCCATTATGTTTCTTCTTGACATATCAAGTTCAAAAATACAAATTGCATCAATGAAGGAGAGAAAAAAGAATACACAATTGAAGAACAAAAAGAAACACTACCAAAAAAATTATGAAAGTATGCAACAGATTAGAAAACAAATACTGTAACTACAAATAAAAAATGTAAAAATATAAATACAAACTTCTACAAAAAAAAAGGAGAGTAAGGAGTAACCGGTATTCCACGATTAGATTTTGGTTCTTATTGAAAATTAATTTCAAAAACCATAATTAATGTACGGCTTCATTGCGTCAGTCATTTCATGAAGTGCCGAATCAACAAACACCGGATCTTCATGAAGTGCCTCGGTTGATAATACAAAATCATTTCTTACACAATCTGCCTTAATCGGTCCGTCACTTCATGAAGAAACGCGTCAGATGGTGTAACTATCCCTTTTTTTTTTACATCATATGCCGGCTTTTCATGAAGTGCGTACGATCTTCATGAAATGACGGATTTCACTATCTGACTACGACATATAGGCTACATGGCATTTAATACTACGACATATAGGCTACATGGCATTTAAATACTTAGAATTTGTACTTTATATTGCAAGTATGATGTTTTGGAAGTTCATGAATATGAATATTAAAGAGACTTGCAAATTGAGCAGGACAGTCAGTGGCGTTGTGATTTGTAATGATAGTTCAATACACGAGAAAACTAGCGCGATTTGTGATATTTTATACTTTCCCTGTTCGAAAGCCTATATATATCCAGCGCTGCGGATACAGACAAATGGGGGGATAAGGCCCCCCGATACCTTTAAGCTCTTTGAGGAAATCCCTTGGGATTTGAGTTGTGGTATGTAATCGGCTAGTTACGGTCTTGAGTAATAGTTCAGGTTTCCCGACTTTAATCTGGAATTAATGTTAAGTTAAAATAATGATAGACAATCACACAGTGAATTAATTTAACATTTTCAATGGTAGATTGTATAGTGTTTCCGGAAAGCATTGTCGGTGATCAGCTCATTCGCCGAATGTTTTTTAACGACCTTAGACAAGTGATTCCCTTTGAATGGCGGTAACCTATGTTATTGAACTATAAATGATGTAACGTGAATTCGGACACACAAGCATACCTAATTGTTTTCAGTACGATAAGTACGGAACAATGCTACAGTATTCCATACGTGTTAAAAGTAGGAGTGACCATTATGCACGCGGAATTCAAACAAAAGAGACGTAGGTGCATTTTCCAACCTGCCAACCGACGGCAATGCACGATGCATATGGAAGTTTTTCCCAACGATATTTGTCAGCTCGTCGACGACCTAGCAACCTTATAACGAATGTTTAGCTGCTGCTGAGGAAGTACTGACTGCCCTTTACCTTCCGACTCTAGCCTAAAAATTCTGTTTTTGTGTACCGGTTACATCTCGGCAACCATTTTAAGATACTCTCATAATTTGGTTCAGAATTTCCGGTCATCTAGGTTGGAATACCTGGTGATCCGCTTATTGTACTCGCATACGATGACCACCAGTTGACAGGTCACATTTACTACCTTTCACCCTACCTCCAATATCAGTTCAGCACACCCTCGTAGAATTAGGATGGGGGAGTCGTGAATAACAGGTAAAGAATAAAATAATTATGTTATTGGTTTTACATTCCTTTTAATTTAACTACTTTGGCTTTTAGAGACTCCGGAGTGCCGGAATTTTGCCCCGAAGGGGATCTTTTAACGTGCCAGTAGGTCTACTGATCGGTTCCCTCGCATTTGCGCACCCTCAAATGACAGCTGACTGCGCCCGGATATGAACCTGCAACCTTGGGCCCAGCAAGCGAGAACGTTACCGCTGAGCCACACAGCCAGTCGGTGAGGAAATAAGTAAAGGTCCACCCCTAAGACAATAGAAGGCAGAGAAATAGCGGACCCAGGATAGGAATCGCTCGTGATCATCACACACAAACTCCCGTAGGGGCAGATTACCTTGCTGTTCCGCCCTTTAAAGCAACACTAAGGAAATCCCGAGCTAATTAGCCCTTGACATCGAGGGTATAATCCGCTCAGTATTTCCCAGCGTGTATCATGCTTGGGGTACTACACACACTTCTCGCCCCTGAAAGGACAAAGACATGCGATGATACCGTGAAAAATAAGAACGTCAGACGTACGGACACCATGAGCCCGCTGATGGGCCAGTTTGGTGTTCCTAGACGAAACCCCATACAAGACACGGCATAAACCTAGAAAAGTTGCTGAGAGAGTACACAGTTTTGGACCCCACTGTGTAATACGAATACTGTCTTATTAAATGGGTACATACGGTTACAAATGAAGAGTTAAGACTATTGGGAGAGGAAAGAGTTTCTGACTACTGCTAATGAAGAGAAGACAGAGGTTGGTAGGATACATACTAAGACACCCAGGAATAGCAAACTTAGTTATGGAAGGAAGGGTCGAGGATAAGAACTGTAGGGGTAGACCAAGGGCTGAATATGTCAAAAACTTTCCTCAGGTGTAGGGTGTGGTAGCTATGTAGACGTGTAACTATTAGCATGGATTGCTGCATCAAACCAGTCAAACGACTGAAGACTCAAACAAAAACAGAGGTTGCCATGAGAGTTGTCATTCTTGATATACAGGGTCTGTCCTGAAAATATCGGACTGAGTCAATTAAAAAATATATATTGACAGACATGAAACATACGCTCAGTATTCTTCAAAGTAGGACTGTTCTGCATCCACACACCGCTGTCAGCGGGATTTCTTACTCTCGTACGCTTTCTAGAAGGCGGCTACCGGAATGCTGTCGAGCTCCCTCCTCACGGTCTGTTGCAACGCTTTCACGGAGTGACTAAGTTCTTTTAGGGTGGTTTTGAGGTGGGGTAAGAGGAAAAAGTCTGCTGGGGCAATGTCGGGACTGTAGGATGGCTGAGGTAGGATTGCGTTGTTGTGTTGGGCCAGGTACGCCAGCACGTGCTGGTGTAGTGCGGCGCATTGTCGTGATGGAGCCGCCAGGAGTTAGCGATTGCTGGGCGGACACGGACGATGCGTTTTCTCAACCGTTTAAGGATCTCCACGTAAAAACCTTACTCTGCGGTCATTGTCCAAAAAATTCTTAACTATTGCCACATTTTCATCCGTTTCGGTGCTCGAAGTTCGTCCTGAACGTGCGTCGTCTTCAACTTCCTCTCTCCCCTCCCTAAACAGCTTGTCAGTCAAAAACACTCAATCTGCCCATGGCGTTATCACCGTAAGCCGTCTTGATCATATCGTGAGTCTCTTTCCCGGTTTTGCCGAGCCTAACACAAAATTTGATGGCATAGCGCACTGTTTCAACAGACGAAACCATGACGCAGCGTGACGTGTGCACTTACAGAGCGATTTACGCATCCACTACAGCTGAGAACCAACTGTGTGGCTGGCTCCCAGCCTTCCTTACACCCCCCACCCCACCCCACTCCACGAACCCCAGGCGGAGAAGCCGCGCGCAGTCGGTCCGTCTGCGCGGGAAAAATCCAGTCAGACTACTTTCAGGACACTATCTGTAGTAACACGACTACGGCTTCATTTCTGCTCGCCCTTCGATTGGACTAGTCAAGCCGAATGAACTCGAGACTGCATTAAATCACAAGCCACTAACTCAAAACAGCTCCCGGGAGAGTCTCACTGAAGGAGCCATCAGCAGCGAAAGTCTCAAGCCGGCATCCCTGATGCAAAGAATCAAATGTCAGAAAAGTATGGTATGCGAATAAATGTGGATAAAAGTCACGGTAATGGGCGATTATAATGCATGTGTAGAAATTTAAAGAAATACCAAGAGTGGTGCAAGTAAAAGGATTGTTAAACAGTTAATACCTGATGGCGCAAACATGTGCGAACCCGAGAGCGGAGAGGGGAAATGTGAAAGAAGGTAGTGGGGGGGGGGGGGGGGGTCACTACTGCTGTGCTCGTGCAAGACACGTGCAATACTGCTACAGTTACAATAGGAGCCGATGTGAAAATTTTCGTAGCAACGAGAGAAGTGAACGTTCCTCTCCCATAACCAACCTGCAGCACACAGATTCGCCCGCATACGCAGCTCGTAGCTTACGCATGTCGCCATGTGCCATCAGGTAATAAATGCGGTATACTGCGCGCAAGAGATGAAAATTGTTTCATTTGAGTGGGGGAGAGGGTAGTCATTGTCCCCAATGTACCTGGGTAGGTTAGTGTTATTTTTTGTCTGATAACCTGTTTATTGCGATGGCTGTATTATCCTGTGTAGGCTACTGTAATTCAGGTTAGGATTGCCAAGGAGGTGGTCGTGGCCACAACTTATGAATTATCTCGACATTTGCCTGGAGTAGAAGTGGGGAAACCAAGGAAAAACACTTCCAGGATGGTTGAGGCGGGAATGTAACCTACCTCTTCTCAGTTTTGTCACAGGCCGACTGTACCCTGTACCAGTACTCAGACCAGGAGATAAAAAGAAAAGATTGAGTAGCTAGGACAGACTTTCGAAAGTAGCAAACTTATACAAAACCGTGAACATACTGTAGGGCTTAAACTCATATTTCAAATCCTGGGGGCCACATTTCTCAAGTCATGGACAAGTTCAAAAACCTGTACATGCACTGGTAAGACTATTATCAGACTGGTTCCTGACACCATGCAGCTGATAATGATGCCCATAGTCCCGAAATAAAAGTTTTGTTAGAACTACAATTTGATCGGTGGTAGCACACACCTACCCGAAACGAGGTTTCAATTGCTAATTGATTTCACTATGGCCTTCCCGGATAATTTTCTGAGTGATCTTGAAAATACAATCACTTGGTGATTTTCTGTTAGGGTGGCTTCGGTGGCGTAGTTGGTAGCATGCTGAGCTTTTATGCCCAAGTCGTCGGATTTTTTAAGAGCGTTAAAAGTCCCTCAGTATGCCTTCCTTTGGAGGGGAAGCCGGCGGTCCCATATAGATTCATGGCATGAAAAAGAACCTTCCACTAACTACACTTGCGGAAGCTAAAATTTGTAGGTTTGATGCTTTATTAGTTCCAACGTTCGCCGCCAGGTTCTGGCTGCGATGGCATCTAGTAGCAAAGTCCGCAGATAGGTGTCGTGGACGGTAGAATTTGGTAGCAAAAGAGGGAACTCCTTGAAAAAGTTGATCGTCAGCTGCCCTTCTACCTACAGCCATCACAATGATCACCATTTATCAGACAAATTCTACACACACCCAAAGTACACGAGGCTACATGATTGCATTGTTGCAGCCCCTAATGTAAGGAACCAACTAACCGATATTCTGTTACAAGCCAATACTTCTAAAATAAGTTTGACTTGAAAAATTCATCCAATAGCTCTGTTTTCTGTAGATAGCTTGTCCCGACTTCTCCGCTTCGCCCATTGTTCTGTTCGATGGATTATGAAGGAATAGTTTAAGAATTTCGTCACAGAATGTTGTATTTAACTCCATATCTGCGAAATTACCCAATTTCTTTTGAACTTCCTGGTAATTTTGTTTTCAGTAGTGGCATGCTGTGAATGGTACCTCTTAATATACGAGGGCCATCCGGAAAGTAGTACCTGTTAGCGTCGCATGGAGCGCTGACGACTCTGGTAGCCGCTGGGCAAGGTCAGGCCGCGTCAGTGGCTTGTCTGCCTGCTCTGTGTGAGGTTGCGTGGCGCTAGCATTGCCTGTGTTGTGTCTGTGATTGTTTTTAATGTTTAAACAAATTGAGAACCCCCCCCCCAGTTGTGAAGTGAGGGCCGTGATTACATTTTTTAATGCACGAAATGTTCGACCTTGTGATATTCATCGCCAGTTAAAGGAGGTGTATGGAGACAATGGGATAGCGTCTGTTGGCGCTGGTGTCGCAACTTCAACCTGGGAGGGGGAATACACACGACGAGGAGCGTTCAGGGAGACCATCGGTCATTACAGTATAGACCAACTGCTAAGCTTGGTAGACGAATGCGCGAGGAACGATCGGAGCGTCACAATTGATGAACTCGGTGAACATTTTCCTAATGTGTCTCTAACAATTGTTCATGAAATTGTCAAAGACCATTTGCATTATTCAAAAATCTGTGCAAGGTGGGTCTCTCGCATACCTACAGATGAGCACAAAACCAAGCGTATGGCTGCAGCACTGACGGTTTCTGGGACGTTATTCCGGTGAAGGAGACTCTTTCCTGACTCGCATCATTACTGGGGACGAAACATGGGTTTGTTATGCATCACCTGAGAGTAAACGGCAGTCAATGGAGTGGCATCACGCTCATTCACCTACCAAACCAAAAAAGGTTCTGTCCAGCAGGAAACACATGGCAACCATTTTCTGGGATCGACGAGGTGTACTGCTCATTGATTGTATGGCCCGTGGCGACACAATTAATGCTAATGCGTATTGTGAAACATTAAAGAAATTACGGCAGGCAATACAAAATCGACGGTGAGGTCTATTGTCTACAGGCGTCATTCTCCTTCATGACAATGCCAGGCTCATGCAACTGCGATAACACAACTACTTTTCCAGCAATTCAAGTGGGAAACCTTTGACCATCCACCGTATAGTCCGGACTTGGCCTCTTCGGATTTTCATCTCTTTACGAAGCTTAAAGACTTTCTGGCGGGAAAAAGATTTGACAGCGATGAAGAACTTCAACGAGGCGTGACTACGTATCTCAATACGCTGGCGGCGGAGGACTATGATGCTGGAATACAAAAACTCGTCACACGTTATGACAAATGCTTCAATTTGCTTGGTGATTATGTGGAGAAGTAGTGTAATAAAGTATGCTCTTTTCAATAAAAATGTGTATATTTGTTCATATTTACTCCTGTGTCTTCATTGCACAAACGGGCACCACTTTCCGGATGGCCCTCGTATATATGTTTATGGGTTTTGTTAATTTAAGTTTTTTTTTTTTCAGCTACCAAAGTTACCGGGACTGTGAAGTGGTTCAATGTGAAGAGTGGGTACGGGTTCATCAACAGGTAAGATTTGAATAAATTCCATTTATGCTTTTTTGTTTGTTTTGTAAGTATTGTGTGTGCGTCATCAGCTAACACGGACGTACTAATATTTGGAGCTCATTTGTTGGCGAGTACGGGATGAGGTGGTGAATATAGGGAAGGGGCTTCCTTCCACACAGGGTTCCTTTCGTGGCCATCGCAACCTGCTTACTGCTTGGTAGAATATATCGACCCGTTACGCAGCCCCTACTTAGTTATAGTTGTTTTAAGGGGCGGAACTACGAGGTCATCTGCCTCTACGCAGACCCTCAGACCATTATTTGCCCCCGTGTGGGTGCGGGATAGAATACACCCACGGTATGCCCTGCCTGTCGTAGGAGGCGACTAATAGGGCCGACATGGCCGAATAACTTGCCAGTTTTGATTTGTTCTGACCCCCTGTGGATGGGGAGGGCAGAATTCATCCACGGTATCCCCTGCCTGTCGTAAAAGGCGACTTAGAGGGGGCCTTATAAAGGTCGATTTTGGTTTTCTGGTCCCAGCTCTGGTTTGACCAATAGAAACAAACATGCATGCTGTTAGGGGAAGGGCCACCAGCTTGGCCATCTGGCCAGAAAGCCTAGACGGTATGCCCCATCCCGTCAGGTGGGTGCGCCATGTACCCTACAGTAGTATCCGCCTTACAACGAAGGTCCCTGCATGGCCGAATACTGGAGCTGAATAAATCCTGTGCATGCCGAGGGGGAAGTGCCTGTTCGAGGCACTGGGACCCCGGGCAATATCTGCTATGCCAGGTAGGTATTGCCTTGGCTGGGTGGCGCCCACAGTGATAGCCCCCGTTCGGAGTGGGCAGTATTCGGGGAGGATTTCGTCCGGGATGCCATCAAAGCGATCACGGACACCTGTACAGGGTGGCACCCTTAAAAAGCCGTCTCTGGAGTGTCGAGCTAATCCCAAGGTGTATACGCCTTGGGATGAAGCCTTTAACCAACGATTTGCGACAGACAGATCACCTCGCTACCTGGTAGCTACCAGGACTGACGGGGATGATTTCAAGCTCGTAAAATCGATCATTTTCGCTGAGGAAATCGAGGGGAAATTTGGTGATCTTAACGGGATTTCCAAGCTCCGGAACGGGCAGCTCTTGCTGCATACCGTTAGCCGGCAGCAAACCGAAGCGTTGCTGGAATGCACGCAATTCGGCGAAATCCCCGTTAAGATCACAAAGCACGAAACGCTGAATGAGGTCCGTGGAGTTATTTTCCATCGTGACCTCATTTTGAATAGCGATGCTGAACTGTTGCGGGATCTGGGGAAGAGAGGCGTCACAAAGATTAGGCGCATCACCCGAAAGATTGGGGAAAGGAGCGTCGATACCGGCGCTTTTATTCTCCATTTTGAAGGTGATGTTGTACCTAAGCAGGTGAAGGTCACATCGTACAACTGCGATGTGCGACCGTACATCCCTCCACCTATGCGCTGCTACCAGTGCCGGAGATTCGGGCATGTTTCCGCCAGGTGTACTGCGAAGGCCGTATGTAGAGAGTGTGGCAAGGGGACACATGAGGGTGACGAGAGGTGTACGCCTCCCCCGATATGTCCCAACTGCCAAGGAAGTCACTCGCCACGGTCAAAACAGTGCCCTGAATTCATTATGGAAGCCAAGATCCAGGAAATCAGGACTCTTGACAGGCTTTCATATCACGACGCTCGCAAGAGGTACCGTGATATGAATGCCCCCGAATTTCGGGTATCGTTTGCAGCTGCAGCGACGCCCTCAATCACCCCTGCCGTTAAAGTTTCCAGTGCAGTACCCTCGATGTCCTCTTTTAGTACGAGTTTGAAATCTCCCCTCGCTGTACCAGCGAGCACTGTCAGCCCGAAGGAGGTCCCAAAACCTTCTTCGGCCACGGTTAAGAAGGCGCCGGTTTTAACACCTAAACCGGCGAATTCGGAGAAGAAGTCCTCTTCTTCTCCGAAACGGTCGGCGAACAAGTCTTCCCCAGCTAAAGGGGGAAAGAAGACTTTGCCGACCAGGACTGGTCCTCCTTCCAGCCCACCTAATACGAAAAATATAGGGGAGAAGAGGGAGACGGTTCGTCGCCGTCTCTCTCGTCCTCCTGCTGACGGGGTGGCTACTGTCTCTGCTGGCCTTTCTGCTCCCACTACCACCAAGGGGGCGAAGCCTGCTGAAGCCAAGCCCGTCCGTATGGAGGAACTCCCCTATAGAAAAGAAAATAGATCGGCGGAGGAGAGGGGAACGGTTCAGCGCCGTTTCTCTTCCTCTCCTAAAGGCAGGGCTGCTCACGTATCTGCTGGCCATCCCGCTCCCACCACTACCAGTGGAGCGGTGCCAGCAGGAGCGACCTTGTTTTATAAGGACCCGGCGTCTGTGGGGAAGGGACCATCTACTTCCCCAAACACACGTCGGCGCCGATCCAAGATGAAATCTCTTCGGGGCGTGTCGGGGACAGACACCCAGTCTTCGGACCGGGAGAAAGTCCCTCGACACCGCTCTCGCTCTTCCCCAAGAGCGAGACTCGTGAGGTCCGACGACGACCGCGCGCAACCCAAGAGAGCGCCCGCTCCATTTTCTTCGTCTTCGGACGGAGATGTGGAGATTGAGGTGTGCTCTCCTGCCCCATCATCTCCAACTAGAGATGGGGAAGGGTGGCAAACGGTCAAGCATAAGTAGAAGACCAACTTCTACTTAAGTCCACACCATGGCACTATTACAATGGAACTGTAATAGCTATTCTGTTCATCTCGCTGAGTTACGACAATTAATATCTTCGTTTTCGGCAACCATTGTCTGTCTTCAGGAATCCAGGTTTCGTCCTGGACATGAGACAACAATGCGTCACTTCAAACTCTTCTCTAGAGACCGGGTGGACGGAGCTGTGGCCGCTGGTGGCGTCTGCACTCTCGTCCACTCTAGCCTCTTTAGTGAAGAGGTGCCGTTGCGTACTCAGCTAGAGGCAGTTGCAGTTCGTACTTCGTTGCCAGTAATGGCAACAGTATGTAACGTGTACATCCCGCCTGATTCTCAGCCGGATTACGACCAGCTGGTGGATCTAGTCTCTCAGCTCCCCCCTCCTTTTCTCCTTCTGGGAGATGTTAATGCCCACAACACCATCTGGGGCTCCGCTACCACTAGCGGTAAAGGGAGAGATTTTGAGAGGCTGATCAGGCGGCTGGACCTGTGCCTGTTGAACACAGGGGAGCCTACGCACTTCTCTATTGCACACGGTACTTATTCAAGTATCGATATTACCCTGTGCAGTCGTGCGCTGGTTCACCTGCTACAGTGGGGTGTACACGATGACCTTTGTAATAGTGACCATTTTCCAATTATCGTTACTCTTCCGAACCAGAGAGCCATCGAGTTACCAAGTCGATGGCTTCTCCGTCGGGCTGATTGGCCAACTTTCACGGCACGCGCGGTGTTTGCCGAAGATACCTTTGAGAGTGTCGACGATCATACCATTCACATAACGAATGGTATTTTGGCTGCTGCTGAGGAAACAATACCTTCCTCGTCCGGCAACTCACGCCGGAAGCTTGTCCCTTGGTGGACAGCCGAGATTGCAGCAGCCATTAAAGATCGTCGACGTGCTTTCAAATGCTATCGGAGGCAAAATACTATGGCCAACCTTATCACCTTCAGAAGGATGCGTGCTAGAGCCCGATATCTGATTCGGGAGAGTAAGAAAACGACGTGGGAAAAGTATGTGTCGTCCATGACGGCGCATACTCCTTCATCTCAAGTGTGGACTAAGCTTCGTCGGATCTCCGGACTCCCGACATCACTGTCGATACCCGGAGTGTCCATCAATGGAGACATCATCACGGACCATCTCGCCATTGCCAACAGCATTGGCTCGCACTTCTCCGATGTATCCTGCTCCGGGAGTTACGATCCTACGTTTCTGACTCTGAAGCGGGAGGCAGAGACTCACCCCTTGTCCTTTGCCACTGCTGCTTCGGAGTCCTATAATGTACCATTCTCTGAATGGGAACTGCGCAGTGCGCTTGCACTGTGCAGGGATACGGCTCCTGGACCGGATAACATACATAATCAAATGTTAAAACATCTGTGCGATTCCAGTATAAAAAAAACTGTTGCTCCTCTTCAATCGTATATGGATTGAAGGGGAGTTTCCATCTCAATGGCGAGAGGGGATCGTGATACCGATTCCTAAGGCTGGAAAGAATCCCAAGTTTGTAAGCAGCTATAGGCCCATTTGTTTGACAAATGGCCTATGTAAGCTGCTCGAAAAGATGGTGAACCGTCGACTGGTGTGGTTCTTGGAGGATAAAGGTCTCCTGTCTGAGTACCAATGTGGATTTCGCTCTCATAGGTCCACCACTGACCATCTGGTGCGACTTGAGAGCGCCATACAGGAGGCTTTTTTCCGAAAGCAGCACCTAGTCACGGTTTTCTTTGACCTCGAGAAAGCCTACGACACCACATGGCGCTACGGGATCCTTTCCACCCTTCACAAGTGGGGACTCCGTGGTAACTTACCGACTTTTATTGCGAATTTCATGTCCGTCCGACTCTTCCGTGTAAGGGTCGGTAGGACATTATCGCAATACTATACCCAAGAAAATGGAGTTCCTCAGGGTTCAGTGCTGAGTGTCACCTTGTTCGCGATTGCCATTAATGGCATTGTTGCCGCCGCCGGGCCCGCGGTAGTTCCATCGCTGTATGTAGACGATTTAGCTCTGCATTACAGCTCTGGAAGTATGGCAGTCGTGGAACGCCAATTGCAGCTAGCCATCAACCGGGTCGACAGGTGGGCTCACGACCGGGGTTTTCGTTTTTCAGCAGCGAAAACCTCCGTCGTCCATTTTTGTCGGCTACGGAGGCTACATTTACACCCTGAACTACATCTCAGGGATGCTGCGTTGCCGTTGGTTGACACTTATCGCTTCCTGGGGCTCCATTTTGACAGCAAGTTAACGTGGCAGCACCATATACGGCAATTGAAAATGACATGTCTCAGGAAACTGAACATGCTCAGGTTTCTTAGTGGCACTACGTGGGGGGCTGACCGTGCGGTGCTGCTACGGTTCTACCAAGCCCTCGTCCTGTCCCGGCTAGACTATGGTTCCGCGGCATACGGTTCAGCAAGGCCGGCAACCTTGAAAATGCTGGACAGTATCCACCATAGTGGCGTTAGGCTGGCTACCGGTGCCTTCCGGACCAGCCCGATACCCAGCCTACTTGCCGAATCGGGTGTTCCACCTTTAAATTATAGACGCCAACATATGCTTTTAGCATATGCTGCCAATGTGCGTCAAATGCCGCAACACCCGACCTTTCAAGCTCTCTTCGGTACCCAAAACCACCAGGGGTACGCCAACCGGCCTCGTGCCACTCGGCCGGTTGGTATTAGACTTGAAAGCTCGTGTACTGAAATAGGAGTGGCTGTAGGTCCCTGTATGATCCGGACATCTAGCGAGGTGCCTCCGTGGCAAGTCCCGCGTCCGGAAATTCGGTTAGATCTTCACCAAGGTCCTAAGGTGAACACGGATGCGTCCGTTTACCGGAGGCAGTTCCACAGCATAGTTCACCAATTTCCGGACGCTGGCATTCTATACACGGATGGTTCGAAGGTGGACGAGAAGGTGGGTTGTGCTTACGTTATTGACGGTGCAAATACCAAGATCTCTTTGCCTGAGGCCTGTAGTGTGTTTACTGCGGAGCTCGTTGCCATCTATGAAGCTCTGCAGTTTGCACTACAGGATGCACGAATCCACTTTCTCGTGTGTACCGACTCTTTGAGTTCGTTGCAGTCAATTGCTACATGTTTCCCGCAACACCCCCTAGTGCAGCGAATCCACGACCTACTAGCCGGGCTGTGCCACGCTGACACTCGAATCACCTTTCTGTGGCTTCCAAGCCACATGGGAATTGCGGGAAATGAGTTAGCGGATCAAGCTGCAAAAGAGGCGGTATCACTACCACCTCGACCAATGGAGGTACCCGCTAGAGATATTCGCTCTCAGTTACGCCTACAAGTTCTGGCTTTTTGGGAGAGTCAGTGGCTAGCTGACCCACTGCCCAGTAAACTGAGAGCGATCAAGGGAACTACTCGCGTGTGGCGGAGCTCCTTCCGGGCCCGGAGAGAGTCCGTCATTTTGTGTAGGCTAAGGATAGGTCATACAAGATCCACCCACTCATACCTAATGAGAAGGGAAGACCCCCCACTTTGTACCTGTGGAGCCGTATTCACCGTGGCCCACATTTTCACCCAGTGTGTGGATCTTGCTGAGTTACGAAGAAACCTTGGTTTGCAGACGACACTCAAACTTATATTAGCCGATGACGCGGTGGCTGCTGATCGCGTTATCCGCTTTATAAGTGAGAGTGGGTTAGGGCCAGCAATCTAAATTTTCCAGTGAACATTGACTCAACGACTTGTTCGTTTTTGAATGATAATGTTTTGTTTTTTCCGTAATTTTTGTTTATTCTTATAATTTTTTATTTAATTGTTTGTTTTTTGTTTTATTAATTTTTGGTCTTTTTAAATTTAGATGTCCACCTCAAAATTTTAAATTCAATTCAAAATTTGTATTCTTTAATCTGTGTTAAGAGGGGCAGATGACCTCGTAGTTCCGCCCCTTAAAACAACAATAACTAACTAACTAACTAGACCATTATTTGAGTGGCCTTCTTGGTGAAGGTATTTGTGCTCTTATTGTCGTAAGTTATCACCAGGGCCCGGATATTGATGACCTAAAAATGTTTAAAAAAATGACCTATAAGATGACTGCAAAAACTCATGTCAAATTTTAAAAAATACCTAAGAATTTGAATGAAACTTACATAATTTCATCACGCTCAAAATGCAAACAGATTAGGCTACGTTATTGTGTATGTTGAAATGATTTTAATCATAATCATCATTTATTGCATTAAACAGGCCTTTGAGGCTTACAGCAGGACAAGAGGAAAAGAAAAAGAAAATATTACAAAAAGCAAAAAATATTACAAAGTAAATCCAATTAAAGGAAAGTCAATCGCAAGGGGAGGTATTTGCTGCAGATGACACTCCATCTTTGCCGGTCTCGAGCACCTTCCATGTTATTGTAGACGGGTCCATACATACGTGCCAACTTTTACGGTTTATCCGTAAAATTTACGGAAATTGCAGCATTTTACGGTTTTACGGATGAACGGTGTCATTTTACGATTTCGCGGACAAATATTTGAAAAGATAATTTACATTCGATAAAACCGCCCACTTCCGTACAATCGATTGTTTGCTTGGGTCGAAGGCAAGTCCACGATAGTCGATAACTCGTTCTTTGATATGATTCGTACTTTTATCCGTGTGATGTTTGTGTCTTCATTGTAATTGAATTTGAAGCCGGGATAACCGTTTTTTCCATGTGAATCTTAGGTGTCGACAGGCTCTGCTTCGCATATTCTTTGTTCCGTTCCGTTCGCTCGTTGCGATTTAAACCATATTCTTTGACCACGTTAGTTGTTCATTGTTCGCGAAGTTGGCGTTCCTTGAATGTTTTCGTCTTTTAAGGTTATGGCATATTTTAATGACGCGTTCGAGTTTTTGTGCTATAACTTCGTGCTTCAGAGTTTCCTGTATTTCTTGGACTAATAACATTCGTTCCACGTGTGTGTGTGTTTTTTTTCTACCATGTGCATATTCTTTCTTCACGAGGTTGGCGTCGTATTCATTTAATGGTTTAAGACTTTGTGTGTTTTGACATGTTTTAATGAAGTGTTGGCTGTCTTAAGTGTTTTGTTATAATTTTATGTGACGTTCAGTGATCCAGGTTCCTTTCGATGTTTTAGTAGATATCGAGAATGAACAAATCCAACAAGAAACAGTACTTCCAGACATTTAAAGAATCATACTCGGTTGATTTTCCGTGCATACTAAAATCAAGAAAGGGAGAAAAAATTGCCTTTTGCACGGTATGTGGGTGTGATATTAATATTGCACATGGTGGAAAAATTAAGTAATCATGTGGAGTGCGGTAAACACACAAGTTATGTTAAATCGAAGAAAGATAGCAAGAAAATCAACACCTTTTTTGCTAAGTCTGGAAACGTTGACATTGCCGTAATTAGGGCCGAGTGTCTGTTTACTTCCTTTTTGATGGAACACAATGTGCCCTTAAGTGCGGCTGATCATGCTGGTGCTTTATTTAAGAAGAGGTTTCCCACATCAGAAGTTGCAAAGAAATATAGTTGTGGTCGCACGAAAACGACATGTATTGTAAATAAAATGGCAAAAAATGCATCTGAAGTTAAGTGCCTTCAGAACGGACCGGATACAGATAAATCCCTTTTCTTTTCATCAGTGAGAAACTACTTTTGTACTGCCTGTGACTACATCATCAACAAGTTTCCACTCAAGGATGACGTGTTAAAGAATGCTCAAGTTGCTAGGTTAGACAAAATTGAAGATGCACAGTTTTCTTCCATTTGTTTTTTTTTTTTTCTTGGAAAAGTTTCCTATCATGTTATGCAAGGAAGAGAATGAAACTACAGATGAGGTGGTGAATGAGCTTCAGAGGCAGTTCACAGCTCTTCAGGTAGATGACTCTTTGGCTGCACATCAAGATGCTGCAAGTGATTCCAGTTGGGCACAAATATCAAGAATTCGTGGAGCCGATGGACTTCTTAAGTATAACCGAATTTCTAGAGTATTGCTCTCTATTCTCACCATACCCCATAGCAATGCAGAATGTGAACGTTTTTTTAGCCTTGTGAATAAAAATAGAACACAGTTCAGGTCATCCATGTCCAATGAATCTCTGGGGTCTATTTATATTTTGAAGACAGGAGTTCTGGTCCCTGTTATGACAAAACATTTTCTCAAGACTTTTTGCAGGAAGCTAAAAAGGCCACAACCATGACTTAAAAGTCGAACTAGCATGTGATTTGCAGTGTGTATTATATTATTTCTTGCCTGTGTTACGTTAAACAAGTTTTATTGTTTAAAGCCTTTTTCAATTATCGTATATGAGCTTAATCTATCAAGGAAATCCTGTTATGTCTGCTCCAAACCAATATTCACCACGCCTGCTGCTGATTAACATGGATTTCTTCTTGATTGTCATGTTCATCTACAAATCATGTAAGTAGATATGATTTCATTGAAGTATCCTGTTTAAAGCATGAATTATTGTATTTTGTAGCCCAGAAGTATTATTATTTTCGTCAAGCCGGGGTATGTCGAAAATCGTTAGATTTTTTGTCGCGCGTGAGTTTTACTGATAGCCCTTTTCAAAAGTTGGCAGGTATGCATGCAGAACCTTTCTTTCAAACACACATATTGAATCTTCTGTCGTTGCTGATGTCGCCCAAATTTCACAGCCGTATAAGGTGCTGGCCTCACCAGTGTTTTGTACAGATGGACTTCGTTCTTCTGAGATATTGTTCTGTCTGGGGGTGAGATAGATGGACGAACAAGGGGTGTAAAATGTCAAATTTAGGGGATGTCCAAAAAAGTGCAGGTTTCCACGTGTGTGCGGAAACTGCGAGTGTGGGTTTTTGTAAGGGGATGTGAGTAAAATGGGGGTTAGATTTAAAGGGGTGTGATCGGCTCTCAAGGGATGCGCGATCAAGATGTGGGCTGATGGCAGCGCTGAACAAACAATCGTGTGCGCGCTATGAGCCTACCTGCTGACCTAACTGTACTGCCTGGCCACTTGAGTACTCCAATACTAACACAATGGAAATCCTTACTTAGCACTTCTCTGGCTGACGGTCACGGGCAATTAGGAATGTCAGATGAGGAGTTAGGATGTAAAGGCAAGTGTATTGTTGACAATGAGAACAAATGTGTAGATTTACTGATCAAAGGTTTATTTGATCAGTGTTATTGAGAAGGCTGTTGAGAACTTGGATCATAGAGACCTAAGTCGAGTTGACTGGCTCCTTAAGAAGTGGATGGAGAATCGATTACGAAGAAATTACTACACTCTTCGAGTAAAGGTTGTAGACAAAATTTTAATCACATAAAAGACATAACAAAGGGGACGTGAGTACCGCATGAAATGGTAAATGAGGGGTGATGGGGCTGTAAATCAAAGTATTCAAATTAGCAAGAGGTAAACATAAAAATAAAACACACACAATGAAAAGACTATCAAAAGGAAGAGCAGAGAAACCTAACCCTGGTTAGATTGGAGATCGTAGAGAAATTACCATTTGCGACTTCAATGGGAAAGCTAATTAAAATAAATAAGAAATAATACGTTCGTCTCACCACAGGCTGATAACAGAAAGTAACCAGAAGAGATATTCTAAAAAGCATATGAAGTCGTACCAACCAAGAACAAACCCCCTTAAATGAAGTAAAAATGTCTCACAAACAAGTACTACAATAAACAGATAACCATCGGTCAAAACATCATCCACTTACTACAGTATAACACGACGACGACCATAAATAAAAGAAAGAAAAACATACACAACCCTTAAGAGAAACAATTAACAACCCCTCAAAACAAAACAGCAACTGACTTCATAAACTCTCTGAATAAATCTTCTTCTCGGACGAAAGTATGAGATTCAATCATCTTGCCGAAAGTAAAATGAGCATCAATGACAGTCCCCGGGTACTTGACACAAATACACATATCACAAACCGCAAGAATAATCGATACACCTCATTTAATAAACGTTAAGAGTACGCACGTTGTTTCCCGACCGAAAGCAACAAACACAACCCCATAAATTACCCTCAACTTTCGGTCAAGCTCGCACTTAAACATGACGTTAACCCACACTTAAACACATGTCTAGAAACGTGATTATACCATGAAAAGCCTTTCGACACAAACCAATGAATGTCAAGCCCAGTCCTTAAGGAAAATAAGAAAACCTATTCGGTTATCCTTAAGGTTGCACAAATGACTGACATCTCAAAAGAAACACACAAACCCAAACAAACAAATAAAATATTGATGGGTGTTCCGGCTATCAGACGAGGGCAGAAAGTTATCTGAAGCACTAACACACACCCTCCACGTCGAGGCCCAAAATACGCGAACTAACTCAAAATTACTAACTCCTCAAACATCTTGTAACATCCCATACTATTACAAGGAGTAGACGTTAGTAAGAAATACCTCCCAAACTACGATCACGTTTCATGACGAACAATGATAAAAATACAGACAGAAAAATAACACTAATCAAACAAATCAACAACAGCGGCAATAAACCTAAAATAAATAAAAACCCAAACTACGTGTTTCCTCTCCACGGTATGTATACAAAAGGGAGGACAGACAAGCAAGTATAACCAAAACCAATTACAATCTTCAATCTAACTTAAATACCGCAGGAACTAGGGACATACTATCACCAAAGGATGGGAGGACATGACACTATTTGCTTAACTGCATATCACACTTCTCTCTTTGATAATAGGCTTCATGATAATATATGACACTTAGCTTTGAATACGACGTTCTGGATGTTCTCGATGATATAACATTTTAATAACAATTCCATTTTCCTGTTGTGGTATCAATAGCCATAATCCCGTCATGTCTCCTCGATATTTTCCAAATCCGTTAGATATATTCATAATTAGACAACAGCATCTTTAAACAGACCAAACGGTAGTAGAAGTTATGTCTTCGACCCTCACTTCTTCTCTTTGTCAACACGATTCTCTCGACATAACAATAACTGCAGTAGAGTTCCATAGAGCCAAAGCACAAACTCCACAGCGGGCGCGTTTTATTTACTCCAGAACAGGTTGCGCTTCAAATATAAACCTACAGATGGCAGACTATACAACAACTCTTATCTCATCGTTCCGTTAATAACGTAGTAACGGATCAGTTATGAGTGAGATGGCCCTTTCTTAGGGTTAGTGCGACACTGTGATTGACAGTACAACCATAGCGTATAGAAGAGAAAGTGACGCGACTTGTGGAGTTTGTATGGTCCAGCCGCTAGGTGGCTCTAGCGTCGGCTAGCGCTGAGTGAGGTCGGTATCAATACAAGCAGTTGAATGTTACTTTTCAGTAACTGAATGTTATCAGCTTACACTACGTTGTATTAGACAAGATGATCCAAATATAAAATTCTCCGCACTGAGTATATACAACGCTAACGTCCGTTGTGTTAATTATGAAACATCAGATTGCGTCATAGGTTCATATAATAAGGAAATAAAACATTCTGACGGGGGTCGAAATGTAACTGAATGTGTGAAAATCGTAAAGCTACAGACCATTCACTACTGCACAAATAAAGTAAATATAATATAATACAGTATAATGACAAACTCACCCATATAACTTATAGCTCTCAGTTGTCCGAAGCTTTGGACAGCTTACGCGATGATTTTCCAGACTTAGAAGTTGACTGATCTTTCCTAATTTCTTTCGTACGAAAGAAAAAGCGCACTTCATGAAATGAAAAACTAGTTTTCCAATAAGGTCCAGTTTATGTTCCATACACCATCAAAAAAATCACGGCCCAAAAACAATCTCATCAATGCTGTCCTAACACTCATAAAATATATCAACCCACAAATTTGAAAGGGAAGATAATTCCATTTCAACGACTACTTCGACCTGTAAAAGAATGTTGAAGACACTGTCAGACGGTTGAGTTAGGTAACAAAGGGCATTTATTGTGCCAAAGTTATTTATATTAGTGAAAGTTGCAGCTGTTGTGTCCGACGGCCTTTTCACTTTGAAGGGTTGTTGCACACTTCAAACAGCTGATCCCTTTCCTTAGTTCCTTGACAATATACCCGGCTAGATAGTGTGGGACTGCACCAGTCTTCAAACTCCATCTCATTCTCGCCATTTCGACTGTCTTTCCTTCTATAATGAAAGTGTCCGTTTTTATAAGGAAATTATCGGAGCAATGTTTGTCACAGAGCCTGCATATGACTTACTAGACAATTTAATGTCTTTCCTCGGAATGGCCTTAGCCCATTTAAATAAATCATCTCCGGCTTTTGGAGGTCTAAAAAAGTGCCTACCTGTTGCAGATGACTTGTCGTATCCAGATCGGCACCCGGGAACAAAACAACACGGTATATTCACTTACAGTTTTGTTTGACGAATCTTACCAGGTTATAATTCACTCGACAGCACAAACGTAAAGAAATAAGTGTAAAGGCTTACAAATACTAAACACACCAGTGTCATAACGTATGTATTATTTCACTATCGCTTCTTGATCGCATACACTTTTCAACACCGAGAAATAAGGACTAAACACGGCAGCATTTCCATGTTTTCAAACTCGTGAGCGCTTAGAAAGTGTCTCCAGCCAGCCACAACCAACCGCTGCGCAGTCGACCGGCGGGCGCAGCAACTACCCATACTAAAGATACGGCAAACTCGGGAGTCGGCACACTTTCTCTTCTAAACGCTATGGTACATCTGTGGGTGTGAAGTGATAGGAGCACAATAATGTGTAGGATATCTGAGCGCACTCTTACCTTGTAGGTGACGTTCGGGAACCAGACCAGCAGAGCCTAGGGCGGCAATAGATACTTGGCTCGGTTCGGGTCGTCTTATATGTTTCGGAGCTGCTTGGTCAGCGTTACATCACTTGTAGCTGTCACAGTTAGTTCTAGTGTAAATTATTTTGCAAGCTATTGGCTAACCTCCTATACTAGGTGGCCGCCGGCTTGCTCTGTAGATGGTGTTCTGGCTTTTATGGTGTATCCAGTTCCTTTGGGGGGGTGCGTGGAGGTCTGAGGTCCCAGGGTCGTATCGACCCTGGGGGCTCAACAATATCGGACGAGATTTGAAGAGATTGTTCAGACTAAAGAACACACGATTAGCACTTGTTATGCGTTGATGTACTTTTTTCGTCACTTCACTTTTGTTGGTTAATAATGAGCCCAGGTACTTGAACTTTTCAACTCGTTCGAAGGTATGTCCTTTTACAACAATGTAGGGAGGGAGAACTCGACGACGTGATACTTCATGATATTGTTTTGTCCTCGGTTCACCTCCTGCCCAATTTTCTCTGCATTCTGGAGGAATCGGGAAGTATCAGCACACATTTGCTCTCGAGTGTCACCAAGGATCACAACATCGTCAGCAAATGCTAGAATTGTATCTGCTTCCACCATCTCCATTGCTCTGGTTCGGCAAGTGTCACGGCTTACTTTTTCCAAGGCCAAGTTGATCTTGTCTCAATCCATTTTGGATAGTGAAAGGTGGTGATAGTTGATTGCAAAACCGTACTTCAGATGTTGACTGGGAGTAGCAAGCTGCAACTAGACCGATGTATTTCGATGGGGTGCCAGGTTCCTCTAACGTTTCCCATAATGCGACGCGGTGAGTGCTGTCATAAGCTCGCCGAAAATCGATGAAGATGAGGTGTAGTTCCCGATCGAACAAATAGAATTTTTCGATCAGCTGCCTCAAAGTAAATATGTGGTCGATAGTAGACCGTCCAGGGACGAACCCACATTGATATGTGCCTACAATTTCTTCAGCCAGTGGTTTCATTCGGTTTAACAGGTGAGTTGTAAAGACTTTGTATCCAATTTTAAGAAGTGAAATTCCTCGGTAGTTGGATACTTGGGTATCATCACCCTTGTTGAAGATGGGACATACAATTGCTCCCTTCCATTCTTCAGGAATTACATCCGCTGCCCAGGATATCAATCGTTTCAATGCATCCATCAGTGCTTGCCCTCCCGAGCGAAGCATCTCGGCTGTGATACCACTACCTCCCGGGGCCTTGTTGTTCTAGAGTGTTTTAGGGAAACACCGATTTCTTCCTCTGGTTCAGGGACTTCTACTCTGTCAAAAAAGGAGGCTCCCGCCTGAGATGTCAGTCAGTGGAAATTCCTGATTCAATAGGTTCTCAAAATGTTTTTTTTAATAGGCTTGCTTTTGCGGCTTCGGTGGCGTAGTTGGTAGCATGCTGAGCTTCTATTCCCAAGATAGCGGGTTCAAACCCGGCCGAAGCCGTCGGATTTTTTAAGAGCGTTAAAAATCCCTCAGTATGCCTTCCATCGGAGGGGAAGTAAAGCCGGCGGTCCCATGTCATAGATTTATGGCATGTTAAAGATCTTTCCACTAATTACACCTGTGTGAAACTAAATTGGATAGGTTAAGAATGTAAACAACGCTCTTAGGTTGCTACGTTCGTTGCCAAGAGCCGACTGCGGTGACGTCTAGTAGCTAGTTCTGAACTAGGCCTAGTAGTCGTTGACGGTGGCGTTTGGCGGCAAAAGTAGGAACTATTTGAAAATTCAAAGTTGCAGTCCCTACTTGAATTTAAAAAAAAACCAGATACACACACTAATACAGTCATCACAATTAACACCGGTTATCAGACAGATTCTACACACACCCAAAGTACACGGGGCTACATGACCGCGTTGTCGCAGCCCCTAAGCTAAGGAACCAACTAACCAACCAAATAGGCTTGCCTGCTCTTCTGGCGGTACCACTTCACCTGTCATTCGATAGAAGCCTGGCAAATCTTGAGGCTTGGAAAAAAAGAGCGTGATGACTGCTTCTTCTACTGCTTTCAACAGTCCTTTATGGTGTTCCCGTTTCTTCTTACTTAGGAGTTAGTCCGTTTTACGACTCGCTTCATAGTAGGCTACCCTTGCTTCTTCAGAGTTTTTCTATCCATTATATTCTCTTCGTTGATCTCATCCCAACAGATTCTCGACATTCTCCATCGAACCGTTTAATTCTGTCTTTTGGATGGCAAAAATGTTCTTCTTTTTGCACTCTGTGGAACTGCATTCCTCAACACCAACCATGTGTCTTCCACGACGGTAGGGTTCTCCGGTGTTGTGAGGTTTTCTACAATTTTATCTTGATAGTGTTCTCACTTCTGCATCTTCCAACATATCCTTGTCAAAGCGCCATCTTTTCAGGATTTCTTCGCCACTTGGTAGACAGTTTCAGACGTAGTATCGGAATTCATATATGCCCCGCGAAAGGATCGCACATGTTCGACACTAGCATGATGTCCTCGGTCAACGAGAACATGGTCGATCTGATACATCGTATTTCCATCTGGGGATATCCAGGTAACGTTGTGCTACTTTGCGGGGAAAGTACAGAGTGGTCGATAAGTCCCTTTACATGTTACTATAGAATAGGACAGTTTGACATGGAAACATTTTTATGAAAGAAAAACATGATTTTTTATATCATAATTAATTTGGAGTAAACAATGTCTGGTTACAATTAACAATTCCATTCATCGATCAACATCAGTATCTATGTATTCCTCCATGTTCGAAGCAGACGTTGATCCGTCGCCATGTTCTTGTATGCATCCGCTGCAGCATGCGGTGGGTGATAGTTTCAAATGCCATGCGAACTCCGTCTTTCAGTTGATCGTTGTTCACGTATCGTCGTTTACGAACGTTTTCTTTTATTATTCCCCATAGTGCATTGTCCGGTGTGCTGAGGTCTGGACTTCGTAGTGGCCATGGCAGTGGTGCTGGAAGGTCTCGTGAGCCACGCCCAAAAGTTCATTTAGCTGGTTGCGGACACTCACAGCGAAATGTTATGGAGCACCATCTTGTGTAAGTGTCACGATGTCACTTACACCTTTAGACCTTAATTGTGGAAGCAACCACGAGTTAATCATTTGCAGGTATCTGAGCTGGTTCACAGGACCATCGAAGAAATAAGGTCCAAGCAGATGGTCTGCCGATAGCCATGCACAAAGCATAACATGCTGCGGATTGCACTCAATTTCCTCATAAAAGTGCGGATTGCTTTTTGTCCAATTAAAGACGTTAAGATTTCGTGACCTACTATAAATCGCACGCTCAACAGGGAATATAACATTTTTTTTTTAATCTGCATGCGGGAAGCGTGCGAGCAGCATTTCACATGCATGAACACGTTGCTCCAAGTCACGATCACTCAACTCTTCACTGAGGATGGCCGAAAACATGAAAGTTTCAAGTCTTTGCTCATATGGTGTTTCATTGTCATTCTGCAGACCGCTTACGGGATGACTTTATCGGCGATCGTTCAATCGACTACGCCACAGCGGCACGAGTTTCGATACGAGTCGTAGGCCTTATGTTACGTGGTGCATCGAGAACACTTTTCGTCACAAAGGTTTTCTTCTCCCACGCGAATAACGTTGTCGTGATGGCGGTGGTTTTCCAAACCTCACAGCGAAGTCCTTCAACAAAATGTCTGACATTGTCTTCTTCGTATTCTGACGTTCGTGAACCCAAACAGAAGCCACCAAACGCTCCTCTACAGTGAAAACACTTGTATCCGTCATGGTTGAACTCTTTCGACTGAAGGCAGCTAACTGCGCAGTGAGCCACGCAGCGAACCACGTAACACGACTTTCCCACGCTAACCGAAGTGAGCGTGTCAAGTGCGAGACTCGGCTCACAGCAGGAAATTATCTCAACAATATATTAACAATAAATATTTATAATACATGTCTAAATTTATGCTATAACATGTAGGCCTAATGCGACTTCTCGACCACCCGTATGTGCTTCTGATGGCCATTCTCCTTGTTTCGGCAAAGTTGATTAGTTTAATACCGTTCCCATTGCTTGTTTCGTGGATACTGTAGGGACCAATCTTGGACGATACTGTTCTTCTCTTCCCACTTGAGGGGCCGATAACCTCGATGTTAGGCCCCTTAAAACAACAATTATCATCATCATCATCTTCCCACTTGAGCTTTGAAGTCGCCCATTATCAAGTGAATTGAATGTCTTGGTAGTCTGTCGACTACATTCCCTAGTTCCAGGTAGAAATCGATCTTTGTTTCGTCGTCATGCGAGCATGGATTGGTCAAGCAGCAGAGGGGCGATGACTGACGTGGATTTTTCGGCCAAATGACAATCCCTTCCTGCAAGCATACTGAGTATAGCATTACTCTGCCTAGCATTAAAGTGAGCACCCGACAGCAATACGTGTGTTGGCATACGGCGAGTTTTTTGCGGTGGGCTCGGGTCGTTCTGCAAGTCGGCGAAGAACACTAAGAGACTGGACTTATTCGGGAAGATATACCGTTACAAAGAAAGTGAAACTGACGTACACATGTTCCTGGAGAGCGCTTAAAACGAACCCAAAAATAGCGTGCATTTCATCACACTTCGTGTTCCCGGGCGAATGTGCAGCATTCTTTACTGAGGGAATTCTCTCATTAATCCTGGAAAAATCAGGGATTATTCAGGGAAGTCTTTTAAGATGAGTTGGTAGACACCCTGATATTGAGCCGACACTGTTCGAACGAAGTATGGTGGTCGGTGCCCGACGGACGGGAAGTGAGATTTCGGCACTGGTGCGGGAATTCGGCTTCACATAGTTGACCATGTCCAGGGTGTATCCTGAATGGTTGAATCTGGGTGTCATCGGTCGTTTAGCCACCCTCGATGACCGTGACTGGCGACATCTGAGACGGATTGTCAATAGTGACAGAAGGGCAACAGTGCAACAAATCACGGTTCAATTAAACTATCCGTAGGAACATGGGTTCCATGGGGTATGGGAGCCAGCGTCGCACACGGGTGCCACTGTCAACTCAATGTCATCGACACAACGACGCGCATTTGTGGTTAATCACCAGGGGTGGACACTGGAACAATGGCGTAATATGATACGGTCGGACGAATCATGATTTCAATTGCACCCTGCCGATGGGAGGCACCGTGTGTGGCGCCGACCACATGAATCGATGGATCCCGCCTGCCTCGATGATGTGGTCCAGGGAAGTGGTGTCTCTGTTATGGTCTGGGGTGCATGTTCCTGGTATGGAATGGGCTCTTTGTCTGTTCTGGGAGAGACTTTTATGTTCCGCGAGATGTTGAGCCGCCCGAGGCCCCACATGCTATTAGGTGACTATCCCATGCCATTTCCTAAGTCAGTGTACTAGCTAACGCGGCAAAAATCATTCGGATGAGTAGTACCGTATGCGCGGGGTTGGCAATGTTTTATTTGTCCCATAATTCACGTGTATTATGGCGAACACAACTGGAATTTTACTATATGACATGATCTAAAAAGCGGATGGTGGGTGTGTTACAGACAAATGAGGAGAAAACATCTACAGTCGAGTCTCGCAAATTCGGCACTCGGTAACCCGGCACTCCGTATTTCTCGGCCTCCCTAACAGGAGAAAAAAATCGTGATTTTTGTTGGTTTTTGTGTTTCCGCACAGAGCGTTATGTTTCCTTTTTCGTCTTCTCGATCAATACGGCGCGAAACAAGTTGACCTACAGTACATAGTATGAAGAGTAACGACGACTTGATAAATACAGGTAGTTGTACAGTACAGTACTGTAAATGAACAAACTGTTGGAAGTAAGTAAACAAACGATTCTCGAGCAGGGCGTTGTATTTATTTGATTGCGCATTCTCCGCAATTCGCCGTCTTCGTGCCGAGTCTTCAAGAAACTGGTTTAAAAGCGAAAAGCAAAAGAACATCACTTACTTTCTTGGCAAAAGTTTTCTTTTATAATTTACAGTAATTGTTTTCCTTGATTTTTATACAGTACATTAGTACAGTACTGAATTATACATTAAAGTACTGTAATTGTAGAGGCTTGATCATTTTAAAACTTGTGTTTTTCGCGAACTCTGCCACCCTTCGGTCCACATTAGGCAGAGTTTGTGAGACTCTACTGTATTACCACAGCATTTCTACAATGTTAGGTCTATTGTCCAATAAAAAAAAAAAGGCATTTTGGCTAATTTAATTAGTTGTGTAAAATGTTCACCACTTCTGAACTGTTACCAATTTTATTATGGCCCTCGTGCGGTCGATTAGTCCTCAGGCCAGTTAACACACACTATGGAATACTACTTTCACTCGTAGAATTTATTTATTTATTTATTTATTTATCGTATGGCTTTTAGTGCCGGGAGTGTCCGTGGACAAGTTTGGCTCGCCTGAGTCTGTAGCTGCTTCCAGCGGACACCCTTATTAGGGTGAGCTATAAGTTCCGTTCAATTTCAAGTAGTTCCAACTTTCGCAAACAGATATCAATGATACCTACAGGTGAACGTTGGAACTTTGATAGAGCGTTCCGACGAAATCATAGAATGACTTATAACACCTCCTCAGAATAACACTTTGCTGCGAATTTCTACAGCGTCCCGATGAGAAAGAACACTTGTTACCGTCGACCGTCCTGCAATACCAAAACAGTCACCTCGCGTGACGACCTACTACTGCCTCAAAAATACCACACGAGTCATGCCTAGGCCAATATGTTTGACCTTGTGCTGGGTTGGTCAACATTTCTCGGAGGCAAGTTTAAAAGCTGGAGCGTAGCGCTTTCTCGCTTCTTTGCTGTTGTTGCATAAGGGCTGTGCCATCGTGGTCATTTGTGTGTGTGCGTGTGTGGAATTTGTGTGATAACCTGTGTTATTGTGATGGCTATATTAGTGCCTGTATTTGTAAATTGGGAATAGGATCAGGAAGGAGGGGGACGTGGCCTTAAGTTAGGAATCATCCTAGCATTTTCCTGGAGTAGAAGTGTAGAAACCACGGAAAACCACTTCCAGGAATGCTGAGGAGGGATTCTAACTGTACATTACTGCAGTTACCACACTGACACTTTTGTCAGACAAATTCAACATACACCCAAATACATGGGGCTGATGACCACGATCTCTCCGGTCTTACAGATTTATGCGAGAAAGCCACAGTGCTTCTTCAGCATACCGTCAGTGATAAAGAACCAATGCGAACTCACGAACAACAATTGCATTAGGGGCAGATGACCTCGTAGTTCCGCCCCTTAAAACAATAACAATTGCAAAGCATACCCCTTTAAACAATAACTGACTCTGGAAGAACTGATTAGGTGGTCGATCATGTTGATTTCACAGCTGAGGTGTCAATGAAATCGGTTCCAGGACTCTTGTCGACCCTTCGAATTCCATCTGTTGAGATGTGTACAGAATTTCCCCTACGACGATGTGCTGTATCCATCTGTGCTCACCCACTAGCGTAGACGAGACACGCTGAGTAGTTAGGAGATTTCAGGTTCAAATCTTGATCCGGACAGCGGTTATTCGGAGCAGTTACCGGTTCCCCCCACTACAGGCATATGCCAGGATAATACATAATTTCAAGATTCGTGGCACATACCTCATTTCTAGATGTCAATAATTATCACCTTGTTGGTCATCTAATTTGTTTAAATCTGTATCTTAGCGGTGTTAAGAGTGGCAGGTGACGTCGATGTTCCATTTACTAACTGTACATGGGTGATGTCCCTATTCCCTGAATGATTATATAGGGATCTATGCTGTCCTTCGTAACGAAGCATGGGGAAGCTTGTGTTAGACCAACGGAACATATCGATTGAGCCCTACGTAATATGGATAATTAACATTAATTAATTAATCAATCGATCAGTTCTTACCCTAATTATCCCATTATAATACCCCCCCGAAATCACACATATTGCGGCTCCGCGTCTAGGTGGATAGGCTACTTGCCTTGGCTCCAATGGACCTAGGTTCAGTTCCTTACCAGGTCGTGGGATTTTAACTTCGTGGCTAGGGGACGCGAGTATTAATGATGTATTCATGCGTTTTGCAGGTCGCCCACAGGAGTTCACTCGAAAGACTTGTACCAGGTCTCTATGGCGGCTAACGCGTTATAAATAGCACGTACCAGATCAGATATATTTAAAATCTTGACAAATTAATTTTCATGCTGGCTGAAACTGTAAGCTGAAAATACCTGCAAGAGAAGATTAGAAGGTTCGTTGACTGTATGTGGTAGCAACTGCCAAGAGACTATTTTAACTACCTTACCGAGGCTTGAAATTCTCTCCCGCTGTTCTTGCTGTGAGCAAGCATCTCCGCTTCGTGATGCCTTTCCCCCCACTTTGTGCGCCCTCCCGCTCAGTCTTCTCTCCAGGGCGATCCCGATCGATATGGGACGAAACTAGTGTAGCAGCCCACTGCATTGTTTTCACACACATTTGAAGTTATCCCAAACCCCTTGCTCTAGACAAATTTTATTTTTCTCCTGCTAACTTTCATACTATGTACTGTAGGTCAACTTTCGCGTTCATCACAGCAACGAATGTTTACGGACTGATCTTTAGGCTCATTAGATTTAGCGGGAGGATAGCAGTGGATCCTTGCGATTCCAGGATTTTGGTTAATTTTTAATACTTCTATTAATGCAGCAAATCGCCATTCGTTTTCTTTTTAGGAAGAGGTGAGGGAAGGGAAAGGAAATCGGCCGAGGACCTATTGAAAGGAACCGTCCCAGCATTTGCCTGGTGGTGAAAATGGGGAAACTACGAAAACCATTTTCAGTACGGCTGAGGTGGGATTCGAACAGACGCTCCCCCGATGCCCGCGAGACACGAGGTAGCGCGTTAGCGCTCACGGCCAGCACGGTCTATTTGCCCCTAGATAATTCTGCATATATTTGTTTTAATTGAAGACTTGGGAAATAATTTGCCTTGGGCTCATTTTACTTTTGTATAGGTTTTGTTATACAAAGAAATCTTATTATAATCATATTTATAGTATAACTAGCATCCCGAGCCGGCTTTGTCCGGTATCTTAGTTTTCCCAGGCGTGAGCTTAAAAAGGCGCACGGACGGCAGGTCCCAGACTCAATTCAGTAAAGCAGAGGTGAACAGCGAAACTCCTAACACACAACTCTTCTCTGAACTCTTAACTCGACGCGACTGGACAGTTTGATGCTGGCCGAAGCTGGGGTGATAGGTTCGCTCCGCTAGCTCGTCAACTCTTTCAGTATTCCAGGCATTTTAGGATTTAAGGTTGAAAAAAATATCATGTAAAGCTAATTTTCTGAGAATTTGACCCTGGGGAACAACATAGGCTACTAAAATTCTCTAAGCTTCCGATGCAGGCTTCCTCGTTTTCCAGGCCCTAGAAACTTGAAATTCCAGAATATTCCTGGAGCGCCCATAAAAACCTAATCGTTTATCCAAAATTGACAAAGTATGATATCAAATGAAAGAGAACATACGGGTTCTAAAAAACTTAAGAAAAGCAACATTCGGTCACTTCCGGTCGATAAAAAAAACAAAAACTAGCGATATTAAATTTTTAAAATTTTCATTTCAATCAACGCGGTTTTAAGTGACCAAAACATGGGGTTAAAGGAAAATAAGCTAAACAGAACAAAAGAGCATGTTTTTAGCTTTCAAGAAGTGTCTTTTGTTTGTTCGTACGTCTAATAATGCACGAGCTACAGCCAGAATAACTTGAAACACCACGTTGAGTTGGTTACGCGACGCCCATGTAAAAATCATGAAACGACGCAAGATTTGCTAAATGAATAACAAAGACAGACAAAAAAAACACATGTACAGTTGATAACATGCGTTTTAATGAACATTTGTTTGATGGTTATAACAGTGACAATTATGAAAAACAAACACATTTGTGAAATTTAAAAAAAAACATTTGATGCAATATTGTACATGTAGGGTCGACTAATGCCCTACGTCGGTGTCTATGGCTGGCACGGCCTCCTCCTGGAAAGTAAAAAGAAAATTAATAGCTCTTTTTCGTGAAATCGTTCGAATGATTACAATGACAGAAATATGTATAAAAAATAAAATAAAACATCATTGTATCTGATGTATGATAAGTAAAAGGCGCAGATATATTGAAGGAAAACAAGAATATGAAAAATTCAAGAGGAAATTACATCGGGGGAATCTGGATCCTGATCTGTCTATAGTAGCTTAATGCATTGCAGCAGTTTTCTCCGTGGCATTGGGAGCATATTTCCGAGCACAACTGCCTTGACCGCTTGCATTCGCAGCGTGCTCCTCAATCAGCTGTACAATCACCCGCGATAAGGAGCAATAGGGAGTCTGGAGCTGGTGGTAAGGTTGTAGGAACTGGGCGTAATGTAGTATTAGTAGCCTGCCAGCCCCACTCAGTAGGTTCGAGGTTTCTGCCTAGCCATTCTTGAACCTAAAACTCATATATATTATTTCAGTAGTATGCATCCCTCCTACGGCGCTCACAAGAGACCGATCGTGAAATATGAGCATTAAAATGAAAGAGAATAGACATTAGCAGTGACTTATTGATCTATAATTTCATAAATGTCTATACATTCTTAAAAAAAAAAAAACTTTAAAAAGAATGTACGAAGTGGGCGATTTGCAAACACCATTGGTGTTGGACTTGGACTCAAAATGTAAACGGAACAGTGAAGTGAATTCAAATATCCTAAGTATTTATTCTTTGTAAATAGACAAGGCATTTTTCCAAATCCCTGTGGGCATCAGTCATAAAAATGGCTAGAGCAGAAAGCATGGTGTACTGTATTAAAAGTGAAAGATTAATTTATGTGTTGTAAGTGGAAGAAAGACGGATAGTCCTATTTCAGTTCCTAAAATAGTGGTGACCCTGACGTGATTAATAACGCAGATATTGGGAAGTCTCGATCTGGTTATATTCATAAATTTTAACAATGGAAGTGCTTGTAAAGAGGCGAAAACCTGTGAGAACGAGGTTCACTAAGAATTATGATGACCTGTTGCAAGTATTAAATGATGAAGATAATTGTAAAGAAGAAATTGTAAGAAGCAAATTAACAACTCATAAACGGTTAACTACCGACTTACATAACCTCAATGAACAGGTGGCAGCATTAATGTTAGAAGACAGTGACCAATCTGAAGGTGAATTTGAACGTGAATACGAGAGTGTAGAAAAGTTCAATGAGGACATGGATTGTGCACGTGTGAAAGTAGAACAATTTATTGTGAGGCAACATACCGGTGTCCAAATCACAAATAATGGGCAGTCGGTCATTTCTTTCCCTAACTCCAGCAGACTAAAACTTAGGTTACCCTAAATTGAATTAAAGAAGTTCAGTGGGGATATAAAAGACTATCTTGGCTTTTGGAGCCAATTTAGGCGAATTCACGAGGACGGGGATTTGGAAAATGAGGACAAATTCCAGTACCTGATTCAGGCTACCACAGAAGGCTCAAGAGCTCGGGAGATTGTTGATAGCTTCCCTTCCACTGCGGAGAACTATAATAAGGCTATAGAGAGCCTGAAGAATAGATTTGGAAAAGAAGAGTTGCTTATCGAATATTATGTAAGAGAACTCCTGTCACTAGTGATAGAGAATGCCACTGAAGACAGAGGAAAGCGTGACACAGCTCGCCTCTGTGATAACCTAGAATCTCACCTGCGTGCTTTAGAGTCAATTGGTATGACTTCAGACAAATATGCTGCCATGCTCTTTCCGCTCGTGGAGTCCTGCATCCCTGAAGATATTCTTAGGGTGTGGCTGAGAAGTCCAATGACAATTGATAATGAAGAGGGCGGAAGCAAAATCTATGGAGACCGGTTGAAGCACTTAATGCTATTCCTCAGGAAGGAAGTTGAAGGCGAAGAAAGAATTTCTTTGGCGAAAGCGGGCTTCAGACTGAGTGAAGTTAGTCCACAAAGATATAAGAAGAAGCAGCAACCTGATAAAATTGTACCTACTGCAACAGACTTGTTCTCCGGTGAGCAGAAGAAGTATAAATTGACGTGTGTGTTCTGCGGAAAACCACACGAGAGTAATGAGTGTTTTCAAGCACAGAGGTTATCTCTAAGTGAGAAGCAGGACATGTTAAAGAGAAACAAGGGATGTTTCGTCTGTCTGAAGCCAGGACATCGTGCTAAAGATTGTAAAGGTAAAGTGAGCTGCATTGTCTGTTCTAAGAAGCATGCACCATCATGTGTCCACAGCTGGAAGTCAAGCAAAGGAACCAAAAATGTGAGGAAAAGACAGAACAAAACCAGAACACCTCGCTTTCAAGTCAGTGCTCCTCGGATGTAGTTCTTCAGACCCTGCTAGTGAATCTTGAGGCCAATGGGAGGAGACGGACCGTAAGAGCACTCATCGATACCGGTTCACAGCGGTCATACATATTGAAAAGTACTGCGCGGGAAATGGGTTATCAACCAGTCAAATCAGAAGTCGTGATACATGCCTTATTTGGAGGGGTTCATCCAAGAAAATGGAGCACCAATGTTATGATCTCTTGAAGATTTTGGTAGATAACTATTCATGCATAATTCAAGTTTTAGACCAACCAATAATATGTGGATCAATCTCACGGCCATATTTAAGTACTTGCATGGGAGAATTGAGGAGGAAGGTGATTCACCTCACAGATGTCGGAGCTGGACAGCCACCAATTGAAATCCTGATAGGATCGGATGCACTAGGGAAGCTGTACACTGGAACTGTAAAGGAATTAGTGTGGACTCACTGCTGTGCAAACTAAATTAGGCTGGGTCGTAATGGGTAAAGTGATCGACATGTCTGGCACAAATACCCATGCTGCCATGATAACTACCCTTTTGACTCTCACTAGTCATCTGCCGGACCTATGGAAGTTGGATGCCCTGGGAATTTTGGATCCCTGTGAAAACCAAACAAATGAGGAAATCGAGACAGCTGTGCGAGATCACTTCAAGAGAACTGTGAAGAGGGATCCTGAGGGAAGGTATAAGGTTAGTTTTCCCTGGTTGGATGGTCGGGAAGAGCTACCTGATAACAGAGTGGTAACTGAGAAGAGGTTAATAGTTACAACCACGAAACTTGAAGTGGCAGGGAAGTTTGATGACTATGATAAAGTATTGAAAAACTGGTTGAATGAGGGCGTGGTAGAAGTGGTTCAAGATGACGAGCAACAGAAACGTGGGCACTATCTTCCGCATCGGGGAGTCTTCAAAGACAATTCAGCGACGAGTGTGAGGACAGTCTTTGATGCATCCTGAAAGCAGAAAGGAAGCTGCTCTTTAAATGATTGTTTGGCAAAAGGACCGAACTTGCTGGATTTAATCCCCAGGATTTTGCTCAAGTTTCGACAAGGGAAAATTGGTGTAATTTCCGATATCAAGCAGGCCTTTCTACAAATCTCTGTGGACGAACAAGACCGTGACTGTCTGCGATTTCTCTGGTGGGAAAATGTCAAAGAGAAGGTAAAAATATTGAGACATCGTCGAGTTGTTTTTGGAGTAAACTGCAGCCCATTCCTCCTGGGAGCAGTTATCCAGCATCACTTGAGTCGGTATGAACCGCCCTTAAAAGGAGTGGCTGAAACACTGAAGAACTCGTTTTATGTTGACAATTGTCACGTCTGTCAATTCAGAAGAGGAGCTGCATACATTTGTTGGACAAGCTACTGAAATAATGGCTGAAGGGAAGTTTGACCTTAGAGATTGGGAGCATACAGCCTTATGCACCGAAGGTACTGCCAAACAGTCACCAGTTCTTAAGACTACTGTGGGATAAGGTAGAAGAGAAGTTGTACTGCGATGTCAATGGGATAAGCTACCCTCAAAGAGCAATTACAAGAAGAAATATCTTATCCACAGCGCAGAGAGTCTTCGATCCAATAGGCTTAATCTCTCCTGTTACTCTTTGCCCTAAAATACTTCTCCAAGAAAGCTGGAAAAGGAAATTAGGCTGGGACGCTGAACTTCCAGAAGAGATGTCCCACAAATTTGAGATGGGTTGAGGACCTTCCAATTTTATCGGATGTAAGAAATCCAAGATGGACTTCAATGAAGGAGACAGACTCGTGTGCTCGGCACGTCTTTTGCGACGCACCTAAGTCATCCTATGCAGCCGTGGTGTTCTTGAGATGTGAAGACAGCAGGAGAGTGTCGGTTCAGTTGTTGCAAGCTAAATCTAGGATTGCGCCTTTGAAAAAGATCACAATTCCAAGGTTAGAACTGCTCGCTTGTTGTATTGGGACTCGTTTAGCTACACATGTGAGGAAAGGTCTTGACACGAAGGACTTAAAAGCAATATTACTGGACTGACTCAGCCACCGCAGTACACTGGATTACCCAAGATGGACAGTGAGGAACATTTGTTAGAAATAGGGTGAAGGAAATTTGTAGCAGTTCCAATGTTCAAGACTGGAGGCACATTCCTGGCCATGAAAACCCTGCTGATCTACCATCAAGAGGCTGTAGTGCGAAAAAACTGTTAGAATCCCGATGGTGGGAGGGACCGAGCTGGCTTAAGCTCTCCGAAGAGAACTGGCCAAAGTCTGAATCAATGGCCAAGGAGGACGACATAGATCAGGAAAGGAAGAGAGATGCGATATCGTTAACTGTTGCTACACAAGAGGAGGCATGGTATTTGAAGTATTTCTCGTCTTATACGAAGATTCTACGAATGATGGCCTGGATGCTACGGTTCATTCATAATGTTCGGGTTAAAAAGGATAAGCATCTCGATTATGAACTGTCCACCCACGAAGTAATGCATGCAGAAAGACGCCTTTTGAAGTTTGTACAAAATGACATGTTTATGAAGAAAGAGAAGATGGACTTCAAATCCTTGTGTACTCTAGAAGATGAGGACGGACTGCTGAGAATCAAGACAAAGATTGTGAGAAGAAAAGAGGATGAAGATTTCAGATTCCCCATTCTGTTGCCATCAGATCATAAAGTAACACATCTGTTGGTTATGGAAGAACATATGAAAGCCTCTCAAGCAGGAGTGCAAATTCTGCTATCTATCATAAGAGAACGATTCTGGATTGTCAAAGGGCGGAAGACTCTGCGCAGCATTCTTTCCAAATGTGTGAGATGTAAACGGTTTGAAGCAAAACGTATTGAATCAGTACCTGTGGAACTTCCTGAAAATCGGGTGAGAGAAGCCAGTGCATTTGAAGTAGTAGGAATCGATCTAGCGGGTCCATTGCACTTGAAGAATGGTACAAAGTCTTGGATAGTGATCTTCACCTGTGCAGTCTTCAGAGATGTTCATTTTGAACTGGTTACTTCTCTTTCGGTATCCAGCTTCATTTTGGCACTGAGAAGATTTATTTCCAGACGGGGTAGACCACATGTCGTCTATAGTGACAACGGGACAAATTTTCATGGAACGGAGAACTTACTCAAAGCACTTGACTGGGATAAGATAGTAAACTGCCATTTCAAGAATTTAATGGAGATTCAATCCACCCACAGCAGCTTGGTGGGGTGGGTGGTGGGAGCGATTGATTCAAACACTTAAGAAGTTGGTGCGACGTGTATTTGGGCATGCATGAGTGGAATATGATGAAATGTTGACCATTTTGATTGACTGTGAAGCTGTTGTTAATTCACGACCACTAACTTATCTGTCTGAAGATCAGAATGACTTGGTGCCTTTGACGCCTGCAATGTTTATACAAGACATTCCAAGGGTAGGAGTACCTGATCTTGATCTCATCGATAGTGTGAATCTGTCAAAGAGGTATAAGTACCAACAACGACTAAAGGAAGACTTGAGAAAGAGGTTCAGAGTGGAATATCTGGACTGGCCGTTGGGGAGAGTCGCAGCTGTATACCCAGGAAAGGACAACAAAGTACGAGTGGTGAAGGTGAAAACTGCTACTGGTATGTTGATCCGACCAGTTCAACGCATCTATCCTTTGGAGATTTGTTCCAAGACTACTAGTGTACCGATGGATGAGCCTGAGCCTGCTGTTACCTTGAGAGATGAGAAAGTGTACGTTACAAGGTCCGGTAGAAGAGTAAACATTCCATCACGCTTTCTTCAGTAATGTAATTGTGTATAGTGTCTTTCCTTTTTCTTATCACTCTTTATTGTGAAATTGTTTACTATTTTAGTGGTTTTGATTCAACATAGTTAATCAAAAGGTGGGAGTATGTTGGACTTGGACTCAAAATGTCAACAGAACAGTGAAGTGAATTCAAATATCCTAAGTATTTATTCTTTGTAAATAGACAAGGCATTTTGCCAAATCCCTGTGGGCATCAGTTATGAAAATGGCTAGAGCAGAAAGCATGGTGTACTGTATTAAAAGTGAAAGAATAAATTATGTTTTGTAAGTGGAAAGAATAAGACGGGGTAGTCCTATTTCAGTTCCTAAAAATTGGTGTAGGAATATACGCTCCATAATTGCTGTCCATAGGCCTCTGTGACGCCTGTTTCATGTCATATTGACATTCTGAAGTCTTTCTTTTATCCTGAAATGCAAATAGTGTTCTATAATAATTTGGTTGAAATAAAAACATAACCTTTCTCCCTATGTCTCTCATTATAAACCTATTGGGGAAAGTGTGGTTTATGAACATGCGAGATTTCTCGCACGGGTCCGCTAGTCAAACAAAATGCTATACCTGCCTTGTTGTTGAAAGTCACCACGTGCACAAACACATTACGCTTACCGGAAATTTTCAGACTTTACCTGCAAATATATTCGCATAGAATGCTGTTGAAGAGCCGCTCGTGTCGGCGGAAGACTTGCTAGCTCAAAATGTGCGGTTACTGCCTGACGCGCGATCGTAACCTTGTAGATGCGATGCCGAAGGTCATCAATGCTTTCAACTGCTTCTCCACCGGGATACAGGGCTCTCACGAACACTTCACCCACAGAGCACACTTCATCGCGCGTAGCGGATGGCTTGGAGAAAACGTAGACCACGTTTATCCGGAGATTCCGATTTTTTTCAAGCAGCTTATAGGGTCTTTTTTCCCTTTGCCGTAAATAGCTGAACGTCTTGTCACAACCTGATAGGGCATGGGAGAAAAGTACGGCACTTTTCACTTCACCAATTTCTGCTTGAATACTTCCTACTTCAAACATCTTTCCTGGTTTTTGGAGGTTCCCGGGTGTAGCATGAAAACCTTCACTGATTGTCGTCTCGCTACAAGCATGGCGAGAAGGTCTGTGTCGCTGCCAACCACAACAACAGTTTTCCCTTCGGTTTCTTATTCAAGGGCAGTCTCAACAATGAGAACGTCAGCGTCATCAGATGCCTGGCGCACTTGGACACCTCTTTCTTGGAACCTTGATTTAAGAACTTCAATCAATCTGGATTTGTTCTTCAGGTTTGCCAGAAAATCCTCCTGTGAAGCAGCCGAAGTGATGGGTTCTGTGAACTCCACGTTGTGACAGGTTCTTCTTGCCGCACGTCGTCTTTGCTCCTCGCCTTTGGTGGTGTGCTGTCTTTCATATCCATCAAAAAATGGCAACTGCAGGGTAATACCGCGTAATGACAAACTTGACGTACAAGTCGCAAATTTGCCCGTATGTTGCTAGGCGAGGCCAACACTCAGCATGGAGGAGATAGCCTCCGTCAACCACGTACATAGAGTCCGGAGGAAATTGGCAGACCTCTGTGCTGGAAGTGTGTCGTGAACGCGGACTTGTTCGACTTGCGCATTATACAGCCATCGAAGAGAGAAGTCTGGGTTGGAACTAGCTCATACTGGAAGAATTCGGCCTTTTCCGTCTCGTGTTTCAAAACGCACACTATCCTCATAAATAACTGGCTTGAGTTTACCGGTGTAACTTCTTCTCTAATGAATACCGTCCCGTTCATGGCTGAAAGTGGCATTACCTTGTTCTTCCTCAAAATTTTCACGTCCGCGAAGGACTTGCCGACCATTCCACTACCTCCCCTCCTACCGATTTCAAGGGCCTAATCGCAGTTAACTCTTCCGTCTGCCACGACTCCAGTTGCAAGAGAGTGGTGATTTTCTGATGAGAAAAACGGGGAATGCTTTTCTAGCCATTCTTGGAATACCTTGACATCCCGACATTCGTTTGACCGACGAGATTCTCGTAAGTCGACGTGCTGTAAACAAACAGGAAAACCAGTTTTATTTGTAACTAGTTGAAACCCGTCAAAACATGACGGTCAAAGGGAAACTATTTACTGAAGAATCTCCTTATATAGGCCTAATGTACATTCTTTGTACGATTATTTTTTTGCTCTATTGAAACTATAAGGGCGTCAAAAGATTGCACTCTTGACATTGCAAAATACTGCTGGCAATGACTGAAAATTTGATGAGGCAAATTGAGACCTGTACGCTCCAGAGTTTCCCTTTGAGCTTGAATGATTTTGATAGAGTATGCCAAACGAATTGGAAAACATTGCCCCTTAAATGAAAATTATAGTGTTATATCGGATGGTATTAAATCAAGTCGAAGGATTAGACCTCTCTGCCTAATTTTAACTACATTTATTATTTCCAAATCCAAGCAATATGGTTGCATTTAGGAGCCCTTGGGAAACCTTCAGATTTCTAAGCAGCATAACTATGGGTCAAGCGTTTAGAGTATGTGGAGGCAAATCTTATAATTCCAAGGAATTCAAGAACTCTGAGGGGTCTAATACAACTGGCCGCAAACCGTCGCTTATAATTTTGGAATATAACGAAGAAATGCGATGATGTGCAAAACATGACGGTCATTGGGAAAATATTTACTGTAGGACTTTTTTATATGCATTCTCTGTATGATTACAGAGAAAGATCGACTTTGCAACATATAACTGGCCATTACTGAAAACTGGCGTTACGTTTGCGTTAACCTTTTTCCCCTCTAGGGTTGTCTTTTCCCACGGAGTAAGCGACGGGTCCCACCTCTACCGCCACTAAAGGCAGTGTCCTGGAGCTTGTGAATCTGAGTCGGGGATACAACTCGGGTGTGTGACCAGCACTACGCCCAGGCGGCCTCACTTGCAAGGCGATCAGGGACCTGATGAAGGGATGGTAAGAGCGGGAGGGTTAGGCAAGGAAGTGGGAAGGAGGCGGCCGTGGCCTTACGGTAGTTACCATCCCGGCATTTTCCCGAAGACGAAGTGGAAAACCACGGAAAACCACTTCGAGGAAGGCTGAGGTGGGAATTGAACCCCCTCGACTCATTTGGACCACCCGAGGCAGAGTATACCCCCGTTCCAGTCCTCATACCACTTTTCAAAGTTCGTGGCAGAGCTGGGAATCGAACTCAGGACGGGGTGGCATCTAACCATGCTGACCACTACGCTACAGAGGCGAGCTTCGGAGGTAACGACTAAAAACTTGATGAGGCAAATAGCGACCTAAACGTTCCCGAGTTCCCCCTTCAGCTTTATTTATTGTGATAAGGTATGGCAAGCGATTGGAAATTGGTGCTCTAAACGAAAATGGAAGTGTTTTATCTGATGGTGTTAAATAAAGTCGATGGATTAGAACTCTCTGCCCAATATTATCTGCACTTAGCCTATTATTTCCAAATCCAAGCAATTCTGATACATAATTCATACAATTAATCTGGCACCATTTAGGAGCTCTTGGGAAATGTTCAGATTCCTAAGGAGCATAACTGTGGCTCGAACATTAGGAGTATGAATATGTGGAAGCAAAATTCCAAGGAATTCAAGAATTCTGTAAGAAGTATCTGGCTTTCATATTCATTATTTAATCTGTAACAGTGGTGTATGTCGCCTCCGTAGCGTAGCGGTCAGCGTGGTTAGCTGCCGCCCCGGAGGTCCTGGGTTCGATTCCCGGCTCTGCCACGAAATTTGAAAAGTGGTACGAGGACTGGAACGGGGTCTACTCAGCCTCGGGTGTTCCAAATGAGTAGAGGGGGTTCGATTCCCACCTCAGCCATCCTCGGAAGTGGTTTTCCGTGGTTTCCCACTTCGTCTTAGGGCAAATGCCGGGATGGTTCCTTCTTCAAGGCCACGGCCGCCTCCTTCCCTCTTCCTTGCCTATCCATCCTGGCCATCCATTCCCTTCCCTCATGAGGCCCCTGTTCGCTTTTCAGGTAAGGCCGCCTGGGCGAGGTGCCAATCACACCTCACCAGTTGTATCCACTCCGAGTAGATGTTCCCAGCTCTAGGACACTGCCCGTAGAGGCGGTAGTGGTGAGTTCCCTCGCTGAGTCCGTGGGTTCCACCAGCCTGGAGGGTAAACGACTAAGAAAAGAAGAAAAAAAACCGTGGTGTATAATTTTGTTACCTTAGTGTTTTAAATATATATGTGGCAACGTCAATCGCACCGAATTTCTTAGTTTACGGGAATGCTAAGAGTAAAATATGTTTTGTCAATGGAATAGCAATACCAAGAAATAAAAATACGGAAATAAAAAAGTGATGGAGGCGGGACTCGAACGGCTCCCATTGCGCGATGCATAAATGAAGAGTTCATGCCTCTACGACCTGAGCTACCGAACCGATGGTAAAAACACGCAAAATTAAGACAGTTTAACTACATAGGCCCTACACACTCGACTATCAGTTTACGTGTTTAAACATTTTCCGTCGGGTATAAATGTATTCCAGTATATATCGCGGGAACGTCGTAAATAATGTTCCCTTCCTTTATACTTCTTATAAATAACTATCAAATTGAAACGTGATGCCCTTGTAACCGCCATGACTGTCATGATGTAAGGTGATTGTACGCATGCGTGAGGGGCGAGAATTCTGCAATTTTCTATATTAATTTAAAAATATACGAATTCCTTAGTTGACGGGAATGCTAAGAGTTAAATACGTTTTGACAATGAAATAGCAACACCAAGAAATAAAAAAACGGAAATAAAAAAACATGTCGGAGGTTGGACTCGAACAGCTTCCATTGCGCGAAGCATAAGTTAGGAGTTCTTGCCTCTACGACCTGAGCTACCGAACCTCTGATAATACTACGCAATATTAAGACAGTCTAACTACATAGGCCCTACACACTCGACTGTCATTTTACGTGTTTCAACATTTTCCGTTGTGTATAATATTGTATTCCAATATGTATCGTGGGAACGCCATAAATAATGTTCCCTTCCTTTATACTTCTTATAAATAACTATCAAATTGAAACGCGATGCACTTGTAACCACCATGACTGTCGTGAGGCAAGGTGATTGTGCGCATGCGCTAGGGCCAATAATTTTGCGTTTTAGTTTATAAATATAAAAATATATGGTAACATATTTGTTTATTTTAAAGACACTCTGCAAATATACAGATCAAGGGCTTTCGTCAGAGTGCATTACCAAGTAAATCGGTTCAGCCGTTCTATCAATCTCACGGTAACAAAAATCAGCTTACTGTTTTAAATATATAGATGTGCCTTTTCTACTTACAAGCTAATCAAAAGATTAGTTGATTGCCTCCCTTTTACGGTAATACTCACCTGTTCGGATGTGTTAGAAGCCATCCCGCAGAATTCCTCCACAGCATTACATAAGTTTCATGCATTCTGGGAAAGCGTGAATGTAGTATGCAATAGTGCTCTCCGTAATTCCGCGACCACGGGCAAGTCAACCTTGACTCTTGAAAGGCGTCACGAGGTCCTGTTCAATTACTTCGTCCGACCGCATGCCGCTCCAAAACCCATGAGTGCGCCGAATCGTAAAATATCCCGATTCAGTGAATTTCAAAAACTCTTCAAGGCAAATTTTCTCTTCTAGGTCCTGCATTTCTTGCAAGTACAGATGTGACGCCTTAGCATAATGCAATCTCCCACCTGCATGAAAGTATGGGATCATTTGTTTTACTACGTCGAGGTGCATCGCCCAGTTGCCTGTTGAAACATGAAATCTCTAAACTGAATTCAACGGTACTAATTTTTTATTTGAATTTTTAAGGTACGTCCGTTGTATTTTATAGTATATAGAATACAAAACACATCCTTACCTGCAATGGAGGTGAACATTCAGAAATTCCGGTGAGGCAAAAGTATCCACCAAGCCCCCATTTCGCTTCACGCTTGCGATTTTTAAACTTTCGAGGCCTTTCTTTTTCACTAAACTTACAACACCAACATTTAAAGGTTCTGTACATAAAACGCAATTCCACATTTTCACACAGCCTTCTTCACTGTACTTTCATAGTAGGCCGATATCGCAAGGTACCACCAATAAACGTTAAACTTAACACAATAGCAACAACAAGCATTGCCTTGCACAGCGTAAGCCGCAGCCCAGGAGCAGCAACGAGTATTCGACCCAACATGTACACGACGCGACGGCGCTACCAACTTAATTTGGTGTTCAATTTATTCTGGCTGTAGCTCGTACTCTGAGACGTATAAACAAACAAGACACTTATGGAAATCTAAAAACATGCTCTATCGTTCTATTTAGCTTATTTTTCTTTAACCCCATGTTTTGGTCACTGATGGAAAAAAAAATGAATTTTGCGCGTTTTTTGTTTCTTATTCGGCCGGAAGTGACCGAATGTTGTTTTCTTGCGTTATTTTAGAACCTGCATGTTTTCGTCTTTCATTTGATACCATACTATGTCAATTTTGGATAAACGATTCGGTTTTTGTGGGCGCTCCAGGAATATCCTTAAATTCCAGGTTTCCAGGCCTGGAAAACAAGGAAGCCGGCATCGGAAGCTTGGAGAATTTTAGTATGATGTTCCCCAGGGTCAAATTATCAAATTCTGAGAAAATTAGCTTTACATGATTTTTTTCTAGGTTTTGACGATTTTTAGACCAAAATTCTGGGCTACAGAAGCTAGTAATTTAAATCTCCACTGGAGATAGTTGGGAGGAATGGAAACATAAAATCACTTATATTGGGCGATCTATTTAAGGTAGAGATACGCTGTCGCGGACTTTTTTGTATAATTTTTCATGCTGGACAATTCTTGCACGCATAGTATATGGATTTTTTTTAACGGTTTACCCAGCGTAATTTTTTTCTCTTTATTAATTTTAGGTCTTTTTAAATTTAGGTGTCCCCCTCGAAATGTTAATATAAATTCCAAATTTGTATTCTTTAATCTGTTACGAGGGGCAGATGACCTCATAGTTCCACCCCTTAAAACAAGTAACTAACCATTAACGCCGTTGGAACATGTAATTGAGCCGAGGTTCAAGGCGTTTCTAGTTCCTGTTCACCTGGCAAACACTAAGAAGTAGAATGTTGATGAGAAATGTTGGTCTTACTAACCTTCTAGTCTTACGGCATTAAGCCATATTCCGTAGCAATTTAACTCCATCATGGTATGCAGATTGTCACATTGTCGGCGGAATGAGCTTTCATGAATTTTCCATTCTGAGAACTTACCTTGGATATTAAGGGTTTTAGTATACTTGGTTTATAGCATCCGTGGCTTAGGCGGCAGCACGCCGGCCTCTCACCGCTGGGTCCGTGGTTCAAATCCCGGTCACTCCATGTCTGGACAAAACGGAGGCAGACAGGTTTTTCTCCGGGTACTCCGGTTTTCCCTGTCAACATTTCATTCCAGCAACACTCTCCACTATCATTTCATTTCATCTGTCATTCATTTAATCATTGCCCCAGAGGAGTGCAGCAGGCCTCGGCAGCCGGCACAGTCCATATCCTCGCCGCTAGATGGGGGCTTCATTCCATTCCTGACCCGGTCGGAGACTGGAAACAGTCTGTGGATTTTCATTTTCAGTATACTTGGTTTTGTTTTTATAGATTAGGCATGGTAGTTATAAATGCAGATACTGTTACTCAACAAATTGTTCTCAATAAGTATATTTCACTGTCTGTTACCAGGGTGTCGAGCGATACGGGAAATACGGGAATTTTAGTGACCCGGGAAAAATACGGGAATTATACGGGAAATTCGCACTTGATACGGGAAATCTTCAAAAGTCTCATAATGCCTGACTTCTTAGCCCCCGAACGCTCGGTAGTCCTCCCGCTCAGTCTTCTATTTCGCCTGCAGACCGCGCTGCCACCCGCAATTTGCGTCACCGATAGAGCACTAAGCGGGATGAGAACCCAGCCAACGTCGAATGCATGCTTTGTCGGGCCGACCGCCGGCCGTACCCTCTCCGCGCGCCGCGCTGGTTGCTGACAATGACATGCAGGAATTAGTCCGCATTGTTATTCAGAGGAGACCTGGGTATGTCGACAAGAGCAGCCCTTAAAGAAGTTAACAGCTTAAGATCTCAGACAATTCCAAACGCGTATGTGCTGCAATTTCGCACCAACTGCCGAAAATTGTACATTCGTATCCTATGGCTGAAAAAATCAGAGAGGTCAACTCTTGCTCACAAGAGACCCGTACTATTTCCTGCCTGGACCGTATAGGGGTCGCTGAGACTCTTAAGTTCGAAGAAGTTTGGATCGTCATTGCCCTGGAAATTATTTGTAATCAGAAGAAGTTGCTTTCTGGCGCAATGGCTGACCGCTTCAAGAGCAGCTACTCCGAACTTCTGAGACTGCCCTCCGTTACTACGCGTTTGAAGCAGTTCGACGGAAAAGAGCCACGGCTCGACGTGCTGCGGCCTGAAATAGTGGCTTCAGCAGTTCCTGCCAAAAAAAAAAAAAAAGAACGATCTCTCAAGCTTCGTTAAAATGATACTGATTTTGTATCACAACAATGCAGCTCTAGACAGAGGTTTCTCCCTGGACAAGGAGTGCATGATCGTCAATCACAAAGAAGCAAGTCTGATTGGCATGCGTATACTGTTCGGGACGCTGTGATGGCAGCTGGTGGAGTAGAAAAGATACCGTGAGCAAGAAAGAGTCCATACTGCCCGAAACTCCTACGCCGTGTTCAAGGAAGCAAAACAGGTGCAAATCGACGGCTAAGGTGGCAGTCGAAAGAAAAGCCACGAAAGATCTCCAGAAATTGGAAGAAAAAAAATAGTACTGTCAAAAGAACTTAATTTTGTGCTGTGTATAACTGAAGTTCCTAGTAACAATCTTGTATTTGTCAAAGTGACTTATTTAATTTCGTTTTGCATTATTTTATTTTCTATTATCTACTTTGATAAAATAAATCTGAATTATAAAGTATTCGCGGCGTGTCGCGTGTGGAATGTTACTGTTTTTAGCCTTTCCATGATCTTCTTTCGCAGGGGAGATGCACATAGCCTACCAAATTGTTTTCAAGTCCGTGCAAACACTCAATCCAAATGCGTCACACATGCATACATTTCAAAAACTACAAAAAATATCTCACAGCTCTCGACATTTTACTATCAAACACCCGTCACCAACATGTGGCTACAAAATACACAAAACACGCGACAGAATTCTTCTCGTATGGGCAGGCATTGTTTCAATCGCTTATTAACCACTGCCTGTTTCCTTACTTTTACTTCGCCGAAGTTCGACCCGAGGACTGGTTACATCCCGTAAAGCATGTGCAGAAAGAAATACTGAAGGCGATCTGGATATCGCGGTGGATGAAATAATTATTAACATTGGCAATTCATCAAGCTCTGACGAAGACAATGATGGTGGTGATGATGATAGGGACAGTGAAGGGATTGAGGGTGTCAGAGAAATCCTTGCCAAGTGACTGAGGATAAGTTATTTATTGGCGTCAGTTCGCTTGCGTCAATCGATAATAGACCACAGGCTATTGTTTCCCATCATAGTGTTCAAAATACCGTCTGCCATTCAATAGCCTACAACTCGACAATATAAAACCACGGCAATAATATCGCCAATGAGCGGCTTGTTTGAGTGCTCAGTGCTAAATATGTATTTACCTTAACTTTACTTTTGTATTATCACAAAAGCTAATATTAACCGTAGAGAGTCGCGATACAGAGAGTGTGCATCTGTCAACTACTGTAGTAAGCTGTGAACGACCTCCGCTCAGACTCTTGTTTCATGTTAAAGGATAATCATTGCATGGTGAGTGTTTTTATATTCATTAGCTGTAGAGTGTTTGCCCTATTTGTCGTATTTATTGAATTGGTAGCGATACCGATGATAAAGGTATCATAGCTTCGGTGTGTAATTTATTTATTCATCTAAAGGTATCGTATTTCTCTGTATGAATGTCCTCGGCGTTGACTCAGGATCGTCTTTTTTTAAATATATTGCATATACCGGCATATCCTTCGCGTTGTTTCCTTCGAAATACAGGGTGTAGGTGAGAAGCATGCTCAGAATTCTTGCCGTGTGGCCGTTGGACGTAGGGTCTTGTTATGTGTCGACCTTGGTTTGCGGAGAGGAAAAGCGGGGCATAGTGACAGGAAGGCTGTCAGTACCGAATTCATGGGGTTAGCAATACTGTATTTGTCCCTTAATTTACGCGTGTAATAGCGGACACACTTTTACTATAAAAGTCGTGATCTAAAAAGGGATAGTGGGTGGGTTACATCTTATTACTACATGACCCATCCGGCTCTGTGGCTAAATGGTTAGCGCGCTAGGCTTTGGCCCAAAGTGCCTCGGGTTCGATTCCCGGCCGAGCCATCAGGGATTTTAATCTCCTGAGGTTAATTCCCGTGGCTCGGGGACTGGGTCTATGTGCCATCTTCATCATCACTTCATCCTCATTACGACGCGCAGGTCGCCGATGGGCGTCAACTAGAAAGACCTGCCCTCGGCCTCTCCGGAGGCCACACGATCATTATTATTATTACTACATAACCCCCAGGATTATTAGTCATTGACTATTTTCAGTAGTGTAGAAAATCGTATCGTCTTGTTCCGTACTCCTATAGAGCTTACATTTTCTTTCGATCTTTCATTTGCCATAGGAAGTGCCACTGGCGTATGTTTATGCATTACCATTTTCTGGTTTAGTAGTCAGGTAATGGAAGCAATGGGAACTGTGTACTACAATTTTCGTTGCATGTAACTAAGCAAATTATTGTTATTAAGAGAACGTAAAATGCACCAAGAATATGATCTTCAGCTGTGTGCAGTGAGAAAGCTCTGCATGTGTTCATTCCTTATGTATTAATGACGTGAAATGTTAGCTAACGTTGTGCCACGTACAACACTCGTAGTCTCTAAATGTTGCACATTTTCCCGTAAATTACAGCAGTTTATGTTTGAATTGCTTATAAGATCGTGACAGAGAAAGTGTTTCTCCAATTGGATGATAGTATTTAACTGTATGCACGTCGTGTAATCTTGGCGAGGTGTATTTTTTTTCACGGAGCAACTTAACACCGTAGTAGGCACGCAGATTTTTGTATTTAGTTTTCTGGCGTCTTGTTGTAAATTATTGACGAACGTATTTCTAAATGCAGACAATCCATACCTCCATTAGGATTCGGGTTCCATAATTCATGCAAAATGAGGTTCGTTCGTTTGTGAAATTGAGGTCATAACCCCCCTACCCTTTCAGTGATTACCGTATGGTACTTTACGTAGACCAGGGTGAAGATGTAAATGAGCATTTAAAAAAAATTGTCACCAGTTGTTTGGTTTATTAACTTAGGGTAATATTTTCCATAGATTCTGAAAACTAGGAACGGTTGGATTTTAAGGTGGAACCGCATATGCTATCAAATATCGCTTTCTTGCAATACCTGGAATATGTATAGAATTATAAACTGATTTTTTGGTTAAATGAGTGTTGAAGATAGGCTATTATAATTATAATGAATAAATAAAAAAGAAGAAACGATGCGTTAGTAAATATTAGGCCTACCGGTACGGCGAATAGCCTATAACTCGTAGCTTCCGTCACAATTTAGCATTTAAACGGGTCACGATAATGCATAATATACTAATATAACAACCGGATAGCAAATTATAATAATATTCTCACATATAACATATTTAATTTGCACCAACTTAAATATTGTAGTCTAAGAAATGCCGTTTGAAATGTGCAAATCGCACACTTTGTAGGCAAGCTGTTTGTTATGGTCGTCTCTGATGCGAAGTTTTACTAATTACTCTTTTAGGAGACACTTGTCTTTGGAATATTCATGAAAGGCCAACCCTCCAGTTCTTATTTCATAAGTTGGACGCCTTAAAACAAAACCACTATCCGAAATAATAAAGAAGATAATCGCGAACGAACGATTCACTGCCAATGAAAATCAAATGGAGATTCGCGGACCGGAAGTTCCCTATGCATAAGCTTCGGTGTCATTTGAACTCGTGGAAGCTCTATTCGGTTACGGTAACATACAATTCAGTCACTTCCCGTAAACATTTATTATGTGACACTTCTATTCTCTACTCTCTCAACCCTCCTCAGTAAAACATTCATTTATATCAGCTCTCCTCAGATAAACGGTATCTGCGAGAGAATTCACTCGCGCGCGCTTTGCTCACGCAACGGATTAGACCTAAATCTCGCCATAACCCGTGGGCTGCGGAAGTATCTCCAAAAATGCAGTTTCACTTACGCCAGAAAATCTTGATTCGCGCTTTAAGATTCATTTTTCAGCCATTCGGTATGCGAACTCGAAGTCTTAGAGAGTTCTAAAATATACGGGAATTTTGTGGATTTTCGTACGGGAAATACGGGAATTATACGGGAATTTGAAAAAAGGTCATAGCTCGACACCCTGGTTACATACCTGCCAACTTTTACGGGTTTTCCGTAAAATTTACGGAAAGGCAGTGTGTTTTACGGATGAACCCTGATATTTTACGGATTTACGTACTTTTTTAAAATTCGCGCCAGAACAAGCTCTCATTGAAGTGTGACCAGCGCACATTCCATACATCGCTCTTAACTATATTCATCCGATCGTTACAGTCTTCGACTGAGGATACGAGATGCGTCCTGATTTGCCTGAATCCTAGTCCGTCGATATCAATATGTTGGTGTTGAATGAAAGCTCTGGTATAACCGTTTGCTTGTTCTTTAATGCGTTGATTAGTTAGATAACCTTGACCGTTCTGTATAAGAAAGAGTTTTCTTCTTCGCCACGAATTACAAAGCGTAGGACTTGTAATTACGGAATAACATGTGAATTATCAGGGTGTCCGCCGGCAACGAAAAGTAGCTAATTTTTGTCTGGATATTTTGAAGTAACGAAAATTCGCTGAGGTCGGTTTAAATGATTTCAACTCGCGCCGGTAGGCTCACAGATTGCAATGGAGCAAGTTTCACGCAAGTGGCGCCGATTGCGTACGCTGTAATTCACCGTGCCGCCCTCAAGGAAACGAACACCGGTACCTTGAATGGTAAACATAGGTTTAAGTATATTTTCGGCAACAAGAAGAGTTTTTAGTTTTGTGTGAAATATTTTTTATATCATTAGGAAACCTGACTTTTCGTGGCAAGATTATTCGCGAAAACTTTTGAAACAAAACAGAACCCTCTCATTTCTGTTATTGACCTCTAAATTTGGAGACTATCTCAAATACAGTAAGTTAGAAGTTCAGAAATAACGAGAAATAATTTAGTATCGCAATATTGCTAAATAATACAGTTTCGAGAAGATCACGTCGAAATACATTTATTTTAAAATCCATCCATCTCGTTAATTTGCGACATCCAGTATGGTTAATTCGAAATTCCGTTATATGTAGATTTTTCCTTCGAACGTTGGTTCCATCGGATACATAATTTCCCCCAGGGGCTCACATCTAGTGGGACGTGGGTTGTCGACCATGGGACCCCAGCTGAGTTTGGCATTGCTTCCACTTACTTGTGCCGGGCTCCTCTCCGTCTTCTTTCCTGTCGACCTCCCTTAGTCAACTCTTGTTCTTTTCTGACCCCGACAGTATTAGGGTATCCGAGGCCTAGGGAGTCTTTTCACTTTCCCGCCTTAATTGGCCCTAGTCTCATCTCTCCTGATTCCTCCTTCTTCGAGGGGTCAGACCTCTTGCTATCTTTTCATTATCTTTCCTTTTCTCTTTAAGATTCACGCATTGTTTTTGTTAAATTGGTTCCCTTCTATCTAAATTCCATTTAGAGTTTTTTGCACTCCATTTTTTTTAGGTGTTTTCAATCTACGTTGCATTTTGTCTTTTCGATCTACATTAAATTGCATTTTGCGAGTGTTTTCAACCTCAATTGCATTTTGTAAGGATTGCCAATCTAAATTGCTTTTTAGTAAGTCTTTCAATATAGGGGTTGGGACTTTGGTGTGTATTTTGAATTTCAATTGCATTTAGTATTTTCAAGCTAAACCGCTATTTTGCAAGTATTTTCAAGCTAAATTGCATTTTGTATGGTGGACATTTTGCAAGTATTTTGATTCTCAATTGCATTTTGTGGGAATTTGGTATCTAAATTACATTTTGTAAATATTTTCAATCTAAATTGCATTTTGTAAGTATTGTCCATCCAATTGAGTAGTTCGAATCTAAAATGCGTAAACATTGACCATTATGGCAATGGTAATAATTAATAACCATGTTGACTGATGGTATTATCTTATTAAAACCGCCTAGTCAAACACTAAAGAAACGTTTAATTACATTATTAATCGTACATGTTTCGGTATTTCATTGATACCTTAGCGTGATTGATATTAAATCTTATAACTAGTTAACAAAGTCAAAAAGAAATGGATATCCTTACAAAAATTGTTTTAATTAAAAAATGAAAAAGCTTGCGAATAATTAAATGCCATGTATTAAAAAAATGATAGTAAAATGATTCTATTAAAATAAGAGATCTACCTTATAAACTGCCTACGTCAATACTCCAATAATTTTGATCGAAAACTGACCATCTGAGTCATCGAAGTTTAGGAGAAGGTAATACCATAAACTATTACGTTTCTCGTAACAGTATTCCACCTGAAGACGACACTGTGTAATATGCTTGATTGCTGTGTTTGGTAAATAGCCTGCACATTGAGTTACCCATTAAGCAACTAAAACAGAATGGGCCATTAAGTTGGGAATCGACTGAAGTTTTAGGTTGGAGGACTGTATTACAACAGTTTTGTTCCGTTTGAGGCGACAATTTGACCTACATCCTTTGCGCTTCTTCATTCTTCTGATAGCGACATCTTCTGTCACTAGTTTTCGATCTAAATTATTGTAGTATTGACGTAGGCAGTTTATAAGGCAGATCTCTTATTTTAATATCATGTTACTATCATTTTTTTAATGCATGCCATTTAATTATTCGCAAGCTTTTCCATTTTTGATTTAAAACCATTTTTGTAAGGATATCCATTTCTTTTTGGTTTTGTTAACTAGTTTTAAGATTTAATATCAATCACGCTGAGAAAGGTATCAATGAAATACCGAAACATGTACGATTAATAATGTAATTAAAAGTTTCTTTAGTGTCTGACTAGGCGGTTTTAATAAGATAATAATAGTTTGAATCTACCATACATATTGTAAGTATTTTCAGTTTCAATTGCTTTTTGTAAGTATTTTGAATTTCAATTTCACTTCGTGATATTTTGGAATCTGAAATGCGCGTTTTTCAATCTAAATTGCATTGTGTATTTTCAATTTCACTTGAATTTTGTAAGTATTTCGACTCTACATTGCATTTTGTACGTATTTTGAACCTAACCTACATTTTGTGCATATTTTTCAATTTATTCCTTTTGTGAGTGTTTTCGTTCTAAATTCCCTTTTGTAAGTATTACCGCTCACCCTTTTGTGAGTAGTTAAAATCTGAGTTCCTTTTTGAAAGTATTTTCCTTCTCACTTAATTTTCGTTCTGATTTCCACTTCATTGTGATTTTCGCTATCACCCAGATCATTAGGGGCCGATGACCTAGAAGTTAGGGCCCTTAAAACAACAATTATCATCAGGATATATAATCTAACTGGTTATCTTGAAAACTTGTATAATTCGTGATTCGAATTCGAATGAAAATGTGTCCTCTTGTATTATTAATGCAATCCTCTCAAAATAATGTGTAAATTTCGATACCTATTTCGAACGTTCATCCTCCAAAATCACATCCTCAAGACGACCGGCTGGCCACACGACTGGCTTCCGGGAATCGCGTCAAACGGACCGAGATACACCATTTGCTTAAAATCATAAAACCCGTGCCCGATCCCGAACTTGCGATCTCGAAGACGGCCGGGTGCGGCGCAGATTGCATATTATCGGGTTCTCAGTGTCCAACCGCGAGGACAACGTGAATCTCGTAAAACGGTTGAGAACGGCAGGGATTGCGATACATCGCGAAATTTCGCCGCATTCGATGACGAGGTCAACTGGATTATTGTCAAACGGACAGCAAGCGGCGCCGATTGCGTAATAATGCAATATTTTCCTGTGCTCGATCTCAAGGACAATGGAAATCTCGTCGAACGACTAAAAGTGACAGCGATTATGTAATTCAAGATTTTTCTCCGTGCTCTATCATGAAAAACTACGGGATTCTCGTCCAACGGCGGAGACCAACGCCGATCGTGTAACATCTTCGATATCTCGCCGTACTTGACTGCGAAGACAGAATGTGATCGAGAGTTTAGCCTGATTAAGAACAGGACACAGTTCAGGTCATCGATGTCCAATAGAACTCTGGAAGCCATTTCCATTTTGAAGACCAGAAGTTCTGAAGCAATACAAACACATGACTTTCTGAAGAATGCAAAGCTAGCCACAACTGTAGCTATTAAAACAGACCCTTATAAAGTCATCGGTTACTATAGTGTTTTCTATTAATTCTGTTGAACTCGTAATTTTTTCGAACTAAAGAAAATACATGCATTTTGTCCTGAATGAATCTCTGGAGTCTCTTTCTATTTTGAAGACCAGGAGTTCTGGTCCCTGTTATGCCAGCACCTTTTCTCCAGATTTCTTGCAGTAAGCTTAAAAAAAAAAGCCACAGCTATGAATTTAAAAGGGCAAGTAATTTCCAGTGAGTGATAAGTGCATTACCTAGGTATATTATTTCAAGGAAGTCCTGTTTGTTATATCTATGCTCCAAACCAAAATTCACCACTCCTGTTTCTTGAGGGGCATGCTCGTCTACAAATAATTGGCGAATGGTGTAAGTAGACAAGATGTCATTGAAATATCCCGATCAAAGCCTGAATTACTGTATTTTGTAGCCCAGGAGGATTATTGTTTCAAGCCGGGGTATGTCGAAATTTGTTAGATTTTTTGGCGCGCGCGAGTTTTACTGAAAGCCTTTTTGAAAGTTGGCAGGTATGCTGTTATCGAATAATGTTTTGCGCGAAAATTAGGGTATAGTGATTATTGTTTTGAGGGCTGAACGTCGAGGTACTGGTCAGGGAGACGCACGTTCGAATGTTTCAGGCTCTGTCCCTCTCTGCTATTCAAAAGATTACATCCTTCCCGAGTTACATCTTGCACTTAACTCTTTTTTTTTAATGTCACTTATACTGTTATGATTTTCACCCATTCAATTATCAGCTTCATACTTCTTTTAGCCAGCCCCGTGGTGTTGGGGTAGCGCGCCTGCCTCTAACCCGGAGGTCCCGGGTTCGATTCACGGCTCCGTCAGGGATTTTAGAAACTGACGTGGGGGCTGGAACGGGTTGCACTCAGCCTCATGAGGACAATTGAGTAGCGGTCTGACAGTGAGGCAACACCCCGATCACGAAAACCTAGATTAACGGCCGAGGGGACCCGATGCGCTGACCACGCGTCACCCCAATATCTGCAGGCCAAATGGCTGGGCAGCGGTCGCTTGGTAGGCCTGGGCCCTCGTGGGCTATAGTGCCAGGGATTATTATATATACTTCTTTTAGGTTATTATTGCATGTATTTTCTTATAACTGTAGATATGAAATCTTAATCAGTTTCCGCTTTCTGTAAATGCTTGCAGGATCGAACCCAGCCCGCTGTCAGTTGGCATTTGAGGGTGCGCAAATGCAAGTGAGTCGTGTCACTAAATCTACTGGCACGTTAAAGGTCCCCTTTAGGGTAAAATTCCGGCACCCTGACGCGGCTTCTCAATAAGCCGCAGTAAATAAAGCCAATAACATTACAACTCGAGTAAATGCATATACAGTATCATTTTGTCAGATCCGTAAAATGGCTTGTCCCATCCGAGCTTGCAAGAGGTAAATTAATGTACTGTACTGCATTTACTGAAGAATGTTCAGTTTTCGCTCGTCGGTTTACTTCGCTTGAGAGATATTTCCAGCGAAGTAAACAAACTAGCGATAAAAAGGGGTTCCTCCCCCCCCCTCCTACCCTTTCCCCCCTTCCTCCCCCCAAATGAAGGGGTCTATATGACCGTGATGTCGTCGTAGCCCCTACAATAATAAGCAGTAGCGTCAATGTATTTCTCTTCACCTGATGTATCGGGAACTCATGCGCCTGAATTTCTTCTTCCGTTTTTTCGGTTCTCGTGTTCGCAGTAGAGGACCTAAGATAGGCATTTACCGAAACTTAAGATTGCATCGCACTTGTACTTAGCTCCCACTATTTTATGCACGGTATCATTGCATTGTGTCTTGTGAAAATTCTGAAAATTGGTTTGTCACTGTAGGCTAAAAGATACATGGTTAAGATTAGTAGCATTTGGGAATTGCTTCTTCGCGGCCTGGTTTATGGGATTAGCTTTTATAAATCTCTGGTATTAATACTTATCATATCTGGAAACTTGCAGCTTAGTCACTGATAGATCTCCCTTTGATAAAGCAATAATTTATTACCTTCGTGTACATTAAATTGAATGCTACTGAACTGCTGATGTGACTTACGATATTTAATGGCAGACCATTCCGGGATTATAAACGGTGAATGGAATTTGCCACTTATCGAGAAATTTTAAGAGCCCTGCTCCAGTGAACAAAAAACCTATATTTGCAAATAAAATGTTAAGAAATGTTAATCTGTACTTGTTAAATGAGTGACAGAATTGTATTCCGTGATTTTTCTTTAAGGTGCATGTCCTTCCTCACATGGCACACACATTAGAAATCGTATTAAACCTTCCTTTTGATAAATCAAGCTACATTTTCGGGACGTATGATGAGACTACTGAGAGTGCATAAGTGATTTTAGGGGTATTAACTCCTTTAGGGCCCATATTACCAAATTGTACACATAACAGCTCCCAATTAAAGCTCTAATATTGTCTTATAACAGTAGATTTGAAATAATCATCAGTTTCCGCTTTCTGTAAATGCTTGCAGGATCGAACCCAGCCCGCAGTCAGTTGGCATTTGAGGGTGCGCAAATCGGAAGCTCACGCAATTGATCACTTTATTGGTTTGATCTTTTCATATTGAAGTCATTAAATCCCCAAGTATGTATCTATAACATACGCCTTTGATAGTTTTTAGCTGTACACTTTTATCCAAGTTAATGGAGGTCGATGGCTTTTCTGCCTTTGCAACGAATGTGCATAAATACGGCAACGATGTCGGGGGGAGGATGTGAACAGGGGGAGAAAACTGTTCCGTGCTGCTCCTGGCAGACATACAAATGCTATTATTGACCGAGAATACTTATGCCCTTATGGCCTCGTGTAGAGCTCGTCACTGAGAGACTCTGGAAGAATTGCCTGGCTAGCAGATCCTGTTTTTAGGGGCGAAACAGCAAGGTCATTTTCTCGTTCAAGCAAAAGAATAGAAATAAGTTTTACCCCACCATTCGTTACAAGTTTTTAGGGACCTCCCCTAATTTGGACTACATGTTCCGGTGCGGCCATTTTCCCTATAGAGTACCGTACCTATGAGAGTTAAGTAGCGCACCACGTTTGCAAGGGGGAGCTGGAAGAACGGAGATCATGGATTCGAGTCTCGGCGATGATAGCCGCCATCCTTAATTTGTGTTTTGTAAATACTCCAGGCAAATAGCGGGAAGTTGACCCGACCCTACTGAAGCTCCGGCTCATACCGCATTATATTTTTGTTTCATTCCCATGCTGATTGGCACGGTTGGTAATGTACTTACTAACCTTCAAAACACAAATTTACTGTTATATCTTGGCTCAGTACGATGTCATATCTCATGATTTGCAGTCTTGAGACATGTTTCTCATGAGACGTTTCGATTCTCTCTGTTCTGGGCAACTTTCTTCTTCCATTAGTACTTCGTGTTTCTACATTTTAATATAATTCATCTTGTGGATGTTACCTTCATGAGACACTTTTCTTATTGCCACTTAAAACGATCCCTCTCAGACCTTAATCGACTCTCGGTTGTCTCTAAAGCCACATCAGTTGAAAGGGACTGCGTTAATCTGATTTATTTTAGGTAAGTTTTAAGTCGCAGGGCATCTTCCCCAATCCCTTTAGCTCATTCACACACTAGTACAGTCATCAGAGAATAGTATCCGACAAATCCAACCTAAACACCCAGGGGTGATGATAGTGCCTGGCCCCTAAAATTTACCACAGAACAAATCTAACATGGGACATTGTTGTGGCAGAAAAATGGCTTACGACTTATTTATTTTTTATCATATGGCTTTTAGTGCCGGGAGTGTGCAAGGACATGTTCGGCTCGCCTGAGTCTGTAGCTACTTCCAGCGGACACCCTTAGGATGAGCTAAAAGTTCCGTTCAATTTCAAGTAGTTCCAACTTTCGCTACCAGGTATTGATACCTAATGGTGAACGTTGGATAGTCTGTGGAAGGATCTTCTACATACCATAAATCTATGACATGGTACCGCCGGCTTTACTTCCCCTCCGAAGGCCGGCATCTTGAAGGATTTTTAACGCTCGTAAAAAATCCGACGACTTCGGCCGGGTTTGAACCCGCTATCTTGGGCACAGCAGTTCAGCATTACCATTTATTTAAAAGGATAAGATTATGTCTTCAAAAGCTAACTGACTTGCTTCTTGGCTTTCGCCCCGGAGGTTACGGTTCGATTCTCGTCTCCAAGAAATTGAATTTTGGTCTGAGGGCTAGAACTGGTTAAACTTAACCTCGTGAGCCAAAACTAAAGAGTTGTGTTAGATTCCTACTTCAGCCATCCTGAAAGTGGCATAGCGTGGCTTCCCACTTATACTAACAGTAAATGGCTGAATAGTTCGTAGGACACGGCCGCTTCCTTGACTGTCCTCACCTGAATAAGAAATATACACACTACTACAGATACCGCAGTAAGATAGGTTATCAGACAAATTCTACGCACGTCCAAATACATGGGTCTAAATGACCACGATGTCCAAGCCACTTAAATGAAACAACAATCGGAATTCAGAACTGTGTTGACATTTTTGGGAGACTGTACACATAGGTTACAACTTGAACCCAGGGCATGCACGATTCTCTGAAGATCATGTACATGTTATGCATGTACATATGTCACAACATACATCATTGAAACTTTGTAATCACGTATATAATGTGTAGTTTCTTTATCATACTGCATATTTCTTTTTTTTTATTGACTGATTTTGAATGAGCGCCGACTTCTTTTTCTTTTTAAAAGGTGCGTATCATTTTGGAAGTATTTTGTATTTTTGAATGATTAAGAGTGTGGTGATGCCAAGATAACGTTTCCTCTCTGTTAACCAGTTTTGAAATTTTCCTTTGTGCAAATAAAGAAATAAAAATGATCTACCCCTTAAAAAAATGTGGGTGCTCGAAAGGGCGAGGGCCAATTATTGCAGGGGGAGGTGACGCCCTAGGCTTTGGATACCCTGTTACAGTCGGGGTCGGAAGAGTACTAAAGTTGTCAATTCAATCCTATACCACCCCAGGGGGCTCATATGTAGTGGGACGTTGGTTGGTGACCACGGGACCCCAGCTGAGTCCGGCATTGCTTCCACTTGTGCCGGGCTCCTCTGTTATCTTTCCTGTCGGCCTCCCTTGGCCAACTCTTGTTCTCTTCCGACCCCGACGGTATTAGGGTATCCGAGGCTTAGGGAGTCTCTTCCTTTCCCGCCTTAATTGGCCCTTCTCTAAATTTTCCAGTGTAAATTGACTCAACGACTTGTTCGTTTTTAAATATTTTTTTGTTTTTCCGTAATTTTTGTGTATTTTTATAATATATTTTTGCTTTTGATATATTAAATTTTGGTCTTTTTAAATTTAGGTGTCCCTCAAAATTTAAAATTTAATTCCAAATTTGTATTCTTGAATCTGTGTTAAGAGGGGGCAGATGACCTCGTAGTTCCTCCCCTTATAACAACTACACACATCAAAAAAAGTTTTGCATCACCTCGGTTCCCAGATCTCCGGCATATAGACGTTGACTGTGTATATTGTATCCAAGATACAGTCCCTTTGACTGTTCATAGATGTCACTAAAACTGCTCAAAGATGTAAACAACCATGCATGAGCAGGGCCTATTAGACGGAGGGGGTACGACAGCCGATCAGTTCCAGTCATTCCACCAGGACGAAGGTACGCTGCTCATGTTGTCTGTAGTTCTACCATGCCTAGAAGGTCAATACCGCAGTTCGATCGCGTCCGCATTGTTACTTTGTGTCAAGAAGGGCTCTCAACAAGGGAAGTTTCCAGGCGTCTCAGAGTGAACCAAAGCGATGTTGTTCGGACATGGAGGAGGTACAGAGATACAGGAACTGTCGATGACAGGCCTCGCTCAGGCCGCCCAAGGGCTACTACTGTAGTGGATGACCGCTACTTACGGATTGCCGCTCGGAGGAACCCTGACAGCAATGCCACCATGTTGAATAATGCGTTTCGTTCAGCCACAGGACGTCGTGTTTCAACTCAAACTGTGCGCAATAGGCTGCATGATGCGCAACTTCACTCCCGACGTCCATGGCGAGGTCCAGCTTTGCAACCCCGACACCATGCAGCGCGGTACAGATGGGCCCAACAACATGCTGAATGGACCCCACGGAATTGGCATCACGTTCTCTTCACCGATGAGTGTCGCATATGCCTTCAACCAGACAATCGTCGGAGACGTGTTTGGAGGCACCCTGGTCAGGCTGAACGTCTTAGACACACTGTCCAGCGAGTGCAGCAAGGTGGTGGTTCCCTGATGTTTTGGGGTGGCATTATGTGGGGCCGACGTACGCCACTGGTGGTCATGGAAGGCTCCGAAACGGCTTTACGATACCTGAATGACATCCTCCGACCCATAGTGCAACCATATCGGCAGAATATTGGAGAGGCATTTGTCTTCATGGACGACAATTCTCGACCTCATCGTGCACATCTTGTGAATGCGTTCCTTCAAGATAACGACATCGCTCGACTACAGTGGCCAGCATGTTCGCCAGACATGAACCCTATCGAACATGCCTGGGATATGTTGAAAAGGGCTGTTTATGGACGTCTTGACCCACCAACCACTCTGAGAGATTTACGCCGAATTGTCGTTGAGGAGTGGGACAATTTGGACCAACAGTGTCTTGATGAACTTGTGGATAGTATGCCACGGCGAATACAGGCATGCATCAATGCAAGAGGACGTGCTACTGGGTATTAGAGGTAGTGGTGTGTACTGCAATCTGGACCACAAATGCTGAAAGTCTAGCTGTATGATGGTACAACATGCAATGTGTGGGTCTCATGAGCAATAAAACGAGCTGAAATGTTGTTTGTGTTGATCTCTATTCCCTTTATATTTAACGGTTCCGGAACTCTTGGAACCGAGGTGATGCAAAACTTTTTTTGATGTGTGTATAACTAACTCTCATCTTTCCAGATCCCTCATTCTTCGGGGGTTCCATCATCTTTTTCTTTATATTTTATACGTCTTTTCACTTCCAATTACATTTAGTAAGTCTTTTCAATCTAAATTCAGGTTTGTGAGGTTTTTGTTTCAATGTAAATTGCCTTTTGCACGTACTTTCAATCTACATTGCATTTTGTAAGCATTTTGATTTTCACTTGCATTTTGTGAGTATTTTGAATTTCAATTGCATTTTGTACCTATTTTCAAACCCAATTGCATTTTGCCAGCATTTTCAATCTAATTCCATTTTGTAAGTCTTTTTAGCCTATTTTCATTTTATGAAAAAAAGTCTTTATGAGATCACCTTTTGTCCGCATGTGTATGTATGTTTGTGTGTGTGTGTGTGTGTGTGTGTGTCCTCTAATAACTTCTAAACGGCTGGAGCGATTTCAATGAAACTCGGTAAGGTCATAGCACCATTTCGGCCGACCCCGACCGTGCCCTTCAAATTTTATTACGACTCACCAATCCAATATGGCGGCTGTGTGAAATTCACCAGCATTCAAAAATCTCCGAAACTATTACCGATATCACCCTGAAATTTTGTACGGTAATAAACGGTGGGACTTCCAAAAACCCGGTAACCACAAAACCAACAAGGCGGCCAAGCGAAGTTGAGACTTTTAAGAGACTTTGCTCGTGATTTAACCATCCAAACGCAATGAAACTTGGTATAGCAAATGTTTATAGATATTGCAATGCACTGGCTTCTAATTTAATTCAATTGTTTACTTAACGTCAAGATGGCGGCTGTGTGGAATATTTCACCGGCTTTCTATATCTCCGAAACTATTGCTGGTATCTCCCTTAAATTTAGTACGGTGATGAGGGCACTACTATAAGTTAATCTATGTAACTTTCAAAAACCTGTAAAGTACAAATCGAACATGGCGGCCAAGCGAAGTTGGAACATTTAATAGACTTTTCTCGCGACTTAACCATCTGAGCGCAGTGAAATATGGTACAGTAAATATTTATACACATCCTAATGCATTGGCATCTAATTTAGTTCAGTTGTTTTCATAACCTAAGATGGTGGCTGTGCGAAATTTTAAAATCTCGTTTTTTACTTCTTGTGTCCTAATCATGCGATTGAAGTTTGAATACCCCAAGTGCACAATAATCTTCATGTAATAGTACAAAATACAAAATCCAACATGGCGACCATCTGAAATATTTAGATGGTTCTCAATATCTACGAATCTATTACAGCATTCAAACTGAAATTTTGTATGTTGATAGAGGCAATTAACATGAGTAGGATATATGAAAATAGGCTGTATAGTTCTTCACAGAACTACTAAAATGTTGTATTTTCCATGTACATTGCATTTTGTAAGAATTTTGCATCGCGGGCGCCGACATTTAGTTAGTGATTTTAATTTCAGTTGCATTTTGTAAGTGTTTTCAACCTCAATTGCATTTCGTAAATATTTTGAATCTTCAACTCCATTTTGTGCGTTTTTCCATCTAAATTCCACGTTGTCAGTCTTGTCTTAAACTTTACTTTTGTGTGTGCTTTCAGTCTGTTACATTTAGCATGTGTTTTCAGTCTACCTTGGTTTTCGTTATGGTTTGAATGTCATTGCCATTGACCATTCGGGCCGATAACCTCGTTGTTAGGCTCATTAAAGCACTTATCATCAATCCCATCCAGTGCCGATATGTCACGGAATAATGGAAGCCTCTTCCTTCTGCTACGCCTTGGCCTGTTTAGAAGACTGGATTTTCGGATAACCTTTTTGATTACCATATTCACCACATATTTTCTTCCAGTATTCAGCCCCCTGTGGGTGGGGGCAGAATTCACCCACGGTATGCCCTGCCTGTCGTAGAAGGCGTGTAATAGAGCTTTACAAGGCCCAATAACTTGCCAGTTTTTTTTTTTTTTTTTTAATTGTGAAGACCTCCTGTCTATAGGAAGGGCAGAATACATCCACGGTAATATCCCCTGTCTGTCATAAAAGGGGACTAAGAGGAGGGCTTTTAGAGGTTTGGGGGCGACTAACATCGCTTTTCAGATTGTACCTTGGAACTGCCGTAACTATCGGTTTTCCCCCGTATTTGTACCACGCGTCATTGGTCCGTACAGGCCGGACGTTTGTTTTAGACAAGGGAAAAATCTTATTGGAAGCCTGGAGGCGTGTTACTACAGTACCTGTGTTATCAGCTGCCCCAAGCGGTCCGATGATTGACCAAGCTGTCGCACACTCCTACTGAAGTACAGTCATTGGCAAATATAATGACGTTCTGTTCGTAAATACGTAACGTGTACTTCCGCGTCATACAATATTTCGACGTTGACTGTACTGTCTGCAAGTCGGTGTCGCCACGTGCTCAAGTCTGGAATTCCATTAAATCAGATCGGTGGTGACAAATGCGAAGCGATAGGGTGAGAGTGACTGTGTACAGGCTCACCCGCAGGCTTCAAGGTCAAGGGCAATCGTCTAAAACAAACGTCCGGCCTGTAGAACATAATTCGAAAGTACTAGAATCTTTCAGACAAGCGATCAAGCAGCCAAACTTTCCCAGAACATGATCGAACTCTGCTACTACCTACATGGTGGCGTTGTATTCTTCCCGACCGCCGCCGCGTCGTCTCGATCCTACGACGGTGACTCGACTAACCAAGCATAATTAGCGTTTTCGTGTAATTCCGCCGCTCCCCTCAAGATGGCGAACCTTTTCTTGTTGTCCTCATGTCACTACTACACATTTATTATGGACGGCATGGTCGTAAGTAGTCGTAACGTGCTGTAGGCGCAACGGCTATCTCCGTCGCAGTGAAATATCCTTGATACTTAACCGTAAGTACGAACCGAAATGGCGAACGGAGCAGAGTCCAATCTTGGTCACTGCACCATAGGTATCACACTTCCCAGCTAGTCCCGAAACGAAAATTTGTGCATATTTCGATACTACTGTATTGGTCTTGCCCTTGGGACTTAGTGGAGGAGTCAGTGTGACCTTAGGCTAACAAGTTTGGAGACCCCTGCTGTAAGGCATAAGGGGCCGATAACTTAGTTAATAAAACAATTATCAAAGATCCCTCCTGCGGCACTCACAAGCGACCGATCGTGAAAATGATCATTCAAATGAAAGAGAATAGACATTAGCAGTGCCGAATTGCACTCTTAATTGCATAAATATCAATAATTTCTTTAAAAAATGACTAAAAATGTATGAAGTGTGCGATTTACAGATACTGTTGATGTATGAAAATACGATCCATAATTTCTGTTCACTTAACATTTTGGTCGCTGAGACGCCCGTTTCATGTCATTTTAACATTCTGAGGTATTTCCTTCATCATTTTGCATGGATTTCAGAAACAGTAAATCGAAGGAATGAGCATTCAAATCGTATAATTTCATAATTATCGAATAAGGGGTAATTGTAACAGCACACAAATGGCATTATCAGTGACAAATTGCGTACTAATTTCTTAAATATCAATTTTTGTGAGAAGGGTTCGATTTGCAAAACCTATTGTATTGGGGAAAGTATGGTTTATGAACATGCGAGATTTCTCGCACGGGTCCGCTAGTCATTATAGTAATTGCTCGTCTGCTTGCTCCCGACAGTGTGAGTCGTATAGCTGCTCAGAGCGAGACAGTGACGGAGTGACTGTACAGCAAGGCCTAAGAACTTGGCAGCACGGCACTGGTTATCTGTTGAATTGTACAGTTGCTCAATAGATCATTTTACGTTTGGACGTTAGTGCTGTCTTTCCTTCCGACTTGCAAAGGAAAAATACGTAGATTCATTTAGGGGCCTAAGCCCCGTGGTCATGTAGCCCCAAGTACTTGGAGGTGTTTTAATATCTGATCACATTCGTCATTGTGATAGCTGTAATAGTGCACGTACATTTGTAATCATGGGCTAGGATTTGAATAGTATGCAAGAAATAAAAATGTTTCTTAAATTTCGCACTGCCGCCATCTTGAACTTCTGTGAAACAATTAGACTATTATATGACGATGTATTAAGCCTTAGCTTTAAAAATCCTGAACCCAGTTTTACTGTGCTTAGATAGCCAGAACTGTAGTTTTAAATATTTGAAATTAGCGTGGCTGTCATCTTTTTGTTGAGTTTTTAAGTGTCATGCAGGTGTTTACTCCTCAGTCCTGTATCACCATACAAAAATTCAATTTTGATCGATGTAATTTTTATTTTTAGAACATTGAAATATTTCGCGCAGTCGCCATGATGGAATGATGTAATTTGAAAGGCATGGTCGGTGTCTGATGAGGTAGTAGCAAGTTCTTAACTGTTTCATTTGAACGCTCCGGCCAATTAATTTTTATTATGGAGGGGCATACCTACCCACACGGACTAAAGATAATATACACTAAGCCTAGGTTTCATAACTGCAAATGGCTAGTATGGGGTCACCATAAGTCAGAGAGGGAATTAGCTTCTTATAACATTGCAGTAAAAAGATACTTCTTCACTCTGACAGTAACTTTCTTCAGCTGATTATTTTTTTAAAACTAAATTGTTACTGAGCATTTACTATCGGGTAATTGTGGTGGTTGTTTTAAGGGCTGAAACATCGAGGTGAGTTGTCCCTAATTGATTTTGTGAGCAAAAGTATATTCCACGATTATTGTAAGTGGTCACTGTGATAGCACAGATTCTTCCGCTTCACAAAACAAGAGTTGTTGCTAAATAAAGAAATGCCACATTTTATTCACCATGTGATTATCATAAGAAATACTAAACTCTATTCTGGTATTGAGTTAACGTGAACAAAAATGTTGTCCACGGGCGTTTCATCCGATAGCCCGGCACACACGTTTTTTTTTCTCTTAAAATTCCTCGTGGGAAAAGATTTCTGTGGGATCTGGATAATTGTTGCGTCGGGATAGTTAGCTTATTCCCCAGTATTATTTTTGTGACACCCCTCCTTTCAATAATTTTAGAATTTACGACCTACCTTACTTCTTTTCTCCCTGGTATGAAAATATACGGGAGTTGTGGCCACACCAGTTAGCTTAAAAATATAAATTTTGAAAGGAAATGTTGTAACTACCTAACCCGTCTCCAATTTTAGCTTGCGTCTGATTAGTTCCCTGGTGTTCTGATTGTTGTCCCAGCGGTCCGGGTTTGAATCCTGGCTCTGCCAAGAAAATTTAATTCTGGTGTGAGGCCTGGAACGAGGTACATTCAGTCTCGTGAGGTAAGACTGAGAAGGGGCAGGTACGATTCCCTCCTCATCCATCCTGGAAGTGGTTTTCCGCGGTTTCCCACTTCTACTAGATGCAAATTCTCGGAGGCCTCTTCCGCTTCCTTCCCAATCCTATCCCCAATTTACAAATACACACACTAGTACAGTCATCACAATCTTATTATACAGAGTGGTCCACCAGCCCCTTATTGTTTAGTTTTATGAAACCCAACTAACATTGCATTTCTCCCGATGGTCTACATTGCTCTGCGCTCTGACTGTGTGACAGCAATTTAATTGAGTCATGGGTCTAGCAAAGAAAAACCTACCGTAAACTTTTCCCCGCCAATTACTACGGCCCACTCTACTAACATATGACTTACTGCTCCTTGAAATAACACACATGCACGTAATAGGATCGAATTAATAGCTTACGCCACGTGATCTGTAATAGTAGAAAGTTAAATCAACACCATACACCATGATTTAAGACTTTGACATGGACTTAAACGTTTCAGGTGGGACGGCTACAGTAACTACAGCAAGTTTAGCGTGCGGTATCTACCTTCTGTTGGTGGCTGAGACGGTTAAAGCCTGACCATACGTGGTGGGCTCGAACGGGTAGAATGCTGCTTCGAATCCAGTGGTAGGCTTCTTTTTTTTTTTTTCTAAAGCCCTCGCTCCATTTTAGTGGGGGATGTAACTACATTTACACATTTATTGCCTTACGACGTATTTTTGTGAAGAGTACGTTGAATTTTGCTCATTTATAAAGAGAATACGATCGAATCGGCACGTTCTATGCCACGTGACCTGTAATTGAAGAAAATTAAAAAACAGACATAAATATTAACATATCGAAGTGTTGCTCCGAGGTCCGGGTTCGATTCCCAGCTCTGCCAAGAAATGTGATACTTGTCGGAGGGCTGAAATTATTGGGTACACTTAGCCTCGTGAAGCAAATATGTGAAGAGGTGGTTTCGAAACCCACCTCAGCCACCCTGGAAATGGTTTTCCGTGGTTTTTCACTTCTACTCCGGCCAAATTCCGGGACGGATTCTATCTTAAGGCCACGGCCGCCTACTTCCCAATCCTTAATTGCAAATACACACATCATTACAAGCCCGCAATAACTCAGGTTATCAGACAAATTCTACACACGCACAAAGTAAACGGGGCTAAATGACCGCGATGTATTAGCCCCTCAAATGAAACAAAACAACATATCGAAGGATATTCCGATCGCCAGTGCTTGCATCGAAGTATACGTATTCCTTAGAATTTTCCATGGTATTATTAGCCTGCTTTCGATTTTTGCAAAAAATGAAAGTAGACTTATGAGATCTACACAGGGCCAAAAATTGTGTGTATACTCTGAATGTGTCCCCCCTATAAATTCGAACACGGTGAAACCCAATTGAACGAAATTTGGTACAGAGTTAGCACTAGCAAAGGGCTCCTCAGTGTCAAGTTTAATATCGCGGCCATCTTGGCGGAAACGGAATGGTGGCCCCCCAAATGTTAAAAGCTTAAATCAAATCAGAGGTAGCATCATTTGGTCTCTACCAAATTTTGCAACAACATACCTTTTTGTGGGAAGCATCTTTTGTCTGAACTACAGTCATCAGCCCAATAGTTTTGCAGATAACGGCCATGTATGTGTGCTAATCGATTCCCCATATCAATTCAAACTCTGTGAAATCCAATTGAGTGACATTTTTTACAGAGGTAGCACTAGTAAAGGGCACCTCATATTCATGTATGATATCCGTAAAGAGCGTCGTATTTCAACAAACTACTACAACCAACATTCACTTTTGCTCCTTGAAAAGGGCAGAGTGTTATAACAATACCCATGCATTTAGGAGAAAGTAGGCTATATGTTCTTTACTGAACATTTTGTTTTGTTATTAAATTTTAACAAAAAGCATATCTTTAGGCCCGTATCACACGACACTCGCTGGCAAGGAAGCTGCTGTGATCGCTGGTACAAAATCCTGTATGATTCTGTTCTCTTCGTCAGTACACCTGCTTGTATGACCGAAGTGTATCACACGCTAGCATTTTGCACGCTAAGTTGTATGAAATAAAACATTGCGAAGGGCTGTCGTTTGAGGGCATTATTTGCAGTTCATTCGCCTTATTAACGCAAAGCGGTCGCGAAAATTGCTTTAAGTAAATTAGAAAACATGCCAGGTACTGAATGAATGCATTCCAATCAATATGTAAGATCTAACTGTAATAATTGAATATTTTACCATACGCGTTAATAAGAAGCGCAACAAAAACCTCCAAGTGTTGGAATGTACTGTATGCAAGTGGTATTGCGCCCGCTCGCTGTTTCGAAAATCCCGGATTCAAGATTATCCAACAGCAGATTTTTAAAATTCTTTTAAACTATTTTATTATACCCTCCCTACCTCGTACAGCAAGATTTCAACTTGGTTTTGTTCACATTATCTACGAAGACGATAGGGAAAGTTATTTTCTTGTCTCATTTAAATGGTCATTTTCCCTAAGTTCTGTTCAAAACCATGGATGGATACTGTTCGTTATATTTTTGGGGGGTAGATTTTTATCCTCCAGGTTGGGTTTTCCCACGGTCTCAGCGAGGGAGCCCATCATCACCGCCTCTACGGGCAGTGTCCTGGAGCTTGAAACATCTCGTGTTTGGGATAAAACGAGGGAGGTGCCATCAGCACCTCGCCCAGGCGGCCTCACCTGCAGAGCGAACAGGGGTTGGAAAGGGATGGGAAGATCGGGAGGGATAGGCAAGGAAGAGGGAAGGAGGCGGCCGTGGCCGTACGGTAGGTAACATCCCGGCATTTGCCCGAAGGCGAAGTGGGAAACCACGGAAAACCACTTTGAGGATGGCTGAGGTGGGAATCTAACCCCCTCTACTCATTTGGACCACCCGAGGCTGAGTGGACCCCGTCCCAGTCCTCGTACCACTTTTCAAATTTCGTGGCAGAGCCGGAAATCGAACCCAGGACGTCCGGGGTGGCAGCTAATCACGCTGACCACTACGCAACGGAGGCGACTCTATTCATAATTATTAGAATTTTAATAGTTCCATATTTATCCTAGAACAATAATAATGACACGTTCTGTATTGACTGCCTTGCTGCGAGGCTCAGCAGCAATGTTCTCGCTTGCTGTGCCCAAGGTTGCAGGTTCATATCCTGGCGCAGTCAGCTGGCATTTGAGGGTGCGCAAATACGAGGGAGCCGTGTCAGTAGATTTACTTTCACGTTGAAGATCCCCTCCGGAGCAAAATTCCGGCACCCCGACATCTCTAAAAGCCAGAGTAGTTAAAAGGGACGTAAAACCAACTATGTTATAATTATCTGTATTTACTGTATGTTTGGGGCAGATGACCTCGTAGTTCCGCCCTTTAAAACCTCACTAACTACTGTATGTGTATAGCATGCGCTTTTCGCACAGACGCCGTTGAAAGAAATTATAGTTTCGGTCTGATGTATTTATTCGTGAGCCTATCGTGGGTCGTCTGAGTCGTTTTCCTTTAAACCAAGGTGGTCAAAATTTCGAACACTTGCTACCTTGAATATACAGGATACATTGCTTTCGTTCTACAGATCATGTCGTCGTCCAATCTGGCTGCGTACCATCGGATAAGTACGGTCCTTTTCAGGACCAAATAAAAAATCACTCATTGGAACAAATAGATATGCGTCTATAATACACCCACAATAAACGACATTTCAATGCGACTTCGTTGACGCTACTCGAGCAATTCTTGATTTAGCATCCGTAGCTACCGAGAACCATGGTGTATTGCTGGCACGTATTTAATCTATTCGTAGACACTTCCTGTCCAAACGTAAGAAGGTGTTATTCGAAGATCTGATCGTTTCAATCGTGCATTATATTTGAGGTCATTGAAATAACACTGCCACTATTGATTTCTACTATATTTGCGAGCATGTACGTTGTACTACGGACGTAAAAGGAGCAGGTACTAATGTTTTTAGGATGACGTGTGATATACGCGTTAGTTGGGTTGCCTTCCTCCAAAAAAAATAACAGAAAAATAAGGGGCTGGTGGACCACAATGTATAGTACGCTAAGGTGTATGTTTCACAAAACTCTAGCTCCTAAACCAGGGGGAGTTAGAAGTTTGGTTTGTACCGAAATTTTCCAAATCGTTTCAATAGTACTGGAAAAATCTTGCATTTCTGGAAAAGTCATCGGAAATATATTTGTTTATGAAGTGCTTTTAAACAAATAAACAAGACGATAGCTCTTGCAGAACTGTGTCGCGTCAACCCACATAGCACTAGTGCCGGACGCCCGCATGGGGCGCACACAACCCATTCTCGCTCGGGTCCGCTAGTGACAGATCATTTCACAAATTCCACACACCCAAATCCACGGGCTTATATAACCACGATCTCGCAGCTCTTGTTATAAACAAAAAGTGCTTGTAGTATTGGAGAAATGATAAGAATGGTATAAGATTTTATATATATATATATAAAAGATACGAACCTACTACGTTGTCGTAGCAGGGGGAGAGGTGATACTCCCACGTGGCGCGTCCCAGGTGGCGGATAGGGGGGTCCTCACTGGCTTGCCAGCGGACTTGAGGGAAATAAAATACCTCTCGCGGACCAAACACTCTGTAAACAGCTGCAGAACATCGAGTGGCACCTCTCGATCTCAACAATCGAGTTGCAACCATGTGATCATTTCATGTGATCACCCCAACCTTTCACTTTCAACTTGTGAACCTGGCATGATGGATCGTATTGGATCACAGCAACTACCCCAGGCCCCGGACTTATACAGTTCGGGTTCTCCCGATCATCGGATTCTGGGGGATCGGGAGCATCATGCTGAGAAGAGTCGGAGCTTCTCAAAATCTCTTCGCCCGAAGAAAAAGAACTTCATCGGAACAGTCAATGTGAACACTTTGCTCAAAACTGGGAAACTTAAACATTTAATTGACACCTTGAATAAATTTGATATTCAAATTGCAGCCATTCAGGAAACACGTTTCCAAGACGAAAATCATTTTGATTCAGAAAACTTTAGGATATATAAGGGGAAACCAGCCATAAAAATTGGAGATAATTTATCACAATTTGGAACAGCGTTTTTTGTAAGAAAAGCAATAGCCAGTTCAGTACTCAACTTTACTTCTCCCTCCGAAAGGATCTCCGTTCTCTCAATAAAATCAAGCAACAAGGCATACACATTGATTAATGCCCACGCTCCCATAAACAATGACAATAAGAAAAACCCTCAGAAAGTAGAAGACTTTTGGGAACTCCTTGAGGAAACCATCAGCAAAATTCCTAAACATCATGTGAAAATTTTACTCGGTGACTTTAACGCACAGGTTGGTAGAGAAAAGAAGTATAGGTCCATAGTTGGTCATCATCCAGCACATTGGAGAACAAATCAGAATGGTGAGCATCTGATAAATTGCTGTAAATCCTTTAATTTGAGGCTCATGTCTACATATTTCACCAGGTCTCCACACAAGAAGAAAACATGGAAATCACCAAATCCAGCACTAGGAGAATTCCAAATTGATCATGTAGCAGTGTCCAAACAGAACATATGTGAAATCCTAAATGTTAGAGTGCGCAGGGGAGTGATTGACTCTGATCACTACTTAAGCCAAATCAAAGTGAAATTCCAGCCTAATAGATCCAAACCAAAAACTAAGAGATTACTAAGAGTGGATCCGGAGCACCTCAAGCAGAACGCCAAAGAATTTCTTCAGGCCATAAAAGAGCAAAATCCCAAAGACTGGAGGGACTTAGGAAACTCAATTCTGACATCAGCACAGAAGTTAGGGCAGCCCCCAAGGAAAAGGAAACACAGATGGTGGAACACAACCTGTGATAAAGCAATTGAAGACAGAATTAAAGCCTGGAATAAATGGAACGGACATCAGACAACTGAACGATGGGAATTATTCCTTAAGATCCAGAAATCAACAGCTAAGATCATCCGCAGGGAGAAGCGGACATACGACAGGAATAAACTCATAGAGATAGAACAGGATTTCCTAAAAAACAACACCAGAAGTTTCTATAAGACCTTCCGTGAGAGTCTGTCTAGTTATCAACCACCTAGCATATGTTTCAGTAGACCAGATGGCTCACTAGAAACAAACACCAAGGAAAACTGCAAGATCTTAGCAGATTACTTCCAGGACCTACTCAACTGTGACCCACCGAAAGAAAAAATGCACTTTGAAAAGCCTGCACCGAATCCAGATTCACATCCACCGACAATGGAAGAAACAGCTGAAATCATTCAATCTCTTAAAAACAACAAAGCACCAGGAGAAGACGGTATTACCGCTGAAATGTTGAAACTCGGTGGGGAAGAGGTCACCAGAAGAATCCACGCAATTTTAAAAGCAATTTGGGAAACAGAAGTGATCCCACAGGACTGGAAGTGCGCGTTAATACATCCATTGCACAAGAGAGGTAACAAAACTGATCCAAACAACTATAGAGGTCTATCCCTATTATCTGTGGCCTATAAAATCCTATCTAAAGCACTTCTGAACAGACTAGAGAAACAAACAGACCATTTGATTGGTGAATATCAAGCGGGTTTTAGAAAAGGGCGTTCATGTGCTGAACAGATATGGAATCTGAAGATGATTTTGAAGATCCGCAGATCCAACCCCACAATTGTCACCTTTGTGGACCTAAAGAAAGCATATGATTCTGTGGACAGGCAGACCCTGTTTGAGACGCTAGAAGAACTTCAAGTGGACAGGAAGACCAGAGAACTGATTCGTCAGACTCTCACCAATACAACATCGAAGGTGAAGTTTCTTGGGGAAATTTCTGACTCTTTTGAAGTACAAACAGGTGTTCGCCAAGGAGACGGACTTTCACCCCTTCTATTTAACCTGGTTCTAGATAAAGTCATCAGAGAGTGGGAAAAGAACATCAAAGGCGTTAGCATAGGAACTGCTGGAAACAAAATCAATGTGAAATGCTTGGCTTTCGCAGATGACCTAGCGATTATCACTAGGAACAAAGAAGAAACTAAGCATGCTATTGAGACATTATACAGAATAGCATCACAAGCAGGCCTTCAAATATCATTTGAAAAAACCAAGTACATGAAGAATTTTCAGCAAAAGAAGAAGAAAGAAAAAATAGAAACAGCGTATGGAGCAATATCACAAGTAGAATTTTTTAAATACCTTGGAGAAATAATTCTTCCTTCAGGATTGGACAGTTTGGCTAACACAGAAAGAGCCTCAAAACTTCATAGAGCATTCAGACTAACATGGGATCACTATAATAAAAGAGTAATGTCACATAATGCAAAACTGAAACACTACAAAACAGTTGTACTACCGGAAGCTCTATATGCTTCAGAAACCATAGCTTTAGGAGGTCATTCTAAAATTGCAAATATAGAAAAGCAAGAACGTAAAATTCTTAGAAAAATATTCGGCCCCACACAAGAAAACGGAATTTGGATTAAAAGACGAAATTCAGACCTATACCGTCACACAGATAGTTTCAGCAACACGGTACGAAAAAGACGTTTAACATTTTATGGACACCTCTTCAGGATGGACGATTATAGACTTACAAAAAGGTTATTCAATGTAATAAATTCTCAGAAATCAAGGATAGCCTGGCTGGATGAATCAAGAGAGGACCTGCAAGAGTTGAACATCGGAGAAAATATTCTGAGAAACCGCAAAGTCTTCAGGACCGCAGTAACAAAGCACAAGTTTAGGGTGAAAACTAGTGGCAGGACTGGAACCAAGTGGACAGAAGAACGGAAGAAGCAGCACAGTGACTTCATGAAGAGATTTTGGGAAGATAGGAAGGCTAATATCATCAAGCCGAAAAACAAGTTCAAGCGCGCTCTATAATGGGCAAAACGCAAAAAGAAGAAGAAAAGATACTGGTTTTGAAGGTTGTGGGGATATGATAGTCACGTGCAGCATTTCATTAGGGTTTGGTTGGTGCGGTATAGGAGAGGGTAGCGTTGCCCAGGAGTTAAAATAGTATGTTTCTGATCGATGTAGGCCTGCCTTTGCCTGCGCACGTGTTGACCGAGTCTTGTTGTCGCTAGCTAACGCGAGATGGCCAGTTCGGAGAGCGCTAGATCGATCGTCCCCGCCAGCCTAGCACGTGGCCTGTAACCGCCCTTTAGCTCCCCTCTTGAAATTAGTCTTCATGCAACGCTGAAATATCTTGCTAACAACCGGTTATGGTTACCGTCTTTAGCCAAATCCATTGTTGGTTTTTCGTGTAGACATCCTGGTAAGGAAATTCCCTGTAGGCTAGATCTGCTATAGAGCATCCAGCGTTTAGAAAAGACTGTGGGTCTTACGGGCTTTTACTTTTAACGGAAACCCTCCCTACACTGGTTTTGCTACCTCACATTTTATCACGAAGGAACTCAGAACATTTACATTTTTCGTCATAATAGCTTCCTACAATTATCTGCCAACTGATTACCGTTGTTATTGCATACAAGTATCGTTTATATTACGTCTTAGTAATTTGAAATTTTTCGAGGTTTGCACGCTGGAAAGAAGAGCCTCGTCCTGTGCTGCATGTTCGCCCGGAGTGGAGCACGTGCTCAGTTCCGCCGGCAACATAAGTTCTGAAGCACTAACCGTCATTGGTATTATTGTTGTGTATACGGCTAACTCACTACAATATTACACATATTAATCTAAACAAAACGACAAGAATAAATATGAAAGAAACTAAAATACAGCCAAACTAATAACTAAAGAGGTGATGATCAAGAGTATTGCTGACGTAAAAATTGTTAACATCGTCAGCATACATCCGAGAAGGAAGGAAGGGTTGTGCTCTCGACATCTGTCATTCAGTAATGCATCATATCACTACGAAATGAATGTCGTTATTGGTTCTCTTCGCGTACAGTATCCTCGATACTGGTCCAATCCGTTAACACCTGCAAAACTGCTCCTTCCTGGGCGTGTTCTACTTCAGGTAGCTGCTGGGGTTGTGGTTGTCTCGCTAACTTATGAAAGCGCAGTACTCGAAGCGGGTGAACATAACGTATGACGTCAGCGCTACCTTTGCCTAGAGTTCGCAACACTGTCGCCATAAGGCTCCACAGTCTTTTCTAAACGCTGGATGCTCTATAGTAATCTAGATTTTTCAGGGACAGATGACCTTGTAGTTCCGCCACTTTGAAAAAAACTAACCAATGTAGTCTTTTATTCTTTGAAAATACTGTTTTTTTTTTTGTTTAAAAGAAAAAATATGGACTGCCTCCTGAGTCTTACCTTTATACTGTACTAGCTAGCAGAAGTACCCATTCTTCGAACGGTCTTCGGTATTAATAACCAGACGTTATCAATTGAGCTACTGTTGCAATGGTTAGGGGCTTGAAACCTGTTTGTCGATAAAGACAAATAAGTTAAAATGTTCTCTCAAACTTCCTGACATGAAAACCTCGTAGACGATTTCAATACGTCACATAAAAAATGACCTTCAGCGTTGTGCCAAGTCCCCATCCTCAGGAAGACCCATTTAATAAATTATAAATGCTTGTGGTGCATGACAATTCAGGTTTTTTAGCCTCCAATGGCCCAAGTTCCTAAAAGCCGCAAATTTTAAAAAAACTATATCAATTCAGGAATTTTTTAAAATGAATGTTGCTGTTTGGAGATACACTGCAATAAGACCTTCTGTAAGACATATCGCACGTGTAAGTCGTGTGAAGAAAATCTAGGGTACCCCTTGACCTCCTTAAGCGCATTGATGAATTTTACAGTTTTAGTTGGTTCCGTGATAACCTTATAGCCGTTTGCAAACTTCCACAGAAATGTAATAAATGGAGTGGCATTACTTATTGCAGAAATAGATTGAAAGTTGGATGGCACCTCTTGAGATACTGTTGCCATGGTTATTGGGCTTGCATTCCTTCATTATTTTATTAAATGAAATTAGTTTTCTGGGAATATCTCAGAAACTGTTGGTTTTGATGCCTTAAAATGTAGTTTTCGGAGACCCGAGTTTTGTTTCTGACACGAAAGGGGGTTGAAACTGAGCTTTGTATCGTTGCTGTACGCCATGATTATAATAATATAACAATGTAGGGATATAATCAGACCTTCCGTACCACACCCGCACGTGTAAATATTCTAGAGTACCCCTTAAGCGCATTATATGTATTGATGAGTTATACAGCTTAATTTGGTTCAGTTATAACCTTATAGCCGTTGGCAAACTTTCACAGTAATGTAATAAATGGAATTGCATTGCGTCTTACAGAAATAGAGGACGTCGGAGATTCTGTTGCCATGGTTACCGGCTTGCATTCTTTCATTTAGTTTATCAAATGAAATTAGAGGAATATCTCAAAAACTGTTGGTTTTAGGGCCTTAAAATGTAGTTTTCGGGGTTCCTCTAGGGCCCCAGAGTTTCGTTTCTCGCATTGAGGAGCTGAAAATGAGCATTGTCGTCCCCCCCCCCCCCTCCTACGCCTATTTTAATGGGGTAGACCTCTTTATATGAGAGGTACGGAGAAGTTACATCAATGATTGATGTCTTGCCTCTGATGGATATCTGTACCAAATTTTACGTTGATCACCCAGTCGTTCTCGAGTTATAAGGGAACAAAGTTGTCCCACAGACAGACGGACAAAAAATAATAATTTTTACGCGCATTCGTCATAAAACAGGGGAAAAAACAACAGATAAACATTCATTTTTATATATAGGGATAAACAAATAAAAATATAACACGCCTACAGCATAATGTTTGGAGAAAGGCTCTGACTGCGGCAGGCAGAGTTCCAGTTAGACACACATGCTTGGTTGATGCTCGTAATTAACGCTTCTCCTTGCATTACATACCTCGTCGTGTAGCGGCTAGTATTCTTGGCTTGTCGTCCCGGAGGTTCGGGTTTGATTCCTGGCTCTGTCAAGAAATTTAATTCTGATCTAATACTGGAGCTGGGTATTTTCAGCGTCGTGAGGCAAAACTGTGAAGAGGTGGGTTCTATTCCCCGTATGTCAGGCTGCTTGGTTGGCAGGTACAGATGCGCGGCAAGGATAAGACTAATTTCCAGTAGCCTCAGTAGTTTTTCTCTCCGTGGTTACATGGGCTCCTGTTACATTAAGAATATTATTATTATTATTATTATAGGCCTATTATTATTAACTTTCCGTTCACAATTCCCAGTATGGCTTCTGCTCAAGTAATGCTACTTGACATGTGGTGACGGTATTCAGTTATTGCTATCTCTCCCTTATCCCGTAAGGGGTCTAAGTACTATCATAACAAACACTTTACCACCTCGACCAATGGAGGTACCCGCTAGAGATATTCGCTCTCAGTTACGCCTACAAGTTCTGGCTTTTTGGGAGAGTCAGTGGCTAGCTGACCCACTGCCCAGTTAACTGAGAGCGATCAAGGGAACTACTCGCGTGTGGCGGAGCTCCTTCCGGGCCGGAGAGAGTCCGTCATTTTGTGTAGGCTAAGGATAGGTATAAGATCCACCCACTCGTACCTAATGAGAAGGGAAGACCCCCCACTTTGTACCTGTGGAGCCGTTTTCACCGTGGCCCAAATTTTCACCGAGAGTGTGGATCTTGCTGACTTACGAAGAAACCTTGGTTTGCAGATGACACTCAAACTTATATTAGCCGATGACGCGGTGGCTGCTGATCGCGTTATCCGCTTTATAAGTGAGTGGGGTAGGGCCAGCAATCTAAATTTTCCAGTGAACATTGACTCAACGACTTGTTCGTTTTTGAATGATAATAGTTTGTTTTTCCTTAATTTTTGTTTATTTTTATAATTTTTATTTTTATTTAATTTCTTTTTGCTTTTGTTTTATTAATTTTTGGTCTTTTTAAATTTAGATGTCCATCTCAAAATTTTAAATTCAATTCAAAATTTGTATTCTTTAATCTGTGTTAAGAGGGGCAGATGACCTCGTAGATCCGCCCCTTAAAACAACAATAACAAACACTGGGGCAACAGAGTTCAGCGGCACTCTTATCTTGAAAGCTTATTATGCACGGTTTATTTTAAAGCAAATTATGGAAGGGGGAGTGTCTCGTAAGGAACGTTATTATGTACGTAACGGTGCATACAATGGTTGTGAAGTCATTTTGTCAGAAGATGAAGATAATTATGTGTAGGCTGCTGATAGCGGTGTGGACAAAATGGCCTCTGCTCATTTTATATATGCACGCTGAGATCATACAACAATTTTTGCTTACTCGTATTTCATATAATCTTATTATGAAATAGACATTAATCTGTTAGAGAAAATCTTACGAGAAGGTTGATGTTACGGATAGAACTGTACTGTGGGTTACAAGTGATAACCTCTTACTAAAAATAACTTCATTTAAACTAGATATTTCAGCGCAGGTTAATATGTATGATTATTTTTCGTAAAATAAAGAGGCGGCTATTATGTTGTTTTAAGCTTTTTGCAATAGTAGCTAAATAACTACTGCCGCTATACTTGAACTAGCAGATTGTTGAAAGGCGAGGGGTGTTGCAAATAATTGAGTGGGTTTGGTTTTACTGCAGTGAGGGGTGTTATTGCAAATAATTGAGTGGGTTTGGTTTTACTGCAGTAGTGGCACGCGCGCTCCTGGCTGTGCGATGTGGAGCTTGACACCAGCACCTCCGGGGAGCGGGAATCGGGAATCCTTGTTTGCTGGGAGTCGTTGACCCCAAAGGAAGCAAAGCATGACTTGCGCATGGTGAACTTGTTTCAGTGCTGCGAACACCGCAGATTCCCCGTTTCCCCGCTAGCTTCTATCTGTGCATTAGTCGAAAGTTTGAAGGCTTCGTTTTCCGTAAATGTTATTTCCCTATAAAGAGTCAATTTTAATGGAATGCGTGTTTTAATTTGAGCGAATTTATCTATAGTTCGGCCTCAACTGCCAGTATTTTAGTCATTTTTCAATCGACTAGCAACCCGCCCCGGCTTCGCCCGGAAACTAAAGCATCATTTACCGTATATAATTTATGGATGAATCATAATTCATAGCAGAATTCTCGATCGGACCACAAATCATGAACATTTCTTCCCTGTGTCATAGGAACTTTGGGGAATGACTCCCTTTGTCGTTGTAAATTAATTTTTATGTGACACTCGAAAAAATTATTGGTTGCCCAGTTTCATTGTTATGTGATGGCGTTTTTTTCTTCGATTTCTATGAACTACGACCTATATTCTTTTTCCTTCTCGGAAAGATGGTTAAAATCACTGATTGAACAATTATATTATCATGGAGATAGCATGTGCAACGGATTCTTGTCAGACGTAATTTAGCGAATGGCGATGTGCTAGAATCACAATCCCCCTTTCGTCCAATTTAACTTGACTGTGTATTCTGCGGAACGAAAACTTCACAGGCGAAGTAAAGAAATGCCGAGTTGCAATTCCTGGGAAACTCAAAACACATTCACTCTTCTCTGAAGTCGTGACTCGACACGACTCCGTCAGTGTCTGGGGTGATAGGCCCGCTCGCCAGTCAGCTCGTAAACTGTCTCGAAGCTAGTAATTGAATGAAGATCGTTGGAAGAAATGAAACCGTATAAACACTTAGGCTCCGTTCATACTAAGGCGATATAAGATAAGCGATATGTCGTAAGTAATATATTGCGAAGATCTATTGCTAGGAAGGTTCAGACAGCGGGCGATAAATTGGCGCGACCTGGGCGATAAAAAATTGTTGGGAACTCAATTATTCTCACTACTTCAGGTACAAATATGAGCTGAATTGAGGAAGACATTGTAGTGGCTTATTGGTTCAGGTGTAGGATGACGAGAAGGAAATACTCGTACATCCCTACAATCTCCCCAACGCGCACCATAGCTCGGCTGTTTCTCGAGAGCTGTCCCAACATGAATCAAAATTCAGGGAGTTATATCGATTGAATCCTGGAAAGCCTCGTGTCAAGATGAATCAATTAAAGGAATTGCAGAATTATTGTCATCTCTTCTTCCCGTCATCATGTTTACAGACCGAACTATCATACGATACTAATCGCTCAAGAGGCCTTTATAGCAAGCGGTACAATCGCGGGACTGTGAACCTTTTTTTATCGCTTCCCTTTACATTTCACGATCTGTCTGTGAGCGTGGCGTATAGTATATCGCTCATCTTATATCGCCTTAGTACGAACGGGGCCTTATAGTGGGCGATGTATTGAAGATAGATTTTTTTTAAGAACTCGACTTGCTCAACAATTCTTGCGCTCATGGTACATATATTTTTAACAGTTTGCCCAGCGTAAGCTTAAAAAGCGCACGGACGTCAGTTTTTTCCGATTTTTTCACTGATATCGTTACTGCTTTTTAGGCGGCTTCGGTGGCGTAGTTGGTAGCATGCTGAGCTTCTATGCCCAAGGTCGCGGGTTCAAACCTGGCAGAAGTCATTGGATTTTTTAAAAGGGTTAAAAATCCCTCTGTATGCCTTCCTTCGGAGGGGAAGTAAAGTCGGCGGGCCCATGTCATAGATTTGCCACGTAAAAGAACCTTCCACTAACTAAACTTGTGTGAAGCAAAATTTGTAGGTTGTTTGACGTTCGTCACCAGCCGCTGGTTGCGATGGCATCTAGTAGTAGCTAAGTTCACAGCTAGGTGTCGTAGACAATATACTAGCATTTGACAGCGAAAGTATGAACTACTTGAAATTATCGCCTGGAGTCCTTACTTGATGAAAAACAGATAACTCATACTAATACAGTCATTACAATTAACACCGGTTATCAGACCGATTCCACACATATCCAAAGTACACGGGGCTACATGACCGCGTTGTCGCAGCCCCTGAACTCGAGATATCCCTTACAAAATGGTGAAAGCCACATCAAAATCAGCCGGTGGTTCTAAAGATTACCAGTAACATCCAAGAATCGGGGACTTGGTTTTATACTACAGTAAGTGGAGATTATTAGTTTCATTTAATTTTTTTGTTTTATTAATTTTTGGTTTTCTCATATTTCGGTGTCCTCCTCTACATTTTTAATTCCATTCTAAATTTGTGTACCTTAATCTGTGTTAAGAGGGCAGATGACTTCGTAAACAATAACTATAACTATCATATGCAAATAATACGTTTTTGCTCCTGATAGTCATGAGGTGGAAATGAATTTCAGAAGATTACTTCAGTTATGGACTCTGTTTTGGAGGATAAATAGCAGCATTGGTCATTAAAAATTAAATTGTGTGTTCTTCAGGCTGAATGTTATTTGCTTAGATTTGTACCGTGAAGCTTAAACAATTTTAATTTTGTTTCAGAAATGACACCAAAGACGACGTATTTGTACATCAGGTAAGTCTCTTCCTTGCTTTTTTGTAGTGTTGAATCTGTTGAATAGGTAACTTTGTATACTGTAGTTGCTTATGGAAATGCAGATTGTGCAGCTAACCTGTGTCCAGTCTCGTGACTAGTTCTTGATAATTTCGTGCCGTTTTAGCAACTAGATTGGCCCTGAACCTTGAACTTAACTATCAGTTGGAGACGCATCACAATGACAACATGCAGCTCTTGGTGCCGGATTTCTATCTTCTGAAGTGATTGGGGGGGGGGGGGGGGTACTTGAGTTGACAAATTAATAAATGTTAAATTCCTGTCATTGATTTTTTGCTGGAATGACTGGGTCAGTTAACCAAATGACTTTTCCTACCATACACAAACCTGCAATCCTGACCTAAACAATAAATCACTCTTTCATCCAGTGTGTTAGTTATAGTTTTAAGGGACAGAGCAGTGATGTTATCTGTCCTTAAATTATGCAGTGTGTATCTGAAATACTTTTAGAGTTCAGTTTTCTGTCTGAAGCTAACGGTGTAGTTCATTATAAACTGGGAATAGAATTGTGTGTAATTTCACCATCAACTGTTGGGTTTTGCAACTATACCATGATGTGGCAATGATTGCAAACACAACAGAGCGAAAAAGATCTACTACATACATTTGTTTTGCTTGTTATTGTATGTATTCTTTCGGTGCCTACTATCCCACGACTGGTACTCGACGCCTGTTTTAGAAGTTTGGCACTTTTTCAACTAGATCTTTGAAACAAAGTACTTCCTAGTTATTGTTGTTTTAAGGGGCAGAACTACGAGGTCATCTGCCCCTAAAGTACTTCCTAGCCATGCCACTTGCATAATCTGTGGTGTTTGTACACCACACCCAAAACAATTGAACTAAGAGTACTATAAACCGTAAATTTACAACCCCTCCCCCAATAAATATATTTCTTGAGCTCACTTGCGGAACTAACAACTGACAATAGATACCGCTGCCCTCGAACCCCCATAAACCGCTTATGAAGAGGCAGGAAGAATGGAAAGGGAGCCACAACCAGGAGAGACCCTCGGTAGCCAGGAGGCTAATTCTAAAAGATGTCAGAACAATGTACTCTACAGCTTTTTTAGAATAAATTGTTTTACGACTAGAAAACTGCATTACACCAATATAGAAGTTTGTCACTGGGGAGAAACCTTCACCCCAATATAGCCACTTGGTGCTTGATAAAGGACTTACTTCGGCCAATAAGAAAGGAGCGTCACTTTCTGGAGACAATACTTTGATATTGCAATTGGCAGATCCCCTACTGCTGGTGGGAGATATAATTGTCATATATAAGCCGGGACTGAGGTGTATGGAGAGGAAGAATATTATGTTTTCACTTGAAAGCACTTCAAATTCTAAACTTGGACCTCACTTGTTGAGATTCAACTACAAGATTTCATAAAGTTAAACTAGTAAACTCAGTGGAGAGCTAGCTAGGATATTTCCAGCATTGCGCTGAATATCGAAGACGAGTGAAACCATTCCATTCACTCAGCTAGGCGACAGCATCTGTGCAATTAGTGAGCAGATAGCTTTATCAGGGAGGATTGGTACCTGGAACCATGGAAGAGCACGCGAGATGTCTACTTCAGGAACAACATACCTCCGCCAACATCGCCCATGAAGATATACAACCCGGTGAGCTCATGCATATTTGTCAATTGCAAGTCGGACGTAAATACTTTAAATTTCAATAATTTAAAGAAATAACTTCCCCTTTTTATTTTATCTGTTTGAAAGGTCGCAAGACGTCATTCATCTCATCCTGTTTTGTTAATAAATTCTTTTTACAATCTATGACTTTCTGTCAAGATTTACCCCATGCTAACTTCCCAGAGGTCAAAATAAATAGAATAAGGTGTTTTGCAGCTAGCCTCTGTTGCCCCTCCCCCGAAAGTAAAGAATCTCAATTTAATAAATATAAATTTATCTCACAACCGTCTGTTGGAGATTGGCGCCCTATTAACCGAGCTATTTACTGCACTCATTTTCTATCATGAGCTATGAAACGTTACAAATCTGTCTTCAGTTCCTCCAGAGATTCTATCCTGGTTTGTTAAATGATTTTCAGATACACACAGTGAATTGGGCCGATAACACAGAACTTTCATTTTCAGTGCCTCGCACTTGCTGGTCGGAGTTATAACACTCAGGTTTTAAACTATTTATGTATTTTCACTGGAAGAGTTCATTTACATTGTAGCCCAGTCCCTGCAATATTACTCATTGACTGCTGTGTGCATGTGGTATCATTTTGAGTCAAGCTGTACAGTTTTGTAGATCAGCAGTTAATCGTGAATTGCAGCAGTGATCATATTGTCAAGAGTGTTATGTTGCCTTTTTCTGCCTTATTAGTAGTTTAGTTGTGTTGATTTATTAAAATATTTTATATATATTCATACATTTGGCCTCTCATTTGCAAACATTAGTGTGAAGAGTACAGTTGACCAATTGATTTTGACCATATTATTGACTAAGAAGTTTACTTACCATGTTGATTTTTTGTTCTTGCAGTCAGCCATTGTTAAGAACAACCCTAAGAAGGCAGTGCGGAGTGTAGGGGATGGAGAGGTAGTAGAGTTTGATGTGGTTGTTGGAGAAAAGGGAAATGAAGCGGCCAATGTGAGTGGTCCTAACGGAGAGCCTGTTAAGGGATCACCTTATGCTGCCGACAAGCGCCGTGGCTACCGCCAGTGGTTCTATCCTAGAAGAGGCAGCAGCATGCGTCCTCGCCGAGCAAGAGAAGACACTGAAGGTTAGTATTTCTATAATTGAGGAGCGTTAGATTAAAAACGGATAACTCTACTTGCTGCATTGATGATCTAGTGGATCTTCAGGCAGTATGGTGTAAATCAGGATTTCAAATGTGATGCTACAAATTCATATCAAAAGCCTCTAAATTTACGTTAAAAAGTAGTTTGAAATGCCACAATATTATCTGTTTATCATATGCTGTGATAAATACTTCGGTGAATTTACTGGTCGTACGGAAATTCAGATAATCGACGTGGAGGCCTATCGGAGTCACTTCCGCAGCATAGTTCACAGATTTACGGATGCTGGCATTCTCTAGATGGATGTATGTTTACTGTGGAACTCGTTGCAATCTATGAAGCTCTGCAGTTTGTACTACAAGATGCATTAATCCACTTTTTTGTTTATACTGACTCTGCAGTTCGTTGCAGTCAATTGTCTCCAAGTTCCCACCAACCCCCCTAGTGCAATGAATCCACAACCTACTAGCTGGGCTGTCCCGCGCTCACACTCGAATCACCCTTTTCTGGCCTTTCTGGAATTGCGGGGAACGAGTTGGTGGATCAAGTTGCACAAGAGGCTGTATCACTACCACCTTGACTAATGGAGGTACCGGCTAGAGATATTCGCTCTCGGTTATGCCGACAAGTACTGGCATTCTGGGAGTCAGTGGCCAGCTAGCCCAATGCCCAGTAAACTGACAGCGATCCAGGGAACTACCTAGGTACTCGTGTGTGGCGGAGCTCTTTCCAGTCATGGAGGGAGTCCGTCATTTTGTGTAGACAACGATAGGTTGTGCAAGATTTACCCACTCGTACCTAATGAGAGGGGAGGACCCCCTCACTTTGTACCGTGGCTCACATTTTAACAGTGTGAGTGGATCGTGCTGATTTACGAAGAAACCTTGGTTTGCAGATGACACTCGTCTATCTATACATGGTGTCTTTTATGTACCTTTGGAGAATGATAGGTCATGTAGGGGATTGGTGTGGAAGTAATTTGAGATAGGGAACTTGGTCGGAGCGGCCTCCTTAACCCCTAAAATACGGGTTGATTCAGGCCCTCCACCCTGTAAGTTAGGCATCCGACCCAAACCTCCATTACCTTTCTCAATCCTTTAACTCTTGGCAAGATTCATTTCACCATGTGGCGCTGGCATAATGGATAGCGTTGCGGTGCGAAAGGCCGGTAGTGCCGGGTTCGATTCCGGGCTTGAGCATTTTTTTTTTAATGTTATTTGTCGAATTGTAGTCACATGATACAGTCTGGTGCTACGGCAGAGAAGAGAGTGCAGTCGTACAGTTTTAAGAGAAAACCCTACGGCGTAAAATTAAGCTAAGCATGCATAGCCTAGCTAAACCTTACTTTCTCTTTCTCAACGTGATTTAAAAGTAATAACGGACTTAAACAATTTAATGCTACGAAGAGCACAAAGATCGGTTTAATTTGCCAAAGGTATCAAGCTTAAAATCCTTACACCTAAAATAACATTAAAAAAAATATTTTGCCAAAGACCGGAATCGAACCCGGGACTACCGGCCTTTCGCACCGCAACCCTATCCATTACGCCAGGGCCACATGGTGAAATAAATCTTGCCAAGAGTTGAGAAAGGTAGTAGAGGTTTGGGTCGGTTGCCTAACTCACAGGGTGGAGGGCCCGAATCAACCCTTACTTTAGTGGTTATGGAGGCCAATCCGACCCCAAGTTCCCTATCTCAAATTACTACTATACCCGTCCCCTACACGACCTATCATTCTCCAAAGGTACATGAAAGACACTCTGTATATATAAAGCACGAAGTTTGTCTGTCTGTTATGTATACAAATCTACACCGTTTCACAGATCAGAACCAAAATTCGTCTACTTACCCTATGGAACCCTGCGGGTAACCCTGTCCACTTGAAATTTCGGACAGACCACCCCATTCACTGCATTTAGGTCCTTTGGCCCAAATCTACACCGTTTTACTGATCTGACCCAAATTTTACATACTTACCCTTTGGAACCTGACAAGTCACACTGTTCACCTTTTGGACAGACCACACTATTCCCTGCTTTTTGGCCCTTTGGCACAAAACACCGTTTCACCCGTGGCCTACGTTATATTCAAGCCCTGGAAATAGAGCTCAGACTAGGTGCGCCATACTGGTAGTTCCACTTTACGCCACTAGGATCGCGGTTCGGCGCCCTAGTTGTCCGCTGTTGACTATGCGTTACATGCAACTCAAATACATTTAATACATGTTTTTTAGCACTTCTTACCTGTTTTGCTCCAGTTTCCCCCAAATGATGTATACGGCTCACTCTTGACTGTATTTCACTTCACTTTAAGAATTTTTCTGTCAAGTGGCTTACTTCTGAAATTCAAAAACGTTGCACTTCTGCCCGTGTGGTTCACACCAATATTCTTTAAAAGTGGCCTTAAGAACTTGTGCAGAAGAACTACGGAGAGAGAACTGTCAATACACCACATTTTGTGTGCTCGGAAAACGTGTCTGTTAAAATATTTGTGAAATTTGACACTAAATATTTTCGAGACATGAAATTTACGGCTGTTGTGACAAAGTGAGAAATGGGTTCCAACAGATAAATAAAAGAAGCTTTGGGATATCTTAATCCCCCTCTGACTTGAAAATGTACTGTATTAAACTAAAAGGCAGGCTTGAATTTGTTGGAGCTGATATTTTCTCTTAGCAACCTTCACAGTATGTTCTCCCTTCTGCCACTCTTACAAGAAATCCCACTACCATTGCAATTGAAATGGAAAATAGAGACGCTGGCTTTTCTGAAAACAAAAATAGAGATTTTAATGCTAAAATGTCAATCATAATGTTTCATTTGAATGAACTTAATATAGGCTAAATACCCCATGTTCTTACCTTGAACAGGGCTTTCAAGAATCTCCAAGACATATGCCGGAAGCTGGGGTGTTTCTTTAGCATTGGCTGGGTTTTGCACCTTCCGCGATTTTTTAGGCTTCAGAAACTTGGTCAAGGCGCCTGTTACGACTGCATTTTCCCTCAGCTCCACATTCCCACTTCTAGAAGATGCGATAATTCCTGTACTAAGTGTTGACTCGATGGCATGCAGGCATGATTTCACGTCCATCATGTCATTGTTACCTCCCTTATTTTTCAGGTGACTGAAGAGCAGTTCTACATCGTCACTTGAGAAATTCCGCGTAAGCACATAATGGAAGCTGATACTAATTAGAAATCATATGCAGGACACGGTTAATGAAGTTGTTAGCACCAAAGTTTGATAAGTTTCCTTTGTAAGTCTCATCTTTTTATCGGGATAACCTTGAATCTGTGACAGGTAGGGCAGAAATTCATTGGTCAGCCATGAAAGTCTCGCAGCATTAACTTCACTGAAAATAATCATGTCCGTGTTTCTGGAATGAAGTCCGTGTGGTATTGCAGATATCATGTATATCAAAACATTTTCTAAAAATTCCCAAGAATTTTGTTGTTTCGGGTAGGCTGTCCTAATCAAGGAGGATATATGGGTAGAGCTGCAACTTAATGCAAAATTTTGACCCCAACCTATTGCTCGACGCAAGTAGTTCCAACTGACAATATGAGATGGCGCGACGATGCACTCTCGAGCGCGATCCGTCCCCGACCTGGCCTACTCGCTCCTCTCCCCTCCCGGCCCATACCTACCCCTCCCTTTCCGCTACTCTATCCCCCGCCCCTACTTTATATTCCTTTCTTTCTTTCATATTTTAGTAATTGGTCTAATAATAGGCGATTTCTTCCCCCTGTGATATCAGGTAGAGAAGAAAACATAGGCTCTATCAGAATAGTTGTGGATGTTTCCACAAAGCACATGACATGACATAGGCCAACCCCACAGATATGTACAAATAGAAAGAGTAGGCTACTATACTACAATATTAAAAATGAATTGTAAGACAAAATTACAGCTGCTCTTATCACACACCAGTATTATTTAACTGTCCGAGCGGTACTTCCTATCAATCGAATTAAGAAATATCACGTTTGAATTACGGGAAGCGTTGGAACAACCAGCTCTTAGTTTGAATTATATCGATAGTATCTGATATCGTTTTCGAGCGCAGTGTATCGACTAAATTCGATGTGTGATTCAATATAATTCAATTTCTTCGTATAATATTGTTCTAAACCGATTGTATTCCTTTCTAAGCACTGCAATATGTATTTACTATTGATATATATTCAAATATTAATTAAATATACAACATTAACAAGAACACTCACCAATTTTCCGATTTTGCTGCCATCTATAGAAGTACAACTCAACTACATCGTCGTACGCGATGACAGCTAGCGTTTTTAACGTTGTCAGCAGGTACTACTACAAGGCAAGCTAGCGTTGGTACCAAAACACCCTATTAAGTTTCACCCAGGCGGTCCTAATCTTCAACTTTCTCTGGCCTCACGACTTCCATGCTCTTAAGCCCAGTTATTGTCTCAGGAGTAAACACCAATTTGGCTCTTGCCACATATTGCTTGGATATACCTTCCTGCTTAATTTTCTAACTGGCTTTACTACTAGCTTTTTCTGTAAGTGGTACAGATTCTTGAGATGGTCACTAGTTATTAAATTGTCATCTACATAGAAGTTCCTACTCAGTTATTGTGATCGTACATTCTTAATGATGTGACTCGGATCAAAACTAAGAAAAAGTGGCTTCTGCTCTTATTTCGGGTGACGAATTTGATGAGTGACACATCCGCCCCACAGCGCCTCAAACATTGATACATTCACCTTACAGTTGTCCGTCACTTCTGACGACCTTGAAGCCGCATTCCTCAACCGCAGTCAGTGCGTCCAGTGTTATCCTAGATTTACTGTTGTCCTGTGAGTCCATATGTAAAGTAGAACGAAACAGGTATCCTGTAGAAGAATGACAGGCCCTTGAACAGTATTCATAATAATTTATTAGCTAATTTATGTTCGATTCCAATTGCATCTTTCTCAGTATCACTAATGCCGATAAACTTGTCTAAATTCTTGTCATACAACAGACTAGACTTCATTGCCATTTCATCAATGCTTAATGAACCAACCTTCTCATTATCGTGAGTCAGTGATTTTTCTTCAGCTGTCAACCTAGCTTTTGCAAGTGACGTGACACCTGTCTCTCCGTTCGTATTCCCTATGTACGTTTTCAGAGTTACGAAGTTGCAAAATATTTATATCTCTCAGTAAGCGGTAAGCCGACGGTGATTTATTAGAGAGCAATACACATATTTTTATTGTTGTTTCATCGTATTTACACTTTCGTTTCGTGAAAGCTCGAATTTGTTCAAGTAAGAAATTAATTAGCCTTCAAGTCCCCACGATCCGCTTCACTCTTGAGCTTCGATATTTGAACATCGAGTTTGTCCTGGCGTTGCACTGAATGTAATTTTTGTTTTAATGAAATTATCTTCTGATTCAATGACTTAATTGTAGTTCTGTATACTGTATCTTTTATTAGTTTAATTTTGTTGACTTGCAATGAGTTTGCTTGATTGTAGAACATTGCGTTCCTACACTAACACGTTGTTGGTCATGGTTTTCTTCAATTCGTTCATCACAATAGTCTTCCGTAAAATTTGTATTACCTGAACATTTCCTTTTATTGTTGATATGTATGTCTCTATCGACACATGCTATTTTGCACGTATTTATATTTATTTGTGCTTGTTTATGTTCGGGGTAGTCCTCAAAAACCGTCTGATATGCGTTCGGTAAGAGCGTTCTCTTTATAGTACTTACACTATAATCAGAATCCTTAAAATGCTTGCTACAAATTGTAGAAGACTGTTTTGGTGTCCACAATGATCCTGGCTTTACCCCCCTCACTCGAAACAGCTAGAACCCATTGTTTCAGTATGTCATTGTTCAATGGAAATTGATGAAACGAAAGTCCATTGCCTTTAACTTGACGAGATTTACAATACGGCACGCTACAGTACACCATTTTTTACGAACACAATAACACTAATATTTACACATAAGTTACTCTTAAAATCATTCAGTGATTTATATCTAAAGTATTTATCACACATACATCTCACATTTACGCTAGTACACTGGATTAAAACTTGCTTTTCACTACGTCTCGTTCATAAAGACCACTTAGCACCCATCTCAATATCAGTCTTACAGCAGTCTACTGCTCTTAACGAAAGCACAACTATAATACGACACGCTTCACTAGTCAATTTTAAACTCACCTTAGCTTTCTCACTCATTAGGACACCTTATTTACCGTCAAATACAAACACACTAATCACATTGTACGTAATGCAAACGGTACGATTAAGGACGCCAGACAGCGAACCTAGCGGCGAAATGCGGAACAAGTTCGAACCATCGCTCTCATTGTTGTCTGGCGCCTCATTTCCAGGCCTTGTATATAACGTAGGCCACTGTTTCACCTATCTGAACCAAATTTTACATAATTATTACCCTTTGGAACTCGACGAGAAACACTGTCCACTTGAAATTTCGGGCAGACCACTCCCTTCCCTGCATTTAGGCCCTTTGGCAAAAATCTACTTAGCCTTTGGAACCCCCACCTCAGTGCCCGAAAACCACGTTTAATGTGGTTTACTTCGGTGAAACTGTGCGGGACCAGAAATTCACCAATCATGTCGGAAGTTAAGCAACACCAGTCTTCCCAGCCTATGAAGTTTAAAATATATTTTTCTATTGGTTTGTAAGTTTGATGTACCAGTTCAGTGGTAATGGTAGTCTTAATTATCATCTTTATCAAATGACCTAGATTTTACGTTCTTGAACCGATCGTGTCGCACCACATAGTCTTCCACGCCTGTGATTTTTAAAATATATGGGTTGGTTTTTTAGTTTTGGCACCCAGAGGTGCCAACTATTACGGATTGTCCGTAATTATTAAGGATTTCAGCTCACGAGTACGGCATTACGATCAAAGGGGAAATTATTACGGAAAAGTGACATCATGAAAAAAATACATTTCTATGAAAGAAATAAAAGGAAAGTTGCAGGGCGTCTACCGGTAACGAAAAAGTAGCTAATTTTACAAACAGGTAACGAAAGTAAAAGTAGCTAATTTTTATGTCTGCATAGTAGGAGGTAACAAAAATTCGCCGAGGTCGGTTTAAATAGTCTTCACTCGCGCCGCTTGGCTCACAGATTGCGATGGAGCCGATTGCGTATGCTATATTTCCCCCTGCCCGAACTCAAGGAAAGCAAACTGAGGATACCTTGAGTGGTATACATCGGTCGAATGTATAATTTCGGTGTCGAAGATTTTCTAGTTTTGTGTGAAATATTTTTCTGTATTATTAAGAAACCTTACTTTCCACGAGTCTTTTATTCGCGAACATTTCCGAAACTCAACAGAGACCTCTCATTTCTGTTATTGACCTCTGAATTTGGAGACTATCTCATATTGAAGTCCAGAAATAACGCGAAATAATTTAATGTCGCAATCTTGCGAAATTAGTTTCGAAAAAAGAATCCCAAAAATGCTTCTAAGTACATGTATTTTAAAAATCTACCCGGCTCGAAAATTTGCGATATCCTGTATGATTAATTCAAAATTCCGTTATGTCGACTTTTCCTTCGAACTTTGGTCCCATCGGATAATTTAACCGGTTATTTCGAAAACTTGTATAACTTGTATAATTCGTGATTCGAAAGAAAATGTGCCTTCTTGTCGTAGTATTCATGCAATCCTATCAGAATAATTCGTAATATTCGATACCTACTTCGAACGTTCATCCTCCGAACTCACATGCTCAAGACGGCCGGCTGACTGCACGACTTGCCTGCGGGAATCTCGTCAATCGGACCGAGATCGATGCCAGTTGCGTAAAATCATAAAACCCGTGCCCAATCGTGAACTTGTGACCACGAGGACTGCGGGAATCATGTCAAAGGTGATTGGGCGCCCATCACGAAACATCCCGAAACCTACTCGCCATTTTTCCCATGACCGTATACTTAAAAGCATACGGGGAGCGAGAAGTGCGTCAACCCTTTTAGAAATGACAGTCTACTTAGCATCGCGATACTCATTTCTCCTCGTGATCCACCGTGAACTCCCAACCACGGCAAAGGGATAGTGGGAATCACGGTGCCGACCATAGAACATGTCCATAACTGCTCGTGAATTTTAACCATGCCCAACCTCGAGCTTGCCTACGCCATTCTGCCAGAACAGACAGTCAGACAATCGTTGAACGGCCGGTTGCGGCGCCGATTGCATATTATCTCGTTCTCAGTGACCCATCGCGAGGACATCGTGATTCTCGTATAACGACCGAAAGCGGCAGCGATTGCAATACATCACGATATTTCTCCGCATTCGATGACGAGAACAACTGGATTCTTGTCAAACGTACAGCAAGTGGCACCGATTGCGTAATTATGCTATAATTTCCCGTCCCCACATCAGACAATCTAAATGTAGTCGATCGGCTAAAAATGACACCAATTATGTGAATAGCGATTTTTCTCTCCTATCGTGAAAACTACGGGAATCTCGTCAAATGGCTGAGGCCAGCGCCGATCGTGTAACATCTCAATATTTTTCTTAGGATGAAGGTTTCATATTCATCTCTTGATTATTTTGTTCAAAGCTTCCCAAGTTTGGTCAAGGAAAATGAACATGACAAACTTGAAGAGGAATTTTCTGTTTATCAGTGTGATACTTTCCCTGAATATATTTTACAAGCAACTAGAATTGATGTAAACTGGGGCAAAATTGCTGACCTTAAAAACGAAAGTGGATAGTTCAAGTATAAAACTTTAAGTAAAGTGATATTTGCAATATTACTTGTACCACACAGTAACTCTCCCACAGAAAGAATTTTCAGTGTTGTTAGGAAAAATCAGACAGAATTCAGACCTACATTAAGCACAACTACACTGGAATCGCTTATGATTCACAAGACGAAAATGTCATCACAGGGGGAAGTATGTTGCAAGAAAACTTTCACGGAAAACCAGTTACTGAGTGCAAAACAAGCTACAAGGATTTTTTTTATCACAGAACAAGCAGTTAATGTGCAAATTTTATTGTGTAATATGGTATTATTTACTATAGGTTGCTTCCGGGTAGGACAAAGGTGGTGTGGTGTCATTATCGAGAAGAGCTTGCTTTGGATTTGACATGAAAATAATTTTTCAGTGGGGGGGGATTACTGATAACCCACTTCAAAGGTTGGCACCTCTGGGCACCTTAGTTATAACTGGATTAATAACTCCCTTAGATGGTTCCAAGTTTCACAGTCCCTCGATGTAGTCCCCACCGTTGCGTACAACGTGTTCCCAGCGATGTGGAAGTCGTTGGATCCCGTTGGTACTGCCCAATCTATTGATGGTACGAAGAGAGCGCTCGGCAGCCTGCTAAACGTCTGCAATGGTACAGAAGCGCTCCCCGCGCATTGTCGTCTTCATCTTTGGGAAGAGATCATAGTCGCAGAGACTGATGTCGGGAGAATATGGGAGGGTGATAGAGGACCTCCCAGCCCCAGCGATCCAACAATGCCGACACAACGCCTGCTGTGTGTGCCCTAGCATTGTCATGCAGAACGATGGACGGTGTAACCATGTGGTGGCGCCGTTTCCTTCTCAGAGCTCCTCGGAGATGGTCTTGCAGAAACTAACAATAGTACGCCGCATGAACGGTTTGCCCTCGGGGAACAGTATGGTGAATGATCACACCATCCCAATCATAGGCAAGAATCAACATTACCTTCACATTGGAGGGGGTTGGTCGAACTGTTTGTTTCAGTGGTGCCGCCACTCGTTCGATGGGCGTTGTAGCTGTGGCTCATAAGATCTGGCCCACGTCTCGTCAATGGTTATGATACACCGTAAGAAGGCCTCTCCTTCGCGCTCATAACAGTGCATACGACAAGCGTCATATCGCAGCCATTTGTGCATGTCGGTTAAGTCATGCGGAACCCGTTTGGACGCAATCTTCCTAATTTTCAGTAAGTCCTTCAGGATGTGGAGGACAGTTGAATGCGCCAGTCCGGTATCTTGCTCTAATTGACGAATCGTTACGTTCCGATCCACCTCTATTAACGCGGACACCATCTGTACATTGTCATCACTTACTGGTGGGTGACCAGATAGAGGCATGTGCTCCACACGTTCGCGCTCATCTCGAAGGCTGCAACCCATTTTGCTACCGTTCTGAACGGTAACGCAGCTGCACCGCACGCTTCCTGCAATCCTTGGTGACACTGTTTAGCACTGCGACCCCTAGCAAACTGAATTTTTATCCACGTTCTCTGCTCCTGCTTGGATAACATTGCGACGGTCTTTCGCGAGCGCTAGTCTCACATTACTCATCTAACAGGCGCGACTGCACAAGAGCGGTGGTGAGGACCGGCGAGGTCATGTGCTCTGAGGGAGGGGATGCAGGGCAGCGCCCAACATTGTTGCAACTTGGCACTGAAGCATTGGTGCCAAAACTTAAAAAAACAACCCATGTATGTATTTCTATTAGTTTGTAAGTTTGATATACCAGTTCAGTAGTAGTAGTAGTAGTAGTAGTAGTAGTCATAATTATCATCCTTAATACCACTAATAACCACCACATAAAGTCTTGCTCGACTGTGATTCATAAAATGTTTCTTTCTATTACGTTAGTTTGTAAATTTGATGTGTCAATGAAAAATAAGAATTTTCAATTTTTCCGCCTATTCAATACTTTAATTTGTGACGACATTTCAGGGGTACATGTTTCAAGTCCCGTTTCTTTTGGACCCTTCTTCAGCCCACAAACTTATATATAGAGCCCATCTAAACACAAAAAACATCGAAATCTTAACGATGACATAAAAATGCACATACTCAATAAATGGTTAAAAACACTGCAACAATATCTAAAAATCTAAAAATAGCGTGCATAGTTCACAAGCTTCAGGTACACGTTTTTGCACTTGTTCTACTCTATGTAAAACGTCATTTGACATTGTATAACAGACACATTTGTTGACGGTTGATGTCTATAATTGGTGTACTGTAGGACAACTTTGCGCCATATCTTGTACTATTCCTAACACTTCTATTGGTGTGGCTGAAGATGAGGTTGGACGGCGATTGCTAAACCTTTTTATCAAATTCTTGTTATAAATTTGGCATTTGGCACTCTGTCTTTGATAGATTGAAAAATCTTCTGTCACACGGTATCTGAAATGATTGACCATATTTAGTACTGAGGTTAGCTGATTATAAGGAACGACTACGGAAAACTGCTCAAAAACGGATTGAAAAACTTACGGAAAAAAACAACAATGGCATCTTGTTACTCTTGATCCTGAAGAAGACAAACGGTGCGAATTAGTAACAATGCGTATTACTTATAAAACAGCTTACTTGAAATTAAGAAGTATTGGTCGTTTGAGTTTTAGAAATAGTATAACTTACCGAAGTCAGATGAAAACAGCCCTGCGAGATCATGTGGAGATCAAGCTCCACTTAGCGAGAGCAGCTTGCTACTACTGGGCGCGTGTGCCTGGCATGTGTTACGAAGTAAACAACCTGCTCTGCGCGAGGAGGTGGGGGGGCAGCCGAGAGTGGGGCAAAGCGGTTTAGATGAGTGGGTGGGGGAAAAGGAGAGGGATGAGGCTTATGGAAGGAAACCGATTGGCTTTACGGTCTATGGCAGTTTGTGTTTTGACGTTTAGATGATCTGCTATCGTATCGAATAGTAAGTTTGTCTCAAAAATGATGTCGTTTAAATTATTAGAATAATTAGATCTCTGGGATGTATTTATATGAATTGCTTCTAAGACGTTCATCAAACTGCCCTTATTGACGTAATGTTAGATGTTCATGTCCTTGTCTATGGCCGTAAACTTATGACCGGATTCCTCCATGTGTGACGCCATTGCTGAAAATTTTCTGTGTTTAATGGCAGAAATATGTTCATTATAACGAATACGGAAGCTTCTTCCGGTTTGGCCGACGTACGTAGCCTTGCACTGGTTGCAATTGAGCTCATAAACACCTGATTTCATGTGTTTATTCGTGACGTTGACTTTATTGGAATTGAAGAATTTTTTAAAATTTGAATTATTGGTTTTGTAGGCTATGTCTATATTGTATTTCTTTAAGACGCTAGTTACTATATAAATACTGTGGTCTATAAAAGTTAAAGTGGCGAAACTTTTCTTGGTAGAACTATCTTTTGATAATTTAGTAACAGGTTTGTTTTTCAATTTATAAAACAAATTATTGACATAATTGCGACTATATCCATTGACCTTGGCTATTTGATGTATTATTTTGATTTCTTTTTCCAAATCATTGTCTGACAATGGTAGTCTTAAGGCTCTGTTAATGGGGCTTATAAAAGTCGCATTTTTGTGGTTGCCCGGATGGTTAGAATCTTGACGTATGATCACGTTTGTCGGGGAATCTAAATAATTAATTTTGTAATCTTTTTCTGACTCTAAGGTGAATTTAATGTTATTATCGATGCTATTTAAAATGTCCAGTACCTGATCTATCTCTTGTACTTGGTTGTTTACGATTAGGAAAACATCGTCCACATACCTGCCCCAGAACTCAATGCCTTTGATTTTATTAATAATTTTTTCCTGCTCCAGATGGTCCAAGTATATGTTGGCCAAAATGCCTGAAAGAGGGGATCCCATAGCGAGACCTTCAAATTGCTTATAGATCTTCCCATTAAAGGTAAACACGTTGTTACTAGTGACGAATTTTATAACTGCTATGAACTCTTCTATTTCTACTTTAGAAAGATCACTGTCGTTAATCAGCTTATTATGGATAATTTCTATTGTTTTCTCAACTGGGATGTTGGTGTACATATCTTTGACGTCAACGGAGTGCATAGTGTTGTTGTCGTTGAGTTTTAAATCTTTTCATTTTTTCACAAAAATGCATGGTGTTCTTAAATGATGAATTGGCTTTGAATCTGTAAAATTTGTTCAGATATTGATGTCAATTCAATAGTGGTAGTGTATGTACAGGGTGTCGACCGGTAACGAAAGTAACGAATTTTACAAATGGGTAACGAAAGTAATGAAAAAGTAAGAATTTTACTAACTGGTAACGAAAATTTCCTGAAGGAGAGTCGAATCATTTAAACTCACGCCGCTAGGCTCAGGGATTGGGATGGAGCGAGTTTCACGCAAGAGGCGCCGTGCCAATTGCATAGTACTAAGATATATTTCCCCGTGCCCGACCTCAAGGAAATATGTACTGAGGATACCTTGAGTGGTATACATCGGTTCAACGTATATTTTCGGCATCAAGGAGACGTAAGTTTCGTGTGAAATATTTTTCTGTGTTACTGTATTAGGAAACCTGACTTTTCGCGAGACGTTTATTTGAGAGTACTTCCGAAACTAAAAAGAAATCTCTCATTTCTGTTATTTGGAGACTATGTCGAATTGAAGTCGTGAAATAATTTAATGCCGCAATCTTGCAAGACAGTTTCGAAAAAATTGCGAAAAATCTTCGAAATACATAGTAATAACTTATTTTAAACATTTGTCTAGTAAATTTGCGACATACAGTATGGTTAATTCAAAATTCCGTTATATGTCTATTTTTCCTTCGAACTTTGGTTCCATCGGATATATAATCTAACCGATTATTTCGATAGCTTGTATAATTCGTGATTCTCAGTCGAAAGGAATCGTGCCCTCTTGTCGTGTTATTCGTGCAATCCTCTCAGAATAATTCGTAATATTCCATACCTACTTCGAACGTTCATCCTCCGAAATCGCATCCACAAGACGGCCGGCTGACCGCACAACTTGCCTGCGGGAATCTCGTCAAACGGACCGAGATAGAAGTCAGTTGCGTAAAATCATAAAACCCGTCCCCTACTGTGAACTTGTGACCACTAGGACTGCGGGAATCCTGTCAAAGGTGATTGGGCACCCATCGCTAAACCTACTTGCCACTTTTCCCATGACCGTACACTTAAAGCGTGCGGGGAGCGAGAAGTGCATCAACCCACTTAAAAATGACAGCCAGCGAAGCATCGTGATACTATTCCTTTTCGTGATCCACCCTGAACTGATAAACTCCCAGTTACAGCATAAGGACAAAGGGAATCACTGCACCGACCAAACATGTTCATAACTACTCATGAATTTTAACCATGCCCAACCTTGAGCTTGCCTCCGCCATTCTGTCAGGACAGATAGACAGGCAGACTATCGTTGAACGACCGGGTGAGGCGACGGATGCATAATTTCTCAAGGACAACTTAAAACGACCGAGAGCGGCAGCGATTGCGATAAATCGCGATATTTCTCCGCATGGCACAGACAACTGGATTCTTGTCAAACGGACAGCAAGTGGTGCCGATTGCATAATACTATATTTTCTTGTGCCCGACCTCAAGGACAATGGAAATCTAGTCGAATGACTAAAAGTGACACTGATTTTCTAATTCGCGATTTTTCTCAGTGTTCTATCGTGAAAACTACGGGAATCTCGTCAAACGGGACCAGTGCCGTTCGTGTAACATTTCGATATTTCTCTGTATTTGACTGCGAAGACAGAATTCGGTGACGATCGCGTAACATCGCATAAATTTCTTTGTGACCTACCGCAGGGACGAAGGAAATCTCGCAAAATGGTCAAGTGCAGAGCAACCTCTTGATACCATAATTATAACAACATATTGTACACAAGACGACATTTTAGCTGAAACAACTCATTTGATAATGCATATCTAGTATTTTTAAATTTTTTATAACATGTTGTGTACTTTATTTACCTCTTTAATAACAGTTCATTGTTTTTCTTCACCGCGTGATGAGCGCCTATGCTTGCAGACGTATCGTGAATTCAAAGGTAACTAAAATTAACTAAAAGGTACCTAAAAAGTAACTAATTTTTACTTCATCCTTACAGTAGACACTCTGATGTATGGCCCCTATGCGTTTATGTACCATTCATCCGATTGCAATGAAACTTGGATGAGTTGTGTGGATTCGAGGGAAGGTTTCTAGCTACAAATTATTTATGTAACACAGAAAGGTGAGGGACTTACCAGGAAGTTTTAAGTACCACAGTAGCCCAATTGCACAATGCCAGTTGTGATGATGATCATCATATTTGTTGTTTTAAGGCACCTAACATCGAGGTTATCGGCCCCTAATGGTTTGGGTGATCGTGAAAATGAAACAACTAAAACTACAAAACTTAGGGGCTACAAGAAAAGGACAATAGAAAGTAATAGGGAAATGCCCTCAAACCTGGATAAATGAGAATTGAGGGAGTTGGAAGGGAGGAAGGAGAGCCACGAAAGGCATATAGGAAGGGAAAAGAGGAGAAGGGTCCGTCCCTATGGCAATGGAAAAAAAGGTGAAAAACCGGACCCAGCTCAGGAATCCCTCGGGGTTGCCAGCTTCCTAACTCGCCAGCCATGAGCCCTTGACATGGTGGCCACTACTCCTGGAAAACGTGGAAATCCTGGAAAACTCCTGGATTTTTAAGAGATTTGGAAAACTCCTGGAAAAGAGCCTCTGTTAATTATAAAAATCTTTTCATCCACTGCTAAAATTCCCAGTCCGCTCTTAGTCCTCGACGTCATATCGCGGATGGGGTAGCAAGGGCCATCAAGGGGTCGCTTGGCAAACCCTGCTCTGCTGCCATGCGCGCCGCGCCTACCCCTTCTCCTGACCCCTCTCCCCGCATCTCGCAGGTTGACTGCTGCAGCGGTAGCACCCTCACAAGACCGTGTCGCTGTAAACAAACTGGTTGCGACGAGTTCTTCTCTTCGGCCTGCTCGCTGTTTTTGTCAACATCTGCTTTATTTTGGTCTTGAAGTAGGCAACCGAAAAAGCCCCCCGGACTCGCGCTTAATTTGAAGTCTGGAAAAATGAGAATTATTTGTGGAAAACTCCTGGAAAATCGTTCACCGATTTGATTGGCCACCATGGCCCTTGAGGGTGTACCAGAAGTGGTTGGGCTACACTCCCTGCCTCCTTGAGAGCCTTGAGTAGAAGACAGGAGATATTATGAAAAGGAAAAGAAGGCTGACCCATCGAAGAATGAGGGTATCAAGAAAGATGAGACAACGGCCAATTAAGGCGGGGAAGTGAAAGACTTCCTGGCCCTCGGATACCCTGATAGTCGGGGTTGGAGAAGAACGAGCTGACCAAGGGAGGCCGACAGGAAAGTGAACTGAAAGGAGCCCGGCACCAGGAAGTAGAAGCGATGCCAGACTCAGCTGGGGTCCCATGGTCGCCAACCCAAATCCCACAAGTTGCGAGACCCTGGTGGGGCGAGTTGTGAGAATAGCTCGCCGATTCATCGTGAGGTGACATGACAGGAATGTCCTGTGGTATTGCGATAGAGTGAGTGATTCCCCGGCCAATATAAATAGGACGGGGATCCTGAACGTGTCTCATCATATTTCGTAATCACCTGGGATCATCTCAGGTTCATGCAGCTTTTTGACTTGAGAAGTATGCCATAAGCTCTTCCACTAGATGCATAGAGTACAGGCCTAAGCCACAAACTAAGGTTGAGACTTTGGAAGACATCGAAGCTAGACATCTGAATTACTTATATCAGTTTTAAAATTACACCATGTTTGTTTAGTAGTCATTTTTTCAGTACCTTATTATCATCATCATAAGTGCAAATGACCTAGATGTTACGCGTATCATACCGCATAAAGTCTTTCTCGACTGTGATTTAATTTTTCTTTTTTTCCGTACATTGTAAGTTGAAGTGTCAATTCAATACCGGTAGTATTTTCCCTTATCATCCTTATCATAAGGGCAAATGACCTAGATGTTACGCCCATTACACCATTAATCACCACACACAATAAGTCTTCCTCGCCTGTGAATTTTCCCGCTGATGAACTCGATGCTTGCCTCAAAGCATCGTATCTTTGGAGACATGTTTACAAAATGACACTGAAGACCAATAGTAGAGTCCTTTTAGTAGGAGATGTTACTGCGCAGAATTTTGCGCAACAACTCGTGCTCTCAGTGATGGTGATATCGTGCCTGAAGTGACAACCAATCTCATTTCTTTCCCGTTAGACTTTTGCGAACTGATGCCTTCAGTTCAGGAAACGATGAACGAAGTATTCCCAAATATTCCTGGAAATCGTAAAGACCATCAGTGGCTTAAGGAGTGAGCAATTCTAGCGCCTAAAAACGAAAGTGTTCACAAAATTAATATTCAGATCCAAGATCATCTTCCTGGCCCCAGTACGACGTACGAATCTATCGATACTGTTCTGGAGACCGAACAGGCTGTATTTTACCCTACTGAGTTCTTGAATTCTCTGGAACCACCTGTATTTCCTCCACATAAATTAATACTAAATGTTGGATCATCAATACTGCTATTGTGTAATATCGATCCACCAAAATTGTGTAATGGAACGAGAGTCTGTGTGAAAAAACTCTTGCCAAATGTAATAGAAGCCACAGTATTGACAGGCTATGCCAAAGGAGAAGATATCTTCATTCCCCGGATTCCTGTGATCCCTACTGATATGCGACTGCAATTCTCTGTACGTCTTGCATTTGCAATGGCCATAAACAAGGCCCAAGGACAGCCACTCGAGGTAGCAGGCCTTAATCTGGAAAGTCCATGCTTCTCTCATGGTCAGTTATACTTAGCTTGCTCAAGAGTGGGCTCACCTAAACATTTATTCATTTATACACCAGAGGGGGAAAAACAAGGAATATAGTTAATCCTAACGCACTCCATTAACTTCCATGTTAGCTACATACATGTTGACTGCTTCGGTTGCGTAATTGGTAGCATGCTGAGTTTCTATTTCCAAGATAGCGGGTTCAAACCCGACCAAAGCCGTCGGATTTTTTAAGAGCGTTAAAAATCCCTCAGTATGCCTTCCTTCGGAGGGGAAGTTAAGCCTGCGGTCCCACGTCATTGATTTATGGCATGTTAAAGAACCTTCCACTAATTACACCTGTGTGAAGCTTAATTGTATAGGTTAGGAATGTAAACAACGCTCTAAGGTTTCTACGTTCGTTGCCTAGAGTAGACTGCGGTGGTGTCTAGTAGCTAAGTTCTGAACTAGGCCTAGTAGCCGTTGACGGTGACGTTTGGCGGCAAAAGTAGGAACTATTTGAAAAATTCAAAGTTGCAGTCCTTACTTGAATTAAAAAACAGGTACACACACTAATACAGCTATCACAATTAACACCGGTTATCAGACAGATTCTACACACACCCAAAGTACACGGGGCTACATGACCACGTTGTCGCAGCCCCTAAACTGAGGAACCAACCAACTACATGTTATTATTAAATAACAACTGCGAATTGAGATGAAAAATTTATCTGAATTTCAACTGTTACAACGTACATTAGGCTGTGTTACCTTGCGTGTCATCTGTCTAGGATACTTCAATCTACTGACACTGTGTTCATTTATGCCAGTGGTTCTTAACCGGTGGTCCGTGGACCATGTGCTTCGAGAGCTTAGTTATGCATTTAAGCATACACTGCTTAAATTGCACCTTAATTTCCTCTTTCTTTGTGTTGTTTCTGTAACTCTCCAGCAGGTTACTTGTTTCCGTCAGCACACCTCTTTAATTCTCCACAAATAGTAGAAAGATCATCCCACAACTTGTGAGCATACAGGTAGGACGGTCCCTCCAGTACTGTGAGTGCTGCATTAATTTTTACAGATATCTGTGAAACAATCTTTATTTGAACTTTAAGCAAGGGAAGCATATCCTGATCTCGAAACATATCCAACACTGAATGGCCACTGTTATTTAGAGAATTCTCATCAAGAGAACTAAAGAATTCTACTAGGGGTGTGAAATACTTGTCAAGATACTGGACTGAGCGAAACCAAGAGTTCCATCTGGTGATGACAGGAGCTGGGAACAGCGCATTCAAAACGGGGAAATTATCTAGCAAAAAATTTAGATAGGAGTTCTTCAACTTCCTGCATAGGAGAAAAGACATCTTAAGTTTTGAAACCAAATTGTTCAACTTTGACATCAAGAATAACATCCCCCACAAGATGCAACTTCTGTGCAAAGCACTGGAAGTGAATAAGATGCTCTCCAATTATCGTCTGTAATGCCTGGAAACATGTACCCATGTATCTGGCAGAGTCTGACACTAAACCCAGGACGTTTTCATAATCAATATTATAGCATACCTGCCAACTCTCCCGATTTCAGACCATTTCTCCCGCCCTCCCGCTTAACGTATTAAATCCCAATTTTTCTAAAATCCCACGCGTGATTTCGGATTGAAGGTGCGAGATGGCACTCCAGTCGTCTATCGAACGGATCAACTTGGCGTGTTTTGAAGTTATATCTCGATACCGCAGTTTCGCTCTGTATCGATAATCGACAACTGTGTACTAAGTCCCGCGTCACGTCCTGCGGTTATAGTAAGTTTGCTTCGAATACGTCTTTGTTTGAAATAGTCGATGGTTAATTCAGCGCTTGTTCCTAGATGTTTTGCATAATGACCTGTGGGTGATAGGTAGTTGTGCACTGCGGAATATTGTATCTGTTTCACACGTGAAATTACATAATTTAGATGTTGTTGGTGTTAATATGCCCGTAGGCTATTGTGGTTTTTCGATCTGAGTGATTGCGTCGGTTCCTCGGTAATATGGCGAAGAAATATGATGTGACATTTAAAAGTGTGTACAAAGATAACTTTCCGCATATAACTGAGTCAAGAAGAGGCGCAACATTTGCATTTTGTAGTGTCTGTAGGTGTGATTTCAGTATCTCACATGGTGGAAAGGGAGACATTTCAAAACATGTGCTCTCAAAGAAACATAAAGACAATGTACAATGTGTGGGGAAAAACAAGAAACTTGATTATTTCAAGTGTAAGGAGGAAGACACTGACAGTATAACAGGTGCAGAAGTATTGTTCACATCGTTTATTATTAAACATAACCTCCCTCTCAATTGTTCCGATCACGCTGGTCCTTTATTTAGGATGATGTTCCCAGACTCAAAAATTGCCGGGAGATATGGCTCAGCCAGAACTCAAGTATGACAAATTGTGTATTTACAGACTCGAGCGTTGCTAGTTACACATTGATTACGGGCCGAGGCCCTGTCCTTTATTCTAACTTGTATATGTTGCCTTTGTACATAAAATTAATAAAGTTAATAGCAGAGCGGAGCATCCGTCTCGCGTGGTGAACCGTCGCCTCGAGGGACAATCCGGCTGACGGGCCCTCCCGAGCCGTGCTCGACACAGTACATGCGGCACTCCCTTAAGGCTTGGGAGGACTCGTCAGTCGTTTGGTTCCGGACGTGACGGAGACACCACAGCTGGGCGTCAGTCTAGTGTCGAGGGAGGGAGCACCCAGCAGCTCCTTTGCTATATATTGCGGAGCTGGGGTAGTGCGGGTGTCAGTCTAGTGTCGAGGGAGGGAGCACCCAGCTGCGGTGGTGTCTCCGGAACCAAACGACTAATTCGAAATCTCTAAAAATCACTCGTAGAGGTCATATAATATGAAGGCACATACACTGACAAAGTTTCAACATATTTCACATTTATCACAAATGCTAAAAACCACAAACTATATATCGGTTGTGTAGTTGCCCACTACAAAACTAAAAACAAATACTAGAATGAATGGCTGTCACATTCTGAATTGATCAAGCACGAATGCATATTTTCAGATAAACAGAGAACAATATTATGAAAATTATAAGACTACTATATGTAAAAGTAACAAGTTTCATGACCGATTTCGCTTCACTTGTCGTTTGTAGACTGTCTCTGGAGCATCTCTCGCGATAGTCCAGGAGTAGTCGGCTAAAACTGCAAGGCTCCATTTCCCTGCATACCTCTTCTCCATAACTGCAATGTCGTGGTGGAATCTTTCGTCATGTTCATCACTTACAGATGCACAATTTTCAGGGAAGAAGTCAAGATGGGCATGAAGGAAGTGGAATTTGAGACATGTTGCAACCAAGTTTGCATGATTGCATCAAATTGATTCTCTGAAAAGCTCCTGAATCTCTGGTCCAATAAAGATACCCTCCTTGATCTTTGCGTCACTTAATCGAGGGAATTTTTGCCTTAAATTTTTTGTTCATGTTCTTGACAAAGTTTTTCATAAGCCCTAATTTTATGTGTAATGGTGGAAGTAATATTTGTTCAGGATCAACCAATGGTTAGTTTGTGACATTCTTCACACCTGGTGTCAGGGCTTTTCTGAGAGGCCAGTCTGTTTTTGTATAATGAGAAGCATGAGCCCTGATATCCCACTCGAATGTAAAACATTGTACTTGGTATATTTCTAAGTCAGCGTGACTTTACCAAAATATGAGTTAATCATTACCAACCTACCCAATCATTACCAATCTATGTAAAATGAAAACTAGAGCTAATTTTCAATTTTGTCTTTCATATTCTTGGAGGCTGGATTTTGACAGCTCCTTAACCCGGTCCATGAGTCAATTAAAATTGGCTACATGGATAATTCTTGCCAGGCACGTCCACGTCGTGGGGGTGGGCAACGGTACTGTAATATACCATGGAACTACAGTAACGGCTAAGTTCTGGTGAGGACCCAGTCCTATGGGGTATAACATTGGCCCCGTGCACAGGGTTACGTGCGAAGACCTCAACGGCATCTGCAGTGCAGAAGATGGACTTTGGTACAGTGAAGGTGGCGGAAGAGGCAACCCAGTACTCGGGGGTTAAATATGAGTACAACCTGCTGCCTTGTAGGTTTGGTAGTGGAATACCAAAGGCTAAGGGAGACAACCCTGACAGAAAATCCTCCAATATGTTAGGCCTAGCAAGCCAATAAAGGAGTAAATAGTTATGCGCTTTCAATGTTAAAACGAGCCTCGGAAAGAAGAATACCCAAAATGGACAGCTCACACGCCTTACAGTTGACAGGAATGATGGCATCCAGCCTGATGTTATGCAATGTAAGGCTGTGGGGAAAAAACAGAATAAAGAAAGATAAACCCAAAATGAGAATAGGAACACTGAATGTAATGACATTAACTGGAAAATGTGAAGAACTTGTAGATCTGATGGAAAGAAGGCAACTGGATGTATTAGGTCTGAGCGAAACCAAATGGAAAAGGAAAGGTAAGAAAATTTTAAGAGGAGGATATACCCTTTACTGGTGTGGTAAATGGAAAGGGTCACATAATGGAGTAGGCTTTATTCTAAATAAGAAAGTAGATGCTGTTGCAGATATTAAATATATTAGCGACAGAATCATTAGATTAGAGGTACCATCAAACGAAAAAATCCCAACCCTAGTGCAGGTTTATGCCCCACAAACAGGTTGCAAGGATGAAGAGAAACAGAAGTTCTTGGAACAGCTTGAGAACCAATTGGATAAGGAGAACATTATGATAATAGGTGACTTAAATGCTCAGGTGGGATGCAAAAGGGAGGGTGTAGAAAGAGTGATTGGCCCATTTGGTTATGGAAACAGAAATCTAGAAGGGGAAGACCTGCTTGATATGTGCAGTCGAAATAGTCTTCAAATTCAAAATACCTGGTTTAAGAAGAGAGAAAGCCATAAAGTAACTAGATACAGCTGGGATGGAAGACATAGATCAATGATGACCTTGTAATAACAGCGGGTGAAGCAGGAAAACAAGTTGTGGATGTCCAAGTCGTTCCCAGTGAAAGTCTCGATGGTGACAGTGACCATAGGCTTGTTCTAGTTAGTATAACTGGTGTTAAACTGATTAATTATAAGATGGAAAAGAAACAAAAGATCAAGGTCAGCTGGAGAAATCTGATAAACGTGTGGAATTTCAGAGAAGAATTTTAGGAAAAGTTCCATAAACTGATACCAAAAGTGCAGAGGAAGAGTGGCAAAATTTTCGAAATGTCTTAGTTGAAGAAGCTAGAAAATTGTGGCGAAACAAGTAGTAAAGTTCGACATAAAGAGACTGCCTGGTGGAATAAGGAAGTCAAGACAATAATTCAATTAAGGAACAAAGTAAAGAGAAAATTAGAAGTGGAGAGACAAAAGAATGACAAATGAGGATAAAATCAGATCACTTGCTCAAGAATATCGAGAGCACAAATTAAGAGTTGAACGCATAATTAATGAAGAGAAGGATAAGATTTGGGATGAATTTGCGAAGAAACTGGAGGAAGATACACAAGGTATTAAGAAATTACTATATAAAACTGTGAAAAACAATAAGACATCAGGAATCAGTTACAGCTTTGGAAGGAAATAATGGAGAAGTGATAAGAAGCATAAATGAAATCAGGAAATTAATGGGACAGTATTTTGATCAACTGTTAAATGATGCATCTAATAATGGCAGTGGGGACACAAACATCAATTTAGGGGCCAATGGTCTGAAGTGGAAGAAGCTTTAAAAGCCATGATCAAAGGGAAATCCACTGGAGTTGAAGTAAGTTCAGACATGATAAAAGCAGCAGGAATTAATGGGATACATTGGTTGTACAGAGTATTACATGCTATATGGAAGGACAATAAGATCCCTGATGACTGGTCTAAACCAGAAAAAGTGTGAGAACTTTCGTGGAATTAGTTTGTTATCCCATGGTCTAAAGATCTTGGAAAAAATTATTGCGAAAAGACTTAGAAAAGGCTTTAGAAGAACATGGCTTTAGACCAGGAAGGAGTACTATTGACTTGATCTTTGCTGCAAGAATGCTTATTGAGAAACATCTTGAAAAAGGGAAAGAATTAGTAATGGTATTTCTAGATATAGAAAAAGCTTATGATAGCATTGCAAGATCAAAAATTTGGGAATGTTTAAAAAGACACAATGTCCCAAAAGGCTTGATAAACAAGATCAAAATGCTGTATGAGAACACAAGGGCATGTGTAAGAATAGGTAATGGGGAAAGCAGATGGTTCACAACAAAACAAGGAGTCAAACAAGGAAATTCACTATCTCCATTACTATTCATCACAGTCATGGACATAATCCTGAAGAGAATAAAAGAACAGGGTAATGAAACAAATGCCCTTGTCTTTGCAGATGACGTCATGATTTGGGGAGAAAGTGCCGGAGAAGTACAAGAAAAACTGGATTCATGGGACAATCTGTTCAAGGAGTATGGGTTGAAAATAAACCAAAGTAAGACAGTAGTGATGACAACAGGACTGTCTAATGTAACCATTTACCTGAATAATCAGCCTCTACAAATTGTTGATCAATTAAAATATCTTGGTAGCACAGTGTGTAAGGATAACAACAACAGTGAAGTAACAAATAGAACTAGTAATGCAGCCTCCTTCTATGCACAAGTTAGAACACTACTGTGGGATAATAAAGTGCCCAGGAAGTGTAAACATATACTGTTTAAGACATACTACATCCCAATTCTAACTTACGGAGTAGAAACATGCACCCTGTCCAGAAGAGAAGAAAGTAGGATTCAGGCATCCGAAATGAAGTTTATAAGAACAATGCTTCAAAGGACAAGGAGAGACAAAGTAAGGAACGAAACAAACAGGACAGAGGCTGGCATAGATATCAGTGCTACAAAATATTTGCAGAAGCAACGATTAGGATGGTATGGGCATCTTCAAGGAGTGGGAAATGAGAGGACACCAAGAGCTTATTTCAACAAGATAATCCCGGGAAAAAGACCAGTAGGAAGACCAAAGAAGAAATGGTTGGACCAAATCAAGGATGATCTTGAAGACAAAGGGCTAGACTGGAGAAGGACCCATGAAGACCAACTATTCATGGACAGGAAAAGGTGGCGAGGGCTCGTTAACAGCACCCGGGCGACTGGAGCTGGAATTTATTGATGATGATATTCATAATCAGCACCACAATATGTATCAGAATTGGCTGATTTTGTTCAATTTACATTTTCACTGTTCAACAGTGTTATTAGTTTTATTCCTTTTTTTGTTTCATTATTTTTAGGTCATTTTCATATTTAGGCTCTTATCTCTAAAGCAGGAACAAAGCACCAGGCATAGATGATATACCAATTGAGTTGCTACGCCGCAAAGGTGATGGTCTGATCAGGTTATTTCACTTGGTGCGTAGGATTTATGAGACAGGTGAGGTACCCTCAGATTTCAAGAAGAATGTTATCCCTATACCGAAGAAAGTAGGAGCTGACAGATGTGAAGATTACCATGCAATCAGCTTGATGAATCTTCTAAGATCCTGTCTAGAGTAATTTACAGGAGGATGGAAAGCCGGATAGAAACGAAGTTGGGTGAAGACTAGTTTGGTCTCAGAAGAAATGTGGGAACAGGGGAAGCTCTACTAAGTCTTAGGCTGATTTTGGAAGGTAGAATAAGGAATGATAAGAGAATGTTCATGGCATTTGTAGAATTAGAAAAGGGTTTTGATAATGTTGATTGGCCCCAAGCAATGAAGGAAATTGGAGAAAAATGTTAGGTAGGAGTGAAGATTCAAGGAGAAATAATTTCGACTCTGAGATTTGCTGATGACATTGTCATCACGCCTGAGGATTTGAACGAGTTTTTGATTGGTATGGACTTCGTCTTGAGGAAAGAATTCATGATGAAAATTAGCAAATGTAAAGCAAAGCTATTGGAATGCAGCCGAAATAAATCAAACCTCGATGGACATGAAGTTGGCAGGTGAAAAGCTAAAGGAAGTAGGAGACTTCTGTTAGGAAAAAAAATAACCAGTGATGGACGAAGCAATGAGGTTGGCTCACGCAAGAAAAACATTTCTATTTAAAAAAATGGAATCTGTTGACATCGAATATAGATTTAAGTGTTAGGAAGTCATTTTTTAAAGCCTTTGTCTGGAGTGTGGTTCTCTATGGAAGTGAAACTTGGACTATTGGTGCAACAGAAACAAGGAGAATTGAAGCATTTGAAATGTGGTGTTCCAGGAGAATGATGATCAGATGGGTTACAAAGAGGTATTAAGACGAGTGGGAGAGATAGATGGCTAAGACACCCTGGAATAGCAAACTTAGCTAAGGAAGGAAGGGTCGAGGACAAGAACTGTAGGGGTAGACCAAGGTTAGAATATGTTGAACAGATTGCTTCGGATGTAGGGTGTGGTAGCTATGTAGAGATGAAACGATTAGCTCAGGATAGGGAGGCATGGAGCCCTGCATCAAACCAGTCAAAAGATTGAAGACTCAAACACAACAAACATCTCTAAATTTGCCAGAAACTGACTGAACTCCATGTGTTGTCGAATGGACAACAGCTGTCCAGCCATCGTATGATTATTATTCCATACTCCTGTACTCGTAGTTATCCTTCTTTCTTCGACGGCATCAGTTAACAGATTTTGAAGGCGTGATTCTCGCTGATATAATTCATATACTGTAAGATTGCACTTTTTTGACAGCTAGGTTTGCCAACCTTCATAAGGAAAGACTCATTTTATAACGTGTAGTCTATAACTAAAGATACGAGAAAATAGCATTTTGAAATTGATTTTGTAGCTCTTTCATTTTGAAAAATAGCATTGCGGAGCATTTTGAAATTTAAAAATTAGCATTTTGTGGCATTTAAAAGTTCGTCACCAGGTACAATAAAACTTGAACATGTGCAGGATTGTTTCTGATAAACGGCATTTAAGCATTTAATATAATCGTCTGAATCATACATTTACTTAACTTTAGGATAATGGATAATTAACTAAATAATGTACGTTTACTCCCTCATTATTTCCTTTTCAATGAGGGGCATTGAATTTCTATTTGCCGGTGGTTTAATGGTCAAATGGCACTTCTTGAATCCAACCTCATAAGTTATTAAAAGAAATGAATGGAACTTGGCAAGGAGTTAGTAGGAAAACCACACACAAGGATTTCATAGACATCCACAGAATTTGAACCAATTCGACCACAGAGTCCAGGAGAGCCCGGTATTGTCGTCATTCCACCTGCCACACAATAAACTTCATAAGACAAGCATTGTCGCCTGACCACAGCTCGCTTTATTCTAACAATTGGCAACTTGGTACCAGTGAACTAATAAAACTCTCTCTGCCAGCCCTCAATATTTGAGTTGCTGCACAACACCTGATATTGTTGATTGCATAATGAGTACAGGACCTTTGGATCTTTTGAGCATAGCTCAGGTACCCTCGTCTCACGTCATACAACCAACCGACAGCACTTGAACTCAATCTTGCCAATTAGCCAGGCCTTTATTTTCAGAGATCTCACATTTCTGAAAAATGTATGATGTCAAGTTTCTAGCCTACATTTCTGTAATACTGATATTAGGATTTAAATACTTATAACACTCCCTTAGTAAAAATAAAAACCACACACACAACAGGAGACTTAACACTCCTGCCAATGCAACTTGTATAGACGAATGCTGACAATCCTGTGAACTTTATTGTGCACCTTTCATATCTACTCCGCAGATTTAAATGATCACATCTTATCAGTCTCAAAGGTTTTCTTAAGTTAAACAGAATATGCAAAAACGCAATTACTGATATACCTTTTTGCGACTCTTGACTGACAATCTGTAAAACAGTATCCGGATTCATGGAGAAATCGCCGGACGACATGTAACATAACCTATTAACTCAAACATTGTAGAGAATACTTTCATCATATTATACAACATTCCCCAAAGCAAAGAGAACGCCTAACAAACTTTGTCTATTCATATCACGATACGTACTTAACTGTTTTAATTATAACGGTCGAATACAAGAAATGAGGGCCGGCGCGATATAAACCTATATAAGCATAACCTTATTGCTCTAATTTTATAAAAGAATCGGTACAAACGATTGGATATTCCTTTTATTAGCACAACCAAATGAAACTACGAAATAATTTCTCCAAAAAACAGTTTTACTGGCCATAAACAGTGGATATTATGCGGCAATAACAGCAGCATTTTTCAAATTGATATTTACCGTAATCGATTGTTTTCACGACAAAAATCGATGTTCGTACATATCAATTATTACTCGTAAATATCGATTATTTAGCCGATGATTTCATTGCTGAGAACTCGCAAATTTCAAAGTTGCGGCGCGAAAATGTAATAAAACATAATATTCAACATTAATCAGTAAATTCGGCAATTTTCGCATTTATGGGAAGAATTCACAAGAACCCTTAGTTATCGCACTTTGTCACATATTCAGTTTTGAAAAATTTTGGGTATACATACCGTATATACTCAAATACCACCCGCACATTTTTAAACAAAATCGGACATGAAAATTTGGGGTGCGGGTCTTATTTGAGTCATCCTGATTTTAAAGATTTAAATTGCCCGCCACGCGCGATATCGGGTGTTGCGAGTATCCGCTAGATGGTGCTAGCCTTCTTCCGGCTATCACTTTGTTTTACCGTAAGCAGGCGGCGTCATACTTCCTCGCTCACGTTTTCCGAGTGTAAATATGAGTTGTACGAAGAGTTTGCGGTCGTTTAATGTGAGTGAGAAGCTGAAAGTTGTGAGGGAAGCTGAAGTTATTGGAAATCGTGCCCGGCAGGAAATACAGTGCACTCCCGATAATTCGCGTGTGGATAATTCGTTTTGCGGTTAATTCGCGGGTCTCCATGAGTATTTTTTAAATTGGGAATTCTTACAGCAACTAATCATCACGCTAAGTTAAGCAATCTCTCTGTCGTTTAAAAGAATTTTGATGCGACGCAATGCGTAAAGACGAAATCATTGAGACTAGGGAAGACTGAACTGCATTTCTCTGCGATGCAACAGTAGGCCTAATTGCACAATCTTCGAAACTTACGCGCATGTTGCCGCGAGTGGTATAGCACAGATTTCCTTTGTCTTTGAAGCCCAAACAATACAAGAGGAATGCACTTTCACTCGGAACCTACCGTCCCTTTCCCAACAGCCACGCTCCAAGGTCGCTGATCTGTGAGTTGTGAAGGGTGGATGTGCGGACAGCGAATTGTAAACAGCGATTATTGCGTAATGGCGCAAACGCGCTCGACATCGAGAGCGTGTTTGTTCGATGCTCTTCATGCAGTCAACTAGTCGGGAGGAAAGTACCGCTACTCCGCTCGTACAAAAGCAAGCGCTTGCCGACTTTCGTAACGACGATATTTCGAACGGGCAAGTTAGACGTCGATAAAGACGATTATGATTTACTACAGAAAAGCAAAGAAGAAATAGCATGGCATTTGACTGTTGGTGAGAAAAACTGAAATCCAGTAGATTTCGAGTGCGAGAGTGATGCAACGGAAATCCCGAAATTTTCCCACAGTCAAGCTAGTGTCTCTAGTCACACTTATCTTTTATATAGAAAAACGAGATGAATTTTCGTTTTCATATAATATTTTCTTTGGAAATGTGCAATCGAAAAATAGAATAAACGATCTAAGAAACAAAAAGTAATGACGGCTTTTTTTAAATATATTAATGAAGGCATAGTCCACATAGGCCTACCAGTAGCCTAGCATGTCGTGTAAGACACTACAATCAGGAGTTAAAATTATTATTTCGCGTGTTCAAGCCTATTTCAATATTTTAACCAATAGTTTTGTTTTTCCTAGGCTTAACAAAAATAACTGCGGATAATTCGCGTGCGGATAATTCGCGGAAGTTCGTGCATTAATTACCGCGAATTAACGAGAGTGCACTGTATGATATTGACGAGTCATGTATTCGTGATTGAGCGGGATGACGTCTATGCTACAACCACTGGATGTCTGCGTGAACCGCCCGTTCAAAGCAGCCTTGAAACAGCTGTATACGGAGCAGATGGCGGCCGATAAGCACACACTGACTCCAATCGGTCGTATTCAGCGCCCGGAAGTTCAGCTGCTATGTTCGTGCATTTTGACGGCATGGAATCGTATCTCGGGAGATCTCATACGGAAGAGCTTCAAGAAATGTAGTATTTCGAATGCTATGGATGTCAGTGATGACGACATTTAGTGGGATGGTGATAAAAGTTCCGAAGTTGGTACTTCTGATGACGATGAATGAAGTGTTTGTGTACTTTTATTTGTATTTTTAATCGTTTGATGTGTGTTATTTTAGGACGACTTCAAAACTGTTGGAAACTATTTTGGATAAATGCTAGTCTGTTTATTTAGTTAAGATTGTACATAATTTTGAGTAATTTTTTTTTTTTTTTTTTTTTTTTTTAAATTTTGTTCTTCAAAATCAGGGTGCGGGTCGTATTCGAGTAAATACAGTAGTCATAGTTACCAGGTAGATGAAAAAACTAGAAAAAAGTAAAATTCGCATTTATCGCAATTGCGATTTTCCCGTATCTCTAACAAATATAGACATGTTCTAATCAAATGTTATTTTTTCGCTTGTCCCAGTAATTGTGAATATTTTGGCAACATGTTCTGTCGGCCAGACTGAAAAGTTGCATTATCAAACTGAACTACCACGTGCTCGTGGCATGGGTATACAGTTGGTAATGGGCGCTTTACTGTGTTCGTCCGCCTGTTCAAATAATGTGATAGTTATATTAAATAATTATAATTTGATAATATTGGTCAAAGTCGTCTGAAAGTATTATTTCCATTTGAACGCGTGTTCACTTTTCAGATAAATATATAGTGGTTATCTTAAATGTTTAGTAAATATGTAGCCCGAGAGGTCTGCAGGTCAGACATCTTTGTTTTGACTATAGAGTCCGAAGCAGATACGGAATATCTTGTTCAAAGATATTTGTTATTTCTCTCTTTTTGAAGGTAAAATAAAAGGCAGCACAATAATTGATTTATTTACCCAAGGACATTGCCCTGGAGAATAATTTTCATATATATTTGTGTAAAAAATTGGGCCTAAAATATGTTGTTGCATAGGCCTAAAAGTTAACTTATATGGTGAAATGTTTCGTACGTTTTATTTTAATATCAATCAAACAGGTCAAGTAATGATCTTAAGGACATCTTACACCATACCTTATAGTAGAGCCATCATTACTTCCGACTTGACGTTTCAGTGCTAGGCTACAGCTTTGTTCGCGACATCACGAACGAAACTCAATTTGCCGTGATATATCGATTTGAATGGGTGCTGTGATTGGCTACTTAAAGTGATTTTCCTTCTGACCGCTGCATAACTCTAGGGTAACACTGAAATGTCAAGTCGGAAGTTATGATGGCTTTACTATAGTAAGCATTATCCTTGAGCTGTGAAATGATGAGCCTAAAAATAATTCCACTCTAACATTTTAAGTTATCAGCTGCTGTGTCATAGCGCGCACAATGATGCAATCAGCGAGTCGTCTGTGGGTTTTCGGTGTGCTGTTAGAATGATAATTTGATAAATGCCACAAAGAAATAGAAGTTTCCTTTAAAGGGGGCAATGAATTGATATTGCAAGATGAATGTAGGTTTAGGCAACTCATAACAGCTGTTCACCCCTTGACGGAATACAGCGGCCATTGCTGGCTGCCTTGTGGATGATGGCTCATTGGCTGGGATGCACGTGGCATGGGGGATTGATCTATTCAGTAGGAATAATAGTTCCCGCGATAACTGTCAAAAAAGTGCAAACTTACAGTAGATGGAACTATAGTTCCGGTACCACAATATCCTCGGTCTCGTGAGTTAGTAACCCAGCACAGGTTAATAAGTTGCCAAATCCCCGGGGATTCACTTCCTCTCGAAACTAGTAGACCATTTCATTCAAGGGTGCCGAATCTTTACTAAAAGCCTTAACATAATGTTAATTTTTACGAGGATTTTATCCTTCGTACTCTTGGTACTATTCGTGCACCATACCTTGTACCCAAATCTAATAGGTGTGCATAACTGCCAACTTTTACAGGTTTTCCATAAAATTTAGAGAATGGCAGTGTGTTTTACGTTTTTTCTATCTTTAATATTTAATAAACAGGAATGGCATTGTCTTATATTAATGCTGAAAACTCGTAATTTTCCGAAGTGAAAAAAAAAAAACATGAACTTTGTCATGTCAGTTGAATCTCTGGAGTCTATTTCTATTTTGAAGACCAGGAGTTCTGGTCCCTGTTATGCCAGCACCTTTTCTCCAAACTTTTTCAGGAAGCTAAAAAATAAGGCCACAGCTATGAATTTAAAAGTGCAAGTGATTTCCATGAGTGATATGTATATTATAGGTATATTATTTTAAGGAAGTCCTCATTATATGCTCCAAACCAAAATTCACCACACCTGAATCTTGAGGGTCATGCTCGTCTACAAATAATTGGCGTATGATGTAAGTTGTAAGTAGATCAGATTTCATTCAGTTATACTGTTTAAAGCATGAATTACTGTATTTTGTAGCCCAGGAGGGTAATCGTTTCAAGCCGGGGTATGTCGAAATTTGTTAGGTTTTTTGGCACGCACTAGTTTTACTAAAAGCCCTGTTTGAAAGTTGGCAGGTATGGGCTTGTTGTAAAATGTACTGTTAATCTGTTTTGTGTAGGTTATGAGAGCGGTGAGGGCAAAGGAGAAGAGGGCTCTGGTGGTGAAGTTCGTGAAGGTGGTCCAGGAGGTCCTCGCAGGTATAGACCAAGGCGTCGGTTCAACTACTATCCTGGTCGTCCTCGCCGTCCACCACCCAACCGCGATGGGCAGGGCCAGGACTCGGTAAGGCTCTACTTGACGTTTTGTCTCTTCTATGAATGAATATTTATGGTACAGCATAATTTGAGTATTTATAGCTTCACATTGTAACTCTAAAATGTTGCTCCTTTACTTTAAGGGCGAGATGAAGGAAGGAGGCGAGTTTGAGGCAGGGGAGGGTCGCGGAGGAGGAAGAGGGCGAGGAGGTGCTCCTCGACGCTTCTTCCGTCGTAACTTCCGTGGAGGCCGACCTCCTCCAAGGCGACCTCGTAGCCAGGATGGACAGGTAACTTGATAATAAGGATCTTGGTTTTCTTTTCAAATGCTGAACTAATAGCGCCAAGGACAGTCTCCAGAACTCTCATTATGTTGGTTAAAAAAAATTATCCTTTTGTGAACTTAACAAACACGTGATATGATCAAAATAATAAATGGGAATATACAGGGTGTTACAAAAAGGTACGGCCAAACTTTCAGGAAACATTCCTCACACACAAAGAAAGAAAATATGATATGTGGACATGTGTCCGGAAACGCTTAATTTCCATGTTAGAGCTCATTTTATTACTTCTCTTCAAATCACATTAATCTTGGAAACACACAGCAACGGAACGTACCAGCGTGACTTCAAACACTTTGTTACAGGAAATGTTCAAAATGTCCTCCGTTAGCGAGGATACATGCATCCACCCTCCGTCGCATAGAATCCCTGATGCGCTGATGCAGCCCTGGAGAATGGCGTATTGTATCACAGCCGTCCACAATACGAGCACGAAGAGTCTCTACATTTGGTACCGGGGTTGCGTAGACAAGAGCTTTCAAATGCCCCCATAAATGAAAGTCAAGAGGGTTGAGGTCAGGAGAGCGTGGAGGCCATGGAATTGGTCACCGAATCTGTTGTTGAGAAGCGTACGAACACTTCGACTGAAATGTGCAGGAGCTCCGTCGTGCATGAACCACATGTTGCGTCGTACTTGTAAAGGCACATGTTTTAGCAGCACAGGTAGAGTATCCCGTATGAAATCATGATAACGTGCTCCATTGAGCGTAGGTGGAAGAACATGGGGCCCAATCAAGACATCACCAACAATTCCTGCCCAAACGTTCTCAGAAAATCTGTGTTGATAACGTGATTGCACAATTGCGTGCGGATTCTCGTCAGCCCACACATGTTGATTGTGAAAATTTACAATTTGATCACGTTGGAAAGACGCCTCATCCGTAAAGAGAACATTTGCACTGAAATGAGGATTGACACATTGTTGGATGAACCATTCGCAGAAGTGTACCCGTGGAGGCCAATCAGCTGCTGATAGTGCCTGCACACGCTGTACATGGTACGGGAACAACAGGTTCTCCCGTAGCACTCTCCATACAGTGACGTGGTCAACGTTACCTTGTACAGCAGCAACTTCTCTGACGCTGACATGAGGGTTATCGTCAACTGCACGAAGAATTGCCTCGTCCATTGCAGGTGTCCTCGTCGTTCTAGGTCTTCCCCAGTCGCGAGTCATAGGCTGGAATGTTCCGTGCTCCCTAAGACGCCGATCAATTGCTTCGAACGTCTTCCTGTCGGGACACCTTCGTTCTGGAAATCTGTCTCGATACAAACGTACCGCGCCACGGCTATTGCCTCGTGCTAATCCATACATCAAATGGGCATCTGCCAACTCCTCATTTGTAAACATTGCACTGACTGCAAAACCACGTTCGTGATGAACACTAACCAGTTGATGCTACGTACTTTTGTGCTTGATGCTCGTACTGTAGAGCAATGAGTCGCATGTCAACACAAGCACTGACGTCAACATTACCTTCCTTCAAATGGGCTAACTGGCGGTGAATCGAGGAAGTACAGTATATACTAACGAAACTAAAATGAGCTCTAACATTACGTCAACATTACCTTCCTTCAAATGGGCCAACTGGCGGTGAATCGAGGAAGTACAGTACATACTAACGAAACTAAAATGAGCTCTAACATGGAAATTAGGCGTTTCCGGACACATGTTCACATAACATATTTTATTTCTTTGTGTGTGAGGAATGTTTCCTGAAAGTTTGGCCGTACCTTTTTGTAACACCCTGTATACAGTGGTAAAACATTGATGTCTCCCACAAGTCCAACCCCTCCTCCACTTGGTGGGAGACGGGCAACGGCATGAAGTAGAGGATTGCCTGTAAGGGTGAAGTACAGTGGGGACTTTGTGTGCCCCGGGGCCGCTACGGTAGCTGTGAAGGCTCTATGGGAACCCTGAAAAGTGACGGCTGACGGGGCTCTGGTGAAGCTACGATAGGCCTAGCAAGCCAGCAGTGGATATCATATTTGCTTTCAAACCAGGAACAGGCCTCGGAAAGGACGGATGCAAACAACGACGACCCGGATATGCTAATGGACTAAGAGTTGGGACATTAAACATACAGACACTGACAGGAAAGGTGGAGGAGATTGTAGTTGTGATGGAGAAAAGAAAACTGGATGTACTGGGCTTGGCAGAAACAAGATGGAAAGGAGAAGGTCGCAGAGAACTGAGGAAAGGGTACCGGTTGTACTGGAGTGGGAACAGTGAAGGAAGGAGCAATGGAGTGGGAGTAGTTGTGAGAGATGGAATGAAGGAAGAGGTAAAGGGAATAAGTGACAGGATCATGAAGATCAGAGTAACTGTAAAGGGAAGAAGCCTGGAGATAGCCCAGGTATATGCCCCTCAAGTTGGATGTATAGCTCTAGAGAAGGAAGACTTTGAGGAGGAGCTACAACAGCAGTTGAATGGTCAGAGCATCATTGTCATGGGAGATTTGAATGCACATGTAGGAAGTGAAAGGCAAGGATATGAAAATGTATTGGGAGCAGAAGGATGGGGTAGCAGGAATGAAGAAGGGAGAAAGTTGCTGGATTTTTGCAAGAGAAACGGTTTAGTGGTAGGCAACTCCTGGTTCCGGAAGAAAGAAAGCAACTAGGTAATGTGGTACAGCAGTGATTTAACAAGGAAATCTTTGGTAGATTACATGCTGTACGACTGGGAAATGAAGTGTCAGAGATATAAAGGTAATACCATCAGAGGCCTTAGATAGCGACCACAGAATACTTGTAATGAACCTGGGAGTTGTTAAGGATAGCAAGAGGACAGAGTACCAGGAAAAGAGAATCAAAGTATGGAAACTCAAGGAAAAGGAAGTCAAAGGAAGAATTCCAGAAGATAATAAGGGAAAGGATGCCAACAGACAATCCTAAAACAGGGGAAGAAGAATGGAAGCAATTCAAAAACACAATGGTAGAAGCTGCAGTGGCAGTATGTGGAAGAACAAGCAACAGAAAGCGGTGTAAAGAGACACCATGGTGGAATGAGAGAGTAAAAGAAGCTGTGGGAAGGAAGAACAAGGCTTTCAGAGTGTGGTTCCAGGAAAGAACTGATCTGGCAAGGGAAGATTGTAAGATTAAGAAGAGAGAAGCAAACAAGATTGTCGCAGAGGAGAGGAAGAAGTGGATGGTAAAGTGGACGGAGATGATGGAGGAAGACAGCAGAGGAAATAAGAAAGTTCTTTATGGGATGGTCAAAAGTAAGAGAAGAGGTCTGCGAGAGGATGTGGTAATGATGGACAAAAACTGAAATGAGGTACATAACAAAGAGACACTCAAGACAGTGTGGAAAGAGTACTTTGAGGATTTGCTGAATCCAAATGGTCATAGGGAGGAAGACAATGTATTGGAAGATGGAGAAGACAACACAGCAATGGAAAAGGACCTGACTTCGAGAGAACTGGAAATGGCTATAGACAAGATGAAAGGAGGAAGGGCACCAGGTGTGGATGAAGTGAGTGTTGAAATGGTGAAGGCAGCAGGGGAGGTTGGGAAACAGTGGCTGTACCGTGTGATGAGGGTGATATGGAAGGAGAAAAAGACCCCAGAAGATTGGAAGAAAGGATTAATTGTCCCAATATTTAAGAAAGGAAGCAGAAAGGAGTGCAGAAATTACAGGGGATTCACACTCATACCTCACTGTGCCAAGATATATGAAAAGATATTAGAAAGTAGAATACGAGCCAAAGTGGAGAGAAAATTGAGAGAGGAACAGTATGGATTCAGACCTGGGAGATCAACAGTGGATCTCATATTTTCAGTGAGACAGCTCCAGGAACACCACTACGAATTTGGAGAAGATCTGTTGATGGCCTTCCTGGACATCGAAAAGGCCTATGATAGTGTGTGTAGGGAGAAGGTTTGGAAAGCAATGGAAAACATGGGAGTGGAAAAAGAGACTGTAGGCAGAGTGAAGGAGATGTATTGTGGAAGTGTGAGTTGTGTGAAAGTTGGAGGGGAAAGAACAGACTGGTTCAGACAAATGAGTGGCCTGAAACAGGGTAGTGCGCTGTCACCCCTTCTCTTTATTGTGGTTATGGACGAGGTAATGACACGGATAGCAGGAAAGATAGGAGAAGATAAGATGAAAGCAATGGTGTTTGCAGATGATCTGGTCTGGGGAAACAGGGAGGAGGAAATTCAGGAGCAACTGAAGGCTTGGGAAGAAACAGTGGGAGAGTACGGATGGAAGTTCAACATCACTAAATGTGAGATCCTGTTAACGACCAGGAAAAAGGACAGACCAATGAGTAGGATAACACTTGGAGGTGGACAGCTGAAGAAGGTGGAAAGTCTCAAGTACTTGGGAAGTCTAGTGGAGGAAAATGGGAGAAATGACAAAGACATTACGGAACGTGGCAGACAGGCAGAAGCATTTCTGAGAAGCATTAGGAGCTTAGTGTGGAATAAAGCTGTCCCACAAAAAAGCAAGGAAGTGTTATACAGAAGCTACTATATCCCGATACTGACCTATGCTTCAGAAACGTGGACAATGAAGAAAAGAGACATAAGCAGAATACAGGCAGGTGAAATGAAGTTCCTGCGAAGTAGGATCGGAATAACAAGAAGAGATAGGGTGAGGAATGAAAAGGTCAGGGAAACTGGTGAAAGAGGAGCCCTTGCAAGGTAGGATTGAGACATCAAGACTGAGGTGGTATGGACACTTAAAGAGAATGGATGAGAAGATTCCCAAGAGGATACATGAGATGCAGATGCAGAAGAAACGACCAAGGGGAAGACCAAGAGATGGATGGCTGAACGGAGTGGAGGAATGTGTCAAGAAGAGAGGCGAGGACTGGACCAGAGTGACAGCGGAGAGGTGGTGGGAAGAAAGAACTAAGTGGCGAGGCTTATGTTCCAAACAGACCCAGCCTGGGGCTGGAAACTGCACATGATGATGATGATGATGATGATGATTGTAAAACATTGATATTTTGTTCTAAATTTTTCCTACACGAAACACTGTATTTGCCATTACAAATGACCCCCAACACATCTACTATGATGTGTACAAAAGGGCAGAGAAGGGAATGGAAGGCAGAAATGATAGAAACAATGTCAGGTTCACTCTATATTGTGACTTGACCATAATTCAAGAACCGTTACGAAGTCGAGCTGAACATATAACCAGAATTTAATTAGGAGCATAGTGCTATAGATGAAAGATCAGAATATACTTGGCTTACCCAATTAGGAACGTAATGCTATAGATGAAAGGCTAGAATACACTTCGTATACCCAAGGGCCTTACTAGATAACTAGAAGACCCGTGCTGCTCTTCGGCATTCATTCAACTTCCCGAGGGGAATACGGATATATCCGGAGGGTACTTTTCAGCCGCGAGAAGGAAACTGATATATCCGATAACATTTCTACATTTAAATCGGGCGCAGATTTCTTTCAAAATAGTTATATGTTAAAACCAGGAGATGGCACCACTGCAGACAGATGTTTGAGAGTCAATTGTCACCCCTAGAGACTCTTTGACTTCACAAATACCCGCAGACAGTAGTTGCCTCAGATGAACGCACGTGTCTTACCGCGTAGTTGTTGAAGTGAGTGTAGTATTGTTGATTTGGTGATGTGAGCATAATTTCACGAAAAGGCTATGGAATGATGATCTAGGGTTTGCTTTGGATTTGAGTGATGGTTCGAAGCGTTTCCACGTTTAGTTATTAATTAACTTGACAACCTTAGATGCTACTCAAACTTCAAGTATCAACAGGCAGCTTATACGAAATATGTGGGAGTTCTAATTAGATGTAGTGCATGAAAAATATAATCTACATATTATTTTGAATTTTTGAAGAAGAAAAAAAAATCTGCTCATAGCCGTAAAAGCATCAGCTCAGGAAGGGTTAATTTCAACAATCCCACAGCACTCCTTTCCTTATGATATTTGCTGTTCACAGGTCTCATGTGACCTGAACTGGCAGTTACGGTACCATCGCCTTTCATCTTTAGCTTACCTTGATGAAAATGTAGACTTATGAGATCAAATATGTGTGTCTGCCTGTCGTCCCCCCCCCCCCCCCCTTCTCTCTCTCTCTCTCTCTCTCTCAACTCTTTATGACTGCAGCTATCGAAACCAAATTTGGTGAGAGTGACAATCTCGACCAGAACATCTCAAGGCCATATTTGAAATAATGTCTGTGCCACCAACTACTATAGATTGAACTCTTTAAGTTGGATATCTCGGAAGATGGGAACTGTTCCAAAATTGGCACACATGTATACCTTATTTCAGATGAATTTTCAAGAGCCCGTAGTGATGCCAAGATGATTCTACGCATCCTGATCGGTTCAATGTTTAACTGCAAGTAACATCCATACTATACAAATGGATTTCTTCCAGAATTGGCACATTTGTAAGTCATGTTTCAGAGAAGCGGGTTAGTTTCGCACCTCAGCCATCTTGGTGGTGGTTTTCCATAGTTTCCCACCTCGACTCCTGGCGAATGCTGGGATGGTTCCTAATTTACGGCCAAGGCCGCCTTCTGCTCAATCGTCTGAATTTACAAATACACACACTAATACAGCCAAGACAACTACACAGGTTATCAGACAAATTACACCCCCACCCCCAAGTACACAGGGAAACATGACCATGATATTGCAAAGCCCCTAAATGAATGGTTGGTTTCTCAGTTAGGGGGCTGCGACAACTCTGACATGTGGCCCAGTGTTCTTTGGGTGTTATAGAATCTGTATGATAACCGGTGTTAATTGTGATGGCTATTAGTGTGTGTATCTCTTTCAATTCAAGTAAGGACTGCAGACTTTCAATTTATTTAAAGTAGTTCCTAAGTTTGCCGCCAAACGCCACTGTCAACGAACAACTAGTTCAGAACTTAGTTACCAGATGCCACCACAGTCTGCTCTTGACGACGAACATAGGAATCTAAGAACAAATTTTTTACCTATATATAATTTAGCTTCACACAGGTGTAATTAGTGAAAGGTTCTTTAACATGCCATAAATCTATGACATGGGACTGCCGGCTTTACTTCCCCTCCGAAGGAAGGCATACTGAGGGAATTTTAAAGTTCTTAAAAAAATCCGACGACTTCGGCCTGGTTTGTACCCGCGATCCTATGCCACCGAAGCCGCAAACCCCTAAATGAATCAACAACATTATATTAATTTATAAGAAGAGGCCATTTGATAGCCGGGGCACAGTGGGCAGGAACCAATAATATAGGACATGCAAATGATTACTAATACTGTATATAAACGCATACAGGTATTTGTATTATAATTAAATAGCATGTAATGAAATACCAAGCATATAAAATAAACAAAAACTGGCGGGCAAACAGAAGGCTACTGTGATGAGATTCGAACCACCTAAATTGTTTCACCAATGTGTGTCAAGGATGCCATCCCCTAGACCATGATCACATGCTTATAACATTGTTATGTAATGGGTCTTCATTGCATGCAGAAGCTTCTCACACTGGACCTAAGGTCTCCAAGCATTTGCCTTTGATAAGTTCAGTATGAAATCTGTCTGTTAATAGCTATACTGCTATTATGATTATACATTCTGAGGTTTATTTATAAGTATTTTGCTGGAAATCAGAAAGAAGTCAGCCATTTCAACACCGAGGCGCTGTGTACCATCTACCGGTTAAAAGTGGAACTTCTATCTCCGCTTGACTTTTAAGAAATGAATATTTGCTATTATTTCAATACACGCATATCAGAATAAAATTAGGACTCGATCGATAATGGGCGACTTGCATGGTCTTTTCAGGCAGACAACAAACGTCGCGGCGTAAATGCTGATCAGGATATTTCAGTTTTAGTAAAATGTTACGTTTCTACCAGACTATTTAAATATATGTAAGATACCACAGGAAATTAACATTACAGAGCCCCCTTAAAGATTTGTCTCAAAGGCTGACTATCCAGAAGATAATATTACCACCCATTAACTGGGTGCAATTAACTGGACACCCGAAATTGCCAAGGCTGAAGGTCAAAATAACTTAACCACCACTAAGCATTACAATTATAACCACACATAGTCCTACATTCTACCAAATATTGCCGATGCTAAGGCCCACACATGGAACCTCGGAAGATCCCAAAGATAGAACATAATGGTTCTACCCAATATTGAGAATCGACAGCCTGCTTCCAGTTGACCGACCTGGTCAGGGATGGAATTAATGAAGCCCCCATCTAGCGGCGTCGACCCAATATTACTGACACGAAAGCACTGCTCCTGGGTTGGGATTTATAAACCAAAAACAAAAAAATCCAGCAGAACCCGATTCACTCCCGGTCAATTTGTGAAAGATTATTAACTTGCTGATAAAACCTGTGTGTACATATTGTAAATGTTTTAAATTTGTAAATAACTATTGTACTGTCCTGGATACGAAAATATATAATGCAGTTAACTCTCGATTATCCGCTTTGTGGATTATCCGCAGTACCTGTAGGAGAACATTTCTATAAAAAAGGTTTTGAAACCGAAAATTATTTCTCAAAAATTGAAATGAAGTTACTAAATACTTAAACGTAATACAAGTCGCAAATAGAGTACAGTACACTTAATAATGTACAGTGCAAAACGTGTACAGTAGTTCAGTATTACTGTACTGTATATCGGTTACTCATAATGCAGCATTAGGACACATTGACAGGATTCCTCAATACCTTGAAGAGCAAGACGATGCATCACTTTGTGAAAAGATGGTGTTAAGAAAACTCCATCACAAATAAAGAAGTGTTTCACTACGAAAAGCAAATGACAGATTTTTTTGTTTAACAGTAAACAAGACTTTTTAATAACACACATAACATCGACTGAGTTTTGTTATCATGCACGTCCTTTTATTTACATTGTTTACGCCCACATTGGAGCACCAAAAATCAAACCTTATTTACAAAGTCTTCAAATACTACAGTAACTTCAGTTCTTAATTCTTGATAATTTTTTCCTTTCCCAATACTTCTTCATTCTGGAAGATCTTGCAGCTCGTTCTTCTGCTGATATAACATATTGCTTAAGCTGTGAAATTTTGAATGTTAGTCGAGTGTATTTGTTATTCAGAAGCCGTTTCTCCTCTCTTAATATGATGCTTAGTAATTTTCAATTCGTCTAAATCCATCTGTATTTCTCATACCATGTGATTTTTTTTTACTGTTCCAAAAGAAGTCAAAAAGTTGCTTCAGGAGTCTAGTATTTGGCAAGCGGGATATGTGTCCAAAAAACGCAATCCTTAGTTTTCGCATCGTGTCAATGATAGATTAATTTTCCTTGGAAAGTATTGAATTGGGCCTAAATCTCCACTGGCCCTCAACCTGGTGTTTTTTATTGAGTATTGTCCGAAGAAACCGTCTTATCAACCTTCTGTAGTTTGTCAGTTGTTGATCGGGTGTTTTGTTTAAATAAAGATTCACTTGCATATGTTGCTTCTGGCTTAACGACGGTGAAATAATGTTGAAGTTTAGCATTAATCGAAAGAGACTGTTTCTTATATGTTCATCAGGTAATCTGTTGTGCTAGTCGCAATTTTAGTGTTCTACTATCTATTGATGCTCTCTCATTGGCATTCCAAGTGATGATCCCGTGAAGATATTTAAATTTTTTCACAATCTTCAATTTCTGGGCATTATGCAGTACAATATGTGATGTGTCAACTTGAAAAGATGGCATCATTTCTGTTTTCTCAAAGGAAATTTTCAACCCAACTTTTGCTGCTAATCGTTCCAATTCCTCTACCTGAAATTTAGCTTCTTTGATACTACAGTAAAACTCTGTTAAGAAGTTTTTCAAGGGACCATTAAAAAAAACTTCTTAACAGGGAAACTTCTTAAAAGGGTAGTGGCCTGAAATGCATGTGAAACGCACACATTTTTGTTGTTTGTGAAGGATCCTATAATATACTGTACATAGGCCTATATAAAAGCCAGAAAAAGAGAAGCCCCAATATTAAAATCTGACTATCAGACCAGAGATTAAGAGAAATTAATTGGCATAATCCTCACAATTCACATTAATAGAATTAATTTTAATAACTGTTTGAGCACACACCATATATTCCAGCAAACTACAATTATAGACACATTTTAGAATGTAAATAAACAACTAAGACTGAATTGAAAACACTTTTTTGACCTTTTTTTCTCCCTTCAAAAAGATTTATCCGGAACAACCTGATTAAAAAGTCCGAATTCGTCAACATTAAAAACGTCACAATGTTTGTAATTACTGAATTTTGCCGGCAGCAGTGTTTCCTTCCACGCTTCCGTTTCCTCTGTACTTACACTCGCAGCTTCACCACTAATAGTCTTGTAAACTATGCCAGCCCGATTTTTAAAGCGATCCAGCCACCGATTCGACGCAGTAAGAGGCACTTGTAATCGACACACGATTTCTTCGGCTTTCTCCTTCACGATAATCCCGCTGAAGGGAATGTTTAAACTTTGCTGCTGTTTAAACCACACGAGCAGAGCTTGTTCAACGTCTTGGTATTTCGCGCTTTTAATCTTCTTGCAGCTTGCCGAAGTATTCCCGGCAGAAGCCAAGATCCCTTCTTTCTTTGCTATGATGCCGTTCAAAGTAGACAGCGGCATTCCGAGCTCCTTCGCAAGAGCAACACGTGAAAGAGTAGAAGACTCTACTTATCTTATAATGTCCACTTTATCTTTAATAGAAAGTGCCTTTCTTTTGATGCCTTTCATCTGAGAACCATTCATTTTCACTATGATTTGAAAACTTTACTTCACTGACGACGCAATTCTCGTAATCTCAATAATGTTATGCTACGTCTGTCAATGCTTGGCTAACAAGTTAGATCACACAGAACAGCGATAAAAGCCACGTACAAAGAATATAGGAGGCCACAAATGGAAGCATGATGCTGTATATTGTAGTCGGTCTTGGGCGGGTGTCGTCATAGCGTGAAGTCATTCAGCCTTGAAATGCTCGCCTGGTCAGTGACCCGCAAACACTCGGAACTCTTGTATTCTTTCATTCGGAACACCGGATGTATCTTCCGCGGAGATTGGCGAGTTTTGATTCTAAGTCAGTTGTCTCTCAGTGAACGTCTCATGCTCTAAGGGAATACAAAATCTGAACTATTTAACCGGGAAAACCTCTTATGCACAAACACTATATACGGGAAAAATATACATGTATCTTATGGGACGAATCACGGGACCGAGAATATCGGACGTCTTAAGCGGAAAAACGTTTTATGCGGGAACTTCTTAACAGAGTTTTACTGTAGTTGCTAATAATGCTAGATCATCTGCAAAGGCGAGACAATTTAGTCAAGCATTTTTTCTAATCTTAACATTCGGTGGACAAACCTTATTCCATTGACGCAGAACTTTTTCCAGCACACAATTAAACACAATGGATATAATCCATCTCCCTGCCGGAGACCAGTATGGATTTCAAATGACTCAGAGGTTTCACTTCTAAACCTAACTCTAGATTTAGTATTCTTAAGAGTGACCGCAATAAGGTTAACAAGTTTTCGATGTAAACCAAATTCAGTAAGGACATTTAATCGTGGCCTACGTTATACTCAAGGCCTGGAAATAGAGCAGGGACTTGAAGCGCCAAACTGGTAGTACCATTTTACGCCACTAGAATCGCGGTTCAGCGCCCTAGTTGTCTGCTTGTCATAGAGGCGGAAGAGGTCAGGCCAGACGGACTGGCTGTAAAGGCGCACCTCGGTAGTACTTGAGTATGCGGCAGTTCGTTGCAGTCTCTGTGTTCGGTCCTGCATGTCTCATTCTTCGTGAGCCGCAGGATAAAGCTCAGAGATCATAGTGTGTGCGTCTCGTCCTGGCAAGCTGAGATCCACCCTAAAGAAATTCATGCCAATGGCTAGGGACACTCGAATTTCTTGAATGAAATGGTGCTGAATTCTTGAGTAAAAAGATAAAAAATTGAGTAACGAGGGGAAATTCTTGGGTAGGTCATTAAAATTCTTGAGTAGGAAACAAAAATGCTAGGGTAGAAAATACAAATTCTTAGATAATGTGGATCTTAGGGAAATAGAAAGGCAGTCAGTACTTTCAAATATTTACATTGTTACTTCAAAATTATCGGTATAAAAGACAGAAATCGTAAACATTAAAGATATTTACAAACTTTACCTCCCTGCTTCCTTTCATGTTTTACATTCATAATTTAGGATGACAGCACTTCCAAATTTGTCATTGTTAGATTAGTTCTGAAATCCGTCAACACACAAGAAAAGAATCTTGCACAATTTACATTTGACACTGGAACCCCCAGTGCCCTTAATGCACCATCAACAAAGGGTTGATGATCTTCACGCATTGCCTGTAGAGTATCTTCCACTGCTATTTCTGCATTCTTCTTCAGAATATCCTGAAGATCCCTATGCGAGCACTCCTTCATCAATGGGAATACCCTTCAGTGACGTAATTTGCTGAATAGGGCCTTCAGTTTGTCTCCTGCTGTAGACTGCGACAAGAAATTCTGCCTATAGAAGAGCTCAGACACTGGCTTCAAAAATGTACGAGCTGGGTCCCCCAACATCAGGTTGGCCAACTTCGTATGCATATGGCCTGACGTCTTCTTTATTTCTTCCATCGCTCTGCCCCTAAGATTACCTTTCAGGGCATCCAGCTCTTCCTGGACCTTGTTGCTGAACATCCCTGCAGCAACCACTTGTAAACTCTTTTACAAATTCTGAAGTTTGGGATACACTTCTGCAGCAATTGGGTTGGAATTTGTCTCCAGTCTGAGCAACAAGATCACGCCAGATTAGGCCTATAAGCTCGCGGAATGTGCGCTGTACGATCGCGTCGCGTGTCATAGCCCGCAGGCAAAAAGACGAGATTACTTTCTGCTGACAAGATCATGCCAAATTAGGCCTATAAGCTCGCGGAATGTGCGCTGTACGTTCGTGTCGCGTGTCTTAGCCCGCAGGCATAAAGACGAGATTACTTTCTGCTGACAAGATCACGCCAGATTAGGCCTATAAACTCTCGGAATGTGCGCTGGCTGCTCACGTCACAGTTTATAGCCCGCAGGTATAAAGACGAGATTACTTTCTGCTGACAAGGTCACGCCAGATTTGGCCTATAAGCTCGCGGAATGTGCGCTGGCCGTTCGCGTCACAGTTCATAGCTCGAAGGCATAAAGACTAGATTAATTTCTGCTGACAAGATCACGCCAGATTAGGCCTATAAGCTCCCGAAAAGTGCGCTGGCCGCACACGCCACAGTTCGTAGCCCGCAGGCATAAAGACGAGATTACTTTCTGCTCACAAGATCACGCCGGATTAGGCCTATAAGCTCGCGTCACAGTTCATAGCCCGCAGGCATAGAGATGAGATTACCTTCTCCTGACAAGATCACACCAGATTATACGCTCGCGGAATGTGCTAAGTGACCAAGCTTGCCGCTCGCATCACAGTTCATAGCCCGCAACCATAAAGACATATTTTTCTTCTGACAAAGTCGCGGCAGCATGTGCAACTGACTGGCGCACAAATACGCTATGCGACGATTATGCAATGAAATTTTATAAACCTATTTTAGTGTTTGAAAAGTGACGTGCGACGATTATGCGAGGAAATATGGTATTTCTCTAGTTGCGAAAAATTTTGCGAGTAAACCTAAAAATTCGTATATGGAGCCTAAATATCAAAATTTCGCGAATAGATAGTGTTCCAAATTACATTTAAATTCGTAACACATGTCCTATATGCCTTTCTCCCATCATATTTAACAATTTTGAAAATTTCGCGAACTTCGCGAGTCTCGAAATTTGAGTGTCCCTACCAACGGCACTTCTTCCGAACGTCACTTACTTTCAAAGTCCAACGGCGATGGGATATGGACGGTGGGGGCAGGTTATGGGTGTAACTGGAAGCCCCTAGTTCGGACCTGCACGTTGGCAGGAGATGTGTGATGGTCGTCTTCCGGAGACTCTGTGACTACACTGGAATTCGGTCCTACATCTGTGTTTGGTCAGGCCTATTTAGAATCACCGCTGCCCACCCCACATGGGGGAAGGCCCTAGAAAAGGTGGGCTAAACATCGGAAGTCACAATCTTGGTCCGGCTGGGCAACCCCACTCAGCAGGTCACCCCTCATGCGGTCGAAACTCAAAAACTGTAAAGAATCACAAATTGATTATTGGATCATGGAACATCAGAACTTTGCTTGATTTGGACAATAACATTAGACCTGAGAGGTCAGCTCTTGTAACCCATGAGTTATCAAGACTCAACGTTGACATTGCTGCTCTCAGTGAAACTAGGCTGTCATCTGAAGGCAAGATTGGTGTCGCGCCCCTTCGGAAACCTGTTTGGTTCCCTTAGGTTGCGTGACTCTGGCAACCATTAACAAGAATGGCTAACCAGGCGAGTTGAATACTCGGGACGTGGATTTGAGCCTCGTGTTACAGAGGCGAGGGACTGGTAAATACTACAGGGTGGCAAACAAAATACTGAAGAAAAATGCCCGTGGTTGATAACAACTAAGGAAAACAAAATGTATTAAATAAAAGGAAACCCAAGAATATGCAACATAAAAGAACACTCCCACTCCTATATATGCCCCACATGGTGAGTGACGCCAACGGTCACGTTTTGCGAGAAAAATAGAAATTAATTAACACTGACTGATATCCCTTGGGGACCAGGAATATAGTTTGCCCAGGCATGGGCTGAAGTTAATCATGACGCCGAAATAAAGCCTAGAATGCCCTCCGGCAACATGAGGCTTTGAGAAAGTTCGAAGTAACGAACGGAAACTCAGAAGGAGAAAATATATATAACAGCTTCATCAAAACACAAGATATCACTGAAATAATGTGCAGCGTGGCACAGAAGAATTAAACTAGAAGTGAAAATGAAAATAGCAAAAGGCATAACTAAAGCCTTAGAGCGGGAGCACATATCAACACGTCTTTACATGGCCGCTGCCAACGCACGAGAGACTATTACCTTCGACTGCCCACCACGAGGCAAGCCGCTAGCAACAGCACCATGTTCACGACAATGTACGCCATTGTCGTCCTCACTTAGGAACCCTCCAAAATATATATAATTACATGACAACAAGAACTTAAATTAAAATCACCAATTAACATAGCATTCACACGCAAAATAATAATAATAAGGTCTGATTGCAGAGCAAAGTTATTGGCCTTCTATAAGGCAAGGACCGAAAAATGGAGTCTAACGGTTAGTCAGTTCAAAGATATTAGTTCAGAGACTATATTCGAAGTTTGAGTAGAACACAGCTCTCTCATGACGATACCATGAGTTTTTGTAATGATTCTCTAGACACGAGAAATAGTTAAACACAGATCGCCGGTTTTTATAATCAGAACAGAATGTTACCAGAGTCCAACAGACAGGCCCTGGGCCTGGAAAATAGGCCGAGCTCCGAGAGCTCGCCCGCAGTCACACCTATTCATTACATCGTTCAAGCAGGTAGTGGGAAGAAAGTGTGCTACCACCGCACGCACGTTGGCGGGCAACAAGTAGTGTCGCGCGCTCCTTGCGGAGAAATCGAAATGGTCGCTGCCAACATTAGCAGGTCCCCACAGTCACAGTTTGCTACACGTTGGTCTAGCCAGATGGCTATTTGAGTTGGCAGGCCTGAGCTAGGCTTACCCATAGTGCAAGTCGTTAACGTGGGAGCACATCATTGGTCTCTTTCATAACAGCAGAGCCAATAGCGCCCAAGAAGACGGCCAAGAGTTAGTTTCGCCTGGCCAAAGGTCACCACCTTCGCCTGGCCGGAACAGTCCACTCGCCGAGTGAAGGGGAGGGCGGCACTCAGCCGCGGGACAAACTGGTAAATTATCACCAACTTACGCTCATTGCAATCAGCGAAAGGCTCATGACTCTCCGCATACCACTCTCAGGAGGTTCCTTTATGACACTCATCTCTGCCTATGCTCCTACCTTAGATTCTGATGATGAAGTAAAGGCTCATTTCTATAATCAACTAAGTGAAATCATCTCCAAGGTACCATCTGCAGATAAACTCTTGGTTCTCGGTGACTTCAATGCCAGAGTTGGGAAAGATCACAGGCTATGGAATAATGTGATGGGCAAACAGGGACTTGGAAAATGTAATCCCAATGGACTGTTGGTCTTTGTGCAGAACACGAACTTTTCATTACCAACACGCAGTTCCGGCTACCTAACCGCTTCAAAACCACGTGGACGCATCCTCGTTCCAAACATTGGCACACTCTTGATTATATCATTACCCGGCAATGTGATAAGGACACTCTTATTACCAGAACAGCAAGGAATATAGACAATTGCTGGACAGATCATAAACTTCTTATATGTAAGCTCAGGATATCCATCAGACCTAAATCACCTAGGAACATCAAAAATTTGCCAAGAAAGAACTTTAATACATCCAAACTTCAGGATGAATCCATGTATAAACATTTTGGAAACAGGATAGTCGCCCAGTTATCAGAAAACCCAGTAACAAATGACATCCATCAAGAATGGGCCACACTACAGAAGATTATCACACAGTCAGCTGAGGAAACCATTGGTTTTATAGTGCTGAAAAGACAAGACTGGTTTGATGACAACAATGAGGAAATTCTGTCTCTCATCAATGCCAAAAGGAATGCCTATCTTGCCCATCTTCAAGACCCAACTTCCAACACAAAGAGAGATTAACTACTGGAACTCGAGGGTAAATGCCAAACGCAGATAGGGCAGATTAAAAATACTTGGTGGCAACAGAAGGCTCAGGAACTGCAGAGACTTGAGGAACTTCTATGCAGTACTCAAGGAAATATATGGACCATCTCGCTCATCAGGTACTCTGAAAAGCGTTGATAATTCTCCTACCTTTACTAATAGTCAAGAAATCTTGGAACACTGGAAGGAGCACTTCTCCAATCTCCTAAATCGTCCATCAGCAGCTGCTGAAGACTTCCTTTGTGATGTGCCGCAACAACCTAAACAACTGTGGTTGGCAGTACCTCCTACTTATCATGATTTCAGTGCAGCTCTCACCCAATTGAAACCCAGAAAAGCACCTGGCCCAGATAGCATCCCTCTGGAACTAATTCAAGCCAGAGGTCGTTCCCTCAAAACAAGGATTTTCACCCTTATCCTCAGAATATGGGAATCAAAAAAGGTACCTGGACACCTAAAGAATGCCACTATCGTCACTATCTTTAAAAAGGGTGATCGCAGTGTTTGTGGCAACTACCGTGGTATATCACTGCTATCAATTGTGGGGAAGATTCTTGCAAGAATTCTACCTAACCGCCTCAAGGTTCTCTGAGAAGATCCTCCCAGAGTCACAATGTGGATTTAGAGCTTCCAGAAGCACAATTGACTTGATTTTCTGGGTGAGACAGCTACAAGAAAAATGTAGAGAACAACAACAGAATCCACTCTTCTTAGTCTTTTATGACTTGGAAAAGGCATTTGATTCGGTTCCATGACCAGTCATGTTGGCGGTGCTGAAGCGGTTTGGTTGCCCTCAGCGATTTGTAGATCTAATCAAGGCTCTCCATGATGGCATGACAGGTCAGGTTTGCCATCAGAATAAGATGTCCAATGAATTTCCTATTACCCATGGATTGAAACAAGGATGTGTACTGGCTCCAACGCTTTTCGCGCTGTACTTAGCTGCAATGCTTTATGATTCACCCACAAACATCCCAGGTGTGGAGGTCAAGTATCGTTTTGATGGAGGGCTTTTCAACCTAACTCGTCTCCGCTCCTTGAGGAAAACTCGGGTTACTAAGGTTACTAACATGTTGTATGCAGATGATGCTGCATCGCCAACTCTCACACCAGAAGAGCTGCAAGAGTCAGTTAATTGTTACAAAAGTGCATGTGATCGCTTTGGTCTTACCATAAATGTCAATAAGATTAGTCTTAGCACAACCTTCACCAGGCACACCTCTTCCTCAGTTCGATATCTCCATCTCAAATTTGCAATTAGAACAGGTAGACCACTTCTCGTACCTGGTCAGTACCATTTCTGTGAGCTGTACCTGTGAGCAGGATGTGGAAGAGAATTGGTGCAGCCCATGCAGCATATGGACGATTAGCGCACCGGGTTGATTGGCTACGTGGCTCAGTGGTAACGTTCTCGCCTGCTGAGCTCAAGAAAGCGGGATTGAGTCCCGGCAAAGTCAGTCGGCATGTAAGGGTGCTTAAATGCAAGGGAGCTGTGTCAGTAGATTTACTAGCACGTTAAAGATCCCCCTCGCATAAATCAGACACCCCAGCGTCTCTAAGAGCCTCATTTTATAGGGACGTAAAACCAATAACTTGATTATTATATTCGACGTCAACTGATTCCTTTTCTGTAGAAATGCCTTCCTTGCCTGTGCTAACCTACTTTTTATATCCTCTTTGCTTCATTCATCACTTATTATTTTGCTACCTAATTAACAGAAGTCTCCTACGTCCTTTAGTTTCACACCTGCCAAATAGACGTCCATAGAGGTTTCTGATTAGACTTAGTTTACTGTAACTTTGCACTTTTTTGACAGCTAGGATTGCCAACTTTCATAAGGAAAGACTCAATTTATAACCTGTAGTCCATAACAAATGTATACAGTGGAATCTCGTTAGCACGTTCTCGGTTACGACGTTTTCCCGCTTAGCGCGATGATTTTCTCAAGTCCCAATCCCAATTCTACAAAATACATGTTGATATATCCACTTAATACGTTCTCTATTCCCGCTTACGACGGTCAAATTTCCGTTGTACTATTTGTACGCGAACCGGATTTTATTCTTATTTCATTATAAAATTCGGCTTCTGGAAAACACGACGCGATATTGCCTCATATTCTCTGATAGTTATTGACAGTGTAGATGATTTCATTGTGTTTGACGGCGTAGAAGTGGCTATAGCAATGACGCAACACAGGTGACGTGTGTCTCTCCCGCTGCCCTTTCTATCCTTTCTCAAGTCCCTATCCTACTAAATTCATGTTGATATATCCCCTTAATACGTTCTCTATTCCCGCTTACAACGATCAAATCTCCGTTGAACTATGTTAGTGAACCGTATTTTATTCTTATTTCATTTTAAAATTCGGCTTCTGGAAAACACGACGCGATATTGCATCATATTCTCTGATAGTAAAAATATTGACAGTGTAGATGATTTCATTGTGTTTGACGGCGTATAAGTGGCTATAGCTATGACGCAACACAGGTGACGTGTCTCTCTCCCGCTGCCCTTTCTCTCCTTTCTCAAGTCCCAGACCCAATCCTACTAAATTCATGTTGATATATCCCCTTAATACGATCTCTATTCCAGCTTACAACGATCACATTTCCGTTTAACTATTTGTTAGTGAACCGGATTTTATTCTTATTTCATTATAAAATTCGGCTTCTGGAAAACACGACACGATATTGCCTCATATTCTCTGATAGTTATTGACAGTGTAGATGATTTTATTGTGTTTGACAGCGTAGAAGTGGCTATAGCTATGACGCAACACAGGTGACGTGTCTCTCTCCCGCTGTCCTTCACACCCTTCCCTTTGTTTATTTCTCACGTAAGCACATTAATGTCTTCGTGTTCCGCACTATTGTCTTCTAGTTCTTAGTGTCCACGTCCAGTTATGACCTATTTTATTGCGTGTTTCATAATGGATAAGAAGAAAGTACGGCAGATAACTAATGATGAGAAGATGAAATACATTCGAGACGTGGAATGCAATCCTCACTTGAAGCGTGTGGATATAGCGCGAAAGTGGAACATTCCTCCGTCTACACTGAACACGATTCTCGGCAAAAGGAAGGAAATTGAACGTGCATTTGAAGAAGGGGTGAGTGGCAAAAGGAAACGTGTGCGAGAGGGACAGTTTCCTGAACTAGAAAGCCCTTTATTGAAGTGGTGCGAGAATGTCCTTGCTGATCAATTATAAAGAAAGACCCTGTATTATATGTGTTTGGAAGCTGATGGGGAACATTTTCAGCATCTACTGTAAATCATGGCCAGTAAAACTGCATGGTAGGCTACTGATTTTAAGCACCGTATTCTGCCGTAGGCCTACATGTGCGTGCGCGGTCGCCGGTAACTGAGCCGTCACTGGCGGAGCGCGAGAGCGAGAATGTCCTTGCTAAGCAGAAATAAAGACCCTGTATTATACTGTGGTGTAGAGGTACAGTAATTCATTTTTATGTTATTTATTGCGTGAAAGTTACTGATAACCTATGTTTATGTCGTGACTAGTAGTGCATACAATCACTTACTAAGGTCGGCGATTTGACGTCCATATATACGCCGCGTTCTTTCTTATACGTTGTAAATGCAGTATGGCGTTTTTCGGTAGTACGTTTTCCCGCATATGACGTCCAAATTTTTCAGTCCCTTGAAAAACGTACTAACGAGATTCCACTGTACATGTTTTGATCACATGTAATTTTTTCAGGTTATTTTTTTTGCTTGTCCCAGTAATTATGAATATATTGGCAACATATTCTGTCGGCCAGACAGAATATGCACCAGACTGAATAGGTGCATAATCAAACTGAAAACCCACGTGCTCAAGGCATGGGTTTGGGGTTGGTAATGGACGCCATACCGTGTTCGTCCGCCTGTGCAAATAACGTGATTATTATATTGAATAATAATTACTATTATAATTGATGATAATGCGAAAGTAGTCTCAAAGTATTATTTCCATTTGAACGTGTGTTCACTTTTCAGATCAATATATGTGACGCTCTCCTGGAAACCATACCTTAAGTCGCGTGACAAAATTTTATGCTACGCTGCAAAGAGCAGAGAAGGGCGAGAAATATCAATTTTTAGATTTCAGCACCATCTGTTGGCCGGATCTTTGAACTAGATAATGCGAGCATTGGATGTGTCATCATCATATGGCAAAGTCCTCAAAATAACCTTGGGAACAGGTTGTGTAATTTAACAAAACCATACCTTAAGTCTCAATGGGAATTGAACATAGCAACTTAAGGTATGGTTTATTCCTGCACTGCCTTCTTGGGCTAAAATACGAAATAACCAGCTCGTGCTTACGAATAATGTATAGTTACAATAATTTATTCTAGAATTCATGTACTGGGCTGCATTGTTTTGTAAATGGTAATTTTAATGTGTGTGGACCGCCAGGGCAGGAACCTGGTCAGGGAATTCCCGGTGTCTTTCTAGCTTTTCTGATGTTATGCGCTAAAGCTGGTGGAGATATGGATAATGCAGATAATCTCCCTCCAAACCTACCTAAGAAGTTAGAAGTATAAGGCATGACTGCCGATGGGACGATATACCTTTTCGACAACATTAGAGAGTATTGCACAGCGGAATCTATTGTGCCCACAGCCAGCCAACATTGAAGCCGCTGAACCTGGCCCAAATAGTGCGAAGGATTGTGCTCAAAAGGAAAAGACATACGTAAACATTCCACAAATATGAGCAACAGTGCATTTTGCTACTACAGGATACTAGACAGATTTCTGTAGAATTCATACTAACTTTGTGTAGTTTCAGAACGTTTTTAATATCCAACATTAATATGTTCTGGATTATACTTATTATTAACATTATCACAGATACTATTGTTTCCTGATTTATTTATTTTTTTTATTATTTTTTTTTCACTTCTTGACACAAACCCTTAAATATATAAAATTAATAAAACAATAGTAATAAAAACAAAATTTTGAAATGTGTAGTTATGCCCTTTGGCAAAATTTGAAAAATATAAATAATCCACGTCAAAGAGGGTGTTACGCCCTTTAATATGAATTCTTGCAAGACTTTGTACAATTATTGGTTTGCGAGATATTTTAAAAATCTAGTTATGCCCTTTGGCAAAATCTAAAAGAATTATCATTATTATTACTGTTACTAACATTATCACAGATACTATTGTTTGCACTTCTTAACACACATCTGTGTAGGCCTACTTGAGTCTTGCGAGACTAAAATTTTCTGCTTCACTTTCATTATCTTGAACATATTTATTTACAACTAGCTTTACCCGGCATGCGTTGTAATGCCAATCAAAGAAAGTGTTGGCGTTGTAACTTTGTTTGTTGAAGTGCTTTTGGATTCCCAATATTTTTTTCTTTTTCCGTTAACCAACTCTAAACTACCGTAAACATGGGTTACATTGGCCCAAAAGTAAGAAGTTTTTGACATTCAGCTTCATTAATTAGATCTCACTATATTTTATTTTGGTATTTAAATATTTTTATAGATAAATTGGGAACTAGGGTACATTCCTAAACAGATTATTTATAATTTTGTTTCATGTGAGGTGCATAATGAATTTTTGAAATAATGGGCCAATGTTAATCTTATTGTGGGTTACTTTGGCCCATGCATCTTTCTGTACATTATAGGCTGCTTTTGTGGGTCTGGGACAAATTAGGACTGAAGAATAACGTTATGTAGGCACGACATTTGCTGAAAACAGATCAAACATCATTTATTGATCGGTACAACAATAGTAAATAATGAATAAAGGTTCACATTTTTCAACGCTACCGGTTGTTAATTGTCCTATTGAAAGAATTTACTGTGTAACAGCCTCGTCTGACTCGTTTTCGGGTGTAAATCATCTTCTTGATGTCATTCCATTGGTCAAACATGTCCTTCACCTCAGGCCACTTCCAGCATTTCTTGGCTTGGGCCAAAGTAACCAGTTATATTTTTAAAAACACGTAATTAATACAGAAAGCATACTACAACTGGAAATTCATTATTTTAGTCTTAGGGCTGATTCTTCAACATATCAAAATATGTACTCATCAGTGTTTTACATCAAACAGCTACAGTGATAGAAGTTGTTCGATCGCCAAATTATGCTTCACCGCACTGCCATGTGCTTTACGCCACTGCCATCTGTTGGGGTAACGTAGAACAACTAACACATAATAGACTTCCTTATGCTACTATCTACTGGATGTGGCAGGAATTCACTCTGTATTGTACAAGAGAATTTTTTTTTCATGGTGGGCCAAAGTAACACCTGAAGGGACAAAGTAACCCATGTTTACAGTATTGTAAAATTGATTTACTATCTCAAAAAACATCCTGAGAGCGTGCTTAACAACTCACCAAAGTGTCATCGCAATGAAATGAATGGCATATATGAACGCATACGGGACTTTGTTGAAACGATTCGAGCGCCGTCACCCTTTTGTTGAATATACTCGTACGCTACCTATTGTAAAATGGATTTACTAATTCGAAAACCTTCCCTGGCGTGTACACAACAACTCATCAAAGTTTCATCACAATCGAATGAACATCATATGAACGTATACGGGATTTTGTATAAACGATTCACGCGCCGTTACTCATTTGTTGAATCTACCTATGCGCCACCCATTGGAAAACTGATTTACCAATTCATACACCTTCGCAGGACTGTACTCAACTCACTTAAGTTCTATCACAATCGGATGAATGGTATATGAACGCATACAGGACTTGGTTGAACCAATTCACGCGCTGTCGCTCATTAGTTGAATCTACTCGTGCGCTACCATATTGTAAAATGGATTTACAAAATCCGAAATCTTCGCGGGAGTGGAAACAACATTTCACCTAATTTCATTGCAATCGCATGAATGGTATATCATACCTGCCAACTTTTACGGTTTATCCGTAAAATTTACGGAAATTGCAGCATTTTACGGTTTTACGGATGAACGGTGTCATTTTACGATTTCGCGGAAAAAATTTGAAACGATAATACCGCCCACTTCCGTACAATCGATTGTTTGCGTGGGTCGAAGGCAAGTCCACGATAGTCGATAAGTCGTTCTTTGATATGATTCGTACTTATAACCGTGTGATGGTTGTGTCGTCATTTGTAATTGAATTTGAAGCCGGGATAACCGTTCTTCCATGTGAATCTTAGGTGTCGACAGGCTCTGCTTCGCATATTCTTTGTTCCGCTCCGTTCGCTCGTTGCGATTTAAACCATATTCTTTGACCACGTTAGTTGTTCATTGTTCACGAAGTTGGCGTTCCTTGAATGTTTTCGTCTTTTAAGGTTATGGCATATTTTAATGAAGCGGTCGAGTTTTTGTGCTATAACTTCGTGCTTCGCAGTTTCCTGTATTCCTTGGACTAATTACATTCGTTCCACGTGTGTGTGTGTGTTTTTTTCTTTCTACCATGTGCATATTCTTTCTTCACGAGGTTGGCATCGTGGTTTAAGACTTTGTGTGTTTTGACATGTTTTAATGAAGTGTTGGCTGTCTTAAGTGTTTTATGTTATAATTTTATGTGGCGTTCAGTGATCCAGGTTCCTTTCGATGTTTTAGTAGATATCGAGAATGAACAAATCCAACAAGAAACAGTACTTCCAGACATTTAAAGAATCATACTCGGTTGATTTTCCGTGCATACTAAAATCAAAAAAGGGAGAAAAATTTGCCTTTTGCACGGTATGTGGGTGTGATATTAATATTGCACATGGTGGAAAAAACGATTTAAGTAATCATGTGAAGTGCGGTAAACACATTAGTTATGTTAAATCGAAGGAAGATAGCAAGAAAATCAACACCTTTTTTGCTAAGTCTGGAAACGTTGACAATGACGTAATTAGGGCCGAGTGTCTGTTTACTTCCTTTTTGGTGGAGCACAATGTGCCCTTAAGTGCGGCTGATCATGCTGGTGCTTTATTTAAGATGTTTCCCACATCAGAAGTTGCAAAGAAATATAGTTGTGGTCGCACGATAACGACATGTATTGTAAATGGCAAAAAATGCATCATCTGAAGTTGTTAAGTGCCTTCAGAACGGACCGGATACAGATAAATCCCTTTTCTTTTCATCAGTGAGACACTACTTTTATACTGCCTGTGACTACATCATCAACAAGTTTCCACTCAAGGATGACGTGTTAAAGAATGCTCAAGTTGCTAGGTTAGACAAAATTGAAGATGCACAGTTATCTTCCATTCGTTTTTTCTTGGAAAAGTTTCCTATCATGTTATGCAAGGAAGAGAATGAAACTACAGATGAGGTGGTGAATGAGCTTCAGAGGCAGTTCACAGCTCTTCAGGTAGATGACACTTTGGCTGCACATCAAGATGCTGCAAGTGATTCCAGTTGGACACAAATATCAAGAATTCGTGGAGCCGATGGACTTCTTAAGTATAACCGAATTTCTAGAGTATTGCTCTCTATTCTCACCATACCCCATAGCAATGCAGAATGTGAACGTTTTTTTTAGCCTTGTGAAGAAAAATAGAACACAGTTCAGGTCATCCATGTCCAATGAATCTCTGGAGTCTATTTCTATTTTGAAGACCAGGAGTTCTGGTCCCTGTTATGACAAAACATTTTCTCAAGACTGTTTGCAGGAAGCTAAAAAGGCCACAACCATGACTTAAAAGTCGAACTAGCATGTGATTTGCAGTGTGTATTATATTATTTCTTGCCTGTGTTACGTTAAACAAGTTTTATTGTTTAAAGCCTTTTTCAATTATCGTATATCAGCGTAATCTATCAAGGAAGTCCTGTTATGTCTGCTCCAAACCAATATTCACCACGCCTGCTGCTGATTAACATGGATTTCTTCTTGATTGTTATGTTCATCTACAAATTATGTAAGTAGATATGATTTCATTGAAGTATCCTGTTTAAAGCATGAGTTATTGTATTTTGTAGCCCAGAAGTATTATTATTTTCGTCAAGCCGGGATATGTCGAAAATCCTTAGATTTTTTTTGTCGCGCGTGAGTTTTACTGATAGCCCTTTTCAAAAGTTGGCAGGTATGGTATATGAACGCATACGGAACTTTTTTAAAACAATACGCGCGCCGTTACTCATTTGTTGAATCTACTCGTGCGCTACCTATTGTAAAAAGGATTTACTAAGTCGGAAACCTTTCCTGGAGGGTGCACAACAATTCACCAAAGTTTCATAGCAATCGGATGAATGGTATATGAACGCATACGGGACTTTGTAGAAACCATTCGCGTGCCGTCGATCATTTGTTGAATCTACTTGTGCGATACCTATTGTAAAGAGGATTTACTAAGCCAGAAACCTTCCCTGAAGTATACACAACAACTCGCCTAAGTTTAGTCGCTATCGGACGAATGGTATATGAACGCATACGGGACTATATTGAAACACTTCGCGTTTCGTCGCCCATTTGTTTATTCTACTTGTGCGATACCTATTGTAAAGTGGATTTAGTAAGTAAGCCAGAAACCTTCCCTGAAGTGTACACATCATCTCACCCAAGTTTCATCGCTATCAGACGAATAGTACAGTGGAATCTCGTTAGCACGTTCTCGGTTACGACGTTTTCCCGTTTAACGCGATGATTTTCTCAAGTCCCAGTCCCATTGCTGCTAAATACATGTTGATATATCCCCTTAATACGTTTTCTATTCCCGCTTACGACGATCAAATTTTCGTCGTGTAGCGTGAGTTATACCGCCCGTTCGCACAGAACGCAAGACCGAGACTTGTTTCTTTAAACAAGATCACGTTGCGTATTTTGCAGCACATCGTATTTTCGTCAGCCCTGAAAGCCTTCTTTGTCCACCCCTAGTGGAATGGGAGCCCGGCCGCTTTGAGATAACATTCCTGGCCAACAAGAGGGCGAGGGTTGCGACATAACGGATCACAGAACAATGTAACGAGTATAGCGGCAGTATTAAATCATGCGCCGACAATGTTGCACATCTGTTCTGTCCGGCCTCAGTGTCTACGGCAATTAGTTCCTGCGTTAGTGCGTTTACATGGCGAACTCGAATTGATTTGAATACAATCCTGTATTCGGTACGATGCCCATTTACATGAGCAGTTTCAGTTCGCGATTTCAATACGCTGTTTAGTTTATGGTGGCCAACCTGCAGTTTTGTTGGCTAACTCGTATTAAACAGTAAAACATAAAGGACCTGTAATTATCGTCCGACTTTTTCTTTTACGGGTGGTTTGTAAACACATAAAAAGGAAGCGCGGAAGATTTTGATGTTGTTTGTTTTTAGCAAGTTTATGTTCAGTTTAATAATGATAAAATGTTATTGTTTTTACGTCCCTTTTAAGTACTGAAGCTTAAAGCTTTTAGAGACGCCGGGCTGCCGGAATGTTACCCCGAATGCGATCTGTAACGTGCCACAATTTACGTACGGATACACCAGACATTTAAGGTAAAACAGACAAAAATACATTAATGCTAAAAACACGTGCAATAAACTACGCTTATCAACCACGACAGGAACAAGAATATGGGCAGAAAGTAAAATTAGCGATTAGAGAGTTCGGCGCCAGACGAGAGTAGGCCTAAATTAGTTTAAAAATGTAACTCAAGAGCGCGCAGAATCGCTTTCAATACGATATGCGTTAACAATCACGTTCCTGAACACCAGTTTGGATACGGTCCGATTCCACAATTTTACCGTATCGACCTTGAAACTCATTACGATCTGATTCACGCATTACACTACCGAAGAAGTTGTGAAACCTAGTGATAATTTTGTTGCGTCGTATTGAAATAATGGATAGGCCTAAGAAAGTCATTAAATCGTTAACTAGTGACGAGTAAATAAAAATTCTTGAAGAAGTAGACAGAAATCCTTACCTTAAGTGCGAGGATTTTTTCTGTACACTCGCGAGCATTTCTAACCTAAAAAAAACTTTGGTTATATCCAATCGTTCACGCCAATTTCCACAGAATATCAAGAAAACGTGTATTTAAGCTGAAATCAATGATAGAAAGTTAAATACTTCAACTCGTACTACAGTACCGGTACTTCAATTTAGAGTGCGGTACCGGAATAGTACATTTTTCTCTTGTTTTCATTGCTCTCGTTTCTCTGTGCTGTGTAAAATAGTTCTGTAATACAATAATTCTGTAGGTTGTTTAAAATTTATTCGATAGTACGTACTTCCGATTAACACGTGTTTTTTTTTAACTTTTCTGTCACTGAAACAAGTTAATGAGGTTTAATGTTCATTTTTCATTGGTACGTTTTCCCGCTTTTTACGTACAAATTTTTCGGTCCCTTGAAAAACGTACTAACGAGGTTCCACTGTATATGAACGCCTACGGGACTTTGTTGAAACGCTTCGCTCGTCGTCGCTCATTTGATTCTACTCGCGCGCTACCTATTATAACATGGATTTACTAAGCCAGAAACCTTGCCTGTAGTAGACACAACCTCTCACCCAAGTTTCATCGCTATCGGACGAATGGTATGTGAACGTATACCGGACTTTGTTGAAACACTTCGCCCGTCGTCGCTCATTTGTTGAATCTACTCGTGCGCTACCAATTGTTAAGTGGATGTACTCAGCCAGAAACCTTTCCTGAAGTGTACAGATCATCTCACCCAGGTTTCATCACAATTGGATGAATGGTATATGAACGCATGTGGGACTTTCTTGAAAGAAACAAACAAACAAACGCCATTTTGTTGAAGCTACTCGCGCCATCTATTGTAAATTGGATTTACTACCCCTATACAAATTACGTTGAATAACTAACGGGATTTCATATTAAGAGCCTCATTTTCTATACCGGTAGTGGAGAGTGCTTCTCGCATCCAGTCGGCCGTGTCTCGTCAATAGCGCCTGGAAACGAATTGCCTGAGCTGTCATTTGCGTTACGTTTTATAGTGACTTGTATTCTCTTTGACATTTTATGTCACGTTACGGAAAAAAAAAAAGTATCCTATGTCAGTCTCCTGGTTCTAAGCTACCACCACACCAATTTTCAGCCAAATCGGTTCAGCCGTTCTTGAGTTATAAATAGTGTAACTAACACGACTTTCTTTTATATATATATATAGATGCTTCATATAGAATAAAACTCTGATATTTATGAAATATTATTTTAATACACAATGCTGATCTTCCTCATCCAGTGAAACTGTCAGATTTTCTTAAATATTTAATATATTGTCGGAGCACTATACTAAATTTTCAAATAGATTTTCTCGACATTCCTTAATTTCTGTCCTCTAACTTCAATGTTTCATAAAATAATCTGTTTTTAAGATAAATACTTCTCATTTTCACGAAAATGATTGCAAATTTACCTACTATCAAAATATAAAATAAACCAAAAATGAGATTTTCCAGCTTAAGGTATGGTTTCCTGGAGAACGTCACATATAGAGGTTATCTTAAATCTTGGGTAAATATGTAGACTGAGAGTTCTCCAGGTCGAACATCTTTGTTCCGACTATCGAGCTGATACGGAATTTCTTGTTCAAGATACTTATTCTATTTCTCTGTTTTTGAACGTAAATAAAAGGCAGCAGAACTATTGATTTCCCCAAGGACATTGGCCAGGTGATTTTTATATGGCATGAATCGTGCAAAAAATTAGGCCTGAAATATAAGTTGTTGAATTTCGTACATTTTATTTTAATATCAAGCCAACAGTTCAAGTAATGATCTTATTGTCTTAAGGACATCTTACACCATACATTAGTAAGCATTTTCCTGGAGCTGTGAAATGATGAGCCTAAAAATAATTCCACTCTTTAACATTTAAGTTATCAGCTGGTGTGTCATAGTGCGTCCAATGATGTAACATTGTCAGCGAGCAGTCAGTGAGTGGGTTTCAGGTGTGCTGTTAGAACGATTATTTGATAAAAGCCACAAAGAAATACAAGTTTCCTTGGGCATGATATTACTAGATAAATTTAGGTTTAGGCAACCCACAACAGCTGTTCACCCCTCAACGGGATACACGCAGCCATTCCTGGCTGCAATGCACGTGGTAGCTGCGGATTGATATGTTCTATAGGACTACAGTATTTGTTACCGCGAAAACTGTCAAAAAAGTGCAAAGTTACAGTAAACGAACTCTAGTATTGCCTGCATTCCAATATTTTTGTTTTAAGTTTATATTCATCATGAATTCTTTCCTCAAGACAGAATCCATACCATTTAAAAACTCATCCAAATCCTCTGGTGCATCTGCTAAAATGACTGATATCAGCGAATCTCAATGTTGAAATTATTTCTCCTTGAATTTTTCTCTAATTTCCTTCATTGCTTGTTCAATGTATAGATTGAAAAGTATGGGTGATAAGTTGCAGCCTTGCCTTTCACCTTTCTGAATACCAGCCCCTTAGGCTCGAATAACTGCTGTCTGGTTTCTGTATAGCTTGTAGAGTACCCTCCTATCCCTGTACTTTATTCCAATAGTTTTGAAAATGTCTTAACAACTTACTCCGATCAACATTATCAAGCCTTTTCTAAGTCTACAAATGCCATGAATGTTCTCTTATCCTTCATTATTCTAGCTTCCAAAATCAGCCTAAGACCTAGTACAGCTTCCCTTGTTCCTACGTTTCTCCTGAAGCCAAACTGGTCGTGACCCAACTATGTTTCTATCTGTCTTTCCTTCTTCTTCAGAGTTCGTCCCACGTGGCTGCGAGGTCCGCTTCATGGATCAGTTGTCTCCATTTTGGTCTGTCTGAGGTCTCATCAGGATGGAGGTTCACACTTTTTATGACTTGATGTAGCGTTACACACCAATATTACGGAGGTCGTCCTTTTGGTCTTTTGCCGACGACTTCAAGTGTATATCCCGCCATGGCAATAGTTTCACCTCCTGCCTGTAAAGTATGTCCAAACCAGCGAATACGGCCGTCGTGCATTTTGTCTGTCATTGGAAACGTTATCTTAGTAAGGCCTGCTGTCCACCTTACCATCTTAGTCTCCATAACATCTGTCTTTCCATCCTCTTGTAAATTATTCTTGTCCCGCGTCCGGAAATTCGGTTAGATCTATACAGAGGTCCTAAGGTGAACAGCTTAGTTCCATGCTGGACAAGAAGGCAGGTTATGCTTACGTTATCGATGGTGCAACTACCAAGATCTCTTTGCCTGAGGTCTGTAGCGTGTTGACTGCAGAGCTCGTTGCCATCTATGAAGCAGTCTGCACTACAGGATGCATTAATTCACTTTCTCATGTGTACAGACTCTTTGAGTTCCTTGCAGTCAATTGCTACAAGTTTCCCGCAACACCCCCTAGTGCAGCGAATCCATGACCTACTAGCCGGGTTGTGACACTCGGATCGCCTCTCTGAGGCTTCCAAGCCACATGGGAATGGCGGAAAATGGGTTAGCGGATCAAGCTGCAAAAGAGGCATTATCGCTACTTCCTAGACCAATGGAGGTACCCGCTAGAGATTTTCACTCTGTTACGCCGACAAGTACTGGCATTTTGGCTAGCTGACCCAATGCCCAGAAAACTGAGATTGATCAAGGGAACTACTCGCATGTGGCGGAGCTCTTTCCGGTCACGGAGGGAGTCATTTTGTGTAGGCTAAGGATAGGTCATACAAGATCCACCCATTCGTACCTAATGAGAAGGGAAGACCCCCCCACTTTGTACCTGTGGAGCAGTTTTCACCGTGGCCCACATTTTAACAAGCATGTGGATCTGCTGACTTACGAAGAAACCTTGGTCTGCAGGTGACACTCGAACTTATATTAGCCGATGACTCGGTGGCTGCTGATCTTGTCATCCACTTTATAAGTGGGAGTGGGTTAGGGCCAGAAATCTAAATTTTCCAGTGAACATCGACTCAACGATTTGTTTGTTCTTGACTGGTGAATTCTTTCTTTTTCCGTAATTTTTGTTTATTTTTATTTAATTTTTTGTTTTATTAATTTTCGGTCTTTTCAAATTTAGGTATCCACCTCTAAATTTTTAAGTTCCATTCCAAATTTGTTTTAGTTAATCAGTGTTGAGATAGGGCAGATGACCTCGTAGTTCCGCCCCTTAAAACAATAACTAACTTTTCCATCCACTTTCTTCTCTCCTCTGCCACCACTCTTTTCGCCTTCTTCTTTCTTATCCGATACTCTTCTTTTCTTGTCTCTGTCATACTCTGGAACCACAAGGTGGCTTGATCAGTTGTGAATAGTGTTTTGACATTAGAGTTTTCTTGCAGTATGTGGAATACATTAGAGTATGGTCCGCTAGGTCGATCGTCAAGTCAAATTATGCGCGAATTATAAGGTGTGTTGGCATATATGTATCAATTAGGAGCTAGTTGCAGCTCTAAAGAAAGGCTAAATAAATACACTGCCGGCCAAAAGTTTCCGGACACTCTGAAAATTCGCTTATATCCTATTGTGAAACTTGCCTTGGTTCACCCAAGTGATTTACTGCAGTTACAGAACGCACGGGAACTTATTCTGATCAGAAACAGCAGTGAAATCTCATTGTTGGCGCCAATACTGTCCCATAAGGTGATTGGCGATCAGTTGCTAGGTAATATTCTTGTGTGTTGGCTGTTTTACAAGTAACAAATACACACATTTGAATTCAATTGTTGTTAAAATTTTCATGGGAACTAGTAGAAGGGTAATTATTAAATGTACTTTTTAATGTTGTATAGGTCTATCAGCAATAAATGGTACACTACAATTTTTAAACATACATTTCCATAAAGTCCCATCAATAATTCATTATTATTGAGTTTTCCTCATTTTTATTGCAGAAATGGGACAAAGAAATACTCTAAATATAGAAGAACGTTTCCCAGTGAATACTCCTCACAATGAGGGCTATTCGATTCGCAATATAGCCAGAAAAATTGAAGTTTTCGGGATCCACTGTTCATGACACATTATCAAGATGGTTGAGAACTGGATCAAATCAGGACAAGTAATGAAGTGGAAGACCCTGGGTCACTACCAAGGCCGAGGACCATCAGTAATATTGTCCAGCAAGAGAAACAGAAGGCTCACAGCAGGTGAACTTCAAGCAGAATTCAATAGGAGCCATGACAAAGAAATTTGTCACCACTGTGAAGCGTCGTCTTAGGTAAGCCAATTTAATGGGCAGGATAGCGGTGAGGAAACCGTTACTGAGGAAAGTCAACAGACAAAATAGACAAAATGGGCTATTGGACACAAAGAATGGACTCTTGAAGACTGGAAACGTGTGCTGTGGACGGATGAGTCCAAGTTTGAGTATTCGGGCAAAGACGTCGTCTGTATGTCCGGAGGAACTCGGCAGAAATTATGCATCCCAACTGTATTACTCCTACAGTCAAGCATTGAGGGGGCTCTGTGATGGTTTGGGGATGCTTTTCTTATGATGGAACTGGGGATGTGGGCAGAATAAAGGGAATTCTAAGGAAAGAAGGCTATCACAACATTCTTTCCAGGAGTGCAGTGCCTTCTGGCAAGCGACTGAAGGACATGGGTTCATCTTGCAGCAAGATAATGACTCCCTAACACAGGTCAATATTCTGCAAAAGTTATCTCAGTGTGAAACAGGAAGCAGGAGAACTCAAAAACATGGAATGGCCACCTCAGTCCCCCGACCTTAACCCTACAAGTGCCAGCTTGATTTCCTGTAGTGCCAGCACATAATCCTCCGATTTGTAGTCTGCTTATTAAATGCTAACAGTTACCTCAAATTTTATCAGAAAATTATGTTTCTTATATCAATATTTAGATCAGATTCTGTAGTTTAATTATATGTAGGAAATATATGTATTGAAGAAGTGTAAGATCTAACAATCACTTTAATAACGTAAAATCAAAAACAAAAAATTAATTAATTTGGATTTCAAGCCAAAATTGTCAGGAAAACACTTATCTGAGTTGAAAAATCCAATATACACAAATTGTTCCTTGATATGTTCTTAAGTCACCAGTAAACGTTTCGTTGCATTATGTGCATAACTTGGGTCACTACAGAAAATAAACTAGTTTCGGCCAAAATCATGTTCCACAATTGGAGAAGAAAATAGAGAAGGAAGTAACAAAAAGCCTTCGAATTTCTCTCAAGATTATGTTGAAATCCCATAGATCTAGGCCTAAATCTTAACCAGTCTTTCTCAGTTTCAGGAGGGATAATTTGTATCCAAGTTGTTTGATTAGCCGTAGTCCTACCTGCATTAGCAGCATCAAGTCTCTCTCTTGAAGAGGTACATCTTCTCCGGAATCACTTTCGCGATCACTATTTCCCGGCATTTGAGTCTGTTCTGGCCCACTCTCACCATTACTGTCACTACTCGTATCGTAACTATTATGTTTGACGTGTTCCACATCACTAAAATCACTTCCATCGTCTATTAATTCCGCAATAAGGTCAATATTGCTGGCAATGTTGACATCTCGAGTCGCCATCTTGACCACATGTAAACATTGAAATTTCAAAGCAAAGAGGATACATATCATGGAATATTTATGCAGATACGGAACTCCTTACGATAGGAAAAATAAACTTCAGACTATGCTTGACAACTTAGTATGTGTTATATGTCGACAGATGTCACCTCAGGTACCTTTATCGCGACTTTTATGAAGGTCGATTTTTTCGACGCTGGCACTACAGACACAGCGTTGAAAAAATCGACCTTTGGCACTTGTAGGGTTAACCCAATAGAGCTTCTGTGGGAAGAACTGGATCGCAGGGTGCGAAGAGTATGTCCTACATCATAGGAAGATCTTTGGAAGACTCTTCAGACTGCCTGGAATGATATTCCTTCCTCAGTTCTGCAGAAACTTGTTGAACGGAGACAAAAGATAGTGAAGAGTGTCCTCTGAGCAAAGAGTGGATTTTTCGACGAAAAGAAATTGTGATGTGTGGTGGTTTTTTTTTTCTTAATAATTTAATGTAAATTCCTACAAACATGGTTCTGTATGTTAAGATTACATATATTTTAACATTATTTGGAAATTAGGCTTCATTCGTCCCCCATTCTTTAAAAAACAGGAAATTTTATGCTGCCCGGAAACTTTTGGCCGGCAGTGTACCAGTAACAGAAGGTAAATGTTCGGAAATTAAGTAAGAGCTGTAGGGAAAGCTCAAAGAATTTTTAGTCAAGGGGTAAGGGTTAATTTAAGATTAATATTTAAATGGAATTTCATCAACATGATAGTCTCTGTCTTGTTCATTAGAAAAATAACCCCACAATATATCTTAACGAGTCTGTTTTTTTCTCCCCGTCTAGAACGTGAGTGAAAGTGAGGGACGTGAACCTAGAGGTGATGGATCTCAAGGACGTCCTCCTCGTCCCCGTTACCGCCGCCGCCTGCCTCGACAGTCTCGTGGTCCTCCACGTAACAGCCAGAGTGAGGGGGAAACTAAAATTAAGGTATGTAGACTTCATTTCAAAGGAGGTGGTAAATTTCACTAATATTCTGCGTGCATTTTCATTGTCCTCTAAAACAAATTATTCCAGTCAGGTTATGAGCAGAACCACAACAGTTTGTCTACTGGTCATGAGCAGGTGGTCATGTAATTGCCTCCCTCCCAACACCTCAATGATGAAATGTTTAACAGCGATGAGTTTCTTCAAACACTCACAATGTGGAGATTGGCATAGTAAGAAATTTCAGAAGTAGTTTTTCCATTGTTATTTACTGTATTCCATGTATTCTTGGTTTTTCAGTTTGAAATACTATCATTTCATAGAATGGCTTGCTGCAAGTTTTATTTATTCATGTGAACATGCCATTTTATTGGACAAAATTTCATTAAGCTGTCATCTAGACTGGTTTTTAGTTGGGAATCCCTTTAACAAGAAGCCAGTCATTCTACCATGCATAATCTTGTGAAGTTATGAAATTAAAAGTAGTTTAAAGTTTGTTCATTGGAAGTCATTACCCTACACTAAGTTTTGGTATCGAGTATCAGTTATTGCTATTTATTCAGTCAGCCCTGTGGTGTTGGTAGTGCACCTGCCTGTCACCCGGAGGCCCTAGTTCAATTCCTGATACCATCAGCGATTTTTAGGAATTGATGTGAAGGCTGGAATGGGGTGTGCTCTGCCTTGTGAGGACAATTGAGGAGCTGTCTGATAGTGAGGCCATACCTGCCAACTTTTACGGTTTATCCGTAAAATTTACGGAAATTGCAGCATTTTACGGTTTTACGGATGAACGGTGTCATTTTACGATTTTGCGGACAAAATTTTGAAACGATAATTTACATTCGATAATACCGCCCACTTCCGTACAATCGATTGTTTGCGTGGGTCGAAGGCAAGTCCACGATAGTCGATAGCTCGTTCTTTGATATGATTCGTACTTTTAACCGTGTGATGGTTGTGTCGTCATTTGTAATTGAATTTGAAGCCGGGATAACCGTTCTTCCATGTGTCGACAGGCTCTGCTTCGCATATTCTTTGTTCCTCTCCGTTCGCTCGTTGCGATTTAAACCATATTCTTTGACCACGTTAGTTGTTCATTGTTCGCGAAGTTGGCGTTCCTTGAATGTTTTCGTCTTTTAAGGTTATGGCATATTTTAATGAAGCGTTCGAGTTCGTGCTTCGCAGTTTCCTGTATTCCTTGGACTAATTACATTCGTTCCACGTGTGTGTGTGTTTTTTCTACCATGTGCATATTCTTTCTTCACGAGGTTGGCGCCGTTTTCATTTAATGGCTTTGTGTGTCTTGACATGTTTTAATGAAGTGTTGGCTGTCTTAAGTGTTTTATGTTATAATTTTATGTGACGTTCAGTGATCCAGGTTCCTTTCGATGTTTTAGTAGATATCGAGAATGAACAAATCCAACAAGAAACAGTACTTCCAGACATTTAAAGAATCATACTCGGTTGATTTTCCGTGCATACTAAAATCAAGAAAGGGAGAAAATTTTGCCTTTTGCACGGTATGTGGGTGTGATATTAATATTGCACATGGTGGAAAAAACGATTTAAGTAATCATGTGAAGTGCGGTAAACACATTAGTTATGTTAAATCGAAGGAAGATAAGCAAGAAAATCAACACCTTTTTTGCTAAGTCTGGAAACGTTGACAGTGACGTAATTAGGGCCGAGTGTCTGTTTACTTCCTTTTTGGTGGAACACAATGTGCCCTTAAGTGCGGCTGATCATGCTGGTGCTTTATTTAAGAAGATGTTTCCCACATCAGAAGTTGCAAAGAAATATAGTTGTGGTCGCACGAAAACGACATGTATTGTAAATAAAATGGCAAAAAATGCATCATCTGAAGTTGTTAAGGCCTTCAGAACAGACCGGATACAGATAAATCCCTTTTCTTTTCATCAGTGAGAAACTACTTTTATACTGGCTGTGACTACATCATCAACAAGTTTCCACTCAAGGATGAAGTGTTAAAGAATGCTCAAGTTGCTAGGTTAGACAAAATTGAAGATGCACAGTTATCTTCCATTCGTTTTTTCTTGGAAAAGTTTCCTATCATGTTATGCAAGGAAGAGAATGAAACTACAGATGAGGTGGTGAATGAGCTTCAGAGGCAGTTCACAGCTCTTCAGGTAGATGACACTTTGGCTGCACATCAAGATGCTGCAAGTGATTCCAGTTGGGCACAAATATCAAGAATTCGTGGAGCCGATGGACTTCTTAAGTATAACCGAATTTCTAGAGTATTGCTCTCTATTCTCACCATACCCCATAGCAATGCAGAATGTGAACGTTTTTTTTAGCCTTGTGAAGAAAAATAGAACACTGTTCAGGTCATCCATGTCCAATGAATCTCTGGAGTCGATTTCTATTTTACCGACAGTAGTGGCTGCGCGGGCTAAAGCGCTGCGTTAGGTCAAGGGGCCAAGCTCTCTGCTGACTCGGTAGACGCGTGGGTTCGAGCCCCACCATCGGCTGTCCTTGAAATGGTTTTCCGTGGTTTCCCATTTTCAACACCAGGCAAATGCTGGGACAGTACCTTCTGACAGGCCACGGCCGCTTCCTTCCACATCCTTGCCCAGTTTCATTCATCTTCATCCATTCCATCTCTCATCCCGACGCGCAGGTCGCCCACGGGCGTCGACTAGAAAGACCTGCACTCGGCCTCTCAGGAGGCTACACGAAAAAAAAAATCTATTTTGAAGACCAGGAGTTCTGGTCCCTGTTATGACAAAACATTTTCTCAAGACTGTTTGCAGGAAGCTAAAAAGGCCACAACCATGACTTAAAAGTCGAACTAGCATGTGATTTGCAATGTGTATTATATTATTTCTTGCCTGTGTTACGTTAAACATGTTTTATTGTTTAAAGCCTTTTTCAATTATCGTATATCAGCTTAATCTATCAAGGAAGTCCTGTTATGTCTGCTCCAAACCAATATTCACCACGCCTGCTGCTGATTAAAATGGATTTCTTCTTGATTGTTATGTTCATCTACAAATCATGTAAGTAGATATGATTTCATTGAAGTATCCTGTTTAAAGCATGAATTATTGTATTTTGTAGCCCAGAAGTATTATTATTTTCGTCAAGCTGGGGTATGTCGAAAATCGTTATTTTTTTTGTCGCGCGTGAGTTTTACTGATAGCCCTTTTCAAAAGTTGGCAGGTATGTGAGGCAGAGTCCTGGTCAGGAAATTCATACACGAATTGAAGGCCAGTAGGGGATGGACTACTTGTTTTAAGACATTATGGTCTGAGGCTACAAAGAACAACTCTTTCCCAGCAGCTTCCAAACACAGTTACGGAATGTTGTCAATTTATTATACCGCACTGTACATCGGAGATACCAGTATTTTTTGACATGGCAATGGAACACTACAGTAACTGAAGCAGGGTCAGTGTCTTAAATAGGTCAACAGGAGGGGAGAAACTCCACTGCATGATGATGTTGCTTCTTTCTGTAGGTGGAAAAGAAAAGCTTGTCTTTCATACAACACAGTACATCAGCAAAACCCTTCTAAAAGGGCACTGGTGCAAGAATACATGTTGGCATTCAAGAAAAGGGATAGATGCTGGTCGATTAAATGCAAGACTGTATTTGAGTAGTGTGAGGTCTGCGTCCTGGGTCTATTTTTACAACAGGCCATGCTAATAATGGACGGTTTTTGTGGCCACCTCTTAGAATCGGTTAAAAATGAGGAAACTAATCTCCCCAAAATTCTTGCTGAGATTCCTGTATGATGAACCTCATTGCGTTGTAACATTTTGTTATTCAGATGATATGACCGCCATTTTGCGTATATTTACCGTACACGATTGGGCAGGTTGTCGAATTGTGTAGCCAATAGGCTTCACCTGATATCCAATATAAGATGTCACGCTATTGGCAGTGTAGAAGCGCCAAGTTTAAAATCCGCCAAGGAAAGTTATAGTGTCTAGTCTGTTTTGCTGCATTCTTTTGTTTTGTATTCTTTGTATCGTGCTTCAAAGTGGTGTTAGCGATAGTCTTCTTCTCTGTTTCGTTTTAAACACACTTCATTTATTGCAAGAACTGTCGGCGTTTGTGTGACACATTATTGTTATATTAACGTAAAATATGTGGATATACGTGCTTGGTTGTGTTGACAAATGTTAATGAGGTGTGATAGTTCAGCAGCATCACTCATTCCCTAATTGATGCATTCACCCTCCCTATGTTCAAATAAAAATAAAGTGTGCATTTCTATGTGTGATATTTTGTATATTCAATCATATTTCTTAGATACTAAGATTTTTGCTTAGCAAGAGATAGTAGTGAGTCATCGGGAGGTAGGGAATAGTGGTGGATCAGTGAGCTATGGGAGTCTCGTGGGCATTTTGATGGTTATGATGGAACGTCGCAGCATTTATACAAAGTAATAAATCAATATTTAAATTAAGGTGTTATATCCTTTTATAAAAAAATATATTGCCAGCATTGAAGTACTAATAGTGTCATGTTCATTTTTAATACCACAATGTGTAAAGTAATCAATTACATTTTCCACAATAATTTCCATTTTCACAAGTGAAACAGTTCGTTTGCTTGCAATATAGGAAAACTTCTTTCAATTATTATTATTATTACCGTATAACCTGTCATATCCGGACTAATGTGGCGACCGACCGATCTGGATATGGAAAAATCCGGGTATCACAAGGCTATTTTTACAAATAGCTAGGTGACCAGAAATAATTCAAGAGTTTGTTGTTGATTAATTTTAATGTTTTTAACGGTTTAGTATCATTTTGTTAACTGTATACTGCACATAAGCTAAGAAATAGAATTGCTTTAAACTAAATTACAATAATTAAATTATAATACAGTAATATGCTTTACAGTACATGTACTGTACTTAAATAAATACACTGTACATTCTGCTTCTACATAATTTTTTGAAAATGTTTGTCATTTTCTGTTGCTTCACGCACTTCACTTAGGCCTACTGTTTCTACATTAGTTTTTGAAAAAGTTTGTGATTTTCTGTTGCTTCACGCACTGTACACGCTTTTTGGATGCCATGTCCCTCAATCTTCTTAAAAGCATCACTTCAGCCACACTAGTTTCATCTTGATTTTCTACATAAGTGATTCAAGATTCTATGGTCTTGAATGCCTCAGAGTGACTCATAGGGGCGTTGTCCTCTTCTTCGGGTTCAGATTTTTATCATCATTGCACACCATTTCTATAATGTCACTGTCTGTAATTTCGTTGACTTTGTCTTCATTTACTAACCAATTTATGGCTTCCTCATTGATTTTTTCACAATCAGGCAGGCATTGCACAAGCTCAGCAATCTGACGATTTTCTTCATTGCAGGCATAAGTTTCATTGACGTCTTCTGTTTTCTCCCCTGTCTATTTATCAGTAGCTTTGTGATCTAAGAGCTTCTTCCATGACCTTACCAGCGTCAACGGTTTTATTTCATCCCATGCCTGGGATACCCACAATATCACGTCTAACATGTCCACCTTCTTTAAATTCTCCATAACACTTCCTTTTTCGTCCATTCCAGTAATCAACACAGAAAGTAACCTACGGCGATAGGTTCGCTTTAGTGACTCAAGCACGCCTTGATCCATAGGTTGACAAAGTGATGTCACGTTTGGTGGTAAGAACACACCCTTTATATCTCCATCTTTAAGTTAGTCTTCACTTGGATGTGAGGGTGCATTGTCAAGTAGGAGCACTGCTTTTCTTGGCAAGTTATTTTTCAACAAATGTTTTTCCACTTGTGGCACAAACTGCTTGTGAAACCAATCACTAAATATTTCGCAGTTCATCCATGCGCTGCGCTGGTTTCTGTACCAAACTGGTAGGCCAGACAAGTCTTTAAAGTTCTTGAAAGCCCTTGGCTTTTTGGATTTTCCAATGAATCCTAATGGAAGCTTGTGATCTCCTGTAGTGTTGCTGCAGGCTAAAATGGAGACCCTCTCCTTTTTCTTCTTATACTCCGGTTCACTGTCTTCTTTCTTGGAAGCCAAAGTGTAGGTGGGAAGTATTTTATAGTTGAGCCCAGTCTCGTCGCAATTATAGAGCTGCTCTCCAGTAATCCCATGTTTATCAATTAGACTGTGTAAAAATATTTTAAATTTTTCAACGTCTTCCTGGTTAGCCGATAGCTTTTCACCACTGATCTGTAGTTTCCGCACACCAGGACGATTTTTCCAGCTTTCCAACCACCCCTCACTTGCTTTAAAACTGTTCATCCCCTCCAATTTCCTTATTAACGTGTAGTGCCTTTTCTTTTAGTAAAGGACCTGAGATAGGTAACCCTTGCTCTCTTCTTTGGGTAAACCAAAGAAACAATGCCTGATTAACTTGGTTGTTAGCTGCCTTTTTCATCATTTTAAGTTTTTTAACACCACTTGTTGACACTTGTGACGAGCACCACTTTTCAATATCTCTCAGAGCCTTTTTCCAGTCACTCACAGTGCTTGTTCCTACTCCCATATCCGCGACAATCTTCTTGGCTGTTTCACCAGCATCTAACCTTTGTAGAGCACGGAACTTTTCTTCCATCGTAACAACAGTTTTTTTTCCCCCTTTTTTCGGACATTTTAGCAAAAAAAAAAAAAACATGGTTAAAAGATAATAATAACGATAACAACGGTAAACAGTAACAGAAACACACTCGCAAAACAAACTGTCGCTTCAAGACTCACGCACAGACTGAAGGGTAGAAAGAGAGGCAGCCTCGTGTTGACGTTGGTAGCAGGCAGGCAGAAGCCGTGAATGGAATATCGCTTATTCACACAAAGGGATGAGTTTCCGGGTAGATGTCGTTGACCGAGTCAGGTCACAACCCCTCGCGGTCAAGCACGCACACAGCCTTCCAGCGCTGCAACTTTCACTCGTCCTCTCTGGCTAGCACACTAATGTATCCTCGCTCTCAACTACGACTTAAAAATTCATTCGGAGATGTGTCCGGATATGGGAGGGTTCGGATATCACAGGTCCGGATGTGACAGGTTGTACTGTATTAACTGTATTTGCCACATTGGACCACTTGAGTCTTCCATGTACACTTTTTCTTTGAAGTTTGTATTGTTTGATTCTTCTTATCTGTCCAGTACTCCTTTATTCGTTCTGATCGCTGTGTTCTCAATTCGTTTCTGCTGAAAATTTGTGATTCTTAAGAAGGGTGGTAGTTTTATTCTTGTTCTCTGCATCTGTAATTTCGAGTCCAACTCTTTGGAGATCCTCTTGAATGTCTTCGATCCAATGCCCTCCAGTCTCCTAGATTTCTAATCACTAGTGTTCGTAAAATCGTGTTTTCTGATAATCGTAGGATGTGAAAGAAATAAGAGATTCTTCCTTCATCATGCTGGTAACTGGGTCAATCTCGCGATACACTGTTTCATTGGAAAGGATTCTCCAGTCTCCTTCAACCTGATACTTATTATTTATGCAGGTTCTGATAATTCTTCTTTCAATTTTGAGGAGCTGATCCGTTCTTTCATTTTTTAATTTGGAACAAGGAAGTCTGGAGGATTCTCCCAAACGAAACTGTCTATCGTGAGATGATCCAATCACCAGCACGATGAAGAAGAAGAAAAGTTTTTTTTCCTCCACATCTTACGACTTCCAGAAAACAGAATTGTACACCAACTAGTGATGAGAAATCTAGGAAAGGAAACTGGAGGAAAATGGATCCAAGGAATCCAACAAGATCTCAAAGCAGTTGGACTCAAGATAACAGATGCCGAGGAGAAAAATAAAATTAACACCATTCTTAAAACACAAATTTTCTTCAGAAATGACACATCCTATGAAGATTTCAGAAGAGTTGAGAAAATCCCGATCTGAAAGAATGAAAAAGTACTAGAAAGAGTGCAAGAACCAAGCAGTACTACTTTCAAAAGAAGTGATTGTGGAACGACTCAAGTGGTCCAATGTGACCAATCAAGATTACTAATAATAATTACCAATTTTCTTCTCATCGAATAAATATTGAGCTTTTTCCTGAATAAAGGCATGTTGAAGTAATCCTGAAACTAATATAACACCAGGTGAATTTTTACGAATTGACTTAATTCACTATAACAAAATTTCACTATGACAAATTAATTTCTGAGGTCCCCAAAATTTCATTATACTGTAGTCCATTCCTGAAGACTTTCCAAATAGCCTGTGAAAACCCTAATGCAGAATTCCTGGGAAATATACACCATAATTGCAGTGAAACACAACAAAATGGCTTTTTCACTAAAAGGAGAGTTCTAGGGCATTATTACAAAATGCTACGTGTAATTCATGACTTGCTGAGGGACAAAACACTAAACCTGAATTCTTCTTAATTTCCAGTTTCCAGTTCCCTGGGTCGGGTTGTGAATCAAGGACCTCCACTGTTGTCTATCCCTCCACCACTCATTTCCTTCTTCCAATACATCTTTTCTTTTACTTCTCTATGCTTTCCTTCACCGTATCTATTCACCTCTTTCTGGGCCTTCCTCGTGGTCTCCTTCCTGGTATTTTCTCCATAAATATTCTTTTTGGTACTCTATATTCTTCCATTCTCGTCATATATCCGTACCACTTCAGCTTACTGGTCTCTATCTTGTCTTGCAGTTTTGAGAACCCAGTTCTCTCCCTAATGTCCACATTTCTGATTTCATCCCTCCGTGTCTTCCCAATTATTCCTCTAAGGATCTTCATCTCTGCTGCTTGGATTCGGCTTTCATTGCGTTTTGTTGTGGTCCAGGTACCTGTTGCATATGTCAAAATTGGTGTGAAATATATTTGAGAATAGAACTTTCTTGCATTTCTATGGGACTTCCTGGTTCCATACGAAACCTCGCACACACTGGTAAAACCCATTAGCTTGTTGGATTCTCTTTCCAATTTCTTCACTTATTGTACCATCTTCTGTGAATGCTCCCCAAATACTTAGAGCTTTTCACCATTTCCAATGGATTTCCATTGACTTCCTTCTCTCTTTCTCCCTTCTCTCTTGTTTCTTATCACTACAGTCTTACTCTTCTCCACACTTATTTTCATTCCATATTTCTCTATGTAAAGGGATCATGTACAAGACTTACTTTGTGCCCATCCTAACGTATGGATCAGAAACTTGGGTGATGAGGGAGAGAGATCAAAGCAGAATACAAGCAATGGAAATGCAAGTTTCAGAGGAGTCGCATAGGTGTAACTAGAATGGACAGTCGGAGAAATATTAAAGGAAGAACCCCTACAGGACAGAGTTGAAAAATCAAGTCTACAGTGGTATGGACACGTGAAAAGAATGGGAGAAGAGAAAATACCACGGAAAATATTGGAAATGGAGTGGAAAAGAAAGAGACCTAGAGGAAGACCAAGGGATAGGTGGATAAAGGGGGTGAAGAAAAGTGTCGAGAGAAGAGTTACAGAAGAGAAGTGGTGGATGGACAGAAAACGATGGAGAGGCTTGTGCTCCAAGCAGACCCAACCTGTGGTTGGAAATTGCTCTAGTTGATCATGATGATGATGATGATGATGATTTCTCTATCTCTTGATTCCATACAGTAACTTGTTCTTGCACTTCTATTTCATTTTCTCCCCATATTACTATGTCGTCTGCAAAGAGTAAAGCCTTAGTCTCCTTGCTTCCCATTTTTCGTTGCACACTCTGGTGGATTTCATCCATAACAGTTATAAACAGAATAGGGGAGAACACACTTCCTTGTCGAAGTCCCGTTTCAACACTGAAGCAGTTTGTTTGTCCTAGCTTGGTCTTCACACTCTCGCACACTTTTCATACATGGCTACTTCCTCAGATATACTAGAACATTGTGTAGATGCACCTGGCTTAAATGAAACTTTGTTATAGTTTGTTACCAAATCACACAACTGGACTACAAAATATGCTATGGACATGGTTTAGGTTACTTCCAAATTCTCTACTTGTGGTGAAAAACAAACTTAACAAAAACAGCTATCAATCGAATCAATCTTCAATTCACAAAATATTTTTGCTATTAAGCGATTAGTATTCAGAGGGAACACTGTATTCATGATTGAAGGCTGTTATGAAAATTCAAATCGGGGCTATGTAGCTAATATTCTCTGGGTCATACACAGTCTGTTGGTGGCATGCAGAAGCTTAGCAGTTTGAAAAAGATCTCTATACATTAAATTATAAAATATTATAACTTTTCTGTATAACACATTGCATTTCCATAAATTTTATGGAAAACAGTATGCAGGTATGTCTGTATTTCCATACCTGCCAACTTTTATGTTATTTCCGTAAAATTTATGGAAAACGGTGAGTTTTACAGATGAACTATAATATTTTACAGATTTACATACCGGTACCAAGACAATCTTCTTAAAATTCGCGCCAAAACAAGCTTCCGCGTACCACATATACATGTTGTGTGATCAGCGCACATTCGATACATTGCTCTGAACTATATTCATCGGATCATTACAGAATTTATAATAATAAATAAATAAACTTTATAAAAAAAATAGTTCTTTGTGGAGATTTCAATATTAACTGTTTAGAGGAAAGTACGGAGAGAAGGGAATTGCTAAATTTGTTAAGTTCCCATCACCTAATTCACACAGTAACAGTACCCACAAGAATAACAAAAACTAGAGCAACCACACTTGACCAGATAATTAATGACTATGTGAACTGCAACTGTGTTGAAGTAATCATTACAGGTTTCAGTGACCACGGAGCTCAAATAACTCTAAATATTTCAAACCCAGTTTACAATGCTCGGTTTGATAAATGTCGAAGCTTTAGTCAGCACAATATAAACTATTTCAACAACTTGTTATAAGGAGATACTTGGGAAGGTGTGTACAAGTCAATAGATACAAACAAAAAATTCCAAGAATTCATTAATATTTTCCTGTATTATTTCGATATTGCATTTCCTTTGAAGAGTGTCAGACTGAAAGTTTCTTCTCCATCAAAACAATGGCTTACTCTTGGAATAATTACTTCATGCAAAAGTCCTCCACGATTTCAAAGTACACACAAAACCTCCAATGAATTTAACATGTATTTCAAGATGTATAAGACCATACTTAACAAAGTTATAAAATTAGCAAAGAGAATGTCAAATGATAATTATATCCTGGAATCTAAAAATAAAACTAGGGCTATGTGGAATTTCATAAGAAATGAAACCAGGCAAACAAAACCGGCAGTAAATAACATAACGTTATCAGAAGACTCCAGATCAATGACCTACGAAGTGTCTCAAGAATGTTTAATGAGCATTTTGCTACCATAGCTGAAAAACTACTAAATGTAAACAATATACAAGCAATAAAATCAACACTCGGGAATATAACATTTAATGGAAAATCAATGTTTGTTGAAAATGTTACAGAAGCAGAAATCCTTAATATTGTAAAGAACCTACAGAATAAACATTGCTCAGGAGTTGATAACATTCCTGATAATCTAATTTAAAAATGTATCCAAAATATAATTACCCCCTTAACACACCTCTGTAACCAATCTCTCATGTCAGGAAATATTTCCAGATATCTTTAAAATTGCAAAAGTAATTCCATTATTTAAAAGGAGGAGATAGAGAAAATGTAACCAATTATAGACCTATTTCTTTATTGTCGATATTTTCCAAAATTTTAGAGAAGATAATGTACAACAGTCTAATTAGCTTCATAAAAAAATATTAATTGTTAACTGACTCTCAACATGGCTTTGGAGAAGGAAAATCAACATCGTCAGCAATTTATGAATTTGTAAATCCTGCTTTTGAGTAACTTGATGAAAGGAAGAGAGCATGTTGCCTGTTTTTGGACCTGTCTAAAGCTTTTGATGTGATAAATCGTCAGATACTAATTGATAAACTTCATCAATATGGTATCGGGGGTATCGCTAGTAAGTGGTTTCAGTCCTATTTAAATAATCGCCAACAGATAGTCAAACAAAAATGTTTAGAAAATACCACAAATATATTTAAATATCACCACTCAGATCCTATGTTTTTGAAGTATGGCATTCCGCAGGGGTCCGTTCTAGGACCACTACTTTTTCTCCTTGACGTAAATGACTTGCTATTTCGGATACCTGCATTTAAAACTGTATTATTTACAGATGATAAAAGTGTTTTGATGAGGGGTGAAAATGACACTGAACTTCTTAAATCAGTAGAGGAAGTAACATGCCAGCTGCTCTTATGGTTCAACAATAATGGACTCCTTATCAACACTAGTAAAACAGTGGCTCTTAATTTTCACACATCTCTGAATAAAAGTGTTAATACCCCCTCCATAATCTTAAAAATTACCTTAACATTGGTAACGCCTCTTCTACTAAATTCTTACGCCTTTGGTTGCAGGATGACCTAAAATGGAACTCGCATACCACTAATCTTGCCAAGAAACTACGCTCAAGTTGTTATGCATTAAGCGTATTAAGACAATCGACTAGCTGGAGAACTGTTCTTAGTACTTATTTTGCTAATTGCTATTCACTGATGAAATATGGAATCATATTTTAGGGAAATTCACCTGCTGCTCACCAAATCTTTATTATCCAGAAAAGAATAATTACAACAATGAAAGGAACTACTCGATTGCATACAATGTAAGCCTCTGTTTAAACAACTGCAAATTTTACCTTTACCAAGTACAGTATCTTACATCTTTGAACTTCTATTATTTGTCAAGCAAAGCTTAGGAAATGAGGATAGCTTTGAGAGAATTCAAATATACATAACTACCAGACCAGACAAAACAACAATCTTCATGTACGTGCTGCAAATACAACACAATGTAAAAATGGTGTATTTCATGCAGCTATAATGCTATATAATCATTTGCATAATAACATTAAAAGCACAGCAAATTACCTAAAGTTCAAAATAAGGACTAAAGAGTTCTTGCTGGAGCACTGCTTCTACTCAGAGTTTTTAGAGTATCAATAGTTATGTATTCATATGACTAAATGTTAATGATGTAAGGTTATCCTTGTGTAGGCCTATATTATTATTGTGATTGTTAGTTAGTATTAGTATAATTTGTAAATTGACATGTCCTATATCATTGTACAATGTACATTATATGATTCAATGGATAAATAAAAATGAAATGAAATACAAATGCCAATGATATGACAGTTGGAGTGTGAAGAGTGCACGGAAGTTGCACTGGGAACAGCCCATGACTGCGAGAGCGTTACAATATTCCTAATTCTCCTAGCTCCATAACCTAATGTTGTTTCCGCTACCCACAATGCAGTGGGACCGCACGTGGTTAGGTGATCGAGCTGGCCGTGAGTTAAGCGAACACCTGTACATTCCTAAACCATCAACAGATGAAACGAAAATGAATCTATCCTTAAATGTGAACGTTAATATTTCCAATGCTCGACGACGAAAAAAATCGTATTCATACGTTTTAGATTTAGATAAAGAAAGTCTAGTGTCCAATGCAAAAGTTCTAGGCTATCTTTGTTATGTATTCTGCACTATTAACATTGTGTGAGTCTCCGGAGCTGAAATGAGAGCGCGTTGGACTCTGGATTGAAAAAAAAAAATGGGGTTGTTACTACGGAAATGATACGAGACATCACAGTTGTTCATTGGGGTGGGGGCACTAGTACTGTAATATACAGTAGCAAGAACATGCATTTTCATGCTGGATTCCAGGAATGTTACATAAGTGTTCGAATGTGATATTACACGAAAAAATCTTAAGATGTACAAGTCAAATACAGCTATTGTCTTCTTTTTGTTAAAATGTAATAAAATAATACCGAGGGAAATTTTACTTCGATGCGAGCACTGGCGATTAGAATCTCCTTCGATATGCTACGTTAAAATCCATGTCCGAGTTTTAAATCATGGTTTATTGTATTCATTTAACTTTCTGTTGTTACAGGCCACGTGGCATAACCTACTAATTCGATTGTATTCTCTTCATAAATTAGCAAAATTCAATGTACTCTTCATAGGAATGCATCGTAAGTGAATGAAAGTGGTAACGTGACTTGGTAAGTGTGGCTTGATATATCCACACTAAAATGGAGCACAGGCTGTCGTTCAAGAAAGTATGCCTACAGCTGGATTCGAAGCACCAGTCTGCCTGGTCTCGCACACTACGTCAGATCGGACTTACCGCCTAAGCCACGAAGATAACATACAGATAGCTCGCTAAACGGATACTAGTTGACTATGGCCGTTCCACCTCAATCCTTAATATCCGTCTCAGTCTTCGATCGTAGTTTATAGTGTTCATTTAATTTTGTACTATTGCAGATCACGTGGCGTAACCTATTAATGCGATTATATTACATGTACATGTGTTCTTCGAGGAGCAATGAATCACATATTCGTAGAATGGTCCTTAGAATTTGGCGCGGAAGTAATTACGGTCGTTTTTCCTCTGCTAGGCCCATGGCTCAGTTTACATTGCTGTCACAATGGCAAGGCGCAGGGCAATGTCAACCATCAAGAGAATTCCAATGTTAGTTGAGTTTCATAGAACTAAATAATAAGGGGCTGTCACTTGAATCACTCATGGATATATCACTTTCATCGCGAGATTCAAAAATTTTATCACTTTTGTGGTCGCTATCATCAAAATTAGCCGAATTGGGTGCCGGAATCTCTGCTTCGGTCAGACTGTACACCGCCATGTTGCTTCACTGAGACTGCTTTCCATGTCAAGGAAACTGAGCAGTTTTGCCGAGCAAAGAGAAACTAAAACACTCCTCTTGGTACCCTTCGGTTTCTGGAAGGGACCAGCACGTACCAAACGAAGTACAACAGCTCTGGCATGCCAGGTAACCTAGAAACGAGCGGCGAAGGGTCGACACACGAGCTATAACGCTAAGTAAATTGTGTCGACCTCAGGTAGACAAGAGTGGAAAGTGTTAAGCTTAATTTTCTATAGTTACAGTATTCAGATCATACCACGTTAGCGTTGAATATAATTTCTTGGTGAAGGCTTTGAATTACTAGGTTGTGAAAAATACACAAATGGTGCAAGCCATGTAGATACATTACATAGCCTAATGGCTTAAAGCCTTGTCTTGTCTTAGATTCTACTCAACATTAAGCTTTACATGAAAATATCCTGATTCGGATTTTTTTCTCTCTCTCCATTAACTTCGAAAAATAATCTTTCGTTGAGAAGCTTAATGTTAATTCTGTAGCCTGGCTACACATATGTGGATGGTTGGTATAGTGCCATTACCTTCCCTGTAGTAATGTCAGACATGTTTTTCTTCTCCTTCCTATTTTTACATGCAAAGTAGTGATAATTTTCATGGTTGTTCATAATGCTAAACACTTGGTATGTGGAGAAGCTATTTTTAAAATAATGGTAATATTTATCTTTCAGGAGACAACTCAGGCTGTCCAGAATACAACCACAGAGAGCAGTGCATAGAATAAATCTTACACAGCACTCTCCATGCCTCTTCAAGTAGATCAAGGCAACTTTTTAAAACTTAACATCCAATTTTGTGTTAGTGCATGAGATTTAAAAAAAGCAAGCAGACCTGATTTTTTTTTTTAGAGTGAAGACACCTCCTTAAGATGAATTTCTGATGTCCTTCCACTGGACATATTAAATCGACATAATCCATCTGTAACTATAAGGATCAAGGCTCAAAATGAAACCTTGCTCTAGAGGGTTTAAAGGTTATCTAGATATAATATTGTAGAATCAAAGTGATATTAATGAACATCTTGTTTTGTGAAACAGCTAGTTTATCAAACATAAAAAGGACTTCTTGTATTTTATTTTTTCCTGCACTCATATGATGTGCTCAGTGGATGGATTATTTCTTTGTTTGACAAGATGTGTATCTTTTGATTTCCTGGTATAGTTTTGACAATCCTGTCTCCTGTGTTAATTTTGTTAGCTTGTGTTCAATTTTCCATCAATAAGGAGCGTACTGTATATCTTGTAAGGTGTTGTGTTACTTTGTCATGTTCTGAAGCAAGTTTTTTGTCATCGCAAGTACGGAGTAAGTTTTGTTGCTATTGTCCTTCTTAAAATCTCAAGTTACTGTTGACATGTCAATTTGTTTTTATCGGGAAATGAGAAATTTTATGGTTTGATTTTGAGTCTTGCGTGCTGCATAATATTTTTGGTCTTTGGAGGCTTGTCCGAAGCACATAGCAAATGGAGAAAGAGGTTGAACGAGCTCTCTTTTAGAAGAAATGTTTGAAGTCTCTTAATTGAAGAAAAGTTGTTTTACCGTCACTATATCATCCAACATTAAACTCCCCATATCTCCGGGTCAGGCATGAAATGATTTTTTTTTTTCGCAGCTTTGGGGGTTTTGTGGAGTTGTTGGATTTAATAAAAAGAGTACTGTACTAAAGAATATCTTATGTATTACAACCTCTTTCTCATTACTTCCCCATTGAATCTGCTAAAAGTGTGTCCAGTCCTATGTACTAGAGGGTTTATGGTTAATAACATGTGTTTTTAAGTGTTTCTACAACTATAAATGGCATGAAATGGGGCTCTTGTGTATCTTTGCTATGTGCTAGATTGACTTCCTGTTTTTCGTAGGGTCAGGCAAAAAAAAGTAAAATAATGTAACCAACCTTGAATCCATGCTTGTCCAACAATGCATGTGTTTGATGAAATGAAAAAGAAAAAAAAAGAAAACATGTTACATAAAAAAGATGGTAGTGTACATGTTTGGATTATAATATATTAAACATCAAAGATCTTTTTATTTCTCCAGCTGTTAAAAACATCGCTGGGAATGAATTGGCCAGCTGGTGCAAAATATGAAACTTCGACAAATTTATCCATCACTATGAAATTTTAGGTGTTAGTTTCAACATCATGTAAGGAAAATGACTGACCCTAAGTATTAAATAGTCATGTTTCAATCACTGGCCAGCTAACATCTTTGGCATTTAGAAGAAAGCAATACATAATAAGCATAAAGAGCATTATGCATGAAATGAAACAAGAGCTTTAAAATTCACTTTAAAAGAACATCTCACTAAGTGTGAATTATTTATTAATTTCTAATGAAATGAGCAGTTTTGGTGTTCAAAACAAACAGCAAATTATTTGGCAATACCTGCCATATCTATGTACAAATCAAAATAATTTTTTCACGAAACATGTGCATTTTGAATAAACAAGCCAAAAAAATCGAAATATGATATTTTATTTCTGACCCTTTCCTTTTTTGCATATGACAAATCAGTGTAGTATATCTTTTTATGAGAATACGTAAGGATGGTCCCTTTTTTTCTCTCTTGACGTGTACTGTTGAGAGGTTATGAACCTATCCAATAAGACTACAGTACTCTCTCGGCTATCCAGCCTAATGTGGTGGAAGTAAAGCTGGATAGGTTGGAGTTCTATATTCTCTCTTCCGATCCAAGCCATACCATTATGCTTACCTTTCAATATAATTTTTCTTACTTTCATTCCACTTCTTTGGGCAGCACACCACTTTTCAATTTCTGTTAGATTTTTCTTCCAGTCTCCAACTGTACTTTTTCTTACCCTTAACTCCAAAGCAAGTTTTGGCCGATATCCCAGAATCTAGTTGCTTTATAGTCACTAACTTTTTCGTTTATCATCCATTCTACAATCTTTCATTAAAATACGGTTCTGTACAACGGAGCGCACAAAACAATTTACGAACATGTGCACTTTGAACTTTCGATAAACAACTTACGGAACAAAGAACACAAATCTGCTCTCTACATTTGTTTGTGAGCGCTGAAAGAGGGTTTCTGTGTTCAGTTTTTTAAGAGTTTTTCCGATAACTTATTCTATAAATACGTGTTAACAATACTGTACTGTACCTTAATTGTAGCTCCACATGTGCCAGGAGTACATGTGCATCAAATATTTGGAAATACCACATAGGGTTCTAGCAGGAGCCCGCTTTTTAAAGCTTTGGAAAAGTATTAAGTAGGCCGGTTAGCCGAGAGCGTGCTGTGTTTTCATGAATAACTTTTTAGCAAGGCTTGGAAGATGAGCCTACAATCAGGATTCAAATCTGAAACTCTGGCATCTGGGGCAGCTGCTTTTCTTCGTCAACGTTCTCGCTTGCTGAGCCCAAGGTTGCAGGTTCGAAACCTGGCGCAGTCAGCTGGCATTTGAGGGTGCCCAAATGCGAGGGAGCCGTGTCAGTAGATTTACTGGCACGTTAAAGATCCCCTTCGGGGCAAAATTCCGGCACCCCGGCGTCTCTAAAAGCCAGTGTAGTTAAAAGGGACGTAAAACCAATAACATTATTATTATTATTTTCTTCGTCAGGATTTCTCATTCCTATTCTGATCCCTGCCATAGTTGCTGCCAAGACGTGGTGGTAACATGTATTAGAAACAATACGTCGTCGATATGAAGTAAAATACACTTCTTCAATAGGTAGAGGTGTTAGTGTTCTTATTTTTTTGAAGATTTGATTTAAAATTCAAAAGGGGGGTGTTTTGTGTTTTTATTATTTTTTCGGGGGATGACGTGTTAAAATTTGGAAAGCGATAAGGTTTCTACAATAAGTGCATTTAAAAATGTAAACAATTAATAAAACAAAGTAAAACACAAAACAGCAGGGTAAACCGTTAAACATGGCTATGGAAGAATGAGATAATACTTATATGGAAGTCACATTTTTATTTTACATTCATCATCTCGATACACATTTCAGTGAATATCTTCTTCAGTTTTATCCAAATACTGCAGTGAAATCATCGGAAGTAGATCATAGTTAAAGTCTCAGCATTTACAGCTGTCAATTGTCGCCTCCTATCACTTATTAAGAGACTGTAGAAGCTGTGGGAAGGAAGAACAAGGCTTTCAGAGTGTGGTTCCAGGAAAGAACTGATCTGTCAAGGGAAGATTATAAGATTAAGAAGAAAGAAGCAAACAAGATTGTCGCAGAGGAGAGGAAGAAGTGGATGGTAAAGTGGACGGAGATGATGGAGGAAGACAGCAGAGGAAATAAGAAAGTTCTTTATGGGATGGTCAAAAGTAAGAGAAGAGGTCTGCGAGAGGATGTTGTAATGATGGACAAAAACGGAAATGAGGTACACAACAAAGAGACACTCAAGACAGTGTGGAAAGAGTACTTTGAGGATTTGCTGAATCCAAATGGTCATAGGGAGGAAGACAATGTATTGGAAGATGGAGAAGACAACACAGCAATGGAAAAGGACCTGACTTGGAGAGAACTGGAAATGGCTATAGACAAGATGAAAGGAGGAAGGGCACCAGGTGTGGATGAAGTGAGTGTTGAAATGGTGAAGGCAGCAGGGGAGGTTGGGAAACAGTGGCTGTACCGTGTGATGAGGGTGATATGGAAGGAGAAAAAGACCCCAGAAGATTGGAAGAAAGGATTAATTGTCCCAATATTTAAGAAAGGAAGCAGAAAGGAGTGCAGAAATTACAGGGGATTCACACTCATACCTCACTGTGCCAAGATATATGAAAAGATATTAGAAAGTAGAATACGAGCCAAAGTGGAGAGAAAATTGAGAGAGGAACAGTATGGATTCAGACCTGGGAGATCAACAGTGGATCTCATATTTTCAGTGAGACAGCTCCAGGAACACCACTACGAATTTGGAGAGGATCTGTTGATGGCCTTCCTGGACATCGAAAAGGCCTATGATAGTGTGTGTAGGGAGAAGGTTTGGAAAGCAATGGAAAACATGGGAGTGGAAAAAGGGACTGTAGGCAGAATGAAGGAGATGTATTGTGTAAGTGTGAGTTGTGTGAAAGTTGGAGGGGAAAGAACAGACTGGTTCAGACAAATGAGTGGCCTGAAACAGGGTAGTGCGCTGTCACCCCTTCTCTTTATTGTGGTTATGGACGAGGTAATGACACGGATAGCAGGAAAGATAGGAGAAGATAAGATGAAAGCAATGGTGTTTGCAGATGATCTGGTCTGGGGAAACAGGGAGGAGGAAATTCAGGAGCAACTGAAGGCTTGGGAAGAAACAGTGGGAGAGTACGGATGGAAGTTCAACATCAGTAAATGTGAGATCCTGTTAACGACCAGGAAAAAGGACAGACCAATGAGTGGGATAACACTTGGAGGTGGACAGCTGAAGAAGGTGGAAAGTCTCAAGTACTTGGGAAGTATAGTGGAGGAAAATGGGAGAAATGACAAAGAGATTACGGAACGTGGCAGACAGGCAGAAGCATTAGGAGCTTAGTGTGGAATAAAGATGTCCCACAAAAAAGCAAGGAAGTGTTATACAGAAGCTACTATATCCTGATACTGACCTATGCTTCAGAAACGTGGACAATGAAGAAAAGAGATATAAGCAGAATACAGGCAGGTGAAATGAAGTTCCTGCGAAATAGGATCGGAATAACAAGAAGAGACAGGGTGAGGAATGAAAAGGTCAGGGAAATGTTGAAAGATGAGCACTTGCAAGGTAGGATTGAGACATCAAGACTGAGGTGGTATGGACACTTAAAGAGAATGGATGAGAAGAAGATTCCCAAGAGGATACGAGATGCAGATGCAGAAGAAACGACCAAGGGGAAGACCAAGAGATAGAAGGCTGAAAGGAGTGGAGGAATGTGTCAAGAAGAGAGGCGAGGACTGGACCAGAGTGACAGCGGAGAGGTGGTGGGAAGAAAGAACTAAGTGGCGAGGCTTATGTTCCAAACAGACCCAGCCTGGGGCTGCAAACTGTACAAGATGATGATGATGATGATTTCGAAAATGACCTTTCAGAATCCACATTTGAACAAGGATAACACACACACTTTAATGCAGCTGTTGCATAGTCTCGGTGAGCAGGCCTTAATCCCATGAGGATCTCTGGAACATTCACATTATCTTCATGACTCAGTTGGTTCTTGATTGCAGTCAGGTAAATGCCGTGAGCCTCTAAAAACTGTTGAGACTCCATCTTCTTAAATTGGAGCAGTTCTGTGGGAGATACGTTCTTAGGTGCATGCCGAGGATCAAACAATGACCCGATGGCTTCTACAGTCTTCCTGACTGGATCCGTGGTCCTTAAAGTCCTGACTTTCACGTAAGCTTGGACTTAACCATTATCTGCATCTTTTGAGGAAGCTGTTGCAAGTTCTCGAGGATCGTATGATTGAACATTCCACAATCGCCTAATGTTGTTATTTGAGTCTTCAGTCTTTTGACTGGTTTGATGCAGAGCTCCATGCCTCCCTGTCCTGAGCTAATCGTTTCCTCTCTAAATAGCTACCACACCCTACATCCGAGGCAATCTGTTTTCACATATTCTAACCTTGGTCTACCCCTACAGTTCTTGTCCTCGACCCTTCCTTCCATAACTAAGCTTGCTATTCCTGGGTGTCTTAGTATGTGTCCTACTAACCTATCTCTTCTCTTCTCTTAGCAGTCGCCAGAAACATCTCTCCTCTCCCACTCGTCTTAATACTGTACCTCTTCGTTTGTAACCCTATCTACCCATCTGATCTTCCATCATTCTCCTTTAACACCACATTTCAAATGTTTCAATTCTCCTCTCTTCTGCTGCACCAATAGTCCCAAGTTTCACTTCCCTGGAGCGCCACGCTCCAGACAAAGGCTTTCAAAAATGACTTCCTAATACCTAAATCTATATTCGATGTCAACAGATTATTTTTTTTTTTTTCCATTATTTTTTTTTTTTAATATATATATGCTTTCCTTGCCTGAGCCAACCTACTTTTTATATCCTCTTTGCTTCGTCCATCACTGGTTATTCTGCTTCCTACGTAACAGAAGTCTCCTACTTCCTTCAGCTTTTCATCTGCCAATTCGATCTCCATAGAGGTTTCTGATTTATTTCAGCTGCATTCCAGTATTTTTGTTTTACATTTATTAATTTTCATCATTAATTCTTTCCGTAAGACGGAGTTCATACCATTCAAATCCTCAGGCTTGTCGGCCAAGATGACGATGTCATCACCAAATCCGAGTTGAAATTATTTCTCCTTGAATCTTCACTCCCACTTCAAATTATTCTCCAATTTCCTTCATTGCTTGTTCAATGTAAGGATTGAAAAGTATGGGTGATAAGTTGCAGCCTTGCCTTACACCTTTCTGAATACCAGCTTCTCTCTCATGTCCTTCAGCTCGAATGACTGCTGTCTGGTTTCTGTATAGATTGTACATCACCCTCCTATCCCTGTACTTTATTCCAATAGATTTCAAGGTCATTTAGCTTCCCAGCCAGTAAGTGAATTGTTGGGTACCTAGATCCCTCCAAGAAACTAAGAAAGTCCATAAGAGAGGCACCAACAACAGAAACACACAATGCTTGTAATTTTATCATTTGTATTGTTGTAGTCGACGCTTGTTGGATAAATTTGACCCCTGAATTTGAATCTTCCAATGTTTTGAAAAATATTACCAGATCTTCCACATGCGTGGCCATATACATTGCAGCCTTAAACCATGAATTCCATCTGGTACATACGGGCATTGGGAAAGCTAGAATTTCATTCTCTTTTTCTGTGTTTTCATGTTTCTCCCTCAGAAATGCAACGTAATTGCCTTTTCTTTTTTGCGTATTTAAAAAGGCATTCTTTGTCTTTACTCGAGACATGTTCAATTCGTCCAGCTCGTTTTCAAATATACAGCCGATAAGATCGACTCAAGGTACTCATCGACACTAGTGATGAAATTTCGGCCCAGTTATTCTATTTTCTTGAAACTGATATGACTGATGCTAAAGGTATAAACTAGCAGATTTCTAGCTTTTTTTTTTTTTTTTTTTTTTTTTTTTTTCTCAAAGAAATTTTGAAAAAAAAATCATGAATTTTTGGGACGTAATATCTCTGCTCCTATTCAACATAAAAGACTCATTGTTGCTTCAGATTGCTTAGCAATACGTTCCGAGTGTTGTATAGCAGAATAGATTTCGTAGCTTTCATAGGGCCAAATTTATTAAGGTTTTTCTAAAAATTCAATTATTCTCATAGAAAAAAATAACTTAATTGCAGGGGTCCGGACCCTTAATTTCAATGTAATTGTATTATTCTGCTATACAACTTAGTTGCATTACTTAGCTACAATTAAGTTTTTAAATGAAGTTAATATCTCTATTCTAAGTGTAGATTTCATCTGCCAAAGTAATGACAAATACTGAAAAAAATGAAACTTGAGAAAAAGTCACTTAAAGTTGAGATACACATTTAGAATAAAGTAGCTGACTTCTATTGCTCCTAAAAGCCTCCTGATGCATAGGTAGTGCCTTCTTCTTGGGATTTTAGGTCAATCTTGTGCTTCCTCCTCGCCCGTAAGTATCTCCAACGTTGTTTTTGCTCCGGAGTACACTGCTTCAGAGCCTCAGTAAGGTGCTCCTTATCTGCAGCACCTACGCCGGACACTGTATACTTGCCGGGATTGATCCCAGCCTTCTTGAGGATGTCCAGCTCTGACGTACAGCCGTTGTTAAAGTGGCAAATACTGTCCATTACTCCCAAGTTGCAGGGTTTTTCGTTCTAGGGCAACGTTGCCAAATCATGCCGTTGAAGGATTCATTGGGATTCTGTGTTTTCCCATGTAAGCATTTTGCCAGCATGTCAGGAGCAGTTAAGTTTCTCATATACAGGCTTTATAATGCGTACAATTTCTAATGGCAAACCATGCTTATGTTTATAGGAATCACGCTTACCATTAGCCACTGCCCTTTGAAATGAACACCAGCTTTCAGGACCTTCTGGGCACTTGCCGTGAAGATTGAGACTATCACTGGCACTTAGATGAAACAGTGTTGCCCAAATTGCCTTTGACATAGCCTGTATGCTATGTGTTCGACCTCAGTGCAATGAAAAAATAATTTTGCAGTTTATCAATCAATACACCCGTCAATTTTCCCTTGCCACCAAGCTTCTTCTCAGAAGCTAGTTTTCGGAGTGCAGTACCGACTCTCTTCTCATGGTGTCCTACACACTCCAGCTTCACTATCTCTTTACCATTATATGGATTCACATCGTGGACACTTTTAAAACTTTTCGAATCCCCATCACCCAAGTACTTCACATATTCCAAATTCCTATTTGCCTTGGAACGAAGGAAGATTCTAGCAGCACCCACAGGTTTCATACTAGGAGAAGAACCCTCGTAGTTAGCATCACATTTATGTTTGTGTTCCACTTCCCAAGCCTGGAAAGCAGGAGAATGTTTATCCCATTTCATGTGTTTCTTGCAGCCAGCACAATTCGTTGTTAATATTTCAGTATCAATTACCTTACCAGTGTCGATTGATATAGCTGTCACCACACCTAAAGACGAAGTAAACCCACGACGATGCCATGATCCATCAACTGACATCCCACATTCCCCACCAGTAGTTTCTCTAACTTTCTGTGCAGCTGACGGCATACTTTCTTCAGCTACTTCGGTGACGACGTTACTAAAAAAATTAACATGTCTCTGAAATGAATTCGTGGTCGGTGATGGAGGCATATTCATTAAATAAGAGAATTTCTTAGCATCTGCCTGACCACAACCAATAGCATGCATGCTGTACACCAATCTCCTGTTCACATCAGGAACTTGTCCTTGTGGTTTTTTTTTTACGAACAAATGTCTTGTGTTTGATAGCCACACTTCTTACATGATAATAATATAGAAATGCCTCAGCTCAATCTCTTATTAGCTACTTCGTTTATGACTAAACTACTACATGTCAAACATTCAGGGCAAGCTACAAATGAAATCATAGTCTGTAGGCATTCTAAATCAAACAGAACGTTCCCAGAACAAAAATTAACATCACTAAATGCGTCAGTATTTACAATGTCTGAACCTAACCTATGTGAATCACTTTTTGGCACACGATTATTCACATTATTAGTAACACAGTAATTTTGAAATTCCGTAGGTGTCTTTAGCGTGTTGATTCCCCTGAAACGCGTGATTTCCTTCTCTTTGGCGTATGAGACTAGGAGCCCATCTTTCAAAATAAATAACCTAAAGACCACATGTACAAAATAACTATCACTCACATGGCAAGGAACAAATCTTTCTTCCTTTATTTAGTCAAAGAATACAGCATGGTTAGTGCTACCATCTGCTGCCCGCCAGTAAAACTAACTTCTGAGTTTGAGAAATAAAGCGTTCAAACACATCCCACGCTTTGAATGAAATAATATTGAAATATCAAGCCAGAATCGTCAAGTTGTCAAAGTGAAAGCGTCTGAAACAAGTGCGCCCCGATCATTTAAATGTAAATAAATAAGCTAAATAACAAGAAAACATAAATTATACATTTCTGGAAACTAGATAAAACATACTTTCGTATGGGCCAATAAAAAAAATCCAAAATTTTCTTTAAAGTGGCTGTATGGAGGGTCGATGAGTACCTTAATGAGCCCAGCACTGGACATGACAATTCTTCAATCAATCCTTGAAGAGTAGTTACACATTTTGTCATGTAGCGTGCTGTGTCCGTAACTACTGCCACTACACACTCCCGTTCAATTTCATAGGAATTCAAGGTGTCTAATATCGCATTGGAGCAATTTACGCTATTGGCAGAATCTAGAACAGAGGCAGCCAGATGGGTGTTCATTTCAGTTGATGGTACTGATGGACGAAAAAGAATGTTGAAAACACACCTACTATTCTTGTCAGTTGTTTCGTCACATAGTAGAAACACGTCTTTGTTTTTTATATCTTCCCTAATTTCTTCCCTCCTTCTTTCGCCAATCAAGGGGATGTATTTCTGACGAATCTGATTTGCTGATGGTAAATCTTCACTTCTGCGAACGTACTTATTCAACCAAGTAAGGATAGCAGGATTGTCTAGTTTCTCTACTGGTATATTAGCTTTCACAAACACAGTAGTACTGTCCAAAATGAACCCTTCTTTCATATCCTTCACACTACTAGCATTTGATAATTTTTCTCTCAAGGTGACCACACTAACTTCAAGACCCGAATTTTCTCGGCGTTTTGAATGCTTCTCCGATTTGCAATGTTTGTCTAATGCGTCTTTCCTGCAATAATCTAACCGACAATCACAATATTTGCACGTAAGAATGCCACAAGAAATTATAAATCCTTCATTCTTATATTCTTTAAGTCTGTCTGTGGCAGAAACTGCTACCTTCGGCATTTTTAACCTCAACTGAGCGATGCCCAGTAACAAACACTGTTATCACACGGTTGACTGTAGTCAGACGCCAGTATAAAGTTATAACCACACGCAAAATTTATTTCTGAATTCATGTCATAATATTTAAATTACGTTGCGTCTCATCTTCCTGTACTGCTAAGTTCGGAACTACTACGACGAACACGTGGTCAACTGATTCACGAAAATAACTCTAGCTTCTATGATAACGCACAATTTGTACACTTTTTATTAAATTATATAGAATTCTGTTCTATGAATTACACTCGCTACCAATGTAACAGGAGGCAAAAGTAGTTTACAATATGAACTATCACATAACCTTTTGGAGGTAGTCGGCCAAACTATTCACACTGTGAGATAACAGCTGTTTACCACAGTGCTTTTTTTTTTTTTTAATATACCAAGGGCCCGTCAGCTAAGCTCCGGATGTACTGCAGCCTAAAGGCTTATTATACTGCCCTGTGTACTCAGCACCAGTCCATTATCCCTGTGTCTTTAATAAGATGGTACAGTCCCATGATGGACTCTGTTTTGATTTTTTTTGGTTCAATTGTCGGTCTCCCAAAAAGATTGAATCTTCTGCGATCTAGAGCTTCGCAAGAGCAGATTATGTGATGGGCTGTCTCCGTTTCCTTCCCGCAAAGTCTGCAGTCTAGGTTTCCTTTGATTATGCCCATTTTGTTTAGGTGCTTTTTCACGGGAGCATGGCCCGTGAGAAGAGCCACTATGTATCTTACCTGGATTTTTTTTACATTTGAGTAATTTTCCAGCTGTTTTCTTACATGGTTCATTGATGAACATTTTCCCATGTTTCATACCAGGGTTAGTTTTCCATCTATCCCTGTGTTCCTTTTTGATCCAGTCTTTAATAGCTTCTCTTATGGAGCATTTAGGTACTCCTAGAGCCGGCTCTGGTCCATAATAGATTGTTGCCGCTCCCTTCCGGGCGAGTTCATCGGCTTTTTCGTTTCCTTCAATGCCCTTGTGTCCTGGGACCCATATCAGTTTGACGCTGTTATGTTCCCCCAGTTTAGTTAGGGCTTTAAGACATTCTTCCACCAGTCTTGAGTTCACTTTAGGGCTTTTCAAAGCCTTCAGCGCTGCCTGGCTGTCTGAGTATATAATAATCTTCTTATTTATATAAGATATTTTCATATATGCATTGTAGTATTGCATAAACTTCTGCCTGGAATACCGTGGGATATTTTCCCAGGGGAAAGCTAATGCTTTTTCCTGGTCTCATTCCATATACTCCCGAGCCTGCCCCTGAGTCGTCTCTTGACCCGTCTGTGAACCAGATCAAAGTTTCCTCAGGATGCTCGGGTTTTGTTTTCCAAGAGTCTGTTTCAGTTATTACTTCAAATGTTTTATTGAAGTTGTATTGTGTAGGAGTGTAGTCTGATCGCATTTCAAGTATGGAATCTTCTACAATTTTTGTTATTGCTGATATTCCTGATTGTGAATCAGGAATATTTCCAGCTTTACCCTGTTTCAGCCTATGTAATGCCATCCTAGCTTCCCCTTTGATCAGAATGTCAAGAGGGGCCAGGTCTAGTAAGGCCTCCATAGCCGCTGTGGGGGTAGTTTTAAATGCTCCGGTAATTGCTAGGCAGACTTGTCTTTGAATTCTTCCCAGCTGTACCAGAGTTGTTTTATTTTGCACCTTGGTCCACCATACCAGTGCACCATATGTTAGAGGGTCTCAGTACCCTAGTATACAACCAGTGTATCATCTTAGATTTTAGTCCCCACGTATTTCCATACATCCTCCTCACAGTCATGAAGGAGGTTACAAATTTATTGTATATTGTTCAAATGCTGGTTCCAGGTCAACTTGGAGTCAAGAATTACTCCTAAGTATTTAACCTCTCCCTTCATTTTAATTTCTTCACCTTTTAGAAACAGGGAGTTAGTTTCCTTCGGATTTCTTCTTCTGGTGAATGGGACAATGGTTGTTTTGTGAGGGCTTATTTTAAGTCCCTCATTTTCTGTCCAATTATATACAACGTCAAGTGCCATTTGCATTCGTTCCTTAACGGTGTTAGCAAATTTTCCTTGAACTATAATGACGATGTCGTCAGCATAGCCAAAGATATTAAAGTCTAGCTGACTTACCTTTTTAAGCAGTCCATCCACAACGAGGTTCCACAGCAGAGGGGATAAGACCCCTCCCTGAGGACATCCCCCCGTAACCTTTGCAGACAGACTGCTTTCCATACATGTTGTGTGTATCACTCTGCTTTTAAGCATGGCTTCGATCCACCTGCAGGAGGTTTCATCTAGTCCTCGCTCTCGGGCAGCAGTGATCATTGATTTAAAGGAGGTATTGTCGAAGGCTCCTTCTATGTCCAGAAAAGCTCCCAACGCTACCTCCTTTTGTTCCAGTGTTTTTTCCAGTCTTTGTACTACTTGGAAAAGAGCTGTCTCTGTTGACATACCGGCTTGATAAGCATACTGGTTCCGGTGCAGAGGTCTCTCAGCCAATGCATCATCCCTGATGTGTCGGTCAAGCATTTTTTCTAGAGTTTTTAGAATAAAAGACATGAGTGTGAGAGGTCTGTAGGACTTAGCCCGGTCTATAACTTTCCCAGGTTTAGGTATGAATACCGCCCTACAGTGTCTCCACCCCATTGGTATATAACCTAGGGCTAAACTAGCTCTAAGTATTTTAATCATAATCCTTGCAAGCATTTGGAAGCCTTCTTGGAGCATGATGGGCATTATTCCATCACTTCCTGGGGATTTATACGGTTTAAATGAGAAGATTGCCCATTTTAGAGTTTCATAGTTAACCACCTTCCTAGCTGTTTCTCAGTCTCTCCTGTCAGTTTTTCAAGATGGAAACTCCAGTTCCAGGCTGCCCCAGCCTCCGGGAGGTTCTTCTATGATTTCCGACCCTGGGAAGTGTACATGAAATAGTTCTTCCATGGTCTCTTCCGCAGTTCGGGTGTATTCTCCATTATCTCTTTGGAGTGAGTTTATGCTGCTTCGGCTTTCTTTAGAGAGAATTCTTTGAAGTCGGGCACATTCCGGAGTCTCATCTATCTCCGTGCAGTACCTTCTCCAAGACTCTCTCTTTGCCAATCTTAAGGCTTTGTTGTAATCAGTAAGGGATCTCCTATATTCCTCCCATTTTCCTGATTTTTTAGCTGCGTTGAACAGTCTTCTTACCTGTTTTCTCTGGTCTGCTAGGTCTTTACTCCACCAGGGGATATTCCTGTTGGACTGCCTGGCTACCAGAGGGCAGGTTTCTTTGTAGGCTGAAATTATTGCTTCCTGTAATTGTTCTGCAACAATTTCAACTTCTTCTGTACTTTTGAAGTTTTTATTTATTCCCCTGAGATTCTGAACTAGTTCTCTTTTGAAGCTGCCCCAGTCAGTTCTCCGGGGATTTCTGTAATATTCTGTTTGTCGTTCTAATCCCGCCATGTCGAATATTATATATCTGTGGTCTGAACAACTTACTTCCTCAGATACATGCCATTCACTTACTCTACTCCCTATATAGGGGGTAGAAAAAGTTATGTCGATAACCTCCTTTCTGTTTTTAATAACAAAGGTTGGTTTATTTCCTTTATTCATTAAGTTCAAATTACGTTCCAGAATGAATTCTAACAAGGACTCTCCTCTGGGGTGGTTGTTGGTGCTACCCCAGGCCAGGTTGTGTGAGTTGGCGTCGCATCCTAAAATTAGGTGTTCACCTTCTTTTTCACACCTTGCTACTAAGTCCATTACTTCCTTGGTAGGTGGTAACTGCTCATCGTCATAGGGAAGGTATGCGGATCCAAGGATGATTTTCCTTGGCCCTTCCTTTGAAGATGTCTGGATAGCTACTGTCGTGAGGTCTCTGGAACAGAAATCCATCAGCGGCAGTATCTTGATTCCTTTTTTGGCCAGTATACAGGTTCTGGGAGTCTGGTTTGTCCGACTGAATATCAGTTCGCTTCCAACTCCTCCCAGTCCCTTTATTTTGCCTTTTACAGCCCAGGGTTCCTGAATGAGAGCCAGGTCACAGTCTCTCATCATCACACACAGTGCTGCCGAGGCAGCCCTGCTATGTTGAAGATTTATCTGGACCATACTCATTCGCGCCCTTGGGTCTGGGTTTACCTTTTAATGGTTTAAAGGTTACCTGACTTAGGCCGCAGAAGACCTTAAATTGTTTGGCTTCTAGCTTTTCATACGAGTTGAGGTCCACCGAGAATGCCAAAGTTTGGCCTTTCTCGGTCACCTTTCGGCTCATAAGATGCCATTCACCTACCTCAAGTCCTGAATTCTGTGCCTTCAGTCTCTTTTTAATGGTTTCCACATAATTTGTTACTGGTACCCAGACTAGGACCCTTGGCCTCCTTAGAAGGTCTTTGGAGTCTACAACTTGTAACTCCGATCCCTCCCAAGGGCTGCCAAGTCTGCCTATAGCTCCGGATAACCAGTGTTTTGTTTGTTCATTCTCACAGGTCATCCAAAGGATACCCTGTGAGAATTTATCTAGAAATTGTGGTGACACCTGTTCAGGGTTGTCATCCAACATTTCCAGAATTTTCCTTTTCACCAGTTCTGCTTTCTCCTGGTTAAGTTGTTGGATTTTTGCCATTACGGCTACCTTGATACCTTTAGCAGCGTCCCTGTAGCTCAAAGGTTGAGATAGTTCATTCCTTCGATGCTTAGGTTCTCGCTGCTTTGGGGTGCTTGATTCAGAGCGTGGTCTTTTTTGAGTTGAGGTTGAGGTCTCTTTGCTCCTGAACGGTTTGTTCTCCGTCCAGGTCCCTTCTTTCTTCTTCCTTTCCCTCATTAGTTTCTTCCGTTGTGCTCCAGAGAGTTTCTTAGGTTTGATCCCAGTTCCTGACGTACCTGGTACTGCCACCTCTCCTGGAGTTGTTTGTCACCTCCATTGTGGAGTCTTCTGATGTTGACAAGTCTATGGACGAGTCCATTCCTTGTAATGTCTTGGTTGAGCTTTCACTTGAGGTTGTTTCTTGGTTCTCCATTTGGGTCCCACGAGTATCGGAGAAATAAATAGTCCACTCAGACAGAGCTCTGGTTGTCCGAGCAAGGCTGCATTCTCAGGGAGGTCGCCCAGTTTCCCTGAGGCTCCGTTAAGGACACATCACCTATGTGCCATGCACCCCTTCAGCACGGATTAAGGCAAGCCACACTTAACACCTTGGGGTTGGGGAGGTGGTCCGCGATCTCTTATTCAATATATTCAGAGAAACACCTGTCCGGCTCGTCAGTGGTCAACTGTCGCTACCAGACAGGTGCCGGCTATCCGCCACCTGCCGACGCGTCACGATACCCGCTCAAGGTCCAGCGTTAGGGTTTGCAGGATGTTACTCCTTGCCAGGGACCCCAGCGCTTCAATCCAACGAGTAGCGAGAATATTGACGGTATATCGTAGTATCATCATCTTTCTTCGGCTTTTCCCAATTAATTGGGGTCACCGGAGCCAACCAGGCTCATTTTGGTTTTGGCCGGGGATTTAAGGTCGGATGCCCTTCCTGACACCACGTGATTTTTCAGGTGAAAATTCCACCCCGCTGTCACCGGGATTCGAACCCCGGTCGTCCGGGTGAAAGACGAGCAGCTAAGCCACTGCGCCATCACGCTCCCCGACAGTATATCGTAGTATGACGTATAGAATTACCCCTCGCGAAACTATACAATCGATCATTCTCGAATTGAACACCAACCAAATTCGATTATCGGCTTGTGGACAAGAATGTTCGGATTGGCGTGGGAAAAAAATGAACAAGTTTTTTTATTTCGCAGATTGCGGTATTTGTGGTGTTATTCAGAAAATTTCCGTTATTTCGCGATTTAATTTCAATCCTGGGCAGCACGAAACATGTAAATACGTGAAAATAAAACATCCTAAACTCTAAATATGACTTCATTTTATCGCTAATTAACAAAAACTAACACACCTATCAATAGGCATTGATGCTGGGGTCATCATCATCTTGCACAGTTTCCAGCCACTGGCCGGGTCTGTTTGGAACACAAGCCTCTCCAACGTCTTCTGTCTTCCCACCATCTCTCAGCTTCCACTCTTCTTCACGCTTTCAGCCACCTGTCTCTCGGTCTCTTTCCTTCCCACTTCGTCTCGTGTACCCTCCTGGGTATCCTCTTCTTCTCCATTCGTTTTACATGTCCATACCATCTAAGTCTAGATTTCTCTATACCATCCTGTAATGGTTCCTCCTTCATTAATTCTCTGGTCCTCTCATTTCTTATTCTGTCCATCTTTGTAGCTCCAATACTGCTTCTCAAGAACCTCATCTCACTGGCCTGTATTTTGCTCTTCTCCCTTCCTTTCATAACCCAGGTCTCCGAGGCATACGTCAGGATAGGGACATAGTACGTCCGATATATGATCTTTTTGCTGTTCTGAGGGACATCCTTGCTCCATAACATGCTTCTCACACTCCTCTGAAATGCTTCTGCCTGCCTCCCCCGCTCATTTATTTCTCTATCGTTTCTTCCATTATCTTTATCGGGCTTCCCAGATACTTGAAACTCTCCACTTTCTTCAGCTGTTCCCCACCAATTGTTATTCCCGTTGTGGTTCTTTCCTTCTTCCTTGTTGTGATCACCATCTCACTCTTCATCATCATCATCATTTCCCCTTCTCCAGCTCCTGCCGGGTCGGGGTATTTATGGCACTTCTCCACTTTCCTCTTTCCTTCCACCGTTCTTCTTCCACGATCTTGTCCCAGTCCAGATTTCTTTTTCTTACGCTGTTCTTCACTGAATCGATCCACCTTGTTCTAGGTCTTCCTCTTGCTCTCTTACCCTTGCACTTTGCCTCCAGCATCTGTCTTGGTATTCTATTTTCCTCCATCCTCTTTACATGTCCAAACCACCTTAGTTTATTCTTCTCAATTCTCTCATTTAGTTTTCCCATCCCAACTTCCTTCCTAACATCTTCATTCCTCACTCTGTCTTTCCTTGTCTTTCCTATCATACTTCTTAGGAATTTCATTTCACTGGCTTGGACTCGACTCTCTTGCCTGCTTGTCAGGGTCCAAGTCTCAGCTGCGTAAGTTAATATAGGAACATAGTACACTTTATACAATACCTCCTTGCTTTTCCTTGGTACTTCCTTATCCCAAACAAGTTTTCTTACACTTTGAAAGAATGCATTGCTCTGCTGTACTCTTCTGCCAATCTCCATGTCCAACCTACCAGTTTGCATCAATTCACTTCCTAGGTATTTGAAAGTGTCCACAATTTCCAAACTCTGACTTCCAATTTTCACTGTGCCCTTTCCTTGTCTTTCCCCTCTTGTCATCACCATGGTCTTGCTTTTCTCTATACTGATTTTCAGGCCGTACTTCTGAATATTTTCATTCAGTGCATCTAGTTGTTTTTGCACTTCTTCGGTGTTCCTTCCCCAGACCACAATATCATCTGCAAATAACAGTAACTTCATTTCTTTATGTCCATATGCTTCCTTTGTTTCCTTTACAATTTCATCCATCACCATTATGAACAAGAGAGGTGACAGCACACTCCCCTGTCTTAGTCCAGTCTTGTTCCTAAACCAATCTGTCTTTCCAACTGGGGTCAGTACCCTGCTAACACAGTTGTTGAACATTGCTTGCACTCTTATTTATGCTAAATTTCATCCCATATCCTTGTATTATTCCTTCCCACGCGTCCAACTGTTCTTGTACCTCCTCCTTGTTTCCCCAAATCATCTGCAAACACCATTGATTTCATCTTTCCTTCCCCAATTACTTGTGCCACTGGGGCATTATGTCATCCATCACCACAATGAAAAGTAACGGTGACAGTGCACTTCCTTGTTTCAGGCCGTTTCTCTGTTCCAACCAGTCCGATCTCTCTCCTCCCACTTTCACACAGCTCACGCTTCCCTTGTTCATCTCCTTTATCCTCTTTATAGTCCATTTCTCTACTCCTCTATCCTCCAGGGACTTCCATACTTTGTTTCTGCATACACTGTCATATGCTTTCTCAATGTCCAGGAAGGCCATCAGTAGATCTGTTCCATACTCATAGTGCTGTTCTTGTAACTGCCTTACAGCAAAAATGAAATCCACTGTGGACCTTCCTGCTCTGAAGCCATGTTGTTCTTCCCTCATCCCTCCTTCTATCCTTGTCCTAATTCTCTTTTCCAAAACTTTCTCGAAGATCTTTGCACAATGACTCATCAGTGTTATTCCCCGATAGTTTTTGCAATCTGTTCTACTACCTTTCTTGAAGATCGGGACAATTATTCCTTTTTTCCAGTCCTCTGGGGTCTTCCTTTCCTTCCATGCTGTCCTCACAACTCGGTACAACCAATGTATCCCCACCTCTCCTGCTGCTCTCACCATCTCCACACTCAACTTATCCAAACCCGGTGCCTTCCCTCCTTTCATCTTTTTCACTGCATCTTCCACTTCTTTCCATGTTAAGTCCTTTTCTGTTTGCAGTTCATCTTCATTTGAATTTTCTCAAGGTTGGAGACCCTAAAATGATGCCCCATAAGAAAGACTGATGAACTGATACTGGCAATTGACATTATATGTGACTGTATCTACAAACAAGGTGACTTGGAAACATGAGTTGCAACAATTAATACAACCCTGATTCAACCTGTTATAAAGAAATGATGCTTTGTGTGTAGTGATGGGAGACAAATGGTAAGGTTGCATTGTTGGCAAAATACTTGAGATGTGGAGTAGAGTAGTAATCAGCAAGTTGGATGTTGTACAGCAGGCAGTATAGTCTGCAGGAATTAGATATATAAATGTGGAGTTCATTTATTTACTTTTCTGCAAAGATTGAAAAAGTTGGTCTGAAACTGTTTCTTCGGCTGTCTACATCATGCAAATGAAAAACTTGAGCCATAGGCAGAAACTGTTCGCGAGTTATACTGTGCACACCCTCATTGATGTGTTGCTCATATTGCAATACATATTTTTGTTGCACACATTTTATCATCAATAGGCACTTACATTTCATGTCTATGTGATCATTCTACCCAATTCCTGTGTGTTCCGTACCATAGTAGTACATTTTCCATTCCTCATATATGACTATGCATTTTGTGTGTATCTGGTGTCCGTAGGGTGATCAGAAATGGACATAAAGTATCGGAAAAGAGCATGACCCTCCACACGATGCACCATGTCGCATCCCGCAACTCTACATGCCAGTACCGGGTAACTGAGTTACTTACAAGGGAAAATGGCTTGTTTGTCTCTGGGCTGTCTTCCCCCCCCCCCCCCCTCGTGTAGAGTGGACGAATTTTAGATTTCCCCGCTCCCATTTCGGCGAGCCTTACTCCCTTTTCTGGTAACTTTTATCAATCTACATAGAGATGTTCATGCCTGACTTGATTTAATTAAATCTTTGTGTAGTTTACCCATTATTATTTGAGATTCGCTTCACGTCCCATGTCATCAAGGTAAGATATCGGAATTTTTATTATGTTGTGTGTTTCTAATCCGTGGAATATATTGGTGCGTTGCTGTGTATGTTCAACATGTCGGTTTATTTGTTGGAAATGTTGTTAGTCACATCTTTACCTTCCTCCCGTTCATATATGTATTTTTTCATTGCTGATCTGTATAGTTCTCCCCTATCTGGGTAATTTGGTTCTGTCCCGAACAATGCGCTTTTACGCATTTCTGTTCGTTCTGTGACTCAAATTTGGATCTGTGGCGTCACCAATCAGTTTCATTCAGGCAATGTACCTGTGGGCATATTGATTTGGTTGAGACCTGCCAATTGTACCCTGCTCCATTTGTGATATCTTTACCTGATGGCACGTGTTTTTATTTCCTCAAGCAAGGCCTAAGTCATATAAAGCACATTACATACATTCATTTATATTCATACATTGTATCTTTGAGTACTTATTATTTATGTAAATCATTTTGTTTGTGTAATTGTCCCTTGTAACTGATTTCCCTTCACTGCACTCTTTTAAGAATTTGATTTCCTACTTTGATGAATTTAATATTTTTTTCCCCTTCTGGTATTCACCTTAATTTGTTGGTTGTCGTGTATTTAATTTAGTCACTTCATTTTTAAGAGTATCTACTCTTTTAGTATTTTCTCTTATAACCTCACCTTTGTTGTATCCTTCTAGGCTTTTCGGAATGCTGTACATTTCTTTGTTTCCCTTTTCCTTGCTCTATATTGTATTTCCGAACTTAATTTTGAAACTAATTTACAACACCCTTTTTTATGTGAATTTTGTGCACGCCAACTTATCTACCTTCATCTCTTATTGTAACATATCTTAACTAAACAAACACTCTCTGCTACCATTTGAACGGTGCATTGTTCACTCGTCATGTACTGTACATTAAACTTTTCAGATGCTAGAGATCTTGTGATATGAAGTGACGGTGACAATGCCATCAGTGAGGAAGACTAAGGTTAATTGAATAAACTTCCACTTGTGAAATGAAAGAAAAAATATAGGAATCCTTTCTTGAAAGGCTGGTCAGTTTATTTAGATACTTCACACATTCTGTTCTCTGAATACAGGTGCTGAGACAATACATTACTTGACTATTCCATGGGAATAATTTCATTCTGGGTTTGTTGAGTTCTATGTTGTTCAGATTATTGTGGAGGCTACCAATGAATATTACAAGGGACGGTCCTAACAGTTGACCCAATTTCTCCAAATGGTAAACTTCAGAAGTAGTGATACAATTATTTTTTTTTTTTTATTATTATTTTTTTCCTTCTTCTTTCCTTCCTTCCTTCCTTCCTTCCCTTACAACACCCATGACAAGACTGAGAAATTGACAATTTTGGAATATTGGTTCACAAATGCCATGCTTTGCATCCCTATTTTTCTCAGATTATAAGTCTTCCATTTGTGGACTTGGAGCAACATCTACAGTGCAAATATATGGTTAATTTCCATGTATTATCTTTAAATGTTGGTTAAATATATATATATTTTTTTTTTTTTTTATAAGCCTCCGTGGCTTAGGCGGCAGCACGCCGGCCTCTCACCACTGGGTCCGTGGTTCAAATCCCGGTCACTCCATGTGAGATCTGTGCTGGACAAAACGGAGGCAGGCAGGTTTTTCTCCGGGTACTCCGGTTTTCCCTGTCAAAATTTCATTCCAGCAACACTCTCCACTATCATTTCATTTCATCTGTCATTCATTTAATCATTGCCCCAGAGGAGTGCGTCAGGCCTCGGCAGCCGGCACAGTCCATATCCTCGCCGCTAGATGGGGGCTTCATTCGTTTCATTCCTGACCCGGTCGGAGACTGGAAGCAGGCTGTGGATTTTTTCATATATATATATATACACAGTATATATATTTTAATATAATATATGTATTGAGCCAGAGTTCACATCTGTGATGTGAAATCGATAGCTCATGAAGAGTATAACTTCTGTGGATGAACCGAGGACTCCCAAGCAGCGATACTTTCTCTTTGGGAGCGACTCTAATTTGAGTTGCCGCGACGCCAATGTTATTTTTCTTTTTTTATATTTCTTGGAGACTGAATTTATTATAGTGTGGGACAAAGCATTGGAAGCCTGAAGGTCAACCAGCCCTCTGCTCCGCTCTACCCCCTGCGCCCGGCGGTGTTGCCATGCTATTGCACCATACCTTCAGTCGTATGCTGGATGTGAGAACGTAAAGGTACTGCTGTTTGACAATGAGTGATTCTGACAGCGATAATGCGGATGTTGCTCGTACGCCACCGGGAACTCCAGGAACCAGACTGGGCAAGAAAGACTTGGGTAAACAGTGTAAACTTATAATTGCAAATGTGTACGGATTTTTTCAAACTTTGGCTGATAATCCTGACATTTCAAATTCAGTGAATTACAAGCAAGTTCAAAAACTGACTGTAGACTCTTGTAGTGTAGGTAGAAGTACTGTGCTCTCGGCCACCAAGGCCGGTGTAAATATAATAAATAAATACATGTTTGTATGGCGTGTAGGGTAAAACACCAATGCTTTGCACTTAAAACATCGTACTGAATAATAACATACATTTCATAACTGACACTCGTACTGATGAGAACTTTGATTTAGGTAAAAACAAATAGATGTAGGCCATTGATATGCATTCTAAGTTTGCAATTCATCCAGTATCAACAGGCATCCTTGTGTACCAATGCCAGGTAATTCCTTGTCCCTGCTTGGCGACCTTACCACTACGCAAGTCGGATCCTATACAACACAACATTATTCAAAATTAGTACATTTTCCTCGAGAACACTCATTTATAACGTGGCATAGACTATAGGCATATTTTTCCTAAATATCACAGGCGTGTTGACAATTTTGCAAAACACTCCTTATTGAAGAACTAGCAATTCGCCCGGGAACAGTTATGAATACATTGCGTGATAAGCGCTTTGTTTTTTGATGTCAATGAACTACGACTTATATCCGTTTTATGTCTCGGCATGATGGGTTAAAATCACTGACTGGACTATTAATTAAAATTATCAAGGAGATGCATGTGCAATGAATTCTTGTCGACATAATTTAAGAATGGGGAGGTGCATGAAACACAAATCCCCCCTCCGTCCAATCTGAAAACACTTACAGTGGGCGATGTATTGAAGATAGAGATGTGCTCTCGTGGCCTTCTTTTTTGGTAGAACTTTTCATGCTGAACAATTCTTACACTCGTAGTATAGTGATATTTATAATGGTTTGCCCAGCATAAGCTTAAAAAGCGCACAGATGCCAATTTGTTTTTTCGACTTTATCACTTAAATCGTTACTGCTTGGCTTCCTTTGATGATAAATTATTTTCTACAGAAACCTTCCTCGAGATATTCTTTACAGAATGGTGAAAACATCATCAAAATCCATCCAGTGGTTCTCGAGATTACCCGTGACATCCAAGAATCGGTGATTTTTGTTTTATACTACAGTAAGTGGGAGCGAGAAAGAAAAGGAGAAAGAAGCATCCGTTGAACAGGACAACACCGCACTGACTACGCGTGACCTTCAGGCTTCCAATGCTTTGTCCTGCACTATAGAAGATGTTTGCACATATTTTGAAGCACTGGAGAATTATGATTTTTGTTCCTGACCCGGTCGGAGACTGGAAGCAGGCTGTGGATTTTCATTGTTAGTAAAAGGAAATGGTGATGTAACCCCGCAGAGAATGCGAAGAATGTTCCTAGTTGCACCCTTGACTGGTGACTTGATCGGAACATCCGGCATTTTGATGAGCACTATTCTATAGCAGGCGAGGTCCTGTGCGGAAGTGATCTATAATCGTTGTCTGAATCCACGAATACCACGTTTGATAATTATAGAGTGCGTAATAACGTGCTAATGCACGCAGCAAAGCTGCAAGAACTATTTGGAGCAATGATTTAAAGTGAATTAATAATATTTGTGAAATTGGTATTTTTCTGTCAACCCGGAAACAAACCTAGTAATGAGCACATGGTTGCTGATCGAGTGAAAACTGTTCAAATTACTAAAACTTGATAATTCTTGGTGTAACACTCACCAGCATTTAAAATGTGAAATTTTCATGAGCAAAACGCTCCAGTTAAAAGCAATAAGTGTGTGTTTAAATTAATACAAAAGTTTTGAGTGAGTTTAGTGGCACAAGCTGCTATTTCGAGTCTATGAGCGGATGAACACATGGCCATTCTTTGCAACAACCCACTACATGAGTGTAGAATCTGTGAATTCAGTAAATCTAAGTTACAACTCATTTAAACACAGTGAAAACTCCAAATATTTCACCCTCATGGAGCTAACTTAATTGGTTCAACGCCACGTGGACACGCTGATTTTTCCAACTATCATGGAGATTATTATGGAATAAAATCACGATATGGACGGGGATAGCGACCGATGACGCTTATTGATGGAAGGACGGAGTCTTGGCTACCATAACCAAGCCGCAGCATTTGCGGAGGAGACTAGGCAATGCATACATGCTGCAGACGTGTAAGGAAGTCAAGTGAGTCCGACTGAGAGTCAATACTTTTTATGTACGATCATGGCAGAGAGGATTAGTTATAGAAGACCTTACATAGCACATTCTTAGGTAGGGTTTATCTCTTTATTTCACGAAGTTATTCAGTACTACTCTATACCGTAGCATTTGCCAGAGCCTGGGACAAACGCTCTTGCCATTAGCATTGTAAATACATTTTTGAGAGCACGAGAACAGTGCGCAGAATGGAGCCCATTTACGTAAAAACATTCTGTTATATAATCGTGCCACCAATACATTCCACTGGGTACAGTTAGTCCTTGAATCCAGATGTTTTCAAGGCCGTAGCCCGGCAAATGTCATTTATACCGGCCTAGTGGTCGCGAACGCAACGCACTCTTTAACAATTGAATTAGTTCAGAAGGCAGTGAACTGAATGCTAGCAGCCACCACATGAAACCTGTTCTGACCCTGCACAAACACATGGGAGTGTTCCTTTTCTTTTTATCAATTAACAATCTGACGACTATAATCCAATGCTGTAATTATTAAGAATATTTGGGTTCGATGTGAGGGGTCATTTTGTAACTGTAAGGAAGACCCAGGTTTATTATAACACATGTTTCTTGACTGCATAAGTTTCTGATACAATCGCAGTCCATGTACACTTTAAGTACATTTAAGAGTACAATTAAAGATCTACAGCAGATTATAACTTTGTCCTCAGGCTGGAATTGTATAAGGCTAGTGAAAACCATTGTTACATTTATTAAGCACTACAGAGGTAGGATCTGATTACACTTAGTTGCAGAGTACGCTTTTGGGTACTATTTGAGCCAGCGACGTGCAAGATTTTTGTCTTGATGACTGAGCAAGTGGCCGAGTGTTATTGAGAAGCACTTATATGTGCACATGAAGGTTTGGAAAGAGGTTTTTCTTCCAATTAGGAGTCTGATGTTGGTTTGATCTACACCAATTTTTCACTCTTTTAGAGTTTAACATGGTCACTAAACCAATACAGAGAAACTGGTAGGACTAAAAGATGACTTTCTTCTTCGTCGCGAATGGGTCTCTTAGGACCACGCGGAATTAACAATGGTTAGCCTTTCTTGCAGCCCAGTCCTCCTTCATACGCAACGAATGGGTTTGCTTCCGCTGTGCAGACCAGATATGGTGGTATGGCCATCTTTCTTCCTCCTCGAAACCCCGTGTGAGTGCAAGTGTTCTGATGACATTTCAAAAGATGACTAATATATAATAATCAAATAGCAGGATTTTTATGTAAACTGAAACCTAAATGAAGCATTAGGAAATATTTGTAAACATGAATAAACCCACTAAACGTAACGAAACCTAGATGACCAATGCTTAGATTTTGCTATTCTTAGACATCTTAAATACAATTTTAGGCATTCTTTATTGTGAGACGACAATCAGTTAACTACGTGTTTAAACATGGTAGCTAATCTGAGAGTAGCCATGAATTGCTCATGCAGTTGCCGACATAATTTTCTCTCCCATACATTCATGACCCAACTTCACAAAGAGTGAGGCTGCAGGTCAGTGGCGCCAATTGCGCACATTTACAGGGTGATTTGAAATAATTTGTGTTGTACACTAGAATAGATTTTTCCATCTAATCTTTTAGGTTCAGAATGTGCTTAGATTTTGCTTTGTAATAAATTTTGGATGAAACTATTCTCGTTTGCATCATTGAACCATAAATGTAACCTAGTAGTCATTCAGGAGCGATTGACAGCTGTGCGCTACATTGAGGAGGTTCTGGAGAACCATATACTGCCCATCGCAGACAACATTGGGCAACATTTCACATTACTGCGCGATGGAGACACTGCACATTCTGCTAGGGCCACCAGGGACTTCTTTCTAGCTGCTGGACTTCAAGTAATGGACTGGCCCGCAAGTAGCCCCAACCTCAATTGTATCGAGGATCTGTGGGATCAACTTGGTAGGCATATCCAGAATTGCCCACAGCAACAGTATTTTTTTTAAATAAAACTAGTGCGATTTAAATGTAAGCCTGGCCTCTTTATTGTATTTTTGTGTTTGTATTCCTCTGGACTGGTAGTTATGATCTTTCATTATACCCGACACTCCCCGAGTACAGTTTCCTTGTGCATTCCTCCCCGTCCTATATGTCTTCTCATTGGAGGAGGGTTTCGGAAGGTCTGTGGCTCCCCGAAATCCTCGTCAAACGGGCACAATATAATGTTATATAATATATATATATTGTGCCCGCCAGACAAGGATGTCGGAAGACAGTTTGACCGCAACGGCCCCTCGACACCCCCCTCCACCGAACCCACAACCCTAAAAGGAGCAGATGTGCATTCTCAAATCAGCCCGCACGGGACTAGTTACCTCAGGGTCGATCGGTGTTAGTGAGATGTGGAAATGTTATGAACTGACCCAAGAAAGCACATCAAAACAACAAGAAAAGGAAGAAGTCCAGTAAGTTACCTTCTTTGTTTATTCAGAAACAGCACCCTAACCTACTTCTGAGGGTAAGAATCGGATAAGCCGCTAACCTGAATACATGATGAATAGTCCCTAAATGACGTTAAGTTACCCTCTTGAAGTCCTATTATACAACAAAACAAAAAAACAGCAAACTAAGGGAATAATACGTAAGTTCGGCCCTAAGCTATTACAATGAGAAAATTTAATTAAAGCAAAACAATGTGTATGAAACTAGGCTATGATGGTATTATCCCTGACATTTAACGTTACGGTTATGTTCTGATTTGATCCTATCGGAAAGTTAATCATAGACGTGACGCGCCTATGCAGAAAAAAACTATCACACAATTGGTTCACGAGAAAAAAACATCAGTAACAAATGGGAACACAAGTCAACAAACCATAAACACAAAATAGAGTACACTTTTATATTCAACATCCTCCCTACACAAATCGTCGACTCTTTGTAGACGATTGTCATCTGAATGCATGTCAATGTAGGTTGGCAACAGCGCGAACACCGTCATGTCTGGTGTTGCATTTGCAAAGTCCAGGCTTCCGTGGATTCGCCTAGAAATTACATTCGAAGATTCAAGGAGTGTCAGCTTGATCTAATTGTATTTAGAAGCATCACCCTCAGGTGAAAAATCTAATCATGACAACATACGAAAAATTACATTATTCAAAAAAACTTTTTAATTATTAATTTATTGCTTTTAAAATAAAACTATTTCATTATTATTATTATTATTATTTAAGAAGTGTATTTAATATTGTCATTAGACACTAAGAACAGAATCAGACCCATTAATAAACTCTCACTTCGAGAAGCATCAGTCATCTCGATTCTACAGCATCATCAAAAATCTTCATATGAGCATCACCGCTCAACTTCAATACACGCGTCACAGCTGGACTCGTGTTTACAAATACCAATACGTGTGGTCACCCAACACACACCTTATAGAACGGTCGACAGTGGTATAAACATCACCTGTCATCTAATTAACATCACCATGAGCGATAATGCATCGTCTTCATGTGGAACAAATTACCCAATCACAATATAGCACGTTGCCCTGGTCTGATACATCTTCGGTCTGTACAAAATTAAGTTAATGGCTGCCCAGAACAGCTGTTACAGCTCTTAAATAATGGTTTCAATCTAATACAAGTTACATTTTACTTAACAAATTTATTAACCTTATGGGAGTGTAAGTTCATTGCGAAAATACTGCTGTGCAGTTCTACGCTAAGTGTAGTATTGAGTTTGTGTGTGCCTTTAGTTGTATAAAGTGACAAGTGAATGACACATTTGCCTGCGCTCGGTATCTTCGAGTGTCTGCTACAGCTTTCAAGGTCCCAATACACTCTCCCGCTGACAAACAATTGAGCTCAGACGCTCACCGCTTGCTTTGTAACCAGTTCTAAATCCACACATTCAGATGTACGATTGTGATAATGCCACACTTCTGACATAACAAAAGAATAACGTTGTATTCCAGGTAGACCAAAGATATAGATACTGTGTGTCACTCTTCTGCAGTGACTTGAATATATTAAAATGATACGTAGGAGGTATTAAAAATGCTTAAATAAATTATACTGCAGTCATTCCGTCGTGTCTATCGACTGCCATACCTTCCCAAGGATCGTGTGTTCGAGAATAACACTTCCACCTTACTTGAGTACATGAAGTTACATTTGCGGCGTTCTTCTCCAATTTATGCATAGTGCTCCCAATGCCTTATATTTACAAATTGCCATGTAGAAATAGACCGACAGGAAATAATAGTTAATCACATAACTACCAGAAAAACAAATCCTGCCTATAACCAACTGTGTGAATACGTGCGGCCAATATCTTATGCTAATTATCCACCACAATTCTACCGTACATAAATGGTTTTATTTGACTTACTCGTTCATGGTTGGTTGTATGAGATGGATGGCTCTCGGTTTGAACCTGGTCCTCGGTTCACTCACCGACCTTAACCATCGTTTCTTTCTCATGGTATTATTTGGCATCGGCTCTTCCCATGGTTGAATGGTTTATTCGGACATTTCTCCTGCCATAAGGATGGCGGTAGCTTCCGTGTAGTTATAGGTCCCCATGATGGTAGTAGTATTACACGTTGTAGAAGCTTGAATCACTGATTTTATCGGAACAATAATTGTAAATTTCCACTGATTCTAAACTGTGCGGATATTCAAAATTGCCCTTCTATTTCCGCCACTGACTTTATTGACGCATCTGCATCATATTACACAGACTTTACTACTTTTCTCACTCCACAATTACATGAGTTTGATAATAGCACTTCAAAATTTTGACAATTTACAGTTCGACTAGTCACGAACAACAGTTTCAATGCACTTTCTACATATAAAAGTCTGTTCGATAATAGTAATATTAATGGACTACTCGTCCTTACCCTGTTCATTACCCGAAATCCAGTTGCGGCGTTTTTCACTCACACACGACATGACACAGTACTGTCCAGGTAATGGCGACCAGTGCTTCTTCCTCTTCATGGTCGGGCACCGCGTGAGTCGTTTCTTGACTATGTAAATTAACCGTTTATAACCCAGCATATCATTTACACAACCAGCATTTTCGAAAATTATAGAAAAAAATCATTGGAGTGCCCTTGTTGTCTGAATTGTCCTGTGGTTCATAATCTCACTATTAAATAAATATGTTACTTCAGCTGGCGACTTCCCCTGGTAGGTTGGTGTTCCATGGTTGGACGTGCGGTTGAGCTTCTTTGGGATTTTTTTTTCTCGGCAATCAATTTTCGATGAGCCGGAAATGGTCATGGGGTCATGAGCCTTTCGGTCTCAATATACACTACTCACAAAAAAATTATGCATCACAACTTTGGTATGAACTAGCATACACACATGCTGTTTCACATCCATGGTGCTCGGCAGGGTTGTTTGTTTATCACTTGGTGGCATTAATGTGGTGGAATATTGAAAACTAATCCAGACAATTACAGAGGAATAACCCTTCTGGACTGCACTTAAAAAAATTCTCCTGCATAATTTACAATAGGATAAAAAACATTCTGGAACCACAACTTGGAGAATACCAAGCAGGATTTCGCTCATACAGCCCAGACCAAATTCTCAGCCTGAAACTATTAATGGAATATTACAAATACAGAAATAAACAACTGTTAATTTCATTGATTTCAAAAATGCTAATGATAATATACACAGACCTACTCTTTTAAAAAAATTCAGATCATATGGCCTTCATCCTAAATTAACAAATTATTGAACTAACTTTAACCAACACAAGTTCAGGGGAGAAATGTCAAGTGCTTCTCCAATTAAAAAAAGGCCTTAGACAAGGTGATGGATTATCCCCGCTACTTTTCAATGTGGCTCTCGATTACATCGTAAAAATTTGGCAAAAATAAAACCCACCTAAAATCAAAATTGGAGAAAAACCCTCAATAAGAACAAACTGCCCAGGGTTTGCAGGTGATTTAGCTCTCTTAGCCCTTGACATGGAAGAAGTTAGTGCTCAGATCACCAGTCTCCAGAAAATTGCTTTAAAAATAGGGTTGCAGATATCTTCTGAGAAAACTGAGATCATGCCAGTGAAACTTCTTGACAAGGGAAATCTTCATAAATTATCAAAAAATTAACATACTTCCACAATTTAAATAAATTGGAGAAATCATTATGCATAACTTCAGCGAAAAAACATGGATACATAGAACCAACAAAATGAAAATGGCACAATTTCTAATCTGGTCAACTTATAACAAAAAATGCTTGTCAATGGGCTCTAAGATCCAACACTACAAAACTGTAACTTTGACCGAAGCCACTTATGCTTTGCGAAACCTTGTTCCAAATTAGAAGTGAAAGAACTGATCAGCTCCTCAAAACTGAAAGAAGAAATATCAGAACCTGCATAAATTAAAAGTACCAGGTTGAAGGAGTCTGGAGAATCCTCTCCAATGAAACAGTCTATCGCGAGATTGACCCAGTTACCAGCACGATGAAGAAGAAATGAATCTCTTATTTCTTTCACATCCTACGATTACCAGAAAACAGGATTTTACGAAAACTAGTGATGAGAAATCTGGGAAGGAAGACTGGAGGGCATTGGATCAAAGAAATTCAAGAGGATCTCAAAACAGTTGTACTCGAAATTACAGATGCAGGGAACACGAATAAAATTACCACCCTTCTTAAGAATCACACATTTTCAGCAGAAACTGTTCCAATCTCTAGTGATGCCACTTCAGTAGTGGATCCCAGGAGAGCCTCAGTTAGCATCCTTGCCTTATCCCAATGGCACGCAGAAGAAAGTTCTTGTAATTTATATTTTTTATGGTGTATAGAATAAAGGAAATGTCACAATCTTAAGAATAAAGGAAAGCTTTCCAGATGGTCAACCCAAATGTTTGGACCCAATTACATTAGGCGGGAAACAAGTGCTCACTTAGGCTTAATTGTTATGTTTAAGAATTATACTAATGTACAAATATACAGTATATACAATGTTCAGATTACATAAGTACGTAAAAACTTTTGTAGCGAGTTGATCTTATTTACAGATGTCATTGTTCACTTCTATGGTTGTTGCGTTAATGTATTTTAAATGTGATAGCCTGTGTTTTATTGAATTATTATTGTGATCAGGCTCAGTTGGTGATTAAAGGCTCTTGAAAGATTCTATAAATATACCTACCGGTATTTAATTGAAGAATTTATATTAATTAGAAACCAAATGCTTTCAAGAATGGAATGAGCCTCGGACATGATGGATATAATAGACGACGACACGGCTGTAAACACGGACTAAGATTTGGAACTTTAAACATAAGAACGCTGACGAGGAAGGTGGAGGAGATAGTGGATATGATGGAAAGAAGGAAGTTGGATTTATTGGGATTGGCAGAAACAAAGTGGAAAGGGGAAGGAAGGAGAGAACTGAGAAAAGGCTATAGACTGTACTGGAGTGGGAATGAAGAGGGAAAGAGGAATGGAGTGGGAGTAGTAGTACGAGATGGTTTAAAAGAAGTGAAGAGAATAAGTGATAGGATGATGATACTGAAAGAAGCACTGAGGGGAGAGAGTAGAAATAGTGCAAGTGTATGCTCCACAAGTAGGCTGCGCCTCTGAAGAGAAGGAGGAGTTTGAAGAGGAATTGCAGAAGCAGCTGGTAGGAAGAAATATGATTGTTATGGGGGATCTGAATGCCCATGTAGGAAGAGAAAGACAAGGATATGAGAGTGTGCAGGGACCAGGGGGTTGGAGCGGAAGAAATGAGGAAGGATAGAGACTGTTGTTGGACTTCGGCCTAAGGAACAGCCTGCTAGTTGAGAACTCCTGGTTCAAGAAAAGAGAAAGTCACACAATCACATGGTACAGTGATGACTTGACCAGGAAGTCTGTGGTCGACTATATACTGTATGAGAAAGAATTAAATAAGAACATCACGGACATCAAGGTTATACCATCGGAGAACCTGGATAGCGACCATCGATTGCTGGTAATGAACCTGAGAGGGACTGAGAACCAGGAAAGACTTATAAGGATATGGAAACTGAAAGAAGGAGATAGAAGGGTTGATTACGTCAAAATGGTAAAGGAAGGAATTCCAACAGATGAAGAAAGGGGGGTGGAAGAGGAATGGGCTAGATTTAAGAAGACACTAGTAGGTGCAGCAGAAGCAGTATGTGGGAGGACAAGTAGTAAGAAGAGGTGGAAGGAAACACAATGGTGGAATGAGAAGGTAAAAGAAATAGTAAGGGAAAAGAATAGAGCCTTTAGGAGGTGGTATCAAAATAGGACGGTAGAGACAAGGGAAGAGTACCAGGAAAGAAAGGAGGCAAGGAGAATAGTGGCTGAGGAGAGAAGAAAGTGGATGGAGGATAGTGAAGGTACAAAAAAAGAATATTTTGAAGAACTCCTGAACCCAAATGGAAACCACTGTGAGGAGGAAGAAAGCGGGGAAGAGGAAGATCAACTGCAAACAGAAAAGGATTTAACATGGAAAGAAGTGGAAGATGAAAGGAGGGAAGGCACCGGGTGTGGATGAGTTGAGTGTGGAGATGGTGAGAGCAGCAGGAGAGGTGGGGATACAATGGTTGTACCGAGTTATGAAGACAGCATGGAAGGAAAGGAAGACCCCAGAGGACAGGAAAAAGGGAATGATTGTCCCGATCTTCAAGAAAGGTAGTAGAACAGAATGCAGAAACTATCGGGGAATAAAACTGATGAGTCATTGTGCAAAGATGTTTGAGAAAGTTTTGGAAAAGAGAATTAGGACAAGGATAGGAGGAGGGATGAGGGAAGAACAACATGGCTTCAGAGCAGGAAGGTCCACAGTGGATTTGATTTTTGCTGTAAGGCAGTTACAAGAACAGCACTATGAGTATGGAACAGATCTACTGATGGCCTTCCTGGACATTGAGAAAGCATACGACAGTGTATGCAGAAACAAAGTATGGAAGTCCCTGGAGGATCGAGAAGTAGAAAAATGGACTATAAGGAGGATAAAGGAAATGTACAAGGGAAGTGTGAGCTGTGTGAAAGTGGGAGGAGAGAGATCGGACGGGTTGGAACAGAGAAACGGCCTGAAACAAGGAAGTGCACTATCACAGTTACTGTTCATTGTGGTGGGATGACATAATGACATGGGTGGCACAAGTAATTGGAGAAGGAAAGATGAAAGCAATGGTGTTTGCAGATTATTTGGGGAAACAAGGAGGAGGTACAGGAACAGTTGGACGTGTGGGAAGGAATAATAAAAGGGTATGGGATGAAATTTAGCATAAATAAGTGTGAGATGGTGATCACAACAAGGAAGAAGGAAAGAACCACAACAGAAATAACAATTGTTGGGGAACAGCTGAAGAAAGTGGAGAATTTCAAGTATCTGGGAAGCCTGATACAAGATAATGGAAGAAACGATAGAGAAATAAATGAGCGGAGGAGACGGGCATAAGCATTCCGGAGGGGTGTGAGAAGCATGTTATGGAGCAAGGATGTCCCTCAGAACAGCAAAAAGATCATATATCGGACGTACTATGTCCCTTTCCTGACGTATGCCACGGAGACCTGGGTTATGAAATGAAGGGTGAAGAGCAAAATACAGGCCAGTGAGATGAGGTTCTTAAGCAGTATTGGAGCTACAAAGAGGGACAGAATAAGAAATGAGAGGACCAGAGAATTAATGAAGGAGGAACCATTACAGGATGGTATAGAGAAATCTAGACTTAGATGGTATGGATATGTAAAACGAATGGAGGATACACGATACGAAGTGGGAAGGAAAGAGACCAAGAGGGAGACCGAGAGACAGGTGGCTGAAGGGGGTGGAAGAAAGCGTGAAGAAGAGAGGAGAAGACTGGACAAGGGTGGAGGCTGAGAGATGGTGGGAAGACCAGGACTGTTACAGGTCAGGGAATTGTCAGTGAAATTTTCTGCAAGGTCAGAGAACTTTTTTTTTAAATAAAATAATACATGCTGGAGCGTGAATCTGTCTATTTGCCTTTAGCACAAAGCTCCTTCGCTTTGTCGGGTTAGGGCTGCAAAATGCTAAAATTGTAAAATAGAGGAGAGAGAGGAAGAAAGGAACACATTGCGGTTACCCTGCCGCTCTCAATACTTATTCTCGTTGTTTGTCCCCACTACACTCTTCCCTCCACTCTCCCTTTTCCAAGTCGGTCACGTTTCGTCGGGAATCGCGCTTGTTTGGGGCCAAAGCCTCTACTCCACATGCACCATCCCCCTCGCGTCCCTTTCATCTCGTCCGTGTTCGGTTCGCCGAAGTTTCGCTTCGTGTACCTTCGGCATAGCACCTATGCTTGATCTACTAATACAGAGATGATAGTCGAAAATCAGCTCGAACGTTCTCTCATAGGCCTAAGACAAGTGTACGATGGTGTTCAATCTGAGGGAGAGTTAGGTAAAGCGACTGTCGCCAAAGAAATACTTGTTAAGGCGAGGCATGCTTGTTCAGAATATGAAAATGCGCCTAAGGAGAGGGCAGCCGAAAAGAAAAGAAAACAAGGTCAAAGAAAAACAGAAGAGAGCAATTGTAGACGAGGTAAAAGAGTTGAAAACCAAAAGAGTCAAATTGATGTTAGAAAAAGAAGCCGAACTAAATGATATTGAAGAAAGTTTAAAAGTGCTAAACAGCGGCTACTTGTAGAGAGTTATTCAATAGATGTATGCAACGAAAGTTTTAAAGCTAGTGCGTTAGCTCTTTAAAATGTGATCGTACTTACTTTCGCTAAGAATGTAGCAAAAGGGTGTATACTCCGAGCCAAATGCGTGTATTTCCTTTTTTAGTCCATCGATTTCTTTACCAGTATCAGTCACTAAATTTTGTGTTTTCGATGTCTATATTTTATCATTTTAAATGATCTTGTCGATTTCGTCGTTACGCTGAGGCCTGGCGTTACATTATGGCGACGGGACGAAATGTACCGAGAATGCATTGAGGTGTGTGACATACTGATATCGCGCCAGGAGTTGGCAGTTGGGATTGAACTGCACATGTCTTCCCGCTCACTGCGTAACGCGCATTCCAAAAACATTAAGTTAGTCACTACTTGTTTCACTCAGCACATTCCTTCTTTCACTGGCTGCGTGTCGTGTGCTGCAATAAGAGCGATTGGCATGCGCGAAGCGGATATATTTAAGTTTGGAATATGAGGGCCGCGCATGCGTACTGCAAGACCCCCCGCACCCCGTCACAGCGTGTTGGACCGCCATCTCCTGACGCGATATCAGTACTACCGAAGCTCCCCGCGCGCACTGGTGAGCGTGATGTCATCCAGCCAGCTACCTCCTTTGACCTTGGTTTGCACTTGCTAATGGAGTTGTTCACCCAGTTCGCTGCATGATCATGAGGCTTTCACCCAGCATTTGTAACATTTAAAATGATATAATGTCGAGTCTTTCAGACTGACTATCACTACCCTTTTTTTCTCAGTATTGTTTATGTATTTTAAGTGTTAGTAATTATAGCAATAAGATCTTACGGGCACAAAACTTGTGTCACGATGTAAGGTCTTTCTAGTGTACGTCAGGCGTTCGTTAAAGCTTTTAAGTTTCAAACCATTCGTTTTGTTCTTCAATTTTGATCAGTATAGGATAAGGTACCAACGAATCCGTGCCGTACCAGACTTAGTGTCACCTAGATCGCGTATTGATGTCAGTCATGGCGCAGTCGTAAGACGTAAAAGATTACAAAGTGTTAAATGTCTTTCTGTGTTGTCTGTGGGTCCGTGCAATACTTGTTTGCTTCCTAGACAATGAAAAGGGCTTTTGGAGTCAATCGATGTAAATAATTGTGTTCCTTGAATCCATTTTTTAAAATTTATTTGTCGTGTTTTTTATTTTTATCATAACCGATTAATTTATTAAAAAAGTCAGATGAAGCCATTTTTTTTCATGCCTTCTGAAGTGCTCACTACATCTAAAACTGGGCTAATTCTTAACCTTAGCTTTTTGTTAAAATTCTTCCTTTAAGCCTTTTCTTTACAATCTCTGAAAAGAAACTCTTTTTCTGTATGAGGTAGCTTACATATCTCGTGTGATACAGTAGCTGGAAAAAAAGTTAGCATGGACGTGTGTTTAAAGAAAAATAAAAAAAATTAATCTCCGTATGTTGTGCGATTCGAAGATGTAATACAGTAACTATCGTTTGATCAATTCGACGGGTTTTATTTTTAAAATATGTTCATACGGTGATCTGAATAAAGTATTGGTGGTCAGGGAAAATGGGATCTTAAGTCAGGGAAAATGCAAATCTTGGTCTTGTAACAACCCTGGAAGACAGAAGACGTTGGAGAGGCTTGTGTTCCAAACAGACCCGGCCAGTGGCTGGAAACTGTGCAAGATGATGATATTAATTAGAATCATTTATAAATTTCACTGAATCCATATATTTGGAACTGTTGATCAAGTATGTTCTTCAGATGGGTAGTTGTGCCTCAACTGTCCCATTCCATCCTATGTAATTGGGTTGGAGGGGGGGGGGCATAGTTATGAAAGTTTCATTCATTTCCATTGTATCGCTGAAGGCTCATGCGACCACAGCCTAAGATAGACATGCCAACGCCGATTGGATTTTTTTAAATTCAGTGGAATGCATTCAAAGTTGTTCAAGAAGACTCAAACCACTCTCATGCAAGTTTATCCTTTCCATGTTTCACTCTCCGAAATATTATTAATGGAAAAGTTACCAGAAACAAGTTAAATGACTAATAAGTGATATTCATTTTTGAGATCTCGCTCGCGGGGGTGAGCGGGAATTATATTCACTCACCAAAGCGAGGCATTGCAAAACACAGGACATTCAGCGTTTCTATGGTATTAATGATGGAATGGGAAACTTATTGGTCGTTTGGACGAAGACAAGAGAGCGCTGGCGGAGCTACTAAGAGATGATCTGAACTGAGGAATTTCTCCATCTACCAATCCCAGTCCGTGCTGTTGTGGAAAGACCTGTCAGAGACTTTGATGTCGAAGAAGTCAAGGCTGCTTAGAAAGAATGAAGCCAGGAAATGCTACTGGCCCAGACGATCTCCCAGCAGAACTCTGGAATTCTCAACAGTGGGATGTGACAGGATGGTTCGAGTCGAACACCAAGGGATTAGCAGCGGAGTATCACCATACCCATTTTCAAGAAGGGGAGTCCAGCTGAATGTGCCGATTCCGACCTTCGTGTCATGCGATGAAGATATTCGAACGTGTTCTTGATAACAGTTTACGTAAGATTGTCGAGCTTTCCAAAAACCAAGCTGAATTTGTGAAGAATTGCGGCACAACCGATGTAATCCACTCTGCACGGCTCTTGATTGAAAAGCATCGTGAGAAGAACAAGCCGATTCATCTAGCTTTCCTGGACCTTGAGAAGGCCTTCGATCGTGTACCTCATGACCTCGTATGCGAGAGCATGGCATACCGCAATATCCTGTCAACTGGGTTCAGCTGCTTTACGTGGATCCACAGAGCTATGTTCAGGCCGTCGCAGGAGCCTCCTGTGCCTTGCCCATCACCGTTGTCGTTCACCAGTGTTGAGCGCTGTCACCACTTTTGTTCATTCTAGTAATGGACATTGTAACACCAGATGTGCACAGTCCTTCGCCATGGACGCTCCTATATGCAGACGATGTCATGTTGGCCTCTGAGACCCAGGTTGATCTGCAACGTCAAACCCAGCAATGGAATAATCGGCTGGCGCAATATGGCCTGCGCCTCAATAAGAAGAAAACTGAATATATGACGTCTGACACAAAAGCAATCGGAACCATTCAGGTAGATGGCGAGGATCTACCACGAGTAACAAGATTCAAATATCTTGGCCCACGATCGCTGCTGATGGCAGACTTGTCGAAGAGGTCAATGCAAGGATATCGGCAGCTTGGATGAAATGGTGGATAACTGGCGTCACTTGCGACAGGAGGATGAAAGATCACCTCAAATCTAAAATCAATTGTACTGTCATCCGACCCGTCGCACTGTATGGTTGCGAATGTTGGCCTACTACGACTGAGACGGAGCGTCGACTGGGAGTCATGGAGACCAGGATGCTGCGGTGGACAGCTGGTGTTACTAAACTGGATCGCATCCACAATAAATGCATCAGGGAGGGATTTGGCATTGCACCCATTCCTGAAAAAATGCACGAGAGTCGTTTAAGATGGTTTGGACAGGGGCTGACACTATAGCAAAGACGGGTTTCATGTTGGAAGCCGCCGATAATAGACCAAAAGGACGACCAAAACTGCAATGGGCCGATACCCTTCACAAAGATCTGAAGAGCGTCAATCTTCACCCTGACATGGCCCAGGACAGAACTAAATGGAGACATCGAATCCATGTAGCGGACCCTGACACTAGGCGGGACAAACGCTGAGGTAAAAAAAAAAACTCAAATAGTATCCCTTGAAGTATAAGTAAAATGTTTCCACCAGATAGCACCACGAGGTGGCAAGGGATAGTAGAACCATCTACCGAGACTTAAGGGAAGTATTCTGTTAAATACTGCCGCTGACCGTGCTAGTGTTCGCGTGTTAAAATCGTTGGTGTAACTTACAAGTTCATTAATTCTGTTGATTGTCAGTGGCAAGTCTTAATTTACGAGCTACATTAGTGGTAAGTGTATGTCGACAAGACAATGAATTAGTAGTGTATAGGGCTAAAATCTCTACCACGAAACTAGGCTGAGTGTGAAGGAACTTGGCGCACCTACTGTAGACCAGATCTTCCAATCTCTCAAACTCGGAAACTACGTAAATCCAGGAGAGGTTATGTTAGAAATGTTCATAGAGCATTGCATGATGCAGCAGAAGGGTTGGGTTGTGTGGTTGTGAGGTAAAAATCCCTTCTTTTGTTTCACGGGCCTTGTTACCAATTCAAATGGTAGTTGTATCGAACCGGTATATATTAGGCAAGCTCATAGATTGCATCAAGTTTTGCGGTAAGTTCGAGCTCGCCTTGCCTTGACGAAACAGACAATTCCATAAATCCAGGAATCTTTCGCGGGTTAGTTAGTCTAATTTCTGAACTCGACGGTGTTTTAAAATCAACGCATAGAAAAGACCGATAATCGAGTTTATCTAGGTCTCTCAAAAACTATTCAAAATGAATTGTTGGACTCTATTTACGAAGTTTGCCTTCGTTTGATTCGAACTGAACTGTCACAGACTAATTATGTAGCAATGAAACCACCGACTGTGCATCTCTATCACAGCTGGTCTTGATAATGCGATAAGAGTTAATGGGTAAATAAACGAAAGATTCATCAGTTTCGTTCAGCCAAAAGACCCTAGTGCAGAAGGTGTCTCAGAAGCTATATTTAGGGAACTGGTGAAATTGAATGTGAGACTCCTGAAAAACTAATTGCTCAGTTATGATGGTGCTCCAGTCAGGAGTGATCAAAGGAGTGGGGTTGAAGTTAGGGTTAAAGAGAAAGATCAGAACGCCCACTTCATCCATTGTTACGCACTCCAGTTAAATTTAATTGTTGAACATTGTGTAACTGGGAATAAGCAAGTGCAACTTGGAAAGGATTTCTACCTTCTTTTCGCAGTCTCCTAAATGAACAGCTGTTCGTGATGACATTGTCAAAAAGCGAATTCCTAGCTGTCCTCAGTCCATCAGATGGAATTTCAAATCCCGTTGCGTGACCACTGTGCACAAATACAAGCGTGAAATTGTGCAGTGCTTGGTCAAAATTATTGACGATGTTACAAATGACAATAAGACAGTTAATTAGGCTATGGGAATAAAGGATTTCCTTTTTTGGTTGGAGTTTTATAACAAAGTCATGCCTCATTGTGACATGTTATTCAATCAACTTCAACAAAAGAATGTTGATGCAGTGAAAACAATGACTTATGTATCTGACTTTGCTTCAATCATTCAGCGGGCTAGGTCTTCGCTTGATAGTGATCAACTCTGTGAGGGGAGGGACCGTCCATAAAACGTGCGCGTTTCACTGAGTCGCGGAGTGCGTGTGAGAGAGAAGTCTGTGATATTATGACTCAGATCGGCAGTGATCGCATTCTCTTTAGTGATCACCTGACAATTGCCAAGTTGTTTGAGCCGTCATTGTTCCCTGAAAACCGCATTGTTTTCCCTGATGAAAAAAAAGAACTGAAAATAGCAGTCGACCTATTTAATTTAAACTTTACAGAACTGCGCCATGACCTGACTTTGCAGAGGCATCAGGTGCATTGACCTTGTTGACCTGTCTTTACGAAAACAACTTAGCGGGTGCTTTGCCCGAAAGCGTTAATAAACTCCTACAGATTATAGTGACCATTCCAATTATTATTTATTTAGCATATGGCTTTTATTGCCGGGAGTGTCCGATGACATGTTTGGCTCTCCAGAGGCTGTAGCTGCTTCAAGCGGACACCCATGGGGTGAGCAACAAGTTCCGTTCAATTTCAAGTAGTTCCAACTTTCGCCACCAGTTGTCACTGATACCTAATGGTGAGAGTTGGAACTTGAGTGTTTCATGAAATCTAACCTAGAAATTTAGTCACACAAGTTTAGTTAGTGGAAGGAACTTTTACATGCCATAAATCTATAACATGGCGCCGCCGGATTTACTTCCCCTCTGAAGGAAGGCACACTGAAGGATTTTAACGCTCTTAAAAATCCGACGACTTTGGCTGGGTTTGAACCCGGGATCTTGGGAACAGCAGTTCAGCTTGCTACCAACTAAGCCACCTCCATTCCAATGACCACAGGAGAGGCAGAACTGTGTTTCTCTACCCTAAAACGAGTTATTTTGTGATAAATATCTTACGCCAAAAAGAAAATAATATACAGTGAAACCTCTCTTAACGGACACTCCTCTAAGGCAGACAATGGACAATTTTCTAGGTCCGTGACCAAATCCCTATTAAGTCTATTAGTAATTAATAAGGGCGTTATTTTTTGGTGAAATAAAACTGTTGTTTTCGGTGTTAAAACGGATGCTATTTCGGTGGGTATTTCGTAAAATAAATTGTTACAATGATCGATGTTACTTCTGAAATCTTACTTATAGTATGGGGAAAATCTAACAAATTATGTGTTAAGGGGGTTTTTCAACTCTTTTGCGATATGTCAAGTATCGCCGAATGTTATTTGCCGCGTAGAATTATGTTCATTTCCTTCTTTCTTCCCCTTTTTTCTTCGTTTCTAATTCCCTGCAGTGTTCATCGCACGTGTCTTTTCGTTCCCACTGAATACGAACATTGCAGTATTTTACACATTCAAATTTTTCTTGCAGCGTCTAATACCGTACATATAACCCCTCACTGTTGTATTCCTCGGCCTTCGAGAAAACTGTTGTGACTTTAATTTTCGGCATTTGTATACTTAAATACTGGATGTTTGCCAATAGTTTTATCAGTCGCGAACTAGCACTGTTGTATCTACGACCACAACGCAATTTGATATTATCGATAGCAGATATCGCGGAACTGAATACACATACTTCCGGCGCAGCAATATCAAGCAAACGAGAAGGAAACCACGACGGTCAATTCCTCAGAAGCATTTAAACATGTATTGGAGAGCTTTTTCGATAATATTTAGCATTTTCGTACCAAGTGGATTATATTTCGTGATTATTTGTACACTTCGCACAATAAATCAGAATTCCTGATATTTCGCGAGTTCATTTTGCTAAAATATGCTACTTTAAGTACCTACAAGGTCATATATAAGTTCTGAACTAGGCCTAGTAAGTCGTTGACGGTGGCGTTTGGTGTCAAAAGTAGGAACTATTTGAAAAATTCAAGGTTGCAGTCCTTGTTGTTTGAGTCTTCAGTCTTTTGACTGGTTTTGTGCAGCTCTCCATGCCTCCCTGGCCTGTGCTAATCGTTTCATCTCTACATAGCTACCACACCCTACATCCGAGGCAATCTGTTTAACATATTCTAACCTTGGTCTACCCCTAGAGTTCTTATCCTCAACCCTTCCTTCCATCACTAAGCTTGATATTCCTGGGTGTCTTAGTATGTGTCCTACTAACCTATTTCTTCTCTTCATTAGCAGTCGCCAGAAATATCTCTCCTCTCCCACTTGTCTTAATACCTCTTCGTTTGTAACCCTATCGACCCATCTGATCTTCATCATTCTCCTGTAACACCACATTTCAAATGCTTCAATTCTCCTCTTTTCTGCTGCACCAATAGTCCAAGTTTCACTTCCATAGAGCGCCACGCTCCAGACAAAGGCTTTCAAAAATGACTTCCTAATACCGAAATCTATATTCGATGTCAACAGATTCCTTTTTTGTAGAAATGCTTTCCTTGCCTGAGCCAACCTATTTTTTTTTCCTCTTTGCTTCGTTCATCACTGGTTATTTTGCTTCCTAGGTAACAGAAGTCTCCTACTTCCTTCAGCTTTTCACCTGCCAATTTGATGTTCATAGAGGTTTCTGCTTTATTTCGGCTGCATTCCAGTATTTTTGTTTTACATTTATTAATTTTCATCATGTATTCTTTTAAGACGGAGTCCATACCATTCAAAAACTCATTTAAATCCTCAGGCGTGTCGGCCAAGATGACGATGTCATCAGCAAATCTCAGAGTTGAAATTATTTCTCCTTGAATCTTCACTCCCACTTTAAATTTTTCTACAATTCCCTTCATTGCTTGTTCAATGTAAAGATTGAAAAGTATGGGCGATAAGTTGCAGCCTTGCCTTACACCTTTCTGAATACCAGCTTCTCGCTCATGTCCTTCAGCTCGAATGACTGCTGTATGGTTTCTGTATAGATTGTATATCATCCTCCTATCCCTGTACTTTATTCCAATAGATTTCAAAATGGTCGCCTCCGTAGCGTAGCGGTCAGCATGGTTAGCTGCCGCCCCGGAGGTCCTGTGTTCGATTCCCGGCTCTGCCACGAAATTTGAAAAGTGGTACGAGGATTGGAACCGGGTCTACTCAGCCTCGGGTGTTCCAAATGAGTAGAGGGGGTTCGATTCCCGCCTCAGCCATCCTCGAAGTGGTTTTCCGTGGTTTCCCACTTCGTCTTCGGGCAAATGCCGGGATGGTACCTTTTTCAAGGCCACGGCCGCCTCCTTCCCTCTTCCTTGCCTATCCATCCTGACCATCCATTACCTTCCCTCTTGAGGCCCCTGTTCGCTTTGCAGGTGAGGCCGCCTGGGCGAGGTGCCAATCACACCTCACCAGTTGTATCCACTCCAATTACATGTTCCCAGCTCTAGGACACTGCCCGTAGAGGCGGTAGTGGTGAGTTCCCTCGCTGAGTCCCTGGGTTCCACCAACCTGGAGGGTAAACGACTAAGAAAAAAAAGAAGATTTCAAAATGTCAAACAATTTAGTCCAATCAACGTTATCAATAGCCTTTTCTAAGTCTACAAATGCCATGAACGTTCTCTTATCTTTCCTTAATCTACCTTCCAAAATCAGCCTAAGTACAACTTCCCTTGTTCCTACATTTCTCCTGAAACCAAACTGGTCTTCACCCAACTCCGTTTCTATCTGGCTTTCCATCCTCTTGTAAATTATTCTAGACAGGATCCTTGAAGCATGAGTAATAAAGCTGATTGTACGGTAATCTTCACATCTGTCAGCTCCCACTTTCTTCGGTACAGGGACAATAACATTCTTCTTGAAATCAGGGGGTACCTCACCTGCCTCATAAATCCTACACACCAAGTGAAATAACCTGATCATACTCATTACCTATGCAGCGTAGCAACTCAATCGGTATATCATCTATGCCTGGTGCTTTTTTTCTGCTTACGTCCTCCAATGCTCTGTCAAATTCTGATCTCAATATTAAATCTCCTTTTGCATCCTCATCAATTTCCTCCTCTCTTTCCATTACATGATTCTCAATCTCCCTTCCCTTATACAAACACTCTATGTAAGCTTGTCTTCCTTTCCCCAGAAGTATTCTTAATCCTTCGATAAGCTGTGTCTACTTTTCCTAATTTCAGACAGTTTTCTATACCTGCACATTTCTCTTTCAACCATTCTTCTTTCGCTTCCTTACACTTCTTGTTAACCTCATTTCTCAGACGTCTGTATTTTGCTTTCCCCTTTTCGTCTCTTACATTCTTGTGTTTCCGCCTTTCATCCATTAATTCTAGTATATCCTGAGTGATCCACGGTTTTCTACCTATTTTTCTTCTGCGGATTTTGTTATTTCATTCTTCAAAAGTGCCCAATCGTCTGCAATTGAAGTTTGTTTTGGGTTTTTCATTAGTCCTTCCTTTATACTCTTCTTGAATCTTTCGTTTACATCCTTCACTTTCAGTCTGTCTATCGCCCACCTATTTGGCTTTTGACTTTTCTTCAGTTTCTTCAACTTTAATCTGCATTTCATAACAACCAGATTGTGGTCAGAGTTTGTCAGCACCAGAATATGTTTTACAATCCAAAATCTGGTTTCGAAACCTCTGCTTGACCATAATGAAGTCGATTTGGTAACGCCCTGTATCTCCCGGTCTCATCCATGTGTATATTCTTCTATTGTGGTTATTGAATAAGGTGTTAGCTATGACCAATTCATGCTCTGTGCAGAATTCCATCAGCCTACATCCTCGATCATTCCTTTCACCTAATCCGAAATCTCCTACTATCTTCCCTTCTCTCCCTTTTCCTACCACAGCATTCCAATCTCCCATTACTATAACATTTTCATCACCCTTGATATATCTCAGAATTTCATCTATTTCTTCGTGGACCTTTTCAACATCTTCATCATCAGCTTGACTGGTAGGCATATAGACTTGTACCACTGTAGTGCACGTAGGTTTAGTATTGATTTTTGCTACAATAATCCGTTCACTATATTGCTCATAATATTCCACCCGCTGTCCAAGTTTCCTACTCAATATGAGACCAACCCCTGCTTGGCCATTGTTTCATTTAGTGCTAATGACCCTATAGTCACCTGACCAAAAGTCCTGTTCTTCCTGCCAGCACATTTCACTAATCCCAACCAAATCCAACCTCAACCTATCCATTTCCCTTTCTAAGTTTTCTAACCTTCCACTTCCTAGCAGACTTCTAACATCCCACGCTCCGATCCGTAGAATGTCAGATTTCCTCTTTGTCACTTCTGTGATGTTAACCCCCTCTCGAGTAGTCCCCACCCGGAGATCCGAACGGGGGACTAGTTTACCTTCGGATTGAAATTTTACAAGGGAGGAGGCCATCATCACATATAATTATGCATAGAGAGGTGCATACCCTCGGGAATAGCTTTACGGCTGTAGTTTCCCGTTGCTTTCAGCCGTGCAGCAGAACGCAGTGTAGCCATTAGTTGGCTTATATTAACAAAATCTTAAAGCGGCTTCGGTGGCGTAGTCGGTAGCATGCTGAACTGCTGTGCCCAAGATAGCGGGTTCAAACCCGGCCGAAGTCGTCGGATTTTTTAAGAGCGTTAAAAATCCTTCAGTATGCCTTCCTTCGGAGGGAAAGTAAAGCCGGCGGTCCCATGTCATAGATTTATGGCATGTAAAAGATCTTTCCACAGACTAAACTTGTGTAAAGCAAAATTTGTTAGGTTAGATTTCGTCAGAACGCTCTATCAAAGTTCCAACGTTCACCACTAGGTATCATTGCTATCTGGTGGCGAAAGTTGGAACTACTTGAAATTGAACGGAACTTGTAGCTCGCCCTTTAGGGTGTCCGCTGGAAGCAGCTACAGACTCAGGCGAGCCGAACATGTCCTCGGACACTCCCGGCACTAAAAGCCATACGATAAATAAATAAATAAATAAATAAATAAATCAAAATCTTAACCGTCTATAAGACATGTGAAGAATTGATTTATTCTGAAAGGCTGCTACTCCCTTCAGAATAATTAAAGAGCAATTCTACTAACAAAAATTCTAACCTTCTACTAACAATTAAATACCAAAATTCTACTAACGAAAAAATACTAAAGTTCTACCAACAACAAATACTACCACTAAAACAGTCTGTCACCAGGCACACTCACATGCACTCTCACACATCACAGTCGAATGAAACAGTGAACTATATCTAATAAACACTGCAACTGCCACCAGACACACTCACACACCACAGTCTAATAGAACAATGACATATATCTAATGAACAAACTAACTACATACTTACAACTATAACTAACTACATACTTTCTGTACATTCTAGAAGAGGAAATGGAATACAAAAATAAGATTAAGGGAAACAAAAGACGGGGGAAAGGAAATTCTCTCAACCCTCAAAGGATGAGAATTAAGAAGATGATGATGATGATAATTGTTGTTTTAAGGGTCCCAACATCCAGGCTATTGGCCCCCAATGATCCGGATGAGAGCTAAAATGTTAATGAAATGGAAACCAGAACGAAAATTAAGTGAGACGGAAAATACTCACAAAAAGGAACTCGGATTGAAATCTCTACGAAAACTCCATGGGGTCCATCAGGTATAATAATAATAATAATAATAACGATACTAATGCACCCTTCAATAAAGCATGGTTTTCTCAAGATTCATCTACGGGGTCGTGTTCAGTCCTGACTGCTTTTCACAGCAAAGTTCGCATAAAAACAACATGCTCTAATGAATAGAAAGGTCCATGACAGAGGCTATACTAGAAATAAAATGAATAACAAGTACAATAGAAGATATTTAATGACTGAAAATTATGTGCATAATAATAGTAATAATAATAATAAATAAAAAGAAATCCTCCCTGACTTTCACTCCCATAAGAAATAAAAATAACACTGAGCGGTAGGAACTCGCTCGTCACAATAAAACAGTGTGAATACAGCTTCACTCAAATGATTAATCATAACATAAAATTGAGCGGTAAGAACTCGCTCCTCACAACTTATGGATGCAAGTCCATTTTTCCTGGTCAAGAAGTTATATAATGCGTGGTGTACTGCTCTTTAATAAGAAAATGAGTACTGATGCGAGTCCGTTTACAACTGAAACAGTCATGTTGCTCACGGAGTTGCATCTTTTAAATCACACTACGGCTATGGGACCCACCCTTAATTAACACACTACAATTACTACTGACACATGCAAGATCTAATAATAACAAAGATGAAGAACCTCCCTGAGATTCTAGCTGGTGCTAAAGCACACAAGATAAAAAAAAAGAGAATGCCGAAACTAGGCCAAACCGCTCGCATCATAAATTGGGAACACAGCCTCGCGCACCCTAATGCCACACGGGGTCATTGAACGCGTAAAATAAACACACAAGAAGTGAAGCAACAGCAACAAAATACAAGCCTAACGGCTGAAAACTATATTTACTTTTTTATAAAATGCCAGACAAACAGATGTTTCGGGAGCTACCTTACAACTATGGACAACACCCATTTAATCAATCAAATACTCATTATAACCGATCAGGTTTTGTGAATTTTAAAATAACGTCTTAAAAGGAAGTACAGGACCCAGGCCTGTTACTAATGACAAGTCGCGTTATCTGATTTGAGCGCACCCCTCTTGTATGAATCATCGCTGGCTCAACTATCTCTCTGTCCTTCGAGCTAGGTGCTATTTCCATCTGGAAACGCAGACATATCTCACTCATCCTCTTGGATGGCAAGAAAACACAAATATATACCACGAGTTCAGCCTCGCGAGGTTATGAACTGGGCTGATGTGGAGCAAGTCAGAATAATCACAATGATATATCCCCGCGAACACATCGAAAAAACACACTACGCACCATAAAGCTTGGACTGACTCACTCACAAACATACTATCTGGGTCGGCTCAAAACAGATCAACCTACATTGTGTCCATGGACACATTAAACAAACTACACAACAAAAACTCGGGTGCAAAGTGCCATCCCGTACAGATCTGCTGGAAAAGCAACTATCAAAATAATCCTGATCCGTCATAAATTCTGCTCACAAATAATCTTTACCCTCCAAATTCTATTTTTAATCTCAAAATTAATTCAGTTCCATTTTTGTTATAAGGCATACTTCCAAATTATAATGCTTGACCGCGATTTACGCATGCGAGCACGAGCTGCGCGTCGCCCCGTATAGTTGAACCAAACAAAATCACAATATTTACAAAATACAAAGTGCTCAGCTTGTCCCATACTTAATGTGTCAGTAAAACAAGAACTAAGAATCTACATTACCAAACAAACAAACAAACAAACAAACAAACAAATATCTACAAAAATATGTCCCATAATACCATAGCTGATTTAATAAATAAATAAATTCATTTGTACTCATCCCTATAGAACAGCGTCAGGAAAACATCCGCAGCCATCACTCCTTTAAAATGCTTAGCTCGTCATCGACATCTTCTGGCAAATGTCCTGCTGGTTCCAAGATCCGGCCTCGTTCCTAGACGTCATCTCGTGCTGAATTAAATAAAGTCTGTCAGATACACACACGATATATTTCCTATTAAATTCACCGATCAAGTACTAAATTTCTTGACCGTCTATTGGTGAATTATTTCGAAGAACTGGTCCTATCTGGTAGTACTGGGACTACAAATAAATCACTGAAGTTACACTTCTAACTTGACGAAAATGTTCCATGTTCAAATACATGAAAAATTATGCAGAGTATGCCTCGTGTCCTCAGACACCTGGATAACGGCCTTACTTCCTCAAATGCTCAAATAAAAGTCAACATTACGTCCTCAGACGCACAAATGAAAGTCATCTCTCGAAGCCTCCTGGATCATTATAAATGAAACTGGCTAGGGTAGGTGTGGAAGGGGGTTTATGGAAAAATATTCCATAATAGCATGCGATCGGTATCATTGAGTTCGTAGCAGTGTGGAGGTTACGATTATGCTGTAGCTGGCTCGAATCGATCGTGGAATTAATCCGTAGATAACTCCCGCGTTAATTTACCAAGGTGCATTACCACGCCGAGTTGCCGCTTAAACAGGGCGTCTTGATATTATTGGTTCAGACTCTTGTAGATCTTTGCGCGCTTTTACTTGTATTTCTGCCACAGGGAGTGGTTAACATGAAGATTGACCAATTACATCGTAGCATTCGATTTTCTTCTTGGCGCCAACACTCATAGCAACAAGCCATATTGTGCGCACCCAAGCCATCTCCGCGCTAAAAGTTGCACCTGTCCTATGTGTCAAGAATATTATGCTACTTTCTAAAATACCACAGGAGCTTAAACCATTGTGTCCTCTCGGCCACTGATTTCTCAATATTTCCCAACACCGTCTGTCTCTCATATCTGCTGTCTGTAGAAATGTATCAAAAGATGATGAATAATTTATTAGAATCCTTTATACAGCCTGTGGATAAAAGGTTTACAATCCTTCTGCAAGGAAAAAATCGAACATAGCATATAGTCGATTTTTTTTAAACACATAACATCTGTAATCCATTTCTGCCAATCCTAGAGAAATCTCCCTCTCATCAGTCTAGTCTAGCCACCACTGTCGTTGGAGTGTCGACACGCACTCGTGTTTACTTCCTGCTCCTTCATTCATTCAGACATTCCAAGACTGCCTGCTTGTCTGATCGCCTAAGGCTAGTATCTCTCCTGCCCAGTATCCTTATCTCTCTCGCTCGTTCTCTCGCTGTGTCATGATCGTCAGAGCTCATTAGTGTTTGACAACAACAGGTTGCCCCCAACTTCCTCGTTCAACTGACGTACTCATTGACCCCCGTATAGTTGGATGTGCAAAAGTACTTCCATATATTCAATTTGCAGCATTATTTCTGCGTTCCCAAGGTTCGCTAGTAAAATACACTTTTAAATTCGCTTCGTTGTAGACAGACATTGTACCTGTACTCAATTCTTTTACTCTGTATGCGTTGTTACCAAGATTACGCACAATACAGAAGGGTCCAATACATTTTGGACTGAACTTGTTGAATACCTTCTTTTCTGGATCAGATGTCGCTGGTTTCCGTACTAACACAAGCTCGTTGACTAATAGTTCTCTGTGATATCTCTTATTTCTGACACGACGTAATCTGCGATCCGTCTGGTTTCTCATATGGACTCTCGTTCTCTCAATTCTCAACTCATGACCAACCATGGGATCTTGTGGGCAATTGATGATGTTGCTCCACGATCTTACTGGATATTCGTTCGTGTGCAAGACCATGGGAATCTGGCCTGTCGACTCATGTCTAGTTGTGTTCATACAGGTCTCTACGTCTTTGATCCTGTCTACCCACTTGTGATGTTCATTGGGAATAAAGATCCTTAAGTATTTAGTAACGCATTTTATTGCGCGTTCGCTAGGATTAGCTTGAGGGTGGCGAACGCTACTAAACATGTGTTTTACATCCAAGTCCTCCATACCTTTCTTGAATTCGGCGCTCGTAAAATAGCTTCCATGGTCCGACAATATAAACTCTGGTTTTCCAAGGATTGGAATAACTCTATTTCGAATACGACTGAGTACTTGTTTCGATGTAGTTTTCTGAATGGAGCACAATACAACAAACTTAGAAAACACATCAATACACACTAGTAAATGACGGCAACCTCGCCTACCTTTCGGGATCGGACCGAAACAATCTAGGGCCACAAGCTCGCAGGGTTTCTGAGGTAGCAATGGTCTAGGATACTGCCTCATTAAGTAATTATTCGGCTTCGTCCTCTGACAGGGATCGCAAGTCTTTATTACGTCACAGATGGTAGTCCTCATTCGCGGCCATGTAAACGTTTCTCCTATGGTCACCTGTGCCTTGTCAATTCCCACGTGACCGAAACTTTCATGTATGTGCCAAGTAAGTCATCTTTGTAATGATGCAGGTACCATGATACGTAATTTGGTATGTTCTTCATCTATCCATTTATGCAGTAAACTGTTGAGGTAGACATATCTTCCTTCTCTGGCTTTTGCTTCTCTGTACGCTGGGGTTCCTGCTGGTAATTCCTTCTTAAAATACTGGATCATTTGGTACATCCATGGTTCTGCTTCCTGCTCTCGTCGTATCTCCCGTAATTCCTCCAAGAATGCATGGTCCTTTGCTGTTAATTCAATATGCTGTACTATCGCTGTTTCTTCGGTATCAGGCTCGGGGTTCCTGCTTAATACATCCGGAAGTACATTCATTTTTCCTGGGCAGTGTTCAATTTCGATGTTAAATTGTTGTATATAGATGGACCAACGTGTCACACGCTCGCTAGCCATAGATGTCTTGATCAAGAACGTTAGTGCTTTGTGGTCTGTTCTAATAATAATGGGGTAACTATATACAATCCGTTTCCATTGTTGCAAAGCATGAAGTATTGCCAACAATTCGAGTTCCGTGACCGTATAGTTGCGCTCGTGTTTACGCAATCTGCGGCTCACAAATGCTAAATAATCACGATGTTGAAGGTTAGCTGGATCTTCTTTGTATAACATCGCTCCTATACCAACCATGGAAGCATCCGCTTGGATAATAAATTTCCGCTGAAAGTCTGGGTAACCTAGTTTGATACAATTTTCCAGTAATAATTTAGTCTCTTGAAATGATTTCTCACACTCAGCGTTCCAAAGCCATTTGTTGTTCTTCTTCAGCATTTCCTGCATAGGTGCTACGGTTTCAGTATATCCCGGGCAGTTTTCCTTAAAGAAGCCCGTCACGCCAAGGAAAGCTCTGACATGTTTCACTCTCGTTGGTGTAGGGAAATTCTTTATTGCCTCTATCTTTGCAGGGTTTGGTCTCACTCCCTCCTGGTCAATAATGTGCCCTAAGTACAAAATCTCCTTCTTGAAGAAATGGGATTTCTTCAAGTTGACTTTAAAGTTTGCAGTTCTAAGGTTGTCCAAAAGCTTATCCAAATTTTCCATATGTGTCTCGATGTTATCTGAAGCCAAGAGTATATCGTCAATATATCGTACCGTCATTTCCTTCACTTCTTCGGTCAGGTTCCGATCCAAGGCTCGAATTAATGCGCATCCAGCTGTTTTAACGCCAAATGGCATACGGACGAAGCAATATGTCTGATTATCGAACAAGAAGCCAGTAAGAAGCTGTGACTTCTCATCCAGTTCGATATGGTGGGACGAACTCGTCAGATCTACGGACGAATAGATACTCTTGTCCTTAAATCCTTTTAAGACGTCTCTGATGATTGGCGCTCTGTCATACTCGGGAAAAATAAGGCGCATGTTTAGATTTCTGGCGTCTAGACAAAGTCTAATGGATCCATTTGGTTTTGTGACTGCCAAAATCGCTTTTAAATAAGGCGTAGGAGTCTTCTTAATCACTCCAGCTTGCAACATATCATCAATAATCCTTTTGACCTGCCCCCGATATTTTTCTGGTAAAGGGTATAATTTACTTCGAAATGGGGACCAATCCTCAATCTGCATAGAATACTGAAAGTTTATTATCTTCCCTGGAACTGTGTCAAACACTGTCTTGTGTCTTCTTAAGATCTCCTCAAGTTTCTTCCTATGTTCAACCCCTAGTTGGATGTCACTGAGCCGCTCCTGTAATAGTTCTTCAAACTGAGTATCGCTGTCTTCTCCTTCTGCTAGTAAAGCCCATATCTCCTGAGAGTCACTCTCTTCATTTAATTCCACAACAGCCACATCTATAAGGTCATCTTCCGCCTTTCGTGCCTCCTCTTCTGTCTCCTCTGCTATTGCCTCCAATGCCCATGAACTCACGTCCTTCCCTGTAGTGATTTCATCCATGTGTAAGCCCACATCCTTCAGTTTATCAAACTCCTTAAAACTGACTGTATTATTGTGCAAATCACTGACTGCCTGGTAGTCACAAATGAAATTTGCACCCAGAATAATGTTAAAATTCATTTTGGCCATAATGATAAAAGTCTGTCCAAATATATGGTCTAATATATCCAACTCTATAAATGCCTGACGTTTGCAAGTGACGGTGCGTTCGGGAATAACGACCCTCACCTTGAGTTGCGGTACTGGAATCACAGGAATATTCTGACTCCGTCCCAACTCTCGAACCAAAGGCTCCGATACAAGACTGATTTGTGACCCCGTGTCAACTAAGCATCTCACGTTAATTCCACCAATCTTGGCATAAATAATAGGTAGTTGTTTGATATCATCGTTCCGTGGTTTTACAATCTCCTCCAGGCAATCTTCCGGCAAAGCTATCCACTCTTGTATGTGTGCCACGACCCATCCTTCTTCACAATCCGGCTGTTGCTCTCTCAGGGTGACTCCTTTTGCAATTATTGGTTTTTTTTACAACCCCCGCGACTACCATCATCCTTCTGTCGCGTATTTCCCTGACGTTCTTCCTGCTTCAATAAACTCTCGGCCCCCTCAATGTGAGTGTCTGGATTTGACCTCCTATTAATTGCATGTTCCCAATGTTTTTGTTCGTCCCCTCCATTAGCGTGTAATTCTTCCAGGTAACGCTGCGATTCGGCGTGCCTGTCGTTCCATTCATTCCTATAATTTTGATAGTCCCCCTGGTTCTGGTATCTCCTTTCACGCCACTGTCGATTCTCATTATTGTTATTTTTGTACCGTCTGTAGGGTCCCTCATTTCTCCTATTATTTCTCCATTGTTGGTATCCTCGCTGTTGATACCTATTGTTGCCCTGGGTCTGCCTATCATTATTATTGTCATGTCGCTGGTGTAACCTATTTTCGTCGCCCTCCTGACCTCGTCTTGGTGTTGTTGACACACTTGTATTTGTGGCCCGCGATCTGGTGTGTACTCGAGTGGGTTTAACCACCTCCTTTGTGTTTACAAGTGCAGCTTTCGTACCCTCTCTGCTGCAAGAGAGATGTTGTCTCGTCAATCTGACGTAAGATTTGTTCGGCTCGAACCGCTGTGTCCACGTTTGCTGCCACTAACACCTGCTAAACATTGACTAGCAACTGCCGTGCAATCGTCATAACCAGATCCGATTCTTCTAATGGATGATCCAAATCCCGAAAATTTAATAATTGTAACGAAAAGAAATCTGAATATTTCGTCTGCTGAGTTGACTGATATTTTCTCGAATAAAGTTCCATTCTAAGGCTTTGTTGTAGAGAAGCCGACCAATACTTTGTAAGAAACGCATCCTTGAACTCATCCATCCCTCCGAAAGTATACTTGAAGCTCAAGAACCACGTAAGTACATTTCCCGAAAGAAATCGTTCCATCAGTCTTAAACGACGCCCGGGCGGTATGTTATTGTCATTAAAATAGTCATCCATCTCCTTAAGATACGCCTTCGGTGTGACACCAGAATTTTCTGTGAATTTATTTGGTTTAAATTCATTTGATCGAATTACTTGTACGACTTGAGGGTGATGATAGCCATGCTGAGGAGTAGAGGTTCCCCCAACGTTGTTGTGAAATCCCTCTGTGTTAGTCGTTAATGGGCTGCCTGTCAGTCCGTGGCTACTCGCCGCGCTAATTGCCCCCTGGCTTGCTGAGTCAACTTCCTTATCTTTAGCGTGCTCTGTCTGAAATAACGTGTTCTGTCCCAACGAACGCAACTCTGCCTTTATGATTCTGTCCAACTGTTCCTTCAATTTACTCTTAATTTCTTCCTCAAGTGCTTTAATGCGCGTATGGTTATCACCTACGGTCTTTATGATCGTTAACCGTTCTTCTTTAGAGTCGCTGCTCATCTTACACCAATCCTTTCTGATGCTATCTTTAATCGCTCCCAATTTTTCTTCCATCTGCTGTTTCGTGTCCTCCTGATTCGATTCTATCTTCTCAAGCCTGTCTTCTAGACGTAGATTATTCTCATCTATCGTACTCTTCAAATGATCCTAGTCCGATTTTATGTTTCGCCATCGCTCAGCTGATTGTATTTCTAATTTATCCATGTCCTTTATCAGGCCCGTAATACTTTCATTTACTACTGAAAATTGTCCCTGGATAAACGTAGAATCCTCCTCCATCTTATCAAACCGCTTTTCAAGACCATCCTGTGCCGTTTTAACCTCACTGTTATTTACCGTGCATGCTAATTCTATCTGAGCTAGTTTTGCCAATACAGTTTCGTCCAAATCATTTAATTTACGGTTGTAGGTGTCCTCTAATTTTTGTATCTGACCTAGCTGTTTGTCGTTATTCTTACTTATATCAAGCGCGAATTGAACCATCTGCTGTGTAGTGTACTCTTTCATCTCTGCAGATAATGTGGCTAACTGACTCGTATTTCTACTTTCTTGCGCTTCTAATTGTTTGTTTATATTTTCATTTACTTGCGCTTGTAATGAGTTACCCTGTTCAGCTAGTTGTGTTTTAAACTCGCCTGACTGTTCGTTTAATTGTTTAGTTATAGTGTCATTCATTTGAGTCTGGAATGACTCATATCTTCCATGACCCACCTAGCTTCATCTAGCAGCGAATCTCAGAAGCTCCTCAATTCTTCCTGGTGCAAGAGGACTTCCTTATCCATCTGGCCACCAGTTCTCGTTGCCATCGCCAGCTATTATCTCCGTGATCAAGAGAACTTCGTCTACTCTTTCACCCACCAGGCTGTGCTAGTATCGCCTGCTATCAACTCTTTGAAGACCATTTCCTCAAGAGAATTTAAGTTTACAATATTGGTCATGCTTATATGTATTCCTTTTGTCTCCTACCCCCACTCTTTTCCCTTCCTTGGACCCTCCGCGCTTCGCTGAGTGGGTCTCACTTGCACGTCGGCAGTTGACTCAGTCAGTCAAGGCTCAACTAGAGCCAGTCTCCTCAAACCAAGAGGCACTCTCTACATTCTACGCCATGTTGACACATTAAGTATCCGTCAAACGGAACCTCACCTTCGGCATGCAACAAAGATAAGTACAAACTTCTGGTTTTAACCTCATCTTCATCAGTTTTATTATCTACATGCTTTTATCGATCATTTATAGGCAGTGTGAGATTAATCATTTGTGGCAATAATCATCCTTCGCGGGATTTGCTATGTTGGGCTTTTGTCTGTCTAAGCCAACCTTAATAAAAAAGTAGCTTTTCTTAAGCTATTTAAATGAGAAATCTTCTCACCACGTGGGATATTATCTAAGACCCGCTGTCTATAAAATACCGAGCTAGTTCCTCCGCTGGATTAACTTTGGCTCCATTCTTCTATTACGATCGTTCTGGAACCTTCCAGATCCTGTACTTTATGTACAAGTCTTGCCGTCATGTATTTTTCACTCACTTGTGAGAATACTATTGAAAATTGAAGAATCTTCCTTCTGAATTAAAGCTCAATAGCTAATTTTCTTCCACCGTTGGAATGTTCTATGGCGCATTTAATTGTAATACACAACTTTCTCAAGCAATAGACTTTCGCCCATCTAGTGCTACCAGTCCTTTTTCATCATTGCAATAACTTTCTTTGCCATAACCTTTCGTGTTACTACAGTGAACTTTTCATCCATTTAACAGACTATAGTGATAACTAGTGCTTGTTCAACTTTTCTACCGCGTCGCGATCGTCCGTTTACCTTAAATAAGGCCATGAACATTGATCCTAAATCCCAATTGATCTTTCCTAAACCTTCTACTAACAAACCATATTAATAAAATTGTTACTCTAGATCATTTTCAATGAGGTGTCACTCTAACGAAGTGCCCTTCCATCTTGCTTGTTTATCATCAATTAATTTCTGCATAACCACGTGTTTTATACACGGTTCAAGCTTACATTGTTTCTCCCTTATAATCAGGGAAAACAATTCTTTCAACTCATGAGTGAGTTATTTCTAGGTCTAACGAAAGGGAAACTCCCCATTTGTCTCGTGATTCCTACTTGAACATAGGAAGTCTAGAACCTTCCTTTTGACTTTCTCTTCAGGTTTCACAGTAAGTGACCTGCTCTATTTTGCATAGCTATCATAAAAGAAATTCTGCATAAATATAAGAAGTTATAGGAACTTCTCTTTTCATTCTACCTGTTCTCTTTCTTTGTTATTTTGAAGTTGTAACTTTTTCTAAGATAGGTACGCAGAGATTTCTTATAGTACACACCTTGTACTCTATTTATTGTTAAACTTTAATCACCTTAATTGTCTTTACATTTTAAATTTTTATCTTCGCTATTTTAAATCCTTGCTAGGATTTTATAAAGGTTTGAAACCTAATAAATTGTTAATTGCCTGGCACAAACGTTTAATGTTTTCTTGAGATCTGTGACCCCAAATTTGTTAACTTAATTGAAAATATATATTGTTAAAGTTATCAACTTCCTTTGAATTGTTAAATAAACTTAAACTTTCTTTCTTTTGATTCATCATTTCGCAAATACAACGGTTAGGCAAGATCCTGGCTTTCATAACTCTTCCCAGGTTCATGCCCTCGTTAATACGCAATAAATCTGTTACTATTTGTCTTGTCAGACCATCACCCTTCCCCATAGTAGGCATATGCATGCTTGAGAGGGAATACACTAAAGCCACTCTCTTGCAAACCGCCCAAGTCTTAGCTGCGTTTTCCGTCAGCTTCGACCTGGTCCTTACCCACTTTAGGTATCAGAGAGCGGATTTGCAGTGGCAACCGCCTCTGAGTGCATTTAAAGTTAAATTTATAACTTTTGTGGGACTCTCCTCCTATTTTTCTATCCTTTTTCTCCAGTCCGAAACCCACCTCCTTTTCTTTATCATCTTCCCTTGGTGGTTAGGTTATTCCTCAGCCAATAATCTACCCAACATGATTGTGGGTTTTCAAACGAATCGCAAGTATCAACAAACCAAAGATGTCACGCAATTTGATCACCTGCAATTGAGAAATGCACGTCTTTTCCTCAACAGTGCTGTGTTTCCCTATGAAGGGTTGGATTTAGATTTTTCGAAAAATAAGTTTGGCCCCCTATACGACTTGTTTTCTAAATTTAGATGGTCGTATTATCAAAAAGAGAATTGTCCAATGTTGTCACCCCAAGCTTTTAAGACAAGGGCGCCACTGATTGTCTTTGACTGTTCCTACTGTGCCCGTTTCCCCGACGTCACGTTGGCCCGGCAATTTCAACGAGAAACCGAAGAAGGGACACAGGCGATACAAAAAAATTAAGTCCTGGAAATATTTGTCCAATACCAAAAAAAAAATCAAAACAACTAGCTCGGGCAGGCAAGAGATCGAATATCTCGGGTCGATTAAAGGGAGAGACATGCAAGGTTCAACAGGACAAATACTTCACAAACAAGAAAAAGAAAAAAAAAATAACATTGACTCGGGAGAAGTTCCAAACTACAAGAATAACCAGAACTTGAAAAATCGAGATCCTAAATTTATTTTTGAGCAGACGGACAAAAAAAATGAACACTCCTATTACTCAATGAATATCATTAGTTTGGGATCATAAAAATCCATAATGTCCATCAATGTCATTGAGCTACCCTGTTTGACTTAATCAGGGAAGTACTCGCAAAAGAAATTATTAGAGTTCACGTGTTCGATGATTAGCTGAATGAAATTAAAATCCACAGCCTGCTTCCAGTCTCCGACCGGGTCAGGAATGGAATGAATGAAGCCCCCATCTAGCGGCGAGGACATGAACTGTGCCGGCTGCCGAAGCCTGACGCACTCCTCTGGGGCAATGATTAAATGAATGACAGATGAAATGAAATGATAGTGGAGAGTGTTGCTGGAATGAAATTGTGACAGGGAAAACCGGAGTACCCGGAGAAAAACCTGTCTGCCTCCGTTTTGTCCAGCACAGATCTCACATGGAGTGACCGGGATTTGAACCACGGACCCAGCGGTGAGAGGCCGGCGTGCTGCCGCCTGAGCCACGGAGGCTTGATTTGCTGAATAATAATGATAAAAAAACACTTCACTTTCACTTTCAGCTTCTAAAAGAAGAAAAATTAGAATAAAATTCACTATACATTTTTCCTTCCCATGAATGTTAACTGAATTAATAATTTACACAAAAATTTCACACATTTCTAATATTTACAGACTTACGATTGTCAATGATGACTGTCAATCATTTAATTTGACTAAATGAACTTGTGGAATTAAATTATTATTATTAATTTTTATCAACATAATTTAAAGTTTCCTTATGGAAATTACATCAGCTATACATAACAATAACTTGTTATAGCCGCACAATAACTGGCTTCAAATGACATCCTAATCCCTCATATCATTTTCAAATCATTATCTGAGTTTATCATATCCTTATGGGATCAATTTAATTATTCAGATTGCGATATTATAATTTTAACATATATTAAATTAAGATAAGAATGATTCACCTGTGATCTGTGGCGTAGTCGGTAGCCTGCTGAACTGCTATGCCCAAGATAGCGGGTTCAAACCCCGCCGAAGTCGTCGGATTTTTTAAGAGCGTTAAAAATCCTTCAGTATGCCTTCCTTCGGAGGGGAAGTAAAGCCGGCGGTCCCATGTCATAGATTTATGGCATGTAAAAGATCCTTTCACAGACTAAACTTGTGTAAAGCAAAATTTGTTAGGTTAGATTTCGTCAGAACGCTCTGTCAAAGTTCCAACGTTCACCACTAGGTATCATTGATATCTGGTGGCGAAAGTTGGAACTACTTGAAATTGAACGGAACTTGTAGCTCACCCTTTAGGGTGTCCGCTGGAAGCAGCTAGAGACTCGGGCGAGCCGAACATGTCCTCGGACACTCCTGGCACTTAAAGCCATACGATAAATAAATAATAATTAATTTTAAATTGACCAGCACATGTAACTCTGATAACATTGCATTTCTTATGACGATTAATTGAACAGTAATGCAGTAACTGCCATTGCACTGTTTACCACCGTTGGAACTACTTAATATAATTACAAATATAAAGCACATTCTAAGTCCATTGAACCTAGGACTGCATAAGCCCCTATACATCCTGGCATAATCATAATCATTTACTATATCCTCGAAGAAATTTATTAATTGATTTATTAATCGTATTAATAAGTTGGAATGGTATTTCTCATGTCCAACAGTTGCCACCATAAGACCACTATAAAGTGTCTACAACTCATAATTCATTGTGCTTATACTCAAAGTGCAGTTCCAAATCCAATAGACATAATGACAAATAATCCTCAAATTATTATAAACTCTCGTAATCTGCATTCCTAAATCTGGTCAAAAATTTCCCTAATGTGACTGAGCATCATAGGCTTTGTATTCTTGTGCAATCTGAATTAAATTACTGTAATGTCTAGGATCATAGATCATGAACCATAATTATAATTTCAATGCCATAAATTAATGAATATGCTACAATCATTACCGCTGCAAAAAGTCAAACGTTCCGTTCGCAATCGCCTTCATGGTAAAAATCGCCATGAGAAAAAAATCCTAAGTTTAGAATTATTAAATATTATAAAACAAAATAATTATTAAATATCGGAATTTATGTGTGTGAAAGATCTCAATATCTTTAAAATAATTTGCTCTCCAAGTTTAGAAATTCATTCGAAATATATTTTAGCCACCTGGAAGAAAGAACATAATTAAATCATGGTGTTGGTTTGCCCTAAATGTTCAGAAGGGTGTGGTGTGAATATATGCCCAAGTTGACGATGAATGTGTTTCCCATATTTTCCCACGACGAATTAATCTTGATTCTGTTCTTTAATTTGCAAGATCGGCGTTTAAGAAACTCGTTTAACGCCAACATCATCGTGATGCCTGGTCTACAGTGTATTCAGCCTCTCCGAATCCCGGATTCGTCCTCACCATCAAGTTTCCCTATTAAATGCTTAAGCCATTGTCTTGAAGTATATGAAATGTTCCATAAATGTTCCCATATTCTTATTCTTGAGTGAAAGTATCATAGTGGATGACATCAGACACCCCCTAAAAAGAATTAGGTGTACGCCACTGCTGAAGAAATGTTCCATGTATTTCACTGATATGGAATGTACGGTGTTGTTTCGATACTGTTAATAATTTATTAATGCTCTTGCTGGCAATCCGGTTATTTGTTGAATGTATTATGTTGAATAAGATGCAATTACTATTGTAGAAATGTTCAACATTGACTGACTATATGCCGGGTTTCGTAGCACGACAAGGTCTGCTATTATATCGTGTGCTTTAACATGTTGCATATTAATGTCTCCGTATTCTGGCGTTCCACGGTGAATTTGTCAAGTCCGATTTGTAGCTGTGTTAATGTGTTCATTTGATAAATATACAGTTTCTACTTACATCAGCCTCTTGGAGAAATCACTAATTTTAATTTTACCTGTCACTCGTAAATAAGTTATAACAAGTACCGGTATTTCACAAGCAAATTGTAATGCTAATATCATAGTGTAGACACACGCTTCCCGAAGGTAGAATGATCGTCTCCGCGCATATGTGTGTTAAATCAGCAATAGAACAGACTAGAATGGAATGACCTCTCTACACGTGTTACACAGAGCACACACCGGTTGCCCTGGTCACCTGATCCGTAGGAGTGTGGGGAATTTCCACCCCTCATCTATTGCGTCATGACTTGTCAAAGCCGTTAGGAGTAGAAGATGCTCGACACTCGCTTGTGCTAAATTTTAGCTCAATGCCATAAGGATGGGTCCATTTAGCAGCTAGAATAATAATTATGAAGAATGTTTCTTTAGCTCTAGGTCTGCTACAAACACATGCTGGAATACATTACAATATGTTACATTCATCAACTACTTCCAAGGTTGCTGTGCGAATCTCGGCAATCGAAGATCACCAACATGGTGGATTTCGGTCACACTACTTGGAAGAGACTGTCAAACCATCCAATATTGACATTCGACTAGATTTTGAAACGCATGACAATGTTCCAGCCAATACCACGGCCTACTGTTTGATTATTCATCACAAACAAGTCAACTATTATCCACTGTCCAACCAAGTGACAAGTGTATAAATAGCAGGTCAACCCACATCAAACCGCTCAGTCATGTCTTGCTTTCAAGCCTCAAGAGAAGTTACATCCATGAATTTAAAATCTGAGGAACAACGTTTCAAGACCTTTGCGACGTGGCCGGTGCCTTTTATAAACCCTCAAGCCTTAGCGGCCGCTGGATTCTATTATTTAAAAACAAGAGATGAAGTGAAATGTGTGTTTTGTCCCATCATCATAGACCAATGGCAAGAGAGCGATGAACCCATGCAGTAACATCAACGCTGGTCACCTGCCTGCCCCTACCTGTGCAGAATGGAGGTGGGTAATATACCCTGTCATTCAAGTTACCCCTCACTCATGCCTCGGAGTGATGAAAAAAGTTATGATACGTGTGGACTTTATGGTGTTAACAGTGCTTCAGTGAGCAGCTCACAGTCAAAAACACCCAGTTTAGAGACATTAGAATATCATCGGTGTTATGGACACTATAAACACAAAATACTTTTTGTTGTATGAGATGGTACCGCCTCTATCCTAGAATGAAAAAAGAATGTAAAACTTGTTATGTTAATAAAATAATGTAATTAAAATTGGTTGTTGTTGTTATATTATTATTTCTTATGCCCCCCTATCATATCCTAACCTCTATAGTGACTACTCGATGTTTTTCTTTTATTTTACTAGAATGGAATGTAAGTAAATGACATGGGTACACCTTACTGAACAATTGTCAGTCTGTGGTCAGTTGGACTTGATCCAGACAAGAGTGAACATGTTGCGTACACTGATTGTCGACTGTCAAGGGTTTAAAATTGGAGATAACAAATTTATATTTAAAGAAGTGGCCATCATCGATTGTTCCACTTTTTGGATATCACAAGCTACCCATTTGGTGTTTAAACCACCTTATGCGTTTGATTTGTTGTGTGATAAAGACCGTAAACAAACCCAGTGGATTGAAACTCATATGCAACTAGACTGGAAGCAAGGAACCATTTCATATAAGCACCTGGACATAGTCATGAAAGCCCTCTTGTCTTCTGCCCATGTAGTATTTGTGAAAGGTAGTGAAAAACGTCAATTTTTGGCGTCTTACTGTCAATGTATCGATTTAATGGACATGGGCTGTCCCTCGCTGCAAACACTCATGGACCGCTGCCCCTGTGACAATATTACCTATAAAGCCCTGGCACAGGTGTGGCAATTGTTTCATTGGCTCACCACCAATGCCTGCTGGGAGTTGTTAAATAAAATTAAAACTAAAGGTTTACCTGTGGATGACACCAGTGAGATTTCTACAAGCGACGTGTAAACATCAACGTGATACCATGGAGAAAGGGGATGCTACCGATAAAGCGATTGGAATGTTCTTTGTGTGTAAAAAGAAACTAGACAGTTTTACTAAAGAAGAATTATTAGCTCTTCCAAAATCATTCATTTATTATGTCGCAGCAAATGCAGTGAAAGAAATCTGGCAACATGTACCAAAATCATGGACTCAAGACCCTGTGTTAAGTGAATTGCAACCATGTACGGATTATGATCACCATAAGCAAGTGGCTATGACAAAAATACCCTCTATGCGACAGTGTGCTACTTGCCAGCTAGTCAAACTGTATCATGGTCATAAAAGTCAGTGTAAAGACTTTGTTTCCTCATTCCACGGGAGTAATGAAGAAAAAAAGCAGCAACAACAAACATCATCCACAGAGGAGGAGGAAGATCAAACCTTTTTACCATCGATGGAAAAGGATATGCCAGACCTGTACTGGCAATGGCGTCATTAACAAAGTAATTCAATACTTGACTTTCGAAATCTACCTACCTGGTTATTATTTGTGTAGTCCTGGAACTTGTCTTGAAGAACCTTTGCAGCGTAGTGATATACCTATTAATCCTTTGGATCAAGCATGCACCTTTGTTATCACCACAGTCATCCTGCATTAAGACGTGTAGAGGATAAAGTATCGTTGAAAAGCTAAACAACGTTTGACATCCTGTGATGTCTCAGTGGGAGAGAGGTTGGCAGCCGTCATTGTGATTAGTGTTATAAAAGGAAAGTTAATGATGAGTGGACATGAACATTGAAAATGATTGAGGAATTGGTATTTCTTATCTTATGTATTCTATTTTTGTAAAGCTCTATTTGTTGTGAAATAAAACAAGGTTTACAAGATCACAATGTCTTTTAATTTTTAAAAATGGTGATAGCCATTTCATTTTTTCACACATGAATATTTACAATTTCCACTTTTCATTTTTTTACATTCTCCTTGTTTAGTTTACACATTCTGTACATTTTTGTTGTTGTGAAATAAAAACAAGGTTTACCAGATCACAATGTATTTTTAATTTTAAAATGGTGATAGCCATTTCACTTTTCTCACTCATGGATATTTACAATTTCCACGTTACATTTTTTACATTCCCTTGTTTAGTTCACACATTCTGTACATTTTTTAAAATCTTTTTCGTAATATACAAAAGCAAACATTTTACACTAAAATGTATTACTTATCTTATTTTTACTAATCTACAGTAGCCTAACATTATACATTCTACTTACAGTTTTTACAAAAAAATATTACAATATAAAACACACTACAAATATTACAATATAGTGATCATTAGACTCAAGTAAAGTAATAGTCGTCAATGTGACTGTTTCCCCAAGCAAGAGTATCAGACGTGCTGGGTATAATGAATCGTTTGTTGTCTTCATTACTCAAAGCAACTTTTTTCAGCAAATTGGTAAGTAGTTGATGATTTTTACTTCTAAATACACACATTTTCTTATATAATACAGGTGGGTTACTAACTATACAGTTTTTATAATCACTTATATCTAACTCTTTACTAACAACATTCTTTTTCACTCCTTTTAATTTCTTTACTACTACATCATCAATTGTCATATAGCTGTATGATTTAGATTTTGTTCCTACAAAGGTGTCTATAATAACACCAGCACATTCATCCTTAAATTTCCCAAGAACCTTTTTGTTTACTAGAGGCAAATGGTAAATATTATCCTCGGGATAGTCACTTGTATCAAACCTATTTAGCTCAGTTTTGATATTCTCATAAAAATAATCAGTTTTAAACTCATAAATAAAAGAATCTGTGTCTGTTTAGAGTAATTTAGCATTATCAAGATAGTTTTTCTTTACATAATCATAGTGAAATTCATATATAAGTGTTTTTGACAATTCCAGAATGGTGTAACCCACATATATGGGTTTGTTGTAAGTTACTTTAAGACGATTCATTTATATTACAACTAAATCCTCATGAATAATTGAACAGCTATGAAAGTTAGGCTTGCTTATTAAGTTGCTCGCACCATACCTTTTACCATCATTCTCCCACTTTGTTATCAGCTTTACATCAACTCGTTTATCAACATTCTCCATAGTCTTTCCAAAAACACTATTATTCATGAGTTTATAAAAATCTTTTTCAAACGCGTTTGTTGACAGTGTTCTTAAATTATTGTTTAGATCAATATACGGTTTGAGCCATGCTGACTGATGAAATTGCAATACGCGATGAATTTTAGTTAATTTCAATCCATGCTGTAGACACTGTTTCAAGGTTTGATAATGTATTACATATTTACATTTATCATTCACATTAGCAATTAACATTTTTGTTCGTGATGTGATGTATGGAGATTTCATATTCTCAGGACAAAATGGTAAATCATTATGATCATCATGTAACTCTTTAGGGTACTCAAGAGTTACCTCTAAAATATATTCTTTATCATCGTTATCATTAAGAGTGTCAACATGTAAGACATCAATTTCAGGTTGTGTCAGCCAGCGAAAATCTTTCAGTGGTAGATATTGACTCATAGCCCAACCATATTGGTTATTTGCATCGAGGTAGACAATATACTTTGACTCTTCACAAGGGTTGTAGCTAGGCATGTATTTATTATTCGCTTTAGAGTACCGTCCACTACATTGGCTTAATCCACCTCGAATTGATGATTTTATAAAATTGATCATGTCTATATCAGTCATTAATTCTAAATTTACTTTCGTTTTTTTCAACATTGAACTGAAAATTAACCCAGGAGCAGTGAAATACTGACAAGGATCAAGGTCATAAATTTTCATACAAACATTCCGAAAATTTTCAAAAACATCTGCTAATAACAACACATCTGTCTTCAAATATATGTCTGAAAATTCTCCTAAAGTTTGAATGTCAAATTGTGCCCATACACGTTGTGCATGTAAATATTCCTGATCACTGATATGACTTGTGTTTAAGGAACTGTAAAATGCATCTTTCGGTGGTAAAGAACACTCCTCAAGACGTTCCACACAGTTAATATATTCGTAAGGGAATATACCCTTTTGAAAAATCAAATTAAAATCATCTTCTTTAGGAAAGGCACGTTGAATTTCATGAAACTGATCTGATTTTAAATTACTAGCAAGCTTATCAAGACTACTCGGCATAAAGCGGAATGAATCTAAAAATCGCAGTTTTATCGTTTTCTTATTGTCAGTTTTGATGTATTTTGTGAACGATATGTATTGTTCCTTATTATTTGCAATCACATCAATTTTCACATCTGAAGCTCCAAATTCTTTAACGATAAAGTGGTTATCGTATTTGCTACCGTTATGTAGAATGACTGGAATGAATATACTTACTCTATAATTTAAATTACATTCTTGGTGAGCAGCAACACGATATTTTCCTGTTAAATGGTCATGATCGCGAACCCTGTCTGTATATAAACATTCACCACATATAAAACAATTAGTTTCAGTTTCAAAATTCATTTGCTCTGATGAAGTTAGTGGCTCCATTGGAATGATCGTATTTAAAATAGAGGATATACGGATGGCATCTTTTTCAAGTCTTTCCATAAAAACTTTAGGTGCATCAGGTCCTCTATAGAGCTCAAACTTATTTAAAGAGTCATCATAACTACATTTAATATAATATGCAAAGCTAAAAGGTTCATGAATGTGAGTAGTGTTGGTAAAAGGTTGGGCTGGATTCGATGAACATGTATTAAATGGTTTTAGCAAAGCCTCAAAGTCAGCATATATAACAAATGGTACTCGAAGCTGTTTCTCATGATCCTTAAATTTTAGAATGTTATTTTTAGGAGTCGGTAATACCGTACAAACATGATTACATCCCCATTTTTGATGTTGTGATAGTTGATCCTCTTTCTGGAAATATAGCAAACAGCCATCACACAACCACTTTTTACCATTGTGTTTTGAAACCTGACTACTGACAAGTCTACTTAAATGTTTTATCCAACAATAGTGAGCATTTTCACCTTCGGTTATGTATAGTAAATTTACATGAGCATCCTTTTTTCCTGAGTATAATATAGAGGACCAACTATACTCTTATTTTCAATTTCATAAACATTAATACTTACATTGTTTAGCTCTTCAAAACGTTGAATGTCTTTTATCGCCATAGGAAATTCCATTTCTTTTAAATCTAACACTGAAAAATAGTGAGGATAAGATGATGTTCTATTCTCATGCATCACTGCTGGATGGAGAGCTGAGGTTACAGCCCACGCGAGACATGCATGATCACTATTCATAACGTCCACACAAGCTTTCTTTCGTTTGATCCATACTGGTAAATCAATGTATGATGATGCTCGAAGGGGGTTGTATTTATTCATGTTGGTTTCTAAATAAAGTATTTCAACCAACGCCCAGCCTGACTCCCTTTCCTGGAACTCTTCACTCTTCACAATGATAGCACTTGAAATGTTTTGGTATATATCACTAATATTAGTTGATTCGCTAACAATTATGTTTTTTGTATTAAAAGATTTGATATCCGTAATTTCACCTTCGCTCCCAGTCTTTACATAGAGTCCAAAAAGTTCAAAATTAATTTTAATTGTTTTATGCTCTAATAAAACATTTTCTACTAAGCCAAACACAGTAGGTTGAACATTTTTTAAAAATGATTCGATACTTTGAGTTTTTTCTTTACTATAAAGTCTATAACTAGCAATTCGACTTTTAAATGCACTACCAATTTGTTGAACATTTCCAGAATTTCTTTCATGGCAAGCGTTATTTTTATGATTAATACTGCGTAAATGTCTATGAATGATTGATAAAGGTATAACAATATTACATACATCACAATGTGTTATCGAAGGTTCACCATTCTTCTTTCTATTTGTTGCACAACTATTTTCACAATCTTGAGAACGTTTACGCTTTTGAGCATGACATTCATTTAAAGGTTCCGTGCTAGTTGTTGGTTTTACAGTTTTTAATTCTTGTTGTTCACCATGCACTTTAACCATGTGGGATTGATATCGCTTTACAGCAGAAAAACCAAGTTCACAAACTGAACATGAAAATGGTGCTGAACTAACATGCATTAAATTTACATGACGTGCAAGATTATCTTTTCTGTTAAATGAGGTAGCACAATGACTGCACACAAACATTTTAATGTCATGTTTAACATTTGCGTGTCGTTGAAGGCTCTCAGGTCTTGAGAACTGTTTCTTACAGTCACCACACTTGAACATGATGATCCCTTTCGAAATTACCTATAAAAGAAAGAAATCATAAATGTTAATAAATGATAAACAAAAGTACAATATAAATAGTTTAATTACATTCCAGTCAATGGTTATAGCAGGGTATTTCAATCGATCATCTGTGAACTCCTAGCAAGTCTAACTTCATGTAGTTCTAACTGGGGGGTTACTATATACCACTGTCACTGACACCTAGCGGTGAACATTGGAACTTGATAGAGTGGTAGAAACCAGCGGTCGCCAGTTAAGTGAGCTACGTGTGGCGTCATAGCCAGTCTTAAAACAAGTCTAAACTTGTAGAACATGTCACGTGATAGAAACCAGCGATCGCCAGTTAAGTGAGCTAAGTGTAACGTCATAGCCAGTCGTAAGACAAGTTTAAACATGTAAAACATATCACATGACTAGTTTAAGTTAGGTAAAGTTAAGTGAACTGAGGTTAAGCCTTTAAATATTCCCTATGCCACTGACACCTAGCAATGAACATTAGGACTTAATAGAGTGGTAATCAAAATCTAACCTATAAAATTAGCTTTACACACCATGGTCAAGTAGTTCCAACTTTTGACTGCCAAATATACCATTTTCACTAACATGTAGTGGTGAACATTGGAAAATAATACTCTAACTGTGTAAAAGTTATTAGAGGGGGGGGGGGGCACTTACCTTCTTATAATTTATCAACTGCTGTCACTGAATGAACAGATTGTAGGAATCTGGTATCCTACAGGTACCCAATTATCTGTAAACAAATCAATCAATCAATTAATCAATAAATACATTCCAATCAATAACTTCAACATCAATTAGTAATAAAAGACTACAATCCATTAATAATAAGTACTTACCTTGCAAAATAATTTAATGATTTTCTACCAAAAAGGCTTTTTTACAACTCTTGAGCAGTAATAGAGCACTGTTCACTCAAAGCGAGTAATAAAGACTGACAGTAGGGAAATATATGACACCTCTCTTATATAAACTCTCATCGCACGTGTCAGCAGTTTTTTGCAGATCATTGCAATTCCTTTCCCAATACAGCTGAGAGTCCAAAGTACACTAGGAACACCTGTGTGGTATCCAATGACTGCTGACTTTGCATGATCGTCACCCATTGTCTTAATCAACACATGGGGTTTCAAATTACTGCAGCGTCAGTCATAGCAATAGCAGTGTGCGCTCCCTGCCATGACAGCAACATGACACCGGAAGGAACACCTGTGTAATATCCAATAACTGCTAACTTTGCATGATCATCATCCATTGTCTTTATGAACACTTGCGGTTTCAAATTACTGCAGTGTTAGTCATAGCAACAGATCTGCGCGCTCTCTGTCATGTCTGTAATATGACACAGGAAGTAACAAGTCGGTTTACTACACGTACCGTCTCCTCAGTTTTAACATATTAAGAACATGTATTATTCTCTTTCAACTACAACTGACTCGTTAGGACACATCCATCCACCAAGTTAGATCCCTTGTATGTTCACATGTATTTCGTCACTTTCCTTTCATATCGTTATCACATTATAGTAGTGGGGGACTGGTGAACAACGTCAGTTCAACACACACAAATGTAGTTAGGCCCTTTGACATAATTTAAATAAATTCATGGGCTAGTCCATAGGAACCAGGCCAAAGGGACCCGTCCAAAGGGATCAGTCCAAAGGGACAAGGACTCGTCCACAGGGACCTGTCAACAAGGACCTGTCCACAAGGACTCGTCCACAAGGACCTGTCAACAATGACCTGTCAACAATAACCCATCCACAGGGATCCACTCCCCCACCCTCTTACAAAAGCCATGAGTGGGCATGCATAAAAACAAAAAAAATTAATTCATAGTGGCTATCCACCGAACACATGCACCTTATGTAGAACAACGTTTAAATCCATATCGGCATTCAAACTCTCACATGTTGCAATTGGAAAGAGAGATTCTCTAAAAAATTACAATTTCACCCTCTAGTAGGGTAGATTTTATTTTTGGGGTTGAAATATGTTGTCCATTGGAAAGGGGGTGTCAGCCCGAGTTCAATGACACGTCATTCGTCAAAATCCGACCATGCGTTCGTGAGATATCGCGCCGCCGCCATCTTGTGAGGTGGAGGTGGGTGTAGAACTCTCACAAAACCAATACTAATATTAGCATGGCTGTCGGCTATCTGTAGTAGTAGGTAATCTGTGGACGTGCATGAGATCGCTGGTGTAATGGTTCTTAGTTTCACCGCTAGAGGCCACCTGTGTACAGTTTCTGCTGTGGTGTCCGATCGAAGCGCGACCTAGGAGTGACTGGTAAAAGCTGTCTCCTCGTGCTTGTATCTTTCGTTTTGTTGAGATGGAAGATGTGGTTTGTACGGATGTAAATGAATGTCGTTAATTAGTAATTGTATAAAAGCGACTTGGTGTTGGACTTTCACAGAGACAAGACGTATAATGTTACGACAGGGCAGCTCGTCGGAAAGCCAATAGACTGGGGGCTATTTGGTACTTCCAATCCTTACTTCGGAAATATGGCCTACTCGACTAAAATACGTTTGGAATAGCTTTGAAATATTAAGATAACTTTTGGTTTGTAAAAGGCAAGTCAGTGTTTACTTTAACTCCGTGTGCTCTGAAATGGAAGGAGGGCTAGTGACCCAGAAATATGTTTGTCTGGGATCTTTGTGATTGTCGGAATTGGAGTGCCTTTATTATTAAATTTAATATGTAGCCCATACTACTTAAAGGAACCTCTGATTAGTCGTCATGATTATGTTAGGCTTGTTTCAAATATTTTGTGAGATGGTACGAGTAAGTATTTTGGCTCGGTATTGGTCAAAGGTAATGTACTATGCCCTTGTTTCATTTATGTACACGTGTGGTAGTAAGATCTTAAATATTTTTATTTTGGTTCATCTCGTGATTTCTCGTGCAGGGTTGCCATTCACGTTGTCCTGATGAAAAGGGGTTTTTAAATGTATGTTTTGTTTGTAATTATTTCTTGGTCCCTTTTCAATGTAGTATGCCTTCGGGCCTGTAAATCTTTATTTTATTTATATGGGAAGCTTTGTGATGTAATGATTTTGCTTTGGGTTCGTCTTTTGTCTCCTTGTGGACGGTTTTTTGTTGCTTACAAGACTGAGTGCTTGTCAGCTGTTACGAAGACAAGAGAAGGTGGGCCTGCCATGACAGTAATGAGAGGTTTGATTTGATTTCGGTCGGCTTCTGGATTCTGATTTAAAGGGAATAATTAGGAAACTATGAGTAATTTGTCCTCTAGGACATTATCCCAATATTGTGGATATTGTACGACATCGTGAAGAATTTATTCTACTGAATATTTGTATTATAGATCAGATCTTCGAAAACTGTAATTGAGGGGTCCCTTCTAATATCGAGCTTCTAGTTGGCAACTATCTTGAAGGGTAAATGATATTGGAGAAAAGTAGAAGTACCGAAACTTAGGAGGGTTAATCACGACATTTCCGAAAACGTTTTAAAGGTTAAAGGTGGAAAACCCACGTAAGAAGTAAGTAATAATATGTCTGTCATATCCACACCTTTGCATGTTAATTTTATATTGTATTTTGAAATGTTTATGACTTGTAAGTGTTATACATGATTAATAGAGGTTATTTGTAATTCTTATACAGTGTATTATTTCTGGGCATTGGGTTTCTCAATAGTTCCATGGTAGCAAACCTCTGGGGGTATAAATAAGTGGCCTAGCCGTACACGTAGCCGTTATAAAGTTGCGCAGCAACCATCATTCCAATCTTACAACCAGGCAAGCCAAAAAACTAAGACCCCTCGTACCGACCTATAGCACTTACCTCCATTCTGGTAAAATTTTTAGAAGGGATGATTACAAATAGACTCAATTGGTACTTGGAAACAAAATCTCTTCTATCAGAAGAACAAGCAGGGTTTAGACAAAACAGGTCCTCCTCCCACCAAATAATGAGATTTACACAAGCTGTTAAAGAAGCCTTTAACAAACGGGAAAGTGTTCTTACAGTTTTCATCGATTTTAAAGGAGCCTATGATACTGTATGGCGAAACATGCTGCTAAAGAAGCTTATCAACTTCAAAGTTAATGGAAGTATGTTAAACTGGTTTTCAAGATTCCTTTCACAAAGAATGATCAATATTCGTTACAACAACAAAACTTCAGGTTGCAAGCAATCAAAACTAGGTCTCCCACAAGGAGCTGTATCAAGCACAACTTTATTCAATGTGTACATCCAAGATCTTCCAAAAACAATAAAGGAAGTAGGTAATGCGAATACCAGCATGTTTGCAGACTATGTTATCATTTGGACCACAGCACGTAACAGCCCAAATCAGCAAATGCTTCTTGAACACAGAATGAACCAGGCACTTATAAAACTCAAAAACTGGACTGAAAACAATAATATGGAAAACAATACTACAAAAACAGTATACCAATTTTTCTCCCTGAGACACCACAATCCAACTTTCAGTCTCATATTCAGTAATCAAGACCTTCCAAAAAGTGAAAGTACAAAGTACCTACGTATCATCATGGACAAGAAGCTGAACTGGACCAAACACATACAACATGTGGAGGATAATTTGGTACAGCACTCAGGCGTTGTTCAGTTGAAATTGACCTCTGTGAGGGTTGTGGTATTGACAAGGTCACATATGTCCGAATATTTAGAGCTATTCAGCAGTCCATGACGAATAAGACGAGGTGTCAACTTGTAAATGTTCCTCGACCAAAACAATAATAATGAATATGTTATAATCGATGCCGCCGACCGTCAGCTAACCATCATCTAAGAAGCCCTGAATTGACTGTCTTCAATTCTCTACTAGCTATCTAATTGGACTGTTATTCATAAACAACAGTTGCTTCACTACAGCATGTTGTTAAGTATCTAGATAGGGAACACCATAATATTTGTTGTCCTACCTCAAACAACAAGTGTCCACAACACCAGGCAAATTCTGGATGTTTTCAACAAGCCCATACTACGTACGCAAGAGTCTCTATTGAATGGTTACATGTATTTTAGAGTTAGAAGACACTTTGAACAATTAAGTGATTGTGCATAAACAATATTTTAATGTGTCCAAAGACACAAAGTAAACAAGGACTGAATGACTGAAAATGCGAGTGCATTACATGCTTTATGGTTGTTATTGAATTTTAATTAGTGTATTTTTCAAGCTCATAGTTTTTAATATGTTGTGGTTTTGTATTTGATGATGTGTGTTTTATGTTGTTTTATTGGGGATGTCGAGTGTGTTTTATGATGTTTGTAGTACCAAAAAAGGGCTGAGGAAGGAGACAGAGGGTCTCCGAAACATGTACCCATAGAGTTTTCTATTACGTAAAGTATTGATTCGGCGGAAAATTCAGGTTTTACTTATTGTGGAGGATAAGGTAAGCAAACGGATGAAATAACTGAAGAGACTAGCAAGAGCTACTTGGGGGAACACTCAAGACACACTCAAGAAAACCTACAGTACTTACATCAAACCTATCATAAAATATGGCAGTAAAGTACTCTCTACAGCACCCCAGTCAAACATTGATCGCCTCGAGAGGTGTCAGAATAATGCCATACGAATCATAACAGGCGCAATAAAGACCACACCTATAACTGCCTTGCAATTATATAGCCACAACTTCCCAATAGAAGAAGAGATGAAACATCAAACAGCCAATGCATATCTCAGTATACAAAGACTACCTCAAATGACATGGATCAAAAAACCAGTTTCTAGCTCCAATCATAAAACACAAAAAGATCCCTTAAGTCTCGCCAAAGAATATATCAATAAGAACAATCTGCAAAGAAAACGTGAACCACTCTGTATGCCAGTCAACCCCATTGAATATATACAAGTGACTACAGATCTTACTTTGCTAGAAGAGGTCTGCAATAAAGACTCTTCACCACATGATCTAAAACAGCTGGCCCTCTGTACAATAGAAGAAAAATATCCGTCTAATCAATGGCTAAAAATATTTACAGATGGCTCAAAAGACAAAGAAAATAGAACTGGAGCAGGAATACATTCATCTCTCTTCTCACTCTACTTCCCAGTAGGCCAAAACAAAACAAACATTGATGCTGAGATAAGAGCAATTTCACATGCACTCCATCAGTTATTAGGCAGAAACATTGATTATCAAAATGTGTTATCATTACAGATTCAAAAGCAGCCATCCAAGCCGTCTCGTCAAATTATAAGCCTCAAAATAAAGAACTGAAAGAAAATTTTTGTATGATAAAAACCTTTCAAAGACTCCACAAACAGATCTCATTTCAGTGGATCTCTTCTCATGTTGGAATAGCAGGTAATGAAGAGGCAGCCAGATTAGCAAAAAAAGGTACCACACTAAAACAACCTGTCAGTCAGTATGATTTTATGTCAGCAAAAAGGATCTTGAACAAGAAGTTCCGTGACGAACTAAAGAGCCTACTTTTCTTAAAATTTAAGATTCATGCCAAGGAATAATCTATTTGGATCTATCTAGAATAATGACGAAATTAAGTTGGTAATATCGAAATTTCAAATTAGAGCGCAGCAACTCCAAGTGAAACCCCGGAAAAATGCGAACTACAAGCTCGCTGTCCTCTCTGTTACGCTGGCTGACGGAGCTAGCGCTCACACAGGGTCTCACTTCAAGTTTCTGAGCTTTAGTTCGAAATACTGTATACCTGGCATAACGTAGCCTAATAGAGAACTACAGTTGGCAGCCCTGGTGACTGAATATATTCTTAGTTCCATCTCTTAAGTTACAGAATACTGAAATCCAATAGATAGCATGGACGTTACATGCAGTTAAACAATGGATCTATCAGCGCGCGTAAAATCATGTTGGCAACAATGACATGCATGTATTGGTCAGAAATAATCTGAAATAATATGATCTATTGTTGTGTCAATTTTGAATGAAATCCATTAGTTAGTATAGAAGTTACATTCATTTTAAAATTGTACCTATCAGCAGGCTTAGAATCATGTTGGCAGCACTGGCGTAGGCCTATATTAGTAACTCCAAATTAATCAAGAATGCCAGTTACTATACGTGTGCAAAGTTTAGAGCTATTGGCTTGCATACTTTCTGATATATTGATATTACGGTAACAAAAATAGAGACAGTATTTATTAACAGTTGGCAGCCCTGGTCACTCTTAAGAATCGGCATAGTCATATCTGTTTTGGTACACATAGCACACACGAAATTTCGATGAAATCCAAATGATAGTATAGAAGTTACATGTATTTAAAGTTGGACCTCTCAGCAGGCTTAGAATCATGTTGGTAGCACTGACGTATATAAGTTACTCCAAATTAATATAGAATGTCAGGTACTATACGTGTGCATAGTTTAAAGCTGTCGGCTTGCATACTTTCTCATATATATTGGTATTTGGATAAAATAAATTAAGAGCATTTATTAACAGTTGGCAGCCCTGGTGGCTCTTAAGAATACGCTCAGTCATATTTGGTTATGTACACATAGCACATACGAAATTTGGTTGAAATCCAATTGATAGTGTAGAAGTTATATGCATTTAAAAATTGGACCTATCAGCAGGCTTATATTCATTTTGGCAACACTGCCATGTATGGCCTCCTGGAAATTAAACTGCAATATTATTATCTATAAGTGTGCCAATTTTGAAATAGCTCCCATTCATACCTTCCAAGATATCGAAAATGGAGCTCAAATTTCAATTGCGATTTTTCAGCAGTTGGTAGCACTGACATCATTTTCAAATATGGCCGTGAGATATTCAGGTATAGATCTTTACTCCTACCAAATTTTGTTTCGATTGCTGCAGCCGTTTAGGAGTTAATAGGGGACACACACACACACACACAGCCAGACAGAAGGACAGACAGACATACATTTGCCCGATCTCGTAAGTCTACTTTTTCCTCATTTTTGCAAAATGTGAAAAGTAGGCTAAAAATAGTATCAAAAACAGGTATGAAGAAATGGCAAAGAAAACAGCAGATACCAAATTATGGAAGGACATTGAGGCTAAATGGGATCAATATAAATTAACACCAAGAAGAGAAGCTGTAGCCTTCTTCAGACTTAACACTGGTCACGACAGCCTTGCAGCTCATCTGAAACGAATCAACATCTTGAGATCTGAAGAATGCACACTTTGTCACGAACCTGGAAGTAAAATGGATAAGGGGCACCTGCTACATTGCAACAAACTTGATGTGACTGCTAGAACTTCAGGAAACCTCACACAACTCTATTGGAACGCAAGAAAGCTGGTGGATTGAAATCCGGGCTAGCCATAGGAAACAACAACAACAACATTATACAGTAATAAAAAACTAACAATTTCAAAGATCTCGCATACTACACAGCTTGGACATTCTTAAAATTCACCACACGACACGTGAATAATGAAATAAAAGGCAAAACCATTAGCCTGCGTTTTTGTCACGCACGGTGGGGGTAGACACGCATCAATAATTTTCATCCAAACCAATGGTTTGTGCCTAGACCACTAATTTTTAGGCAGTGAGGCGCTGGTTTTGCCGATTAGTTCGAAACATGGAATCCTTGCGATCAGCGTTCATTACGGTGGTAACTTAAATACTGTTCTACATACAAAACAAACCTAACCTGCGGCTTACGCCCAGACCCCCTTGCTTCTAGTGCAATCAGCAATTTTCGTCAGACAGTCGTCTAACCAAGAAGAGCCCGATTATTATTATTTTCTTCACATAATTACAATATTACATGTGCCGTCTAATGTAGGCCTATTTTGTATCGGATGTTGGTAACTAATGACGTCATTGATATCGCTTACTGCGGCAGTTTCACATACTAAATATGCTGTCGAACATGGCTGCGATTGTTAAATATACAATAAATAAAACACACATATTAAGTGATTTAGCACATATATCCGGTGCAGAAGTGATCAAGGTTAGTAGTTACAATTGATAATGCCCCCCGCCCAAAAGATGAAATAAGGTATGAAAATGATATATTATCAAAGTGAAAAGGAAAAGTCATACGTGGTACAGAATTAATCTGAAATTTCACTACAGTATATGTCGTTTTATAAAAGGGCATAGCGGGTGGGTTACAGACAGCGAAGGAGAAAACATCTATTAGGACATCATTTCCACAATTATTATTCATCATTACACAAGGTATTTAGGCTAATTTAAGTATTCTACTTGGTTCATCACTCAGCTCACCACAGAAAATTGTTTTGTGTTGGTATCTTATAATTATAATTTTCGAGATATTACTCTGTCGATGACGCTTGCCTTTCAACGCCTGTATTCAACTCGTCAATTTGTCAGTGAATTCAGTGGCATTTCTGCAAGTGGCTTTTAATGTGCCAGGTGACGAGGTCAGGAGAGTATTCTATCAACCATCTCGCGCTGTGCGGCTAGTATTTTTTGACAGTTGGTCCAGGTTTGATTTCCGGCTCTGCCAAGGAATTTTAATTTTGGTCTGAGGGATGGGACAAGGCACACTCAAGTAGTGGAAATGAATCGGTTCAAGGCCCTCCTCCTCCTCACCCTCCTCACAAGATGGCGGCAGCCCGATAACTCCCGAACCTGTGGTCGGATTTTGACGAATGAGGTGTCATTGAACTCGGGTTGACACCCCCTTTCCAATGGACAACATATTTCAACCCCAAAATAAAATCTACCCCTACTAGGGGGTGAAATTGTAATTTTTTAGAGAATCTCTCTTTCCAATTGTTACATGTGAGAGTTTGAATGCCGATATGGATTTAAACGTTGTTCCACATAAAGTGCATGTGTTCGGTGGATAGCCACTATGAATTAACATGCTTGTTTTTGTTTTTTACTCATGCCCACTCATGGCTTTTGTAAGAGGGTGGGGGAGTGGATCCCTGTGGGCGAGTCCTTGTTGACAGGTCCTTGTTGACAGGTCCCTGTGGACGAGCCCTTGTCCCTTTGGACTGATCCCTTTGGACCGGTCCCTTTGGCCTGGTCCCTATGGACTGGCTCATGAATTTATTTAAATTAAGTCAAAGGGCCTAACTACATTTGTGTGTGTTGAACTGACGTTGTTCACCAATCCCCACTACTATAATGTGATAAAGATATGAAAGGAAAGTGACGAAATACATGTGAACATACAAGGGATCTAACTTGGTGGATGGATGTGTTCTAAAGAGTCATTTGTAGTTGAAAGAGAATAATACATGTTCTTAAGATGTTAAAACTGAGGAGATGGTACGTGCAGTAAACCGACTTGTTACTTCCTGTGTCATATTACAGACATGACAGAGAGCGCTCAGATCTGTTGCTATGACTAACACTGCAGTAATTTGAAACCGCAAGTGTTCATGAAGACAATGGATGATGATCATGCAAAGTTAGCAGTTATTGGATATTACGCAGGTGTTCCTTCCTGTGTCATGTTGCTGACATGGCAGGGAGCGCACACTGCTGTTGCTATGACTGACTCTGCAGTAATTTGAAACCCCATGTGTTGATTAAGACAATGGGTGATGATCATGCAAAGTCAGCAGTCATTGGATACTACACAGGTGTTCCTAGTGTACTTTGGACTCTCAGCTGTATTGGGAAAGGAATTGCAATGATCTGCAAAAAACTGCTGACACGAGCGATGAGAGTTTGTATAAGAGAGGTGTCATATATCTCCCTACTGTCAGTCTTTATTACTCGCTTTGAGTGAACAGTGCTCTATTACTGCTCAAGAGTTGTAAAAAAAAGCCGTTTTGGTAGAAAATCATTAAATTATTTTGCAAGGTAAGTACTTATTATTAATGGATTGTAGTCTTTTATTACTAATTGATGTTGAAGTTATTGATTGGAATGTATTTATTGATTAATTGATTGATTGATTTGTTTACAGATAATTGGGTACCTGTAGGACACCAGATTCCTACAATCTGTTCATTCAGTGACAGCAGTTGATCAATTATAAAAAGGTAAGTGCCCCTCTAATAACTTTTAAACAGCTAGAGTATTATTTTCCAAGGTTCACCACTACATGTCAGTGAAAATGGTATATTTAGCACTAAAAAGTTGGAACTACTTGACCATGATGTGTAAAGCTAAATTTGTAGGTTAGATTTTGATTACCACTCTATTAAGTTCGAATGTTCATTGCTAGGTGTCAGTGACAGAGGGAATATTTAAAGTCTTAACCTCAGTTCACTTAACTTTACCTAACTTAACCTTGTCATGTGACATGTTTTACAAGTTTAAACTTGTTTTAAGACTGACTATGACGTCTCACTTAGGTCACTTAACTGGCGATCGCTGGTTTCCAATATGTGACATGTTCTACAAGTTTAGACTTGTTTTAAGACTGGCTATGACGTCACACTTAGCTCACTTAACTGGTGATCGCTGGTTTCTATCACGTGACATGTTCTACAAGTTTAGACTTGCTTTAAGATTGGTTATGACGTCACACTTAGCTCACTTAACTGGCGATCACTGGTTTCTCCCACTCTATCAAGTTCCAATGTTCACCGCTAGGTGTCAGTGACAGTTAGAACTACATAAAGTTAGACTTGCTAGGAGTTCACAGATGATCGATTTAAATACCCTGCTACAACCATTGACTAGAATGTAATTAAACTATTTATATTGTACTTTTGTTTATCATTTATTAACATTTATGATTTCTTTCTATTATAGGTAATTTCGAAAGGGATCGTCATGTTCAAGTGTGGTTACTGTAAGAAACAGTTCTCAAGACCTGACAACCTTCAACGACACGCAAATGTTAAACATGACATTAAAATGTTTGTGTGCAGTCATTGTGCTACCACATTTAACAGACAAGATAATCTTGCACGACATGTAAATTTAATGCATGTTAGTTCAGCACCATTTTCATGTTCAGTTTGTGAACTTGGTTTTTCTGCTGTAAAGCGATATCAATCCCACATGGTTGAAGTGCATGGTGAACAACAAGAATTAAAAAATGTAAAACCAACAACTAGCACGGAACCTTTAAATGAATGTAATGCTCAAAAGCGTAAACGTTCTTAAGATTGTGAAAATAGTTGTGCAACAAAAAGAAAGAAGAATGGTGAAACTTCGATAACACATTGTAATGTATGTAATACAGATATACCTTCTTCATTCATTCATGGACATTTACGCAGTATTCATCATAAAAATAACGCATGCCATGAAAGAAATTCTGAAAATATTCAGAAAATTCTCAGTGCATTTAAAAGTCGAATTGCTAGTTATAGACTTTATAGTAAAGAAAAAAGTCAAACAAAAGTCAACCCCTGGCACTATCCAGCCCATGTTCAACCTACTGTGTTTGACTTGGTAGAAAATGTTTTATTAGAGCATAAAACAATTAAAATGAATTTTGAACTTTTTGGACTCTATGTAAAAACTGAGAGCGAAGGTGAAATTACAAATATCAAATCTTTTAATACAAAAAACATAATTGTTAGCGAATCAACTAATATTAGTGATATATATCAAAATATGTCAAGTGCTATCATTGTGAAGAGTGAAGAGTTCCAGGAAAGGGAGTCAGGCTGGGCGTTGGTTGAAGTACTTTATTTAGAAACCAACATGAATAAATACAACCCCCTTCGAGCATCATCATACATTGATTTGCCAGGATGGATCAAACGAAAGAAAGCTGTTGTGAACGTTATGAATAATGATGACGCATGCTTTGCGTGGGCTGTAACCTCAGCTCTCCATCCAGCAGAGGAGCATCTGTATAGAACATCATCCTATCCTCACTATTCTTCAGTGTTAGATTTAAAAGAAATGGAATTTCCTATGGCGATAAAAGACATTCAACGTTTTGAAGAGCTGAACAATGTAAGTATTAATGTTTATTATTATATTTATTAAACACAATGTGTACTGAGAGAAAAAATAAAATAAAAATGAAAAGTTACATTGTCGTGATTTCACCAATCTTTAGATAGCTCAATTAGTGAAACAGTCCTATTTTACACTCCTGCAGGTGATATTTCGGGCACCGTACATTACATAGCTTACAGATGCAGCTGTCCTTAGGATCATGGTAGGTGCTTTCTGTGCAAATCTTTCCATGAAAGCCGTGTACTGCAAATCGTGTGTACAGGTGTCGGAGTTGGAAGTCTGGTCCTTTCCAGCAGTCTGATGTCATTGCGTCTGTTTTTCTAATCCCCTCCGGTATCTGTCTTGCTTTGCTGCTCCTCTCTTTGATGAAGGTTGCATATGCTTGTGTCTCCGATAAACTAAAGCAGTGTTTTATGTCATCTACGAAGAGAGATTCCTGCGCAAGGATATAAGCATAACTATTTCTTGAGAATTTTGAGATGGATAACACTCTTTTGAGGAAGCTAGATTTAACGCTTTCCAGCTTTCTTAGATTTCCGACCATCAGGTAGTTCCAGATTAGTTGTATTCCATAGGTGGCCGTCGGCATGACTTTGATCTTGAATAGTGCCATTGCTGTTGAAACTGACAGTAGTTGTAATTTGGGTATGTCATATATTGCTTTTGCTGCAGCTGCTGTTCGTTCTTGTATGTGTAGTGAAAACGTAATTCCCGTAGTTTGGAGGGTGACCCCCAAGTATTTGAAATTTGTTACGAATTCTAAGGGAGAGTTGCCACAAGTGAAATGATCCCCCTTTGCAAGTTTGCCTCCTCTCCTGAATTTCATTGCTTTGGTTTTCGAGCCATTTATTTCCATAGAGTTGTATGTTGCCCAGTTCCTGATGTCGTCTAATGCCGTTTGTAAATGTTTAGGGCTTTTGGAGAGAATGGCCATGTCATCCGCGTACATCAGTAGTTTTACATTGACGTTTATAGCGTTGCCGATATCCGCTGTCATGACGTTGAATAAGACCGGACTCATCGGGTCTCCTTGCAAGACCCCTCGTGTTTGTATGATGTCATTCGATGTAGTTATGCCATCATACACCGCTATATGGTTTGCATCAAGGATAGACTTGATGGTTTGGAGCTCCTGGTTTGATTTGCCTAATATGCTCTCCAATTTGTTTACCAATGTTGATCTGCTGATGCTATCAAAAGCTTTGGAGTAGTCTATGAAGATTACATATATCGGGGAGTTGCGATGAGCTAGAGATAGAGTTATTTCCTGAATAATTTCTTGCACCGCGTGCAGTGTTGATCTGCCTGGAGTGAATCCATATTGAAATGTAGGTATATTTGCATAAAGGTTTTGCGCGATGCGTCCTAATAGGACTTTGGAGAACAGTTTAAACATTACACTCTCTAGAGCAATTCCTCTATAGGTTTCGGGTCTTCTTTCCTTCCTTTGCCTTTGTAAAGTACTATTATAGTTGATCTTCTCCATTGATGCGGTATTGATTTCATCATAAGACATTTGTTGAATAGAGCAGTTAGAGGTTCTGCTATGTCTTGTACGGTGTCTTTTAGATGCTCCATGTAAATTCCGTCTGGCCCAGCCGCTTTGTTATTTTTACCGTTTCTTATAAGATGGATGACTTCATCACATGTGATCAAGTCAATGTCTTGCGAGTGATCTGGTGTCAATGTGAATTCATTTGATATTTTATCTTTTTCTCCTAGAAGGCTGCTGAAGTGTAGTTCCCATTGATCAATATTTATTGGATAACTCGATTTTTGCTTCTTCGAAGACCTTAAGATCTTATATGGACTCCTTTCTGCTTCTGCGATTAGTTTCTGTTCGACGTGGAGATCATACGATAGTTTCTTTTCTTTTAGTAGCTGCTTGTATTTTCGACGTTCTGAAGCGTACTCTGCTAGTGCACCATTTCCGTGTTCTCTAGCTGCATTAAGGCACTGTAGAGTTCTTTTCCTCATAGCATAGCACTCAGAATCAAACCATTGTTTCGCTATCCGATTGTTCCTTGGCGTTTTTGTGGCAGCCTGCAGAATTATTTCGTTTAGGGCCTCAGTAGTCTCGTCTATGGTTTTCTGCTTACTCATTATTAGTGGTATTTGGATTCTTAATGCTTGCCATTTCTCTTCATTTATGTATCTTGATACTTTCGATTTGACATTTTTGTCTGTGAGGACCTGCATCGTTCCCTTTACTTGGATTTTGGCTATCACGGGTAGATGTTTCCTGAGAGTGGTTTTTCCAGTTTCTAGCTGCCCATGGCCTTGATTGTTAGTGAAGATTAAATCAATCGTACTTTTTCCATTTGGTGCTATGTAAGTGTATTCTTCTTCCTTATTTAGTAATTTGAGTTGGTACTCCATGAGGAAATCTTTAACCTCTAGAGTTTTTGCATCCTCTTTGTCTATACGACAATTTAGGTCTCCCATTAATATGATAGGTTTGTCATCGTCTGTGCTTTCTAGCGCTTTCCCTAGTTCATCGATAATTGTCTCCGGTTGTGTCATAGGCTTGAAGTATACTCCTATTATATTTATTATTCGTGTGGATATGGATAGGGTGTTCGCAGTGCAGTCTATTACCTTGATTGGTTGTAAGTGGGCCTTTATGTAACAACTTATTCCGCCTGAAGGTCTTCCTCTGTCCCCTTTCCTAGCTAGGGAGTGGGCTCCGTAGAAATTGTTAATGGTTATGTCACTTGTGCTGAACGTTTCTGTGAAGAGAAGTACATAGTAATCCTGTAAGTTAAAAGTGGAGTTCATGTCAAGGACGGATTTCAGTCCTTCTACGTTCCAAAGCATTATGTTAGTATGGTTGTAGCTGATGTTGGTTGCGTGGCAATTGTGCGCTGAAGTATTCTTGGGTATCAAGTCTTGCTCCTTCGTCATGCGAACGAAATCGATATCGCCTGATAATTGCGCCCTCCGGCCATAAGTCCGGATTAGTGATCTTGCTCAGGTCTCTAAGGGGTATTCCTACTTTATAAGCTTTTAGGGTACCTTTCTTTTGGATTTCTTCACAGCCTGATAGTTCAGATATGTTCAGTCCCTTCAGGTGGCTAATCACCGTTTCACAAGTTGTGTTGCGGTGAAGATGTCCTATATAAAGCCAGGCTTTATGGTAGACAGCTTGGAGTACATTTGTGTTCTCTGTTGAGGGAAGGTTGAAGGATTGCTTGGTTCCTATAATAGTAGGAGTTTGTATGCAGGCCCGACGAGAGGGGGGGTCAGGCAGGGATGGTGCCCCGGGGCCCGAACCTCCCAGTGGGGCCCGGCGTCCTAGGAGGATGGGCCCGATCGGGCATTGATTTATTATTGCCTTTGTGTGACTTGAATTTGCTACTGGCAATCATTCAGTGAATGCATTGAAATCTCTGTGAACAATGTTACAAGGATTGAAAACTTATTCTGTCAAGTGGACAATATTTTTCTTTACAAAGCGCTTGTGGGAAGAAAAACTGTCTCAAAGTGGTCAACTTAGGCGATGGAGCTTCGCTATGTATTGTTCTCAGAATATACCTGAAGACAGAGAGAGCATTCCATAATTCTAAATTTAGCTTATTCGGCTTATGCACCAATCCTTCAAATAACTTTATCATCCCTTCACTTATTTCGCCAAGACCACGAGAGCCTGGGCTGCCCTGGTGTGTTTGGTCAGCTAGTACAGGAGTTTCAAGTTCGGTGCGTCACGTCCAGCTTAGATATTTAGAGGTGATAGTTTCTGATATGAATATATCGCCTGGCTAGACGTATCGTATGCCGTGCATGCGGGTAAGTGAAATAAATTTTAAAGTAGCGTCCATACAGTAATTCACTTTATAGTTATTGTTGATTTAAGGGACGGAACAGCAAGGTCATCTGCCCCTGGTAATTCACTTTCGCACAATGTGAAAAAATTATTATTAATGGCTAAACATCTTGCGAAAGGGTGGGATGATTCTGTTGTCAAACGTAGATAGAAGAAATGCATGCGAAATCATTCATTATCTCGTATACTGAATTGAGAAAACAATGCTAACATTTGAATAATCTGTATGTTTAGGTGCAGTATATCGAAATATAACGAGATTATAATTATTATTGTTACTGGTTCATTCAATACGATCAACAATCCTGGATAGCCTACTTGGGTTCGTGCGCAAATCATTTCTGAAGGGATTTATTGAAAATGTATATTACTACCGTATTGGTACGGGAGTTGGGAAATGTATCCAAAGACTGAAAATAAGGTAACATTCCAGTATTTTTCTGTACTGAGTGTTTAATTAACCAGGAGAAAAATGACAATTAAGCTAGGGCACTGAACCACTCAACTTTGTTTTCCAATTCCTCTCATGGAACGTCAGTGGTAGGGGGATATGACCCAGCTGTTCCGCCCCTTAAAACAACAGTAAGTAACGTCAGTGGTGAGCATAGCTTTGGAGAAATTAATATATTGCGTGTAGGCAACCGCACAGATTTCCCTAAGATCAAATATTTGAACTCTGCTTAATTCAGAAGAAAATTAAGATGAAGTATTGTAGAATATTAATAATTTTGCTTTGAGCTGGTGCAGTGGCTATTATTATTGGACATTTCTACTCCATTTACTCCAAAGAACGGTAGCCTATCGATCTGCAAAGCACTTATTTTTCTGGACGCGAAGAGATATTTTCCCTTGCGAATGAAGCCTTTTCGTTATACGCTTTAACGTCTCAGTACTGTAAAACATAAAATTAGTTGTTCTCTTTATCTACGACTTAGAAATGACTCCGGGTCCTGACGAAGCTCCGGCAGGAATGCAGGATTCGGCTTCCCGACTCGGTGTCATTCGTAGTCTTACTCAACAGTTAATATTAGGCCTATTTGTCGTTACAGTTGTTAATTCATTTAGGGGCTTACTACATTTAACCCGTGTACTTGGTAGCTAGTAGGTCTAGTATCACTGGCGGGCAATGAACCATTGGCGCTCGGTCGGGTATCGTTTGCATCAACTAGTACTGTAGATATAATTTAGTATTAATTTTCCGGTTTGTTTCTGAAGGTCTCCTCATTATTGAATGAAGTTGACTGTAAAGTAGCAGTTTTCACAAATATTAATGAAGTAAATTATACGATTCTCAAACAGCGAACAAAATAGAAAACCAAGAAACGTGCGTATTGTGTGGACTGAAGGGGAGGCTAGTGGTTGTTGTATAATAAGAGAGGTTTATTGGCAACATTGTCGTAACTATTTGTCTTGGAGAATAAAAACTTAGACCCTCTTAAAATCACCCACTGCTGGACGAAAAGCAGGGTATACACTGTGCTGTGCTATGGCCTCTGTGACATGATCAATCGCATGCCGTATTCTTAGTTGCCGACTGGGAATGCGTTAGCCGTCGTGACTATTATTGTAATTATTAGGGTTAGGAGTAGGGTAGGTGTCCCCGGATTTGAAATAAGGTACTATCCCGGCATTTGTCTGGAGGGAGTGTGAAAACCCATACGCAGGATGGCCGCTGTCAGCACCAGGATTCGAACCTCCGATCTGCAAACTTGCTGTAGACCCCCATCACGGTCATTGGTGCGCTACACCACGGGGATTGCTTGAAGATGCGAGAGCTTTTACTTCAATATCGGAGAGTCTTTTCTATAGCTACTAAATGTCAATAGTCACCAAACTTTTTTTACTCCAAAAAATTATCACACAAATGGCCTATAACTCAATAATTTGGCCCTAATTTTTGCAAACTTTTCCGGAGGAGGACCCTACTCTCAGCTTGGTGATATTCCATATCCCCAGATCCCCGGTGAGTCCACTCCCCCATAATCTTGGCATAAATATTACGGTATTATTATTATAATTGAATTGGAGCCAATACAGTAGTCATATCAGGACATTTCAATTAAACGCCCTTAGGCTCCCCAACAAGTTCAAATTCAAGTAGTTCCAACTTTGGCTACCAGACGCCACTGTCATTGACACCCAGCGGCGAACGTTGGAACTTGATAGTGTGTTTCTAACCAAATAAGCTACATGTCTACCTTTTACATGCCATAAATCTATGACATGGACTGCCGGCTTTACTTCCCCTCCGAATAAAGACATACTGAAGGATTTTAACGCTCTTCAACATCAGACGACTTCAGCCGGGTTTTAACCCGCGATGTTGGGCATAGCAGTTCAGCATGCTACAATTATTATTATTATTATTATTATTATTATTATTGCTTGCTGTTTTTTAAATTTTTATGTTCTTGTAAATGATTTCGTGACAAATATTTTGTGCAAAAAAGAAATTGCGCAAAATCTGTTTGTGCAAATTTGCGAGGATTATAAATTTATTTTACAGAATTTGGTTATAGAGGGGGGCCCGGAAGATTCCAGCCCCAGGGCCCGTCACCGCTCTCCACGGCCCTGTTTGTATGAATTGCGGCGTATTGCCACGCCTCCTCCTTGCGACTTCTGACCATATTCCTTTGTCACAATTTTGTTTCTCATCGATAGGCTGTTGCTCTCGAGGTAATTGTTCCTGTCTTTCGTTTCCAGTTTTCCTGGTCTCATCTTTTCTCTGAGTAATAGGGTCTGCTTCCATTACTTTCTCCTTTCTGATTTCCTCATTTCCTGTATGACATTTCATTATTTCATCTTTTATCATTGATTTGAGGTTACATGTCAGGTTTTCGATCATGTACTGAAGCTGTGTGCTTAGTTTTGCAGATATTTTATCTTCCATTGTCATCTCATTGGCACAGAATTTCTCGTCTTCTCCGCGAGATGTCGTTGGTTGTAGGCTTGTTTCATCATGACAAAGCGCCAAGAGATCTGAATCTGGATTGATGTCATCAGATAGCAGCACGTGTCGCGTTAAGTTATTATCGTTGGCCTCTTGTGTAATATCTATGTATGATTCCTTAACCTCTTTGCGGGTCTGCATGTTTTCATTAGTTATATCATTATTTGTGGTTCTCATTGTAATAAAACATTCTCGAATTACACTCACCGCTTCCTTAATATCCTCTTTAGCCTCCTTCTTTAGATATTTGCCTGCTGCATCCGCTATATTCACTATTTTCACGAGAGCAGCTTCTAGACGTGAACTTACACTGTCCGCCATGATTCCAATAATCATTAATGTTTATGGAATTGAAAATAAGAGAATAGTAGGTCCTCTATATTATACTCAGGAAAAAAAGGATGCTCATGTAAATTTACTATACATAACCGAGGATGAAAATGCTCACTATTGCTGGATAAAACATTTCAGTAGACTTGTTGGTAGTCAGCTATCAAAAGGTGAATCTAAGAAGTGGTTGTGTGATGGTTGTTTACTATATTTCAGAAAAGAGGACCAACTAATTCAACACCAAAAATGGGGATGTAATCATGTGTGTACGGTATTACCGACTCCTAAAAATAACATTCTAAAATTTAAGGATTATGAGAAACAGCTTCGAGTACCATTTGTTATATATGCTGACTTCGAGGCTTTGCTAAAACCATTTAATACATGTTCATCGAATCCAGCCCAACCTTTCACCAACACTACTCACATTCATGAAACTTTTAGCTTTGCATATTATATTAAATGTAGTTATGATGACTCTTTAAATAAGTTTGAGCTCTATAGAGGACCTGATGCACCTAAAGTTTTTATGGAAAGACTTGAAAAAGATGCCATCCATATATCCTCTATTTTAAATACGATCATTCCAATGGAGCCACTAACTTCATCAGAGCAAATGAATTTTGAAACTGAAACTAATTGTTTTATATGTGGTGAATGTTTATATACAGACAGGGTTCGCGATCATGACCATTTAACAGGAAAATATCGTGTTGCTGCTCACCAAGAATGTAATTTAAATTATAGAGTAAGTATATTCATTCCAGTCATTCTACATAACGGTAGCAAATACGATAACCACTTTATCGTTAAAGAATTTGGAGCTTCAGATGTGAAAATTGATGTGATTGCAAATAATAAGGAACAATACATATCGTTCACAAAATACATCAAAACTAGCAATAAAAAAACCATTAAACTGCGATTTTTAGATTCATTCCGCTTTATGCCGAGTAGTCTTGATAAGCTGGCTAGTAATTTAATATCAGATCAGTTTCATGAAATTCAACGTGTCTTTCCTAAAGAAGATGATTTTAATTTGATTCGTCAAAAGGGTATATTCCCTTATGAATATATTAACTGTGTGGAACGTCTTGAGGAGTGTTCTTTACCGTCGAAAGATGCATTTTACAGTTCCTTAAACACAAGTCATATCAGTGATCAGGAATATGTACATGCACAACGTGTATGGACACAGTTTGACATTCAAACTTTAGGAGAATTTTCAGACATATATTTGAAGACAGATGTATTGTTATTAGCAGATGTTTTTGAAAATTTTCGGAATGTTTGTATGAAAACTTATGACCTTGATCCTTGTCAGTATTTCACAGCTCCTGGGTTAAGTTTCAGTTCAATGTTGAAAAAAACGAAAGTAAATTTAGAATTAATGACTGATATAGACATGATCAATTTTATAAAATCATCAATTCGAGGTGGATTAAGCCAATGTAGTGGACGGTACTCTAAAGCGAATAATAAATACATGCCTAGCTACAACCCTTGTGAAGAGTCAAGTTATATTGTCTACCTCGATGCAAATAACCAATATGGTTGGGCTATGAGTCAATATCTACCACTGAAAGATTTTCGCTGGCTGACACAACCTGAAATTGATGTCTTACATGTTGACACTCTTAATGATAACGATGATAAAGGATATATTTTAGAGGTAAATCTTGAGTACCCTAAAGAGTTACATGATGATCATAATGATTTACCATTTTGTCCTGAGAATATGAAATCTCCATACATCACATCACGAACAAAAATATTAATTGCTAATGTAAATAATAAATGTAAATATGTAATACATTATCGAAACTTGAAACAGTGTCTACAGCATGGATTGAAATTAACTAAAATTCATCGCGTATTGCAATTTCATCAGTCAGCATGGCTCAAACCGTATATTGATCTAAACAATAATTTAAGAACACAGTCAACAAACGCGTTTGAAAAAGATTTTTATAAACTCATGAATAATAGTGTTTTTGGAAAGACTATGGAGAATGTTGATAAACGAGTTGATGTAAAGCTGATAACAAAGTGGGAGAATGATGGTAAAAGGTATGGTGCGAGCAACTTAATAAGCAAGCCTAACTTTCATAGCTGTTCAATTATTCATGAGGATTTAGTTGTAATACAAATGAATCGTCTTAAAGTAACTTACAACAAACCCATATATGTGGGTTACACCATTCTGGAATTATCAAAAACACTTATGTATGAATTTCAGTATGATTATGTAAAGAAAAACTATCTTGATAATGCTAAATTACTCTACACAGACACAGATTCTTTTATTTATGAGTTTAAAACTGATGATTTTTATGAGGATATCAAAACTGAGCTAAATAGGTTTGATACAAGTGACTATCCCGAGGATAATATTTACCATTTACCTCTAGTAAACAAAAAGGTTCTTGGGAAATTTAAGGATGAATGTGCTGGTGTTATTATAGACACCTTTGTAGGCACAAAATCTAAATCATACAGCTATATGACAATTGATGATGTAGTAGTAAAAAAATTAAAAGGAATGAAAAAGAATGTTGTTAGTAAAGAGTTAGATATAAGTGATTATAAAAACTGTATAGTTAGTAACCCACCTGTATTATATAAGAAAATGAGTGTATTTAGAAGTAAAAATCATCAGCTACATACCAATTTGCTGAACAAAGTTGCTTTAAGTAATGAAGACAACAAACGATTCATTATACCCAACACATTTGATACTTTTGCTTGGGGAAACAGTCGCATTGACGACTATTACTTTACTTAAGTCTAATGATCACTATATTGTAATATTTGTAGTGTGTTTTATATTGTAATATTTTGTTGTAAAAAACTGTAAGTAGAATGTATAATGTTAGGCTACTGTAGTTTAGTAAAAATAAGATAAGTAATACATTTTAGTGTAAAATGTTTGCTTTTGTATATTACGAAAAAGATTTTTTTTTAAATGTACAGAATGTGTGAACTAAACAAGGGAAATGTAAAAATGTAAAGTGGAAAATTGTAAATATCCATGTGTGAAAAAGTGAAATAGTTATCACCATTTTAAAAATTAAAAGACATTGTGATCTGGTAAACCTTGTTTTTATTTCACAACAACAAAAATGTACAGAATGTGTAAACTAAACAAGAAGAATGTATAAAAATGAAAAGTGGAAATTGTAAATATTCATGTGTGAAAAAATGAAAATAAAGAAATGGCTATCACCATTTTAAAATTAAAAGACATTGTGATCTTGTAAACCTTGTTTTTATTTCACAACATATATGGCTTTACAAAATAGAATACAAAGAAATACCATTTCCTCAATCCTTTTCAATGTTCATGTCCACTCATCATTAACTTCCCTTTTATAGCAGTAATCACAATGAGGGCTGCCAACCTCTCCCCCACTGAGCCATTATAGGATGTCAAACGTTGCTTAGCTTTTCAACGATACTTTATCAACCACACGTATTAAAGCATAATGACTATGACGATAAGAAAGGTCGTGTTCTTTACATGCTTAATCCAAAGAAATAATAGGTATTTACTTAACACAGGGTCTTGAGTCCATGAGTTCGGTACATGTTGCAAGATTTCTTTCACGGCATTGACTGTCACAAAATAAATGAAAACTTGGAGAGCACCAATAATTCATCTTTGGTAAGACTATCCAGGATCTTGAGTCCATGATTTTGGTATAAGTTGCCAGATTTCTTTCACGGCATTGACTGTCACATAATAAATGAACAACTTGGAGAGCACCAATAATTCTTCTTTGGTAAAACTATCTGCATATCGATGACAGATAACCTTTTAGTTCCACCCTAACCGACAGTAGTGGCTCAGCTGGCTAAAGCGCAGCATTAGGTCATGGGACCAAGCTCTCTGCTGACTCGGTAGACGCGTGGGTTCGAGCCCCACCGTCGGCCGTCCTTGAAATGGTTTTCCGTGGTTTCCCATTTTCAACACCAGGCAAATGCTGGGACGGTACCTTCTGATAGGCCACGGCCGATTCTTTCCACATCCTTGCCCAGTTTCATTCATTCACCTTCCTCCATTCCATCTCCCATCCCGACGCGCAGGTCGCCCACGGGCGTCGAATAGAAAGACCTGCACTCGGCCTCTGAGGAGGCCACACGACAAAAAAAAAAAGTTCCACCCTTAAAACAACAACACTACCTCTTGCATAATCTGCGATGTTGATGGCTCTTGAGACGTGAAAGATGGATTAAACATAACTTTTACATCAACAGGAGTTAGACTTTGCTCAGTAAACAATGCACTGTCATGAGCCACATTTTTTTTTCTTGGATTTGCTTTTTTCTTTTCTTTATAAGTGTTTGAAACGGTGTATTAAAAGAGAATGATAAACATCCAAAGGGTAAATAGAGTAACAAATAAAGAGAAATGAAAATGATACTTCCATATCAATTGTCAAGCATGAACTAATCTCTAGCAAAGTTCACTCAATACTATAAATAATAGTTTAAAGTGGGTGCAAAAGTGGGTGCATAAGTGGGTGCATAAGTGGGTGAAAAAGTGGGTGCATAAGTGGGTGCAAATGTGGGTGCATAAGTGGGTGAAAAAGTGGGTGCATAAGTGAATGCAATAGTGGGTGCAAAGGTAGGTACAAAAGTGGGTGAAAAAATGCCCCCCTTTTTGAATCTCGCTAACGTCCCCTTTATTAATCTATTTTTTTGAAATTTTGACAAAGGGTCTAAGTGCACTTTTGTTAATATCTCGCGAACCAGTCTCTGTTGACGGGTCCTTGTTGACTAGTTAGCGAGATTCAAAAAGGGGGGCATTTTTTCACCCACTTTTGTACCTACCTTTGCACCCACTATTGCATTCACTTATGCACCCACTTATGCACCCACTTTTTCACCCACTTATGCACCCACGTTTGCACCCACTTTAAACTATTATTTATAGTATTGAGTGAACTTTGCTAGAGATTAGTTCATGCTTGACAATTGATATGGAAGTATCATTTTCATTTCTCTTTATTTGTTACTCTATTTACCCTTTGGATGTTTATCATTCTCTTTTAATACACCGTTTCAAACACCTATAAAGAAAAGAAAAAAGCAAATCCAAGAAAAAAAATGTGGCTCATGACAGTGCATTGTTTACTGAGCAAAGTCTAACTCCTGTTGATGTAAAAGTTATGTTTAATCCATCTTTCACGTCTCAAGAGCCTTCAACATCGCAGATTATGCAAGAGGTAGTGTTGTTGTTTTAAGGGTGGAACTAAAAGGTTATCTGTCATCGATATGCAGATAGTTTTACCAAAGAAGAATTATTGGTGCTCTCCAAGTTGTTCATTTATTATGTGACAGTCAATGCCGTGAAAGAAATCTGGCAACTTATACCAAAATCATGGATTCAAGATCCTGGATAGTCTTACCAAAGATGAATTATTGGTGCTCTCCAAGTTTTCATTTATTTTGTGACAGTCAATGCCGTGAAAGAAATCTTGCAACATGTACCAAACTCATGGACTCAAGACCCTGTGTTAAGTAAATACCTATTATTTCTTTGGATTAAGCATGTAAAGAACACGACCTTTCTTATCGTCATAGTCATAATGCTTTAATACGTGTGGTGGATAAAGTATCGTTGAAAAGCTAAGCAACGTTTGACATCCTATAATGGCTCAGTGGGGGAGAGGTTGGCAGCCCTCATTGTGATTACTGCTATAAAAGGGAAGTTAATGATGAGTGGACATGAACATTGAAAAGGATTGAGGAAATGGTATTTCTTTGTATTCTATTTTGTAAAGCCATATATGTTGTGAAATAAAAACAAGGTTTACAAGATCACAATGTCTTTTAATTTTAAAATGGTGATAGCCATTTCTTTATTTTCATTTTTTCACACATGAATATTTACAATTTCCACTTTTCATTTTTATACATTCTTCTTGTTTAGTTTACACATTCTGTACATTTTTGTTGTTGTGAAATAAAAACAAGGTTTACCAGATCACAATGTCTTTTAATTTTAAAATGGTGATAACTATTTCACTTTTTCACACATGGATATTTACAATTTTCCACTTTACATTTTTACATTTCCCTTGTTTAGTTCACACATTCTGTACATTTTTAAAAAAATCTTTTTCGTAATATACAAAAGCAAACATTTTACACTAAAATGTATTACTTATCTTATTTTTACTAAACTACAGTAGCCTAACATTATACATTCTACTTACAGTTTTTTACAACAAAATATTACAATATAAAACACACTACAAATATTACAATATAGTGATCATTAGACTTAAGTAAAGTAATAGTCGTCAATGCGACTGTTTCCCCAAGCAAAAGTATCAAATGTGTTGGGTATAATGAATCGTTTGTTGTCTTCATTACTTAAAGCAACTTTGTTCAGCAAATTGGTATGTAGCTGATGATTTTTACTTCTAAATACACTCATTTTCTTATATAATACAGGTGGGTTACTAACTATACAGTTTTTATAATCACTTATATCTAACTCTTTACTAACAACATTCTTTTTCACTCCTTTTAATTTTTTTACTACTACATCATCAATTGTCATATAGCTGTATGATTTAGATTTTGTGCCTACAAAGGTGTCTATAATAACACCAGCACATTCATCCTTAAATTTCCCAAGAACCTTTTTGTTTACTAGAGGTAAATGGTAAATATTATCCTCGGGATAGTCACTTGTATCAAACCTATTTAGCTCAGTTTTGATATCCTCATAAAAATCATCAGTTTTAAACTCATAAATAAAAGAATCTGTGTCTGTGTAGAGTAATTTAGCATTATCAAGAGTGTTTTTGATAATTCCAGAATGGTGTAACCCACATATATGGGTTTGTTGTAAGTTACTTTAAGACGATTCATTTGTATTACAACTAAATCCTCATGAATAATTGAACAGCTATGAAAGTTAGGCTTGCTTATTAAGTTGCTCGCACCATACCTTTTACCATCATTCTCCCACTTTGTTATCAGCTTTACATCAACTCGTTTATCAACATTCTCCATAGTCTTTCCAAAAACACTATTATTCATGAGTTTATAAAAATCTTTTTCAAACGCGTTTGTTGACTGTGTTCTTAAATTATTGTTTAGATCAATATACGGTTTGAGCCATGCTGACTGATGAAATTGCAATACGCGATGAATTTTAGTTAATTTCAATCCATGCTGTAGACACTGTTTCAAGTTTCGATAATGTATTACATATTTACATTTATTATTTACATTAGCAATTAACATTTTTGTTCGTGATGTGATGTATGGAGATTTCATATTCTCAGGACAAAATGGTAAATCATTATGATCATCATGTAACTCTTTAGGGTACTCAAGATTTACCTCTAAAATATATCCTTTATCATCGTTATCATTAAGAGTGTCAACATGTAAGACATCAATTTCAGGTTGTGTCAGCCAGCGAAAATCTTTCAGTGGTAGATATTGACTCATAGCCCAACCATATTGGTTATTTGCATCGAGGTAGACAATATAACTTGACTCTTCACAAGGGTTGTAGCTAGGCATGTATTTATTATTCGCTTTAGAGTACCGTCCACTACATTGGCTTAATCCACCTCGAATTGATGCTTTTATAAAATTGATCATGTCTATATCAGTCATTAATTCTAAATTTACTTTCGTTTTTTTTTTCAACATTGAACTGAAACTTAACCCAGGAGCTGTGAAATACTGACAAGGATCAAGGTCATAAGTTTTCATACAAACATTCCGAAAATTTTCAAAAACATCTGCTAATAACAACACATCTGTCTTCAAATATATGTCTGAAAATTCTCCTAAAGTTTGAATGTCAAACTGTGTCCATACACGTTGTGCATGTAAATATTCCTGATCACTGATATGACTTGTGTTTAAGGAACTGTAAAATGCATCTTTCGACGGTAAAGAACACTCCTCAAGACGTTCCACACAGTTAATATATTCATAAGGGAATATACCCTTTTGACGAATCAAATTAAAATCATCTTCTTTAGGAAAGACACGTTGAATTTCATGAAACTGATCTGATTTTAAATTACTAGCCAGCTTATCAAGACTACTCGGCATAAAGCGGAATGAATCTAAAAATCGCAGTTTAATGGTTTTTTATTGCTAGTTTTGATGTATTTTGTGAACGATATGTATTGTTCCTTATTATTTGCAATCACATCAATTTTCACATCTGAAGCTCCAAATTCTTTAACGATAAAGTGGTTATCGTATTTGCTACCGTTATGTAGAATGACTGGAATGAATTAACTTACTCTATAATTTAAATTACATTCTTGGTGAGCAGCACCACGATATTTTCCTGTTAAATGGTCATGATCGCGAACCCTGTCTGTATATAAACATTCACCACATATAAAACAATTAGTTTCAGTTTCAAAATTCATTTGCTCTGATGAAGTTAGTGGCTCCATTGGAATGATCGTATTTAAAATAGAGGATATACGGATGGCATCTTTTTCAAGTCTTTCCATAAAAACTTTAGGTGCATCAGGTCCTCTATAGAGCTCAAACTTATTTAAAGAGTCATCATAACTACATTTAATATAATATGCAAAGCTAAAAGGTTCATGAATGTGAGTAGTGTTGGTGAAAGGTTGGGCTGGATTCGATGAACATGTATTAAATGGTTTTAGCAAAGCCTCGAAGTCAGCATATATAACAAATGGTACTCGAAGCTGTTTCTCATAATCCTTAAATTTTAGAATGTTATTTTTAGGAGTCGGTAATATCATACACACATGATTACATCCCCATTTTTTGTGTTGAATTAGTTGGTCCTCTTTTCTGAAATATAGTAAACAACCATCACACAACCACTTCTTAGATTCACCTTTTGATAACTGACTACCAACAAGTCTACTGAAATGTTTTATCCAGCAATAGTGAGCATTTTCATCTTCGGTTATGTATAGTAAATTTACATGAGCATCCTTTTTTTCCTGAGTATAATATAGAGGACCTACTATTCTCTTATTTTCAATTCCATAAACATTAATACTTACATTGTTCAGCTCTTCAAAACGTTGAATGTCTTTTATCGCCATAGGAAATTCCATTTCTTTTAAATCTAACACTGAAGAATAGTGAGGATAGGATGATGTTCTATACAGATGCTCCTCTGCTGGATGGAGAGCTGAGGTTACAGCCCACGCAAAGCATGCGTCATCATTATTCATAACGTTCACAACAGCTTTCTTTCGTTTGATCCATCCTGGCAAATCAATGTATGATGATGCTCGAAGGGGGTTGTATTTATTCATGTTGGTTTCTAAATAAAGTACTTCAACCAACGCCCAGCCTGACTCCCTTTCCTGGAACTCTTCACTCTTCACAATGATAGCACTTGACATATTTTGATATATATCACTAATATTAGTTGATTCGCTAACAATTATGTTTTTTGTATTAAAAGATTTGATATTTGTAATTTCACCTTCGCTCTCAGTTTTTACATAGAGTCCAAAAAGTTCAAAATTCATTTTAATTGTTTTATGCTCTAATAAAACATTTTCTACCAAGTCAAACACAGTAGGTTGAACATGGGCTGGATAGTGCCAGGGGTTGACTTTTGTTTGACTTTTTTCTTTACTATAAAGTCTATAACTAGCAATTCGACTTTTAAATGCACTGCCAATTTTCTGAATATTTTCAGAATTTCTTTCATGGCATGCGTTATTTTTATGATGAATACTGCGTAAATGTCCATGAATGAATGAAGAAGGTATATCTGTATTACATACATTACAATGTGTTATCGAAGTTTCACCATTCTTCTTTCTTTTTGTTGCACAACTATTTTCACAATCTTAAGAACGTTTACGCTTTTGAGCATTACATTCATTTAAAGGTTCCGTGCTAGTTGTTGGTTTTACATTTTTTAATTCTTGTTGTTCACCATGCACTTCAACCATGTGGGATTGATATCGCTTTACAGCAGAAAAACCAAGTTCACAAACTGAACATGAAAATGGTGCTGAACTAACATGCATTAAATTTACATGACGTGCAAGATTATCTTGTCTGTTAAATGTGGTAGCACAATGACTGCACACAAACATTTTAATGTCATGTTTAACATTTGCGTGTCGTTGAAGGTTGTCAGGTCTTGAGAACTGTTTCTTACAGTCACCACACTTGAACATGATGATCCCTTTCGAAATTACCTATAATAGAAAGAAATCATAAATGTTAATAAATGATAAACAAAAGTACAATATAAATAGTTTAATTACATTCCAGTCAATGGTTGTAGCAGGGTATTTAAATCGATCATCTGTGAACTCCTAGCAAGTCTAACTTTATGTAGTTCTAACTGTCACTGACACCTAGCGGTGAACATTGGAACTTGATAGAGTGGGAGAAACCAGTGATCGCCAGTTAAGTGAGCTAAGTGTGACGTCATAACCAATCTTAAAACAAGTCTAAACTTGTAGAAAATGTCACGTGATAGAAACCAGCGATCACCAGTTAAGTGAGCTAAGTGTGACGTCATAGCCAGTCTTAAAACAAGTCTAAACTTGTGGAACATGTCACATATTGGAAACCAGCGATCGCCAGTTAAGTGACCTAAGTGTGACGTCATAGTCAGTCTCAAAACAAGTTTAAACTTGTAAAATATGTCACATGACAAGGTTAAGTTAGGTAAAGTTAAGTGAACTGAGGTTAAGACTTTAAATATTCCCTCTGTCACTGACACCTAGCAATGAACATTCGAACTTAATAGAGTGGTAATCAAAATCTAACCTACAAATTTCGCTTTACACACCATGGTCAAGTAGTTCCAACTTTTTAGTGCTAAATATACCATTTTCACTGACATGTAGTGGTGAACCTTGGAAAATAATACTCTAGCTGTTTAAAAGTTATTAGAGGGGGGGGGGGCACTTACCTTCTTATAATTTATCAACTGCTATCACTGAATGAACAGATTGTAGGAATCTGGTATCCTACAGGTACCCAATTATCTGTAAACAAATCAATCAATCAATTAATCAATAAATACATTCCAATCAATAACTTCAACATCAATTAGTAATAAAAGACTACAATCCATTAATAATAAGTACTTACCTTGCAAAATAATTTAATGATTTTCTACCAAAACGGCTTTTTTACAACTCTTGAGCAGTAATAAAGCACTGTTCAGTCAAAGCGAGTAATAAAGACTGACAGTAGTGAGATATGACACCTCTCTTATATAAACTCTCATCGCTCGTGTCAGCAGTTTTTTGCAGATCATTGCAATTCCTTTCCCAATACAGCTGAGAGTCCAAAGTACACTAGGAACACCTGTGTGGTATCCAATGACTGCTGACTTTGCATGATCATCACCCATTGTCTTAATCAACACATGGGGTTTCAAATTACTGCAGAGTCAGTCATAGCAACAGCAGTGTGCGCTCCCTGCCATGTCAGCAACATGACACAGGAAGGAACACCTGCGTAATATCCAATAACTGCTAACTTTGCATGATCATCATCCATTGTCTTCATGAACACTTGCGGTTTCAAATTACTGCAGTGTTAGTCATAGCAACAGATCTGCGCGCTCTCTGTCATGTCTGTAATATGACACAGGAAGTAACAAGTCGGTTTACTGCACGTACCATCTCCTCAGTTTTAACATCTTAAGAACATGTATTATTCTCTTTCAACTACAAATGACTCGTTAGAACACATCCATCCACCAAGTTAGATCCCTTGTATGTTCACATGTATTTCGTCACTTTCCTTTCATATCGTTATCACATTATAGTAGTGGGGGTTGGTGAACAACGTCAGTTCAACACACACAAATGTAGTTAGGCCCTTTGACTTAATTTAAATAAATTCATGAGCCAGTCCATAGGGACCAGGCCAAAGGGACCGGTCCAAAGGGATCAGTCCAAAGGGACAAGGACTCGTCCACAGGGACCTGTCAACAAGGACCTGTCAACAAGGACTCGTCCACAGGGATCCACTCCCCCACCCTCTTACAAAAGCCATGAGTGGGCATGAGTAAAAAACAAAAACAAGCATGTTAATTCATAGTGGCTATCCACCAAACACATGCACTTTATGTGGAACAACGTTTAAATCCATATCGGCATTCAAACTCTCACATGTTGCAATTGGAAAGAGAGATTCTCTAAAAAATTACAATTTCACCCCCTAGTAGGGGTAGATTTTATTTTGGGGTTGAAATATGTTGTCCATTGGAAAGGGGGTGTCAGCCCGAGTTCAATGACACCCATTCGTCAAAATCCGACCACAGGTTCGGGAGTTATCGGGCTGCCGCCATCTTGTGAGGAGGGTGAGGAGGGCCTTGAACCGATTCATTTCCACTACTCACTCAGCCTCATGAGGCAAAACTGAGAAGCGGAGGGTTCGATTCCCATCTTAGCTATCTTGGAAGTGGTTTCCGCACTTCTACTCCAGGCAAATGCCGGGATGGTTCCTAATTTAAGGCCATGGCCGCCTCGTTCGCAATCCTCATCTAAATAATAAATGCACACACTAATACAGCTATCACAATAACACAGGTTATCAGACAAATTCCACATGCCCATGTACACAGATCTATATGACCATGATGTCGCAAAGCCCCAAAATCAACCAACAACTGTTGCTTTCTACCATTCCTATAAGAAATCGTAAGAGTTGTCATTACAGTCTTATGCCCCTAAAATCCACGACTAGTTCAAATGGTTTTAGGCCTAAGCATTGGGTCAACCATCTTCTTGCATCTCAATAGGGATTTGCCAATAGGCTTTCAACAGCTTGTCTCAATTCTGCCTCCATATATGTAGGCTTATACATGCAAGAAATGAGTACAGTACTTATAAAAAATTAAGAAATAATAAGCTAATATGTACCCTACTATTCTATTTCTCTCCTACTCCTAAATCCTTCTCTGAACACTCATCTTAAAACAGAATGGTCTGCATTTTTGGACTAATTATTAAAATGTAGCCTTTAAGAAGAAATGAACATGCTCATCTTTAGCTCCCCGGCGAAACTGGAAAAAACCTTGAGTAAGGCCGGTATTACACTATCAAAGATAGCAGTGCAACTATTAGCGGATATCTTCGGCCTGTCGAATGACATTCCATGCCAAGTTGATCTTATGAAATTTGTGCAACTCAAATAGGAATTGCTTGCGGAGGAGGTCCAAACACTCATTCATGATGATTTGCTACCGTCTAACGAGGACATAGAGAGCGACTTAGGAGATGACACCCAAACAGATCAGGAGCAACAATCTCCAACGCAAGCAGCTCTTCCTCATATGCACCCCCTCCAGAAGGATACTTGGCAGACTCTTACAAAATTTGGACTAAGCAACCATGGGAGAAAGATGGGAACGCCGACCCTCCCCAACTGCGTCTTCCAGGCTCGACCAATGATTCGTCTCCTCGAGGGAACTTCAAGAGTGTTATGAACCTGAAGCGGAAAATAAGAACAAGACCGTCCTTTAAAAGTTTGAACAAGGTCTCAAGATGATGGCTCCTGTGCCTACAAAATCTTTGAATTAACTGTTAAACAGAGACGTGTTTGAATATTTCCTTCAAATGCGAGCACAGCATGCTATTATCCATGACCGGACAATTAAGCTCTGGACATTACAAATAAAGAATCGTATTGATGCCCACAATAAATTGCAATTTAAGGCATCCGATTCCTGGGTCAAGTTCAAGAAACGAAACAAGATCGTTTCAAGGAAAATAACGCACAAAGTTGGCAAAGCATTTGGCCAGGAATCCAGGATGTTGGAGGTGACGGCGAAAGACTTTGTCAGTGATGTATAAAAGTTTGTAGCATCCCACCAGATATGCGATGAGAACGTGTGTAACACCGACCAGTCACGTTTCGAAAAGGAGCTCCATTCTGGGCGAACCCTTGATGTAAAAGGAATGAAGCGCACCTTTGCATTAACAGGCTCTTATTTCTGCAACAACGCATTCCTACATGACAATGGCTGGAACTCTCCTACCGCACATGTATGAAGGAAATTGTAAATTTCCTATTAAAATTATTCATGCTTTTGGAATACTGCCGTGTGAAAATAAAATTTAAAACTCTATACGTTTCGAAGGAACCTTGCCTCCTTTTTCAATAGAATTAAAACATAAAGTTTTAAATTTTACTTTCACACGGCAACATCCCAAAAGCATGAATAATTTAAATAGTATTCCGGGCTATCAAAGCCTTAATCTACATATTGTAAATTTCCTGCAAACATGACTCTTAATCTGCCAAATATCAAAGCATCCTGCCAAGTCAGCAAACCTGTCCAAACAAGATCTTCCATGTGTTTTTGAAAGATGTGCTGTGGCCAGACCTCACACAAAGGAAGCAGGTGCTCCTATTAGTAGACTCCTGGACAGCGAATAGGGATGATAATCTCTACGACAGATGGGGTTGACTTCTGGAAGATGTTAATTCCAGCAAAATGTATTGGACTTGTGCAACTGGCTGATGTGTACTTCTGCCTCAATAAGAATATGGTGAAAATCATAACGGACACTGTATTGGTGGAATCAGACTTCCACTTTTGGCACAGAGACCACTTTCGCCATCTACAGTTGTTTGTCCATTACCTTTCATAATCTCATCTAATTTGCATTTTTACATGTGGTTATGTGACTACTCATCCTGGAAAGTTCCAAACACCACTCCTATATTGCTTTGAATCAAGCCTCCTTAAAAATGATGTAGAGATGAATGCAATTTCATTTTTGCTGCAGGTTCGGGCCTGTATTTCTTGCCTTGTTTTCTGTACTATTCCCGAATATTGTTGCTGATACCATCTAAGAGCTCTTAAAATGAATTTTTGGACATGCGAAAGTATGCAAAGATCTTTTCGTCATCCTGTTGTAGATCATTGAATAAGGTGTAGAACAGTCCTCGATTCTGTCTTTCCAAAACCAACGGATGGACCCAGAACCTTCTTGTTTTCCGTTGAATTTTCTTTCTCCTCCTTATGAGGTGCATGGCAAGAATTATATCACCTTCTATGTCCATGTTTACTGGGAAACTGAAGAGTTCTACACCCGGGTATCAAACAATAGCAAGGCCACCTACGCGACGCTTAGTAGAAGCAGCGCTGCCCACTAGCCTGTGACTCCTCCGTTTGATTGTGTTGAAGAACAGACAGACAATCTCCTTGTCTGTGTCCTGTGTCCGACTTCATGCATCCTAAGGGAACAGGTGCATATGAGACCTGGAGCTTGTGTCCTAGCAAAATACTGATCTATTTATATAAATACCCTTCCCTGACCCATCCTGAAAAGAAAAGTACACGGCCATTGGCTGCATTAATAAAATTATATATATGTTACATCTTGCCTTCAGTTTGCATGAATGTTCATATATTTAGTGTGCCTATTTTCAGGTTTTTGTTTTTCCGATTTATTGTTATTTTATTATGCCATGTTTGTTAAATTCTAACACAAATAACAAATACGGTACTGTCTTACAAAGTTGTTGTTGTTGTTGTTTCCTATGGTTAGCCCGGATTCCAATCCATCAGCTTTCTTGCGTTCCAATAGAGTTGTGTGAGGTTTCCTGAAGTTCTAGCAGTCACATCAAGTTTGTTGCAATGTATAGCAGGTGCCCCTTATCCATTTTACTTCCAGGTTCGTGACAAAGTGTATGTTTAAAAAAAGCTTGACACTTGGTGTAATTTCTGGACTGATTTTATATCCCCTCCCACTTTTTTATTACTTTGTCTGGAATTAAGGAGCAGCTTGTAGTTTTACGTGACCATTAATCTTGTGATCATGAGCCACAGGACATGGCATTTCACTTCGAAATTCTCGCATCGAATGTCACCTTGTGAGAGGCAAACGGCTTGACCGCTGCGCCACTACGCCCTCAAGTCCGGAATCACATAGTACAATTAAACAGTTTATGGTTGAAAAACATTTCTACCATTTGCTTATTTCATAACAATATTTGATTTAACGATTACAATTATTACAAAAATGCCTCACAACTCGGTCCACTACAAAAATTTGTCAAAATATGCAGAGAGGTATAACTTCCATATTTTTATTCAGGAAATGGATGACTATTTAGTGTTAAGGGCCGAGCCCTTAGGGCTCAGGACCCTACGACCCTAAAAGGGAGAGAGGACCTACACCACTGACCTCACACGCTGGACATTAACATCTAAACCTACGACCACCAGAATGATCCAAAAATACCTGCTTCTACCCAAAATCCACCCCCAGGCTGGGAATATAACAAGCCTATACATTTTCTTTACACTGTAAGGAGACGGCCACTTGACACAAGGTGGTTAGTCAACATCTTACATCACACATACATAAAGACACTATCACCGGTATTTAGAGCATCAACAATGACGACACGCCGACTCAGCAACTCGAGAACCTTTAAGAGGAAGGCCCCGAGGAGACCGAATATCTGTTGCGGCAAACGGCTCTGTGCATCTGTTTCCAGCTCCGACGCATCGTCATCACCAGGTGAGAGAGTGTGCTCAGACTTCCTTATAAACTTGTAATCCTTCATCCGCACCTACACTTAGAATTGTATTACATTTGTCCCTCACTAAAAGGGACACCACAATTACCATAACTGATCAAATAAATAATTGGTCAGTAACCTACACTCTGTACATCATTTCGCACCGACTTTACACCTATACGCCCAACCCGTTCTTTCCCAATTGTCCCTGACCGTGAATACTAAGAAGTGCAACGTCAGGTATTCCATTGTGCTCACATAGTAGTAAGTCAGCCAGCGGCCGAGCTGCCGACTCTGCAGAGAAGCTCGCTCCTACTCGCTCATATTTAATCGCTACTCTTAATTAATAGCTCCCTCATAGTCACACATCCCTAGGCAAGTAATCGCACCCCCATAGATTTGTACCCCCATTACACTACATCCTTTTACAAACACGTACACTTGCAGTTTCCCCCAATTACGCGGAAACTTGCACCCTTTAGGAAACCACCCCCTAAATTTGACATCAACACTCACTTGTTCGTCCCATCCCCTAACACCGGGATTGAACAAATTGGTGGAGGCTGGGTACCACGCAAATTAAGGGTAGGGACTCATACAACGAGCCGTCGTGGTAGATCGGTAGAAGTACCTAGAGCAGCCAAGCAAAAGTAGGAAAAAGTAGATTTTTTACGCTATTTATTTTTCTTTTTTGAACAGTAGGGGGAATTTTTAACCCACCCACCCACCCACCCCAGTATAGCGAGTCATTGCAGAACATAATTCTTTTTATTTTTAACACACATATAAATATGAACACACCCGCACGACAGGCCATGCTGAGGAACATTGATTTGTACCAGGGGATCATAGCATCCCACAGCAGGACCGCATGCGAGAAGTGCAAGAGCTCGTGCGGATGCAGTATGGACCGATCATGAGGGCACTTGCCAACCCGCAGAGTACCAGCGGAAAGTCGCGGAAAATCAGGGCTAGAATAGCCACAATTAGAACACAATTAAATCTCACACACTGGCGGCTACATAAAAGACACGTTGAGCTGACACAATACTACAAACTGAGGGAGAAAAACCATAGGGCGCAAATACAGAACACAAAAGTAGCCGACCAAGCCAAAGAGCTCACGAGCGATTACGCCGAGCTATGGGGCGAATTTGTAAAGCTCCAAGCTACTAACATTCATTTTGAGCTGGCAATAGGAAACCTCACAAAACACAGAGAAAACATCGACATAGACACATTAATACAACAATTCACACGGATGTCTGTCTCGGACACCACCAACACAAGAAAGGAGGAGGTCGTGGCCCAGAACAGCGAGCTGGCCACCCCAAACCCCAACATAATAACACCCACACGGCCTAGACCGCCAGTGCTGAGGGCAGTTCTGCCAGAACAGAGGCAATACACCAAGCTGCCAGGCAGAAACATCCAGCTGGTGAGGGTAGTTAACCACCCTACAGCCCTACGAAGGGGAGTAAAGGAACCCATAAACTGGGCGGACGACAGTGAAGACCTAACACAGCGATTCACGCAATTGCCCACAGAGACGCATAACAACGCGAAGGGGAAGGAGACAGCCGTGGCCATACCACAGAAACCGGCCAGGTTAGGCTCCAAAACACTGCAGGGGCATTCACTTACATATACACAATTTTCAGCGCCAGTTCAGAGGGCAATTTTGCCAGAACGAAGGCCAAAGCATACACCAGCCCCATCAGGACAAATGCATAAGAGGGTGTTGCTTTCGAACCCTCAGGGTGCAAAACGCACGCCTTTGCATACTGCCCAGGCGCAAACACAAAGTACACGGGGCATAAGGAAGGTTTTATTACCTACCCCACAAGGCCAGGCAGACAGGAGTACACACATCCCTATAGACACTGCTAGGGCAGTGCGAAGGCAAGGCAGCCCTTCAGGCGCCAGCATACCTAGGGCGAGAAACAGGCACCACGGTGAACATAGGCCCCAGCTCACTTTACTAAAAACACCCCAGGAAAACGGTAGTAAAGCACCCCAATGGGAACCAAAAGCCTATGCCTTCGTCATAGGGCGAAGTCACTCACCACGACGGGCAATGGCACTCGGTCGGCAGTGAAATTCACTGACCAGAGAAAGCCAAATGTTCCCAGGCCAGATACACAATTTTTTTTCACAAAAAAAAACCACTGAGATACTCGCAAACCCTCACAATACGGGGCAATACACACAAAATTTTTCATAAGAAACACTCAAACACTAATACGCCCTCACAAAATAGGGGCGCATATATGTCCCAAAATTATACGGTGTGTATATATAAAATGTGATTCACATGTGAACATTATTCCTTACATTGCCTACACTGAAGGTAAAACAGAGATATCAGTGTAGAATATAGCCCTTATTAAAGAGGCCGAATGTGCCAAAAAGGGCAGGGATTCGGATGAGACCGAACCCAGGCTCCCAGAGTGGACCAACACACATTTACACGCACGGCAATGGAGAACACATAATTATAAAACATTTTTTTTTTTGCATATTAAGGCTTTCACGGCCCGGATTATTATATAAATAATTCATGCTTTTGGGCTAATGCCGTGTGTATTTTTAATTTAAACCATACGTTTCGGAGAAACCTTGCCTCCTTTTTCAATGGAAATAAACAATGTGGCCAAAGAAAGTATATCAATGAGATTACAAAAAATATAGATAAATTCCTCTGTTCGTCACCAGAGAGCAGCTGCCAGAAATAACTGTATGGACCATGGTGGAACGGCGGACAGAGTAGTAAGTAACAAGAAGGTAAAGGGGGCGGTGTGAAAATATAGAAACTCCTCGAAGAATGAGGAGGGGGGAGGGAGTTTCTATATTTTCACACCGCCCCCTTTACCTTCTTGTTACTTACTACTCTGTCCGCCGTTCCACCATGGTCCATACAGTTATTTCTGGCAGCTGCTCTCTGGTGACGAACAGAGGAATTTATCTATATTTTTTGTAATCTCATTGATATACTTTCTTTGGCCACATTGTTTATTTCCATTGAAAAAGGAGGCAAGGTTTCTCCGAAACGTATGGTTTAAATTAAAAATACACACGGCATTAGCCCAAAAGCATGAATTATTTATATATAAAACTTTTCATAGACACTAGCCTTCATTCACACAGAGACACACTATAAAACATGTTTCCCAGATGCCCTAGACAAGGTATCCAGTAAGGGAAAGCATACCTTATAAATGTATAAATGTAAGAAGGGCATGAACATTTTATGTTATATTACTGTGTCACATTGTAAGACACTGCGCAAAATGTGCGCCACACAACAGGAAAATTTTTCTCATCCCCTTCGACAGTGGCTAAGCTAAGTGTGAACACCATAGGGTGAAATCACAGACTTAGGAGAAACCCACATATTTTTGGAAGGCACACAGTACGCTCAATTGCCACAAAAAGTCAGTAAAACTAACAAAAGGTATCACAGAGACACAGGCCTAAGATGCAACAGGAATAATCATCCTGAACAAAGACGTTCTCAAACCCGCGATCTTCTGCATACCAGGAACGCAAGGTCGGGAGCCATCCATATGGAGGCCACAGACATAAGAGACAGTCCATATAACACAGCTTAATGAGCACGAAATAACAAAGCTGCCACCTACACCCAGTTGCCAGACATGCGACTAGAGGCCATGAAGTACAAGTACACAGACGCATGAGCTCCACAGACAAAGATAGCATAATCAAGGGCCAGACACTTATCAAACACAGTAGAAAACAGAAATTGAAAACGCGGTAATTGTAAGTAGACGCAGGATCTTTTACAAGGCATTCGGGAGATTGGTTGGAACAAGGCACACAACTCTCACCGTACACGTAGCCTCATCACGTAGCCACGACAAGGAATGGTACATAAACAAAAGTATACGGGGCAAAAACTTATTACAATTAGTGTTGGACGAATGGTAGAGCAACTCACGCAAAGTCACAACATGAGTACTTTACATTTGAGGTGTCAGACGGCCAGGAAGCAGTCTGCTATACAGCATGTATTATCGCATAAGCAACACGACACTGCTGCAAGGTCAGCGCGAACGCGCGTTGTACAAGGCGGCCAGAACAAGACCGTAGCACGATCATAATAACATTACGGTCGATAGAAACTCACTTCATGACAGATTCAACACCGCAATACGCCCACAAATCAAAATCAGGGATAACCAAAACGCTCACAAACACTATACACAGGGCATATTTTTGCGTACACATGCCTATTTCACAATAATCGCTAGGAGCCGAAAGAGGGCGTTAGCGAACGCACAGAGATCCGTACCATATATTGGCAGGTCGCGTCAAGGCCACATGTCTGGGAAATACGCAGTCACACAACGCAAATATAGTAGATAATCTAAAACCTCCGATAGAGTAAGCGTACCTAGCAAAAAGTTAGCCAATGGCAGCTAGTTGCGAACTACGCTACCAGAGGCCACACGGTAAAACACAGTAGGTATACATAATTTAGGGTCCACATTATAGCAAATGGCCTGTTTGCCATCTCTTGATGAACACAGTACATTTGCATTTGTCAGTTGGCACAGGCTAGAGTAAAAGGTGGCTTTTCACCGATGTCTCAGTCTCACTCATGGCTGTGATTATATGGAAGCTACTGAGGTATGGGTGGTGCTTAGTAATGGCATTCAGGGCATAGTCAGTGCCTGTGAATGCTGTGAAAGGTTCTACTCGTAGTGTTAGGACTACAGTTCTGACTCGGTGAGGAAAGCAATGGCAAACTACCTCACTCCTCTTCTTGCCTAGAACGCCTCAATATAGCGCTGCCTTGGGTTTTTGTGGGTATCTACTCACATAACGTAACGGCGGTGCTTTTGAGGATCCAACCAGCCTTCGGGCTGACTACCAAAAGGTACGATTTGGATCCTCGCCGCCAAGGCGGCGCGCTGCCGCTGCAAAGGCGGCGCGCTGCCATGGCGGCGGAAGCTCACTACCGCTCCACGTGTATTTAGATGGGATACATTTCGAACTCCGCCGCCGCTGCCCAAGCAGCGTTGCCTGTGCAGCGCCGCATGGGCAGCGTGGCCGCCCAGCCGCGCCAGGACCGGTCTGGCGGCTCTGCGGCGCCGCCTGTTGGCAACGAAATTATACAAAGCCCGGAAATGGAGCATAAAACTGCTATCCAAAATGGCGTTTCATAAAAGTCAGCTAGATGTCTCGTCTTGTCGCTAATTTTCCCGTACCAATTATTGGAAAATAATTCCATCTTTTGCCATTTTTTAAGGCCGAATAAGTTAATTATTCAAATAATACGGCATCTAAAGAACTTTTAAATTGCATTTAATTTAATTTTAGGCCAATTTTATGTAACGGAAATATGTCCTTAGGCTAAATTACGTATGGATTGGAGTGACCCGGTTAAGCCTAAATAAAAATAAAAAAATTACTATGCTTGGGAGCCAATATTTTCATACTTGACCCCCATACCACTAGGTGTGCTGCAGTAGATTGTTGTTGTCATGCTTTATCTTGCGTCTATTAACTTATATTATAATTGATGTCCTGTTGCTTACATTTCCCAGCCGAGTGCTTTGTATCAACGATGTCGTCTTTAGCGGCAGATGACGAAAAACTCGTTGAGTTTGTATGCAAATAGGTACCCAGTTTTGTATGATGCAATATTTCGATCTATATTTTAAAGCACCCCTCGTTCTCCCGGGTTTTGTAGATCTCTTTCGTGGCTTTCCTTTTCTTTTTCGCACCAATAGGGCTAGAAGTTAGTTGTAATCGTCTTCCTCTTCCTCCAATAATCTTTTAATTCCCGTTTAGGTAGCGGCACTACACATGATGAACGGATCTCTATTAAATTACCGGTACCTCAATGTAAACAGCCTACTGAACCTCTGCCGCGCTGCCCAGGCAGCGAGGAACGAAAACACCACACTGCCCAGGCAGCACCGCCATGGCAGCGCGCCGCCTTTGCAGCGGCAGCGCACCGCCTTGGCGGCGAGGATCCAAATCGTACCTTAACAGACAGACATTATAGCAAAGGATGGGCGGCCCAACGGATAACAGGGAGAGAGGTTGACCGACTGAAGATCAACCAAGGCAGGTACACAGGTCACAGGACAACACAAAGCGTACATTCACACAAACAGCCGACACAAAGATGGATATGTACAGGACACATTTTAGAAACACTGGGACTATAAACGAACCAAACATGCATTAACACAAAAGGTGGAAATACCACATTTCAACACTAAACTTCGCGAGTAATTAATCCGGGACAGTCAGAAATACCCCAGAAATCGGACGAGATAGGCTCCGAAGGACGAGACGATAGGCACATTGACACAGGTCAAACAGATTAGGAAGGACGGATTCCGAAAAACAGCCCAGAAAAAGACATCCTGGAGCAAACACACACTTTATCACACAAAAATACACCTGTACAGACGTATTCCAAGAACACGGGGAATATTAAGGGACCAGTCATACACTAACACAAAGCGTGGTAACACCCCATTTCACTGACTGAAAATTATGGATATTCAGTAAGGGGAGTGAAATTACCCCGGACACAGGCCGAGTAGGCTATCTAGAAGTAGATAATATATTGCACTACGGCAGATAAATTACGGAAGCAGATTCCAAAACAGGCCTAGTAACAGAAATTCCACAGATTAACACATTGCTCTTTTAAACAAACATATGGCGACACACGGACAGGGGGTCGACAGCACGTTTTGTTGTCATTCCCGCACGAGGCTGAAGAAACCAGCAACACAAGTACTGTAAACCAAAACACCGGAAATCGCGCGCGGCACACACGGCGCATTCTTGCGTGACGACATCTGCCGTATGCGGAAGAAAATTTGCAACAGCGAACCGGTACAACATTACATAAACATGCTGACAACAATAGCGGAAGCCACACACTTGCAACACTGGATATTTACACAGGAAGAGAGGACAGTACTGTATTATGTTTTCCCTAAAACATTACATGTATGAAAGAACAGACTTAAATTAGGAGGCTACACTATTTCAAGCCGACCAGTGATAAACTTTGAACAAACATACAACGGTGATAGTGAACACTGACGGCGTGTGGCAAGCAGCCCACGCGACACAGATAAGCCGACTCCGATGTCAGGACACGCGTCACGCAGCGGTCCAGCCGGAAGCGAGGCGTAAGGCACGACGCGCGTTAAAGCCGCGGCCGTCCCCCGCCCGCATGCGCCCAGCACTTAGGGGAGCGAGGAAATTCCACACAAACACACAGACTAATCAAGGGCGGGTAAATACAGTATCCATAAATGAACAATCCACCCCCCCCCCTAATAATTTATTTCGAGATTACAAAGGCAACCATGCCACATCTGTCTATAATCACAAGACACGTGAATATTATAGCGACATAGGGTTAGCACGCGTAAAGGGACAAAGGAACTCCCACGATAGGGTCATCATCATCATCTTGCACAGTTTCCAGCCACTGGCCGGGTCTGTTTGGAACACAAGCCTCTCCAACGTCTTCTGTCTTCCCACCATCTCTCAGCCTCCACCCTTGTCCAGTCTTCTCCTCTCTTCTTCATGCTTTCTTCCACCCCCTTCAGCCACCTGTCTCTCGGTCTTCCTCTCGGTCTCTTTCCTTCCCTCTTCTCCTCCATTCGTTTTACATGTCCATACCATCTAAGTCTAGATTTCTCTATATCATCCTGTAATGGTTCCTCCTTCATTAATTCTCTGGTCTTCTCATTTCTTATTCTGTCCATCTTTGTAGCTCCAATACTGCTTCTCAAGAACCTCATCTCACTGGCCTGTATTTTGCTCTTCTCCCTTCCTTTCATAACCCAGGTCTCCGAGGCATACGTCAGGATAGGGACATAGTACGACCGATATATGATCTTTTTGGTGTTCTGAGGGACATCCTTGCTCCATAACATGCTTCTCACACTCCTCCGAAATGCTTCTGCCTGCCTCCCCCTCTCATTTATTTCTCTATCGTTTCTTCCATTATCTTGTATCAGGCTTCCCAGATACTTGAAACTCTCCACTTCAGCTGTTCCCCACCAATTGTTATTCCCGCTGTGGTTCTTTCCTTCTTCCTTGTTGTGATCACCATCTCACTCTTATTTATGCTAAATTTCATCCCATATCCTTGTATTATTCCTTCCCACACGTCCAACTGTTCCTGTACCTCCTCCTCCCTGTTTCCCCAAATCATCAAATCATCTGCAAACACCATTGCTTTCATCTTTCCTTCCCCAATTACTTGTGCCACTCGGGTCATTATGTCATCCATCACCACAATGAAAAGTAACGGTGACAGTGCACTTCCTTGTTTCAGGCCGTTTCTCTGTTCCAACCAGTCTGATCTCTCTCCTCCCACTTTCACACAGCTCACGCTTCCTTTGTACCTCTCCTTTATCCTCTTTATAGTCCATTTCTCTACTCCTCTACCCACGATAGGGTAAACATTTTAATTATGAACAGAGACATAGGATAGTATATAATAGACACATAAAGGACACAGCTATATTTAAAGCCAGATAGACAGGACAAAGGGCGCAAATACACCCCAGCCACATTATAAATATTCTAGAGGAGATAAACCATGAATGGCATAGCCGTCACCATACCCAGAGTGAACAGGCACAGCAAAGGGCGTCCAATAGGACATTATAGATATTTTAGAGGACGCAAGGGATGACAGGCCCACGGACATTATACAGAATAGTATGTCGGTAGACACTAGATGCGTAAGGCATCTCAACGGTACATAGACGCTAAGCGAGCGCGAATTTGAACACCATCGGAGAGCGGTGGAAAATGTGACACAGCCAAGAGAGAATGGCACACCATGAAAGGAGCACAGGCGGATAACGCACTCAGGATGGCCACAACATAGCTTACGGGCAAACATCATCACACCCTCCCTTCAATACATCCTAATACCTAACACAAGCTTGCACAAACACACATACACATAAAAACACATACACTACATTGAAATTATACATAGGGGTTGATTTGACATTCCTGCTTCACAAGTACGGGTTTACTGCACCTTGTGCCATACCACCTCCACCTGAATGTTAGAGGCGGTTCGGACACCAATATTAAGCGCCGTATGCGCATCTCTATATAGAGATGAGGCCACATTAATACATTAACAAATATTTTATTAAATAATCCCGCATGCAGAAGACATAAACTTATTATACCCTAACACACCCCTTCTCCTCAAATGAGAGCAGACATGCGCTCATATCTATCGCGATGCATGAGACATCCCACCCAAACACCAAGGGCTATACATTTTTCATACCTGCATGACACATTTTCAATTTTGGACACCTGGGGAAAACCCACCCCATCCACTCACAGTAGAAAACATCCTCATAGCATTACCGACTCTCGGCCACCATAAACATAGAATCCAACGATGCTGTAACCCTTGCCCACCACGTTTCAACCCTTACTTAACAAATAACACCCTATCGGACCCTACTAGCAAAGAACCCTACATTCCATAAACCTACTAACATGTCAAGAAACATAGCAAAGCATCAGCGCTGGTGATCCGATAAGGCAATGGAAGGCCAAAAGCAGGCACTGCGATTAGAATGTTCTACAACCCCAGGACACTAAAATTTTACCAAATTTCACCAGCATACTACACTATACTAAATCACACTAGTTACTACACTATGCAAAATTACACTTCCCCCAGTAAAAGGAATCTGAGGTCACACTAGGTGGTGACAAATATGCACGTCGGCGAGAGCGGAACGCCACAGAAGGGCAGAGCCGGGGAAACGGCAATAGATCCTGACCCAGACTAAAAACGGAATAGCGAAAGGTCGAAGCGACGATGACTTAGTGCAGGAAAACGTCAAGATCTCGGGTGTGCCTAGCCTGCCCCCGTGTCGGAGAAGGTTATACCCATTATGCGCTACGGTCATCGAAGCCAGACCTGCAGGGGAGACTTTTGACGTCTGGTAGGAGAATTAGCCAACTCAGTATTAGACTCAGGAGACGAACCTAGAGACGACCACATTAGGACTAGACTCTTAGCTAGTTTGTAGCCTAAGTAGCGTTCCTAAGGCGGGGAACAAGTCTTACGCCCGCAGGAAGTGAAACAACACAGCCCTCATCCGGACATGGGGTGAAGAGAACACACACACACACACACACTAAACAATGGACGATGATCCAGCCCAAGTAAATGGAGGGCAGCGGGCCCCCAGAGCTTAAATGGGAGAGCAGCGAGCCCCCAGAGATGTAAATGGGGAGAGGGGCGCCCCCCAGAGGGGCCTGGTCAACCCATTAATAAATATAAATATATAATAAATATAGATGAACAATAAGGCAGCTATACATCAAATATATAAATGAATTATTCCGGTACCTGCAGACGATAATGGATATCCGCGCGAAAGTGTTTGCTACTTTTAGCAACACAATTACCCAGGCCTTCATACACAAACACATTAGTTATTAAGGGGGGAAGTCGACAATTAGATTTAAGGGAGCGGAATGCAAAAGGGCTTTGGCCTGGCGGTTTTGGAAGCAACCGGTGTTTACAAAATACGCACGTGTGGTGCCCTGGGGAGGAAACTGCCCCAGGCGATCGCTCCGGTCAAAATTCTAGTACGTAAGACAGTTGCATTTGAAAGGCAACTTGGACTTAAGCAAATTTAATGAGCACTGTTGCAAAACAGTAGCTTACAACACATATTTCGGCACTAGATTAAGGACCATTTTGGATTTTTTTGTAGCATTAATTAATAGAAACCTAGGTTAAGTACACTTTTACAATACATAATAATAATTCGGCACCATCTAGGGTAAGACCGATAATACACTAATGAAAATAGGCAAATGCGATGCGGACGCGGCATAGAGCGTTCGGCACCTGGCGACTAGGCGTTACCAGGATAAGGCCGACAAATAGGGCGACCGATAATATAAACGGTACAGCAACCGAAGCTGACCGACCTCAGCGATACACGAGACGTCCGAAGAGGTCTCAAGGGCGATGGCACCGAAGCCAACCCTTAAACAGCGCTGCGCGGTAGGTGAGCACAATGATATTGGCCAAAGGTACATTACTAATCATGTATTTTTCAGAAAAAGAGCTCCACCACTGCAGCAACGAGGGACACCAGATCTTCAGGATGACAGGTAAAAGTAAGGTGCACCGACGACGATACACACAATTACACATTCATATACACTGAAAAGACACACAAATACACAAGAGAAACACGATAGCAGTAAGCAAAATAGATTAAGTTGCTAGCCGGCATAAGTTAGCATAGAAACAAATGGCCATGGAATGATATATGCCCAGTGCATCTATATGTGAAGCTTGTATCTGTATAACGAATTTCATTACAGGGCAGCAGAAAAAAAGTGCAATATCAACAATAATTACAATCTCCATTATTTGCAGATGACGAAGGACAGGCATTCACCCCTTGTAAATATAACCCCCAGACACACATATCCTACACTAAATATGTCACACACAAACACATTACTCATCGGTTTCAGTTGCACCCTTAAAGGTGACAACGTCAGCGGCCAGCAGTGAACAGTATGCGTGGGATGCTGAACATTGCTGAACGCAAACACATCTCCACACGCAAATGAAGCGTGACTTCAGGATCTAAGGGCGGCACGGAGGTTGTTAGTGCCGAACCTTCGACCCTAAGGTGGAATTCCGACCCACGACGGAAAACCACGAGGTTACATATTAAGTACAACGAAAGAATAGCGGACTAGCCACTAAACCGCACCAGGAACTGCTGAGTAGGGAATGGTATACAAGGCATGATGGTAGAGTGCGCACGAGAGTAAGAGGTATAGATAAATGGCCACAGCCAGAGATCTCCAAGGTATTGTACAAAAAGCAAAATTATAAATTATAGTTATAAGGTAAGAGTACACAAGTAAAGGTAGGATCACCGTATCCAGAAAATAACATTACCCCAGCATTATGGACACCACTATTGATAACATAAATATAGCGCCAAGCGCATACTGACATTGTTCTATTGTACTAGCACGATTATTATTATTATTATTGAAATTATGATTATTATTATTACTATCATCATAACCGATGTATATCCTATACTTTGTCAAAAATGTTATCACAATCTCACATAATATGTCACACCATTTAACACTGCCACACTGTGAACACACTTTTGTTTCTTTCATTTCTTTCTACTAACGTTAAAATTTGTAAAGGTGTCTCATTTACCCCCAGACAATAAACCTATTTTTGATATAATCCCTTAACTTTACACCCGAGGCACCTGTTTTTCTGTTTTCTTCAATCTTTTATATACTGATATTTTGTCTACATGATGTACATACAGGGAGCAATTTTTTCCAGACAGCGCACAGACGGCACAACCACCCGTCCAACCATGGTTTTTTTCCTTCCTGTATGAAACACCAAATATATATGTATATGTCTTTTTTGATTTGTAACATTTAACATCAAGATTATAAAAAACTATGTTCCATACCCAATACGCAAACCCTATGAGCACACTCTGCCCACACATCTACACAGCACCGGAAAAGAAGAAGAAGAAGGTCTACGACACCGCAACACCTACACTGTTTCCCGTTCGTGAGGCCACGAACTAAAGGCCGAGGAGGTCTTGTTAAGGGCCGAGCCCTTAGGGCTCAGGACCCTACGACCCCAAAAGGGAGAGAGGACCTACACCACTGACCTCACACGCTGGACATCAACATCTAAACCTACGACCACCAGAATGCTCCAAAACACCTAAACACCTGCTTCTACCCAAAATCCACCCCCAGGCTGGGAATATAACAAGCCTATACATTTTCTTTACACTGTAAGGAGACGGCCACTTGACACAAGGTGGTTAGTCAACATCTTACATCACACTATCACCGGTATTTAGAGCATCAACAATGACGACACGCCGACTCAGCAACTCAAGAACCTTTAAGAGGAAGGCCCCGAGGAGACCGAATATCTGTTGCGGCCCACGGCTCTGTGCATCTGTTTCCAGCTCCGACGCATCGTCATCACCAGGTGATAGAGTGTGCTCAGACTTCCTTATAAACTTGTAATCCTTCATCCACACCTACACTACAATTGTATTACATTTGTCCCTCACTAAAAGGGACACCAGAATTACCATAACTGATCAAATAAATACTTGATCGGTAACCTACACTCTGTACATCATTTCGCACTGACTTTACACCTGCACGCCCAACCCGTTCTTTCCTAATTGTCCCTGACCGTGAATACTAGGAAGTGCAACGTCAGGTATTCCATTGTGCTCACATAGTAGTAAGTCAGCCAGCGGCCGAGATGCCGACTCTGCAGAGAGGCTCGCTCCTACTCGTTCATATTTAATCGCTACTCTTAATTAATAGCTCCCTCATAGTCACACACCCCTTGGCAAGTAATCGCACCCCCATAGATTTGTACCCCCATTACATTAAATCCTTTTACAAACACGTACACTTGCAGTTTCCCCCAATTACGCGGAAACCTGCACCCTTTAGGAAGCCACCCCTAAATTAGACATCAACACTCACTTGTTCGTCCCATCCCCTAACACCGGGATTGAACATTAGTTTATCTAGCCATTTCCTTCACATCCAGACAATATATCTGCAAACCTTTTTATAAAAAACTTCATATTTGCTTTATCACATCATTTTTGTAGGCTCAATTTCTGAGAGACCAAATCACAATCATAGTATGTATAAATAAAATAACTGACAACCAAGAAGGGCACTTTGGTATATCTACTCGTACAACTCTCCGTACCCATAAATCACAAAACAAAATATTTCATCAAAAATGGCAAAACAATGTGAACATTAAGTGTAAACCCTTAATCCAAATGAAGAATAATTATAAAAATACTTGTCCCACTAACAGCAGTTTTATAATCTTGAGTAATCACAAACTTTTAGCAAGAACAGATATAATTCCTCATTCATTTTAAAATATACAATATAAATTAACAACTTAGATACTCTCTTCGTATTCATCCCAACATTTGCCAAACAACATAACAGACTAAGATTTTAAAACTAAGGTATAAGATTTTTTCACCAGAAAGTGGAAAAAATGCCTTTATCATCATGTCATTTTTCTAGAACAAAAAACAAAACCTGGAGATTGAACTCCCAGGGCAGTGTTTGAGATTTTCTCCAGGAGGCGACATATCCGTCTTTTAGTCTTCGAGTTCAACAAATAACTGTGTCATTAGCCCACGATTACCCACAAACAAAGCTCTTCTAATCTTCAGCAGTTACACGATAAGGTAGGCCTACTGCAATATGTAAATGAACTGCATGTCTCTTCATGCTTAGGTACAGTTCCCGTCACGTAACTCTGCACTGCCCCAGTATACTACTACAGCGTAAAACATTTGCTATGCTGATCGTGTCTGCGTCTGATTGTGAGAACCTACTGCTCTCGGGTATTCATCATGTTCCTCGCACCGCTCTACACCTCGCTCCTAATGCTGAGCTCTGAAGGTCAAGTGCAAAGCTAGATTTAAATTTAATTTCTAATATGGATGCAGCAGATTGCTATAAACAAGGAGTAAATGATGTCCTCTGGTTGGCTATATCAAATTGGAGAGCCAGAGACATTTAGACATTAACGATAGTTCAACCTCTTCCGAGTTCAGAAAGGCAGTGACTGTAACTGGTTATACTGACGGACATTGATCGTCATCATCGTTTCTTCGCTCCAGCAAGCCGGGTGCGCTTATGTATGAGCCGTCTCCAATTTGTCTCGTCCATCCATAACTGTTGTTCCTGTATGTGATACCAGTTATCTCTAGCTTCAAGGTCCTTGTAAATTTGCTTCTCCCTGGTCTCCTCCCAGGGACACTCTGGCCAAAGTACACTCGTATCCTGTGGGGAGCCATCCTCTTGATGTGACCATACCATCTCAATCTCTTGAGTTTGAGTGTCTCCAGCAGGCTCCATTCCAATCCCAGTTGTTGTCGGATATCCCCATTCCTTATTTTATCCATTTTCGTCTTTTGAAGACAAGAACGGAGGAACTTAATTTCTATTGCCTGACGACAGTTTGTTGGTTGCTGCTTCCAGTCCATACATTAGTATAGGTAATAGGTACATCTGATGTACCTTGGAACTTTTGGAAATGTTTCGTGCCAAAGTTGGTTGGTTCCTAAGTTAATGGCTGCGACAACGCGGTCATGTAGCCCCGTGTGTGTAGAATCTGTCTGATAACCGGTGTTAATTGTGATGACTGTATTAGTGTGTGTTATCTGTTTTTTTTAATTCAAGTAAGGACTGCAGACTTTTGAATTTATCAAATAGTTCCTACTTTGCCGCCAAACACCACAGTCAATGACTACTAGTTCAGAACTTAGCTGCCAGACGCCACCACAGTCGGCTCTTGGCAAGGAACGTAGGAACCTATAAGCATTGTTTACATTCTTATTCTATACAATTTAGCTTCACACCGGTGTAATAAGTGGAAGGTTCTTTAACATGCCATAAATCTAGGACATGGGACCGCCGGTTTTACTTCCCCTCCGAAGGAAGGCATACTGAGGGAATTTTTAACGCTCTTAAAAAATCTGACGACTTCGGCCGGATTTGAACCCGCGATCTTGGGCATAGAAGCTCAGCATTCTACCAACTACACCACCGAAGCCGCTTCGTGCCAAAGAACTGATGCACTGCATGATAGAAATTGGAAGATTTCTGTATTCTGTTTTTAATCTCTTGATGTATGGTATTGTCTGAGGAAATAATACTACCTAAATACTGGAATTTGTTGACAACATTTATCTCATCTCCAAGGCTTAGATGGACCGCTGAAGAGTTTCTGCTCATCACCAAACCAACTCTCTTGGTTTTGCTGATTTTAAGACCCATGGTCGCAAATTTATTCTGCCAAAGATCTGGTCTCGCTTGCACTCCTCTTCTGACCACCCTGCACCAAGACATCATCGGCAAAAACTAAGGCATTAAATTTGTTTTTTTTTCTATGCCCGTTTCTTATTGGTACTGTGATATTTGCCCGCGAAGCTTACCTATAGATTCCAGTATGATAGGGTGGCAAGCAAAGCCGGAGTTTGAGGGCTCCAATCTTGCTGTGGTTGGCCATTTTAAAGGAAGGAAGCTTGTAGTTTAAGCGACCATTAATCTCGCGATTAGCCAATGGGACCTCCATTTTTACATAAAATCCAAACCACAGGACGTGATATTTCACTTCGAAAGTCGCACATGCATTGCCTGGGAATTGAATCCGGACTGCCTGGGTGAGAGGCAAGCAGCTTGACTACTGCACCACAATGCCCCTTCAGACATTTTATTTTCGAACTTCCATCTATACTATTTCATTACCTGGCTATAATTTTCTTGCAATTTCTGGAACAATTTTCTACTGCTGAAGACACTTCTGTATATTAGTAAAATGAAAGGTACAGTAAGTCTACCACACATGTACTCAATATTTATGTATAACTGAACACAGTTGAACTTAGTTATCAGTTTCAGCAACTACTCTGTTATAACATCATATTCCTCACCCTTCCTTAATAAAGTAAGTTTATTTGTGTACCTTACATGTAATGGCATTTTTAACCTCAGTTTGCAATAAGATTTGCCAAGAACCAATGTGCAAGGAAACCTGTTGATGAAATCCGCCAACCTGGCAAATTCTTTTCCCTACTCTTCTGTCGTTAGTGCGTACTGCATTCCCCTGTGCAGGCACCAAGCCTAATTCAAGTCCAAGGTTGATACTGTAGCAGGGTTTCTACCAACTCATCTTAAAAGAATTCCCTGAATATTCCCTGATTTTTCCAGGATTAATGAGAGAAATCCCTGAGTAAAGACTGCTACGCAATCGCCCGGGAACAGGAAGTGTGATTAAATGCTCTCTATTTTTGGGTTCGTTTTAAGCGCTCTCCATGAACAAGAAGCAAAATGTAATCCAGGAAAGCAAATGGAAAATAGAATTAAGTTTTATGTTTCTTGTTCTCGGAAATTTCAGGAGCCAAACAGATGTGAGCAGTGGCGGCACAAGGGAAACAGTTGTGAAAATAAATTTATTTCAAGAGAATATTATAAGTGAACTTATTGTCCAGTAAAATAAGCAAGGTTTATGAAGTCATGCTGCTTTCACTACGGTAAATCCCTCCAATAAAAGGGACATCGGGAGGTTGAATACACACATCAAGGTGTGTATCATATGAGTGTGATCATCTTAGACCAATATTTAGTTTGTAAAACCATTCATTACCATTGAAATCACTGATCCTATGTCGCAGGAATGATAATATTCGGTAGCATAAGTCTGAATATAGGCCTACACAGTAATTTACACATATCCAAGGGACGAAGGGAGGCATATTCCAAGTTCTCACTCTCAATTAGGTCCACCTCGTCATGACAGAAGTAATTGAGTTAATCAATTTATTAATTTATAAACACATTTAAATGAAGGAAATCATTATGAATGATATTTCAACCCAGATCACACTATTATCAGTCTAAAATAATTTAGGTTGGTTGGTTCCTCAGTTTAGGGGCTGCGACAACGCGGTCATGTAGCCCCGTGAACTTTGGGTGTGTGTAGAATCTGTCTGATAACCGGTGTTAATTGTGATGACTGTATTAGCGTGTGTTTCTGTTTCTTAATTCAAGTAAGGACTGCATATTTTGAATTTTCAAGTAGTTCCTACTTTTGCCGCCAAACGCCACCGTCAACGACTACTAGTTCAGAACTTGGCTACTAGACACCACCGCAGTCGGCTCCTGGTGACGAACGTAGGAACCCGAGCGTTGTTTACATTTTAACCTACTTTAGCTTCACACAGGTGTAATGAGTGGAAGGTTCTTTAACATGCCATAAATCTATGACATGGGACCGCCGGCTTTACTTCCCCTCCGAAGGAAGGCATACTGAGGGATTTTTAACGCTCTTAAAAAATCCGATGACTTCGGCCGGGTTTGAACCCGCAATTTTGGGCATAGAAGCTCAGCATGCTACCAACTACGCCACCGAAGCCGCTAAAAATAATTTAACCAAGTCTGCTTGATAATACAAGGTAGAGTTTGATAGGTGTTGCAAAAACATTTCCTGGGCACAATTAAAACAAAATTGGACATAAGTTTTAGCCTAGCTAAGAAACGTAGGAGCAGACAATAATCAAGGAATACCGGGATGGAAAAGCTGCGCAAACAGTATTGTCAACCCAGGTCTAACACATTGTTACCCGGGCGCGCGCTACTCTATTCCTTACTGCGGACCGGGCAACTGAAGTACACCTAGCACGAGATGTAAGATGGAACATAGATACGTGTAATTTTACTTGTCCATCCATGAACCTCACCGTCACTACTTTCACTGCTATCATTGTCAATTTCACTCGTATTATTAACGTCAACAGACTCGTCTGAACTGATTATCGCACTGTCAGGTCCGTGCGCGCCATGCTAACACTTGACAATATACGCGGTAACTGAGTGTTATAAAACCTCACTTCCAGTACCGAAAGCATTATCAAGACAACAATATACCCATCTGCATTTCGTTGAACAAAGACCTTAGTTCGTAAATAACACGTAGTATTTTGATTAATGAACGGCGGAGAGGAGATAATTACACAAGAATGAAGCACCGTAAGAAAACTTTAATTTACGTAGCCGGTTGTCCGTGCAACAATACAAAACTACGTAAATTTACGTAGCCCGTCATCACCCAGGAGTAGTCAAATTTCGATCGCTAACGGGAGTATAAACAGTCCCTAAATCTCTACTTAGTATAAAAAGAAAATAATTTGTTTATGTTCAAAGGAAGCCAAACAGTAACGATATCAGTGAAGAAGTCGAAGAAAAAAAACAGGCGTCCGTGCGCTTTTCAAGCTTACGCTGGGCAAACCGTTAAAAATATCAATATACTGTACTATGAGTGTAAGAATTGTTCAGCATGAAAAGTTCTACAAAAAAAAAGTCCGCGAGAGCATATCTCTATCTTCAATACATCGCCCACTATACGTGTTTTTAGATTGGACGGGAAGGGGATTTGTGTTGCATGCACTTCGCCATTAAATTACGTCTGACAAGAATTCGTTGCTCATGTTATCTCCATGATAATATAATGGATAGGCCAGTCAGTGATTTTAACCCATCATGCCGAGACGTAAAACGGATATAGGCCTAGGTCGTAGTTCATTGACACAGGGGGGAAAAAAGCGCTCGTCACGAAATGCATTCATAACTGCATTTAAAATATTTTGTCGTCGAAGTTGCTACATCTACCGACAAAATCGCTAAATTGGCAATACCGATCGCAACGAACATGCTCAAGGCCCAATAAAATGGCGTAGTTGGCTCCTACGAAAAAAGGCGAACGGAAAGGTTGCCACATCATGCGTTCAGTTGAGTTTGAAAAGGCACTGCTCATTGACCGAGCACTGTCATCAGTAGCGAGGATAACTTCCCACGAAATTCGAAAGTATTGCTTCCACTTTTACGGGATATAGCCAAACTGAGAAAAATCCCTGATTAACAAAGAAATTCCTTGATTTTTCCCTTATTATTCCAGAAATTCATAATTCCCGGAGAATTCCCGGTTTTTCTGGGTCGTAGACACCCTGTGTAGATTCCCTGCCTCATTATAGCCCTTGCACATTCCACAGAACTCTACAACATTAACATGGTGGCGACAGAACCTGGAAATCAGGGAAATTTGCCTCTCTGGAAATATCAGGAAAATGTCAGGGAATTTTGCAAAGGTTTAGAAAAAATCAGGGAAATTTGAAGAAACTTTTAAAAAATATGAATAAATCTAAAATACCACAAATTTTGCATCATCAAGTGAGAATTATTTTTCAGCCGTAACCTGGCACGGCAAAAACGTAGCGCAATTTCCCTCGCTGACTACCAGCTTCGTAACTGTGTGTGTGCTTCGTTCGCGCCCTCCAACTAATTAATTACTAATTAATACATTATCTTATCCGCTAAATTAATATCAGGGAAATTTGTCAGGCAAAGTCTGTCGCCACCATGATTAAGCACCTGAAGTCAGTCTCTTTAATCATTTTTCATGAGGTGCAGTGTTTTTGCACAGCATGACCAGTAAAACTAAAGTTTTAACATTGGAAGAAAAAGTTAGTGATTCATGAAATTGAGAATGGACTGAAAATAGCAGACTTGTGCTAGACTTGTCCTAGTCAATTCCACAGCTCAAATTATTTGGAAGAGCAAGGATAAAATTGTTGCTTCATTTGAACAGAATAGATCGAAAATCAAGCGGTTACAAAAACCTGAATGGAGTGACAGATGAAGTGCTGCTTGTGTGGTTTAAGTGACAGAGAAGCTACATAGTCTCCATTAGTGAACCTCTCCTTATGGTGAAAGCAGAAGAATTTGCCAAGTAGTCACAAAATGAAGAATTTGGGTGCAGCAGTGGGTGGATTGACATATTCAAATAACGCCTCAACATTACTTTAGGCGAAGTTTGGTAAATGCTCAACGAACTGTTTTTAATTGAAGGCCTAATTTCAATAGTGGTATAACTCCTCTTTTAAAATTAAGGGAGATACCCTCTTTTTTCATGTTCATACAAGTCAGTTTTCTCTTATTTCAAAAATGGTACACATCCAGCTAATGTTGTTCTGCAAAGAGAGTGCACCACAATGCATAGTTTCGCCACTCATTTATATTGAAGGCACTGTGTATAAACAGGAACAAAATAGAAGGTGTAACACTATTCAAATATGTCCTTCAATTGTATAGTATGTTCTTATAGACTTAAAAGTGAGTATATAAAATAATGCTTATTAAGTTTGTTCTTTTTCATCTTCCACCACACTAGACTGAAAATATGAATCTCTATTATGATGACGCTTGTTCATAACAACATAATCTTTAAAGTCCCTTGGATGGGTTATAACAAAGTTCAACTGTATTTGGGGATTTAGATTCCACTAAAATTTCCCCTGGAAATATGTTTTATGTTGAATGTGCATCATGGCATCATGCAAGGGACTTGCTAGGAGAAAGTATGAATTACCAGAGACATGCAGGATAAGCAGTTTTGACTGTTTATAGCTCCTGATGTTTTCTGATTTTCATATCAAACACTCTTGATTTTTGGTTTTGGTAGGTATGTACAGATTACACCCTGTTGAGGTATACCATCTTCTGGAAGGGAAAAAAGGAAGGGGAACGTCGCATTCATGGTGTTGGTTTTGCAGTGAAAACTAAGTTGGTGCAAGAACATTGACTCGCTCCCTCAGCAATAAATGAAAGACTCATGACTCTCCGTATACCTCTTTCGAGAGGCAGGTTCATTACACTTATTTCCTCATATGCCCTTACTCTTATGGATGATGAGGACTCCAAGAACTATTTCTACCACCAGCTAAGCACGGTCATCACCAGAGTGACTTCTACTGACAAACTCATACTACTAGGAGACTTTAATGCCAGAGTGGGGAGAGACAGTCAATTATGGGGAAGAGTCACGGGAAATCATGCTATAGGGCAAGGTTTCCCAAACTGTGGTACGCTCGTACTGCTGCAGTGGTACGCGGTGATGTTACAAAAAATATAAAAAATATCCAGTCAATGCGACGGACGCGGCAGTGAACAAATGTTCTGAATCTGTTTAGTTGTGTTGCTACATTACAGTTTAACTTTGAGTTTTGTGTGCATTGTGATATGACATAGATAAGTGGTTAAGACGTTCTCAATATTGTCCCTCAACCAGTGCTTCGAAAGTTTTCAAAACTAGTGAAGGAGACGTGAAGACTGTTGAAAGTGATGATGTGTGTACCGGGACCCGCGAGCATATTGAATCAAGTGCTTCCATTAACGATCAGCTTTCCAGTGTTAGTTCTACTAAAAAAAGTGGCAAAACGCAAGTATGATCCTAGTAACTTGGCTTTTGTATTAACATATACTGGAGATATAAATGAGCCGACTATGAGCTCCGCCACACCTGGACACGATTTGCAGTACATGGTTTCACTTTAGAGTATGTGAGACAAAAGCTTTCCCTGTTCCAGACTAAGAATGTATCTGTCGGTTGTGTGGGGGCCTCAGTAACAGATATCACGCACTGAGATGTGAGCAGGGGTTGTCGCTGAAGAACTTGTGTGGCGACCAGGATTTGTAATCTCGAGATGTATTTACAGTGTATTGCTATGGCCATTGGCTGCATTAAATGCTTATTTAAGTAAATGAGCCTGTTCCACAATGCGTTATTTGTAAGCAAATATTATCCAAACACAGTACGAAACCTTCGCTTCTAATGAGGCATTTCAACATGAAACATGGTCATTTGAAGAGGAAGCCTTTGGCCTATTTTAAACATAAAGAAAAACAAGTCAAAGTAAGCAAAACCACGATGAGCTCATTTTCATCTCTAAATGTAAGGGCAGTTGAAGCCACTTATAAGGTTAGTTTAAGAATAGCTCAAGAAGCTAAGACACATACCATTGGTGAGAGTTTAATCTTACAGGCTGCCAAAGATATGGTGTCTTCCATTTTAGAGGAAAAGGAAGCCAAGCAGCTTGATGTTTCATTATCAAACAACACTCTGTCACGGAGAATTGTAGACATGGATTTGGATGTAAAGCACATTTTAATTGAAAAGATCAAAGGGAGTCCATATTTTTCACTACAGATTGACGAGTCGACTGATGCCACCAATATGCCAAATTGACTGTGCTACGTTAGGTATGAGGACAGCAATGAAATAAAAGAAGATATGCTCATTTGTGAGGTGTTCCAGGCCCAAACAAAGAGTGAAGATATATTCGGAAAACTAAATAGTTTTATGAATAAGCCTGAACTAGATTGGAAGAAATGTGTAGGACTTTGTACGGATAGAGCGGCCGCGATGGTGGGGCATCATGCTGGCGTAATAGTCAAAGTAAAATAAGTAGCTCCTCAAGCAAATATTACTCACTGCTGTTTTCATAGAGAAGCTTTGGTGAGGAAAATATGTCATGAGAGCTTAAAGGAGGTATAGAGCCAAGCCGTTAAAACAGTAAATTCTATCAAGGCACATGCCTTGAACTCTCGCTTGTTTTCAATACTGTGCGATGAAATGGGTGGTTTGTACAGACAACTGTTGCTACATATGGAAGTTAGGTGGCTTTCAAGGTAATGACACGTTTATTTGAGCTCTGTCATGAAATTTATTTTATTCACAGGTGTGGAAATTAAATATCGGTATGATGGAGGGCTATTCAACCAGACCAGACTTCGTTCCAAAAGATTAACCAATTTTCACCAGGTTACAGAATTGCAATATGCCGATGACAATGCCTCACCAGCCCATCTGAAGAGCTGCAACAGTCTGTCAACTGTTTCAGGAGTGCATATGAACATTTTGGCCTTACCATAAACATTCAGAAGACCAAAGTATTAGCTCAACCTGTTCCTGGAACCTCTATCCCAGGTTTTGATATCAGTATCTCTGGCACATCTTTCGACCAAGTCCATCGCTTCTCATACCTTGGGAGTATTCTGTCTACGCAATGTACTGTTGAGAAGGACGTGGATAACAGAATCCGTGCTGCGCATGCAGCGTTTGGACGTCTCTCACGTCGTGTATTCCAGAGTAAAGATCTAGGAATCTGTACAAAACTAATGGTATACCAAGCTGTTGTCATTTCTACGTTGCTCTATGGATGTGAGACCTGGACCCTATACCACCGGACCATCAAAAAACTGGAACGCTTTCACCTGCAGAAACTCTGTTCTATTATGCACATCAAATGGGATGACTATATAACGAATGCTGCGGTTCTCGAGAGAGCAGAGATGAAGAGCATAGAGGCCATCATCATTCGTCACCGGCTTAGATGGATTAGCCCAGGCATTATATGCAAAAAACACGGCCGACCTAAAAAATAATAATGTAAAGCTGAAATTTGGCATAGATGTTCCTTAGTACCCTAGAAACAAATCCTGAAAAGTCCCCATCTCTGCGGTGCCCGCGTCATAGTTTTTGGAGGGTTCAAAAGGGCTTAAATGGGGCCTAAGTGCCAAAAACAGCAATTTTGCTTCCTGCGTTCAAAATATTGATCCAAATTTAGTTCTTGTGAGCTTTAGCAATTAATAAAAATGAACCAGTAGGATAACGGACTTATCAGGCCTAATTATTGCTATTGATGAAGAAAAAAAACGACTAATTTAAAATTTTTTGCACTATTTTTACACGAAAATTTGGTTAATTTGTCATTAGCAGATCATTATTTTTAAACAACTGCTGATATTGACTAAAGACACAGAATGAAAGTTATAAAGCATACTTTTAGCTTTACATTGGTATATTACCCATGTCTATGGGAGAAACGGTTACCGATTTATGGTCCCAAAGCATAACCGCTGTTGAAAAGGCATCCGATCGCGTTTCTAGGTGACAGCGCTCGGCCTGTCGGAGCAGGCCAACAATACTCGAAACAATTAATTCAGCTTCTAAACAGTCTTGGATTTTCAGTAAATGTGGCAGAAGTCCACAGATATGAAGTTTCAGCGCTTCGTGAAGAACGTCCAATCCCGAATGCTGTAGCGTTCACGCAGTTTTGCTTTGACAACGCTGACTATAACATAAGGACATTGGACGGGCGAAACACATTTCACTGCATGGGAGGCATCAAGTGCACAGGTCCAGCGCCTGGCAGTGAAATATCTCCACTCCCACGTTTACGAGACGTTCCTAATGCTGGTGTGATTGCGGTGATGGTATCGGAAACCCTCTTCTCCTGGTTCAAAGGACGTCAAGATTAAGGAGTTAACTGTGGAAGCCCCAAACTCTGTGGCTATTGTGTCGATGATGGACTCCTTGTGGTTATCTGGACGGTGGTCAGGTATTAATTTACCCGCTTCGAGGAACGGCTTTATGAAGACGTCACTGTCTGCTCACGCTCAACCAGCTTCCCAAACAACGTCAGTTGATGCCCTGCCGTTCATTAACTTGGAACCGAGCTATCCATCAACTATATATTCCGTGTTGAAGTTTGCCGCAAGAGTGCGCAGAACTGAAAGAAAGCACTTGTTTCGTAACCTTTGACCAGCCCCTATACGCGAAAGTTGCAGAGATAGTTGCATCGGACACTTCAGAGGAACTCAAAAATGTGGTTGTTCGTCTAGGCGGATTTCAATTTCTGATGTTTCTTGGGGCAATCGGCTACATGATGAATGGAAGCGGTTTGGAGGAGCTCTGGGCGGTAATATACGCTAAATCGTCAGTGACTCACATGATGTCTGGACATGCATATTCTAGGTAGGCTCGCAATTAGTTCGCTGTTAATGATTACGTTATGCCTTCAATTTCAAATGTATCAATAACGCGAAACTGTGCATGTTCTAGGGCCCACAGAGCGCAGTTTCTGACAAAACAGGCTGTCAGGACAATGTTACTCAACATGAACGACGGGCTGAAGGATGACAAGGACGAAATACAGGCGCTTTTTACCGCATTCCAAGAAGGCACTGCCAACGACTTGCTATCATATCATTGCCTTCAACGTCTCAAAAGAGTCACTTCATGGCACATTTTCTTCAATGAGCCAGAAATCTTTACGCGAGGAAATGAAGGTACTCGTCTCTACGGCTCCAGATGAAAAGGCCATAATATCGGCTGAAGAGAAGTTCGCCATTTTTCTCTACGATAGTGCCAAATCGGGGTCAAAAGCCTCGACGAACTTCGGCTAGTGAAATACAGCCAAAAGAATTGCCAAACAACCGGTCATAGCATCATTTCAGCTGGCTTCACTTCCGCCGACTTCGGCGGCATGCAAAACACATTCACTGCGGGTATATTTGCAAGTTCAGGAATGGTTAGGATTTTCTTTTGACCCGACCCAATGGGGATGGAAAATCCAACACTCAGCTTTAGTACCAGTGACAACTCATCGTCCAGCTGCTCCAGATTATCTCCTCAATTTGGTGTCCTGCAACTGCAAGATCTCTTATGGCAGTCGGTGTGAGTGTGTACGTTCCAGTTTAGAATGCTCCTTAATGTGTGGACATTGCAGTGAAAAAGCGTGTGGCAACGTCACATTTGATGGCTCTGACAATGAGGAGAACGATTGAGTCCGATGTAAGCTTTGTTTTGCAAGTGTTCTTTGTCTAAAGAAAGCTTTTTAAGCTTTTGGGGAGCTATACTAGTAACACTGTACTCACTGGGGAGCTACACTAGTAACACTGTACTCACTGGGGTGCTTTATGGGATGGTCAAAAGTAAGAGAAGAGGTCTGCGAGAGGATGTGGTAATGATGGACAAAAACGGAAATGAGGTACACAACAAAGAGACACTCAAGACAGTGTGGAAAGAGTACTTTGAGGATTTGCTGAATCCAAATGGTCATAGGGAGGAAGACAATGCATTGGAAGATGGAGAAGACAACACAGGAATGGAAAAGGACCTGAATTGGAGAGAACTGGAGATGGCTATAGACAAGATGAAAGGAGGAAGGAGGAAGGACACCGGGTGTGGATGAAGTGAGTGTTGAAATGGTGAAGGCAGCAAGGGAGGTTGGGAAACAGTGGCTGTACCGTGTGATGAGGGTGATATGGAAGGAGAAAAAGACCCCAGAAGATTGGAAGAAAGGATTAATTGTCCCAATATTTAAGAAAGGAAGCAGAAAAGAGAGCAGAAATTACAGGGGAGTCACACTCATACCTCACTGTGTCAAGATATATGAAAAGATATTAGAAAGTAGAATACGAGCCAAAGTGGAGAGAAAATTGAGAGAGGAGCAGTATGGTTTCAGACCTGGGAGATCAACAGTGATCTCATATTTTCAGTGAGACAGCTCCAGGAACACCACTATGATTTTGGAGAGGATCTGTTGATGGCCTTCCTGGACATCGAAAAGGCCTATGATAGTGTGTGTAGGGAGAAGGTTTGGGAAGCAATGGAAAACATGGGAGTGGAAAAAGGGACTGTAGGCAGAGTGAAGGAGATGTATTGTGGAAGTGTGAGTTGTGTGAAAGTTGGAGGGGAAAGAACAGACTGGTTCAGACAAATGAGTGGCCTGAAACAGGGTAGTGCGCTGTCACCCCTTCTCTTTATTGTGGTTATGGACGAGGTAATGACACGGATTGCAGGAAAGATAGAAGAAGATAAGATGAAAGCAATGGTGTTTGCAGATGATCTCATGGTCTGGGGAAACAAGGAGGAGGAAATTCAGGAGCAACTGAAGGCTTGGGAAGAAACAGTGGGAGAGTACGGATGGAAGTTCAACATCAGTAAATGTGAGATCCTGTTAACGACCAGGAAAAAGGACAGACCAATGAGTGGGATAACACTTGGAGGTGGACAGCTGAAGAAGGTGGAAAGTCTCAAGTACTTGGGAAGTCTAGTGGAGGAAAATGGGAGAAATGACAAAGAGATTACGGAGCGTGGCAGACAGGCAGAAGCATTTCTGAGAAGCATTAGGAGCTTAGTGTGGAATAAAGATGTCCCACAAAAAAGCAAGGAAGTGTTATACAGAAGCTACTATATCCCGATACTGACCTATGCTTCAGAAACGTGGACAATGAAGAAAAGAGACAAAGGCACAATACAGGCAGGTGAAATGAAGTTCCTGCGAAGTAGGATCGGAGTAACAAAAAGAGACAGGTTGAGGAATGAAAAGGTCAGGGAAATGGTGAAAAAGGAGCCCTTGCAAGGTAGGATTGAGACGTCAAGACTGAGGTGGTATGGACACTTAAAGAGAATGGATGAGAAGAGGATTCCCAAGAGGATACACGAGATGCAGATGCAGAAGAAACGACCAAGGGGAAGACCAAGAGATAGATGGCTGAAAGGAGTGGAGGAATGTGTCAAGAAGAGAGGCGAGGACTGGACCAGAGTGACAGCGGAGAGGTGGTGGGAAGAAAGGACTAAGTGGCGAGGCTTATGTTCCAAACAGACCCAGCCTGGGGCTGGAAACTGTACAAGATGATGATGATCTCTGCTGCTGTTTGTCGGATGAACTTGGGCAATGTATCGTTTTAAAGCTACAAGTGTGCTTTACAACTTTTACTTCAGGTCTTTAGTCGCTATCAGCAGCTGTTTACACGATAAGTCCCGGCTAATGTCAAATCAGCTAAATTATCGTGAGAAAAGTTGAGCTAAAAATGTTTGATTACTCATCTGTTTGAATGTATGGCCATAATTACGACCAATAAGAGCGTTATATTTAACGCATTCTGATCTTATCACTATCAAAGCTCATTAGAACTGATTTTGGATCAATATTTTGAACGCAGTGTAATTGTTTCTTTACGTGTGATATAAGTTTCCGGGAGGGCGCCAATTCATAGAATACTACGAATGAATATAATCTTAATACAGACACAAGAACTCATTCATCTCAAGGTGTGGTATGTCTCCGACACCAACCAAGACACTTCAGTAAACAAGGCAGCTTAATTATATACTACAACATAACAATAAATCATTGGAATGCTACTTACTATATTGTGGTCTTAAGGGATGTATAATTAAATTGTATCAATAATGCCGTCACAACAAGATACAATTTCCAGTTTCATACCACCATTCAAATACTCATTTTATTCTGGTTTCCCTTCTTAGAACAATGTATTTTAGAAACTATCGTCATATAACCATTACGATGCAGTAAAGAAGACAGAATGATTCAATCTATAACTTCCTTAACGTTTATCTTTCATAATGATGTATTTTATCAATAGCTTTCTTTTATCAGCGCTAATAACCTATATCACTTTTTTTTAAATCAATGTCTTTAACTCTCATTGTCTAAACTCCTCTCTGCCATCGTCAGAGTTGACACACTCATTAATTAGTTCAAGTTTCATCCACTCAAGCACACCAACGCCACCTCCAAAGAACACTAATCATTTTTATATAAATGAATCACGGCCTATGTGGTCTCAGTAAACGTTACAATCGCCCCCAGAAAGCCTGACAACTATGTCATATTGAAGGGCTTTCTGATACACATGCAACACAAAAAAAATACATAAGAGCGTGAGACACGGAGATCTGGACTTCCCTCTTCTTCATGTGATTATACTATTATCTTGTCCAAATCAAGCTGCACAACACACCATCTTCCAACCGTTATCCGCCTCTTCAACCAATTCTGTAGTCTCCTCTCCATACCTCAAGCTCTCCCTGATTAGCTTGAAATGTTCTTGAAGAATAACATCCACAATTGGATATCAAGATACCAAATCACCATCTCCACCTCCACTGCTGCTAGCACAAGGTGGCTTAGTCGTAACTACCACATTTTCCTAAGCCTAGTACACACTGAGAAGGCTATTGCAAAACTAGTTATAGGTCGGCCGTTCATTTCTGTAGTGAATATATATATATTTTGGTACTATATCCTCTGATATTGGTTCAGCATCCATTTTTAGGCGATCCATGGTTCGTTGCTGTAGATCACACGATACAATTCCCAATTACTTATAGCTGATTGTAAATATTGCTCCACCATCAAAAGCTTGTCACATCTGTCCACTTTAGAATGCAGTGTAGGACATTCCTTGAAGTATTCTGTACAATGTTCCAACTTTAATTCGATGACTTAGAAAACTTGGAAATTATATTTTAATTGTTCAGAATTACTACACAAAATCAGGTAAAAAAACAAAAGCTGCTATAATATGAATGGACAAAAGGTTAAATAGAAGATAACGAAAAATATCCACAGCATAACTCAAAATTAAGAAAGATACTAGGTAACACACACAATGAAAAACATATACATTACAGCATACAAACGAATACATATACATTGTGCAACTGTATCAAAAATTAAGAAAATAGACATATATATGCCTCCAATACCCAATTCATAAGTAGAACAACAAATAGCGACACGCGCCCCCAACACATTAAATTTACGTCCAGATAAAAAATGATCTTGACAAATTCCTATAACCAAATCTAAGTAATATTCTTCCATTTCTTCTTTGTCTCTTAATTCAGTGTCTCTATGGATTTTCTTCTCAGCTTTAACTTCCAACTTAACTCCTTTCTTGACATCAACTTTATCAAAATTGTCAATACATTTAGGCTCATTATCATCATCATCATCGTCATTAGATTCATTATAGCATTGGGCTGTTTGTCTTGTCCATGCTCTAATATAGCGAACTCCTACTGCTCTTCTAGACCTATCTGTATCATTTATTCTAAAATGAGACGTATCCCCAGTACCATTTTCATCATTATCACGCCTACAATATCCATCCCCTCTATTTCCATTAAAGCGTCCTCCTCTGCTGTGTCGGCGGCGACCTCTACGTCTACCTCTACAACCTTTCTTTCTTCTTTGCCTATTATGGCCTATCCCACGTCTACCTCTATAACATAAGCGATTTCGACCTATACAACCGTGGCGTCTACCTCCACATCCGATTCCTCTTTGACACCTACTACGTCCTCTCCAATATATGCCTTTACAACATCGCCTTATCTTATATCGTAATTTTACTTCAAGCTCAACTATCTTCCTCTCATCTACTCTATTCTCCCCTACAATTTCCTCTAACTCTATGCTACTTTCGCTTAACGTCTCCTCTAACAAATTCTTCCTCTCATCTACTCTATTCTCACTTACAATTTCCTCTAACTCTATGCTACTTTCATCTACCATCTCCTTTAACTCCAAACTACTTTCACCTACAGCCTTTCCTTCCTTTATAATACTTTTAGCCTCTTCTTCTAACATATTCTTAATTTCACATCTGATCTCCTGTTTCACCCCCTGAATACCCTCCTGCAGAGTCCCATACTTCCTATTTAATTCCTCATTTTCCTTGACCACATTGTCTAACTTTTGATGAATTTCCTTATTATTTTTATCTATAGTCTCTCTCATCTCCTGATTTTGCCTACTTATTTCCTGATTTTGCCTACTTATTTCCTCTCTCATCTCCTGATACTGCCTACTTATTTCCTCTCTAATCTCCTGATTATCTTTCTTACTTTCATCAAATCTTTCACTCAGCATTCGCATGATCGCAGCTAATGAATCTTCCGAAATTCCTTTCTCTTTACTAGTATTCAGGTTACTCTCTTGACATCATAGTATTATCATCTACGCTCTCTTCACTATCAAGACCACTTCTTAGCTTCATATCTTTCTCCGACATACTGAATTACACCTCTAAACACATGCCCCAAAATCACTCGCACAATATATAAGTATTCCTACCCCTACACTGATGTGACCTGGTTCTCGTGCCCAACGTTGAGGTGTCAATTGTAATTGTTTCTTTACGTGTGATATAAGTTTCCGGGAGGGTGCCAATTCATAGAATGCTACGAATGAATATAATCTTAATACAGACACAAGAACTCATTCATCTCAAGGTGTGGTATGTCTCCGACACCAACCAAGACACTTCAGTAAACAAGGCAGCTTAATTATATACTACAACATAACAATAAATCATTGGAATGCTACTTACTATATTGTGGTCTTAAGGGATGTATAATTAAATTGTATCAATAATGCCGTCACAACAAGATACAATTTCCAGTTTCATACCACCATTCAAATACTCATTTTATTCTGGTTTCCCTTCTTAGAACAATGTATTTTAGCAACTATCATCATATAACCATTACGATGCAGTAAAGAAGACAGAATGATTCAATCTATAACTTCCTTAACGTTTATCTTTCATAATAATGTATTTTATCAATAGCTTTCTTTTATCAGCGCTAATAACCTATACCACTTTTTTTTTTATCAATGTCTTTAACTCTCATTGTCTAAACTCCTCTCTGCTATCGTCAGAGTTGACACTCTCGTTAATTAGTTCACGTTTCATCCACTCAAGCGCACCAACGCCACCTCCAAAGAACACTAATCATTTTTATATAAACGAATCACGGCCTATGTGGTCTCAGTAAACGTTACAGCAGGAAGCAAAAATGCTGTTTTTTGGCACTTAGACCCAATTTAAGCCCTTTTGCAACGGCATGAAGTAGGGGATTGCCTGTAGGGGTGAAGTACAGTGGGGACTTTGTGTGCCCCGGGACCGCTGCGGTAGCTGTGAAGGCTCTATGGGAACCCTGAAAAGTGACGGCTGACGGGGCTCTGGTGAAGCTACGATAGGACTAGCAAGCCAGTAGTGGATATCATATTTGCTTTCAAAACAGGAACAGGCCTCGGAAAGAACGGATGCAAACGACGACGACCCGGATATGCTAATGGACTACGAGTTGGGACATTAAACATACAGACACTGACAGGAAAGGTGGAGGAGATTGTAGATGTGATGGAGAGAAGAAAACTGGATATACTGGGCTTGGCAGAAACAAGATGGAAAGGAGAAGGTCGCAGAGAACTGAGGAAAGGGCACCGGTTGTACTGGAGTGGGAACAGTGAAGGAAGGAGCAATGGAGTAGGAGTAGTTGTGAGAGATGGAATGAAGGAAGAGGTAAAGGGAATAAGTGACAGGATCATGAAGATCAGAGTAACTGTAAAGGGAAGAAGCCTGGAGATAGCCCAGGTATATGCCCCTCAAGTTGGATGTACAGCTCAAGAGAAGGAAGACTTTGAGGAGGAGCTACAACAGCAGTTGAATGGTCAGAGCATCATTGTCATGGGAGATTTGAATGCACATGTAGGAAGTGAAAGGCAAGGATATGAAAATGTATTGGGAGCAGAAGGATGGGGTAGCAGGAATGAAGAAGGGAGAAAGTTGCTGGATTTTTGCAAGAGAAACGGTTTAGTGGTAGGCAACTCCTGGTTCCGGAAGAAAGAAAGTCACAAGGTAACGTGGTACAGCAGTGATTTAACAAAGAAATCTTTGGTAGATTACATGCTGTACGACTGGGAAATGAAGAGAAGTGTCAGAGATATAAAGGTAATACCATCAGAGGCCTTAGATAGCGACCACAGAATACTTGTAATGAACCTGGGAGTTGTTAAGGATAGCAAGAGGACAGAGTACCAGGAAAGGAGAATCAAAGTATGGAAACTCAAGGAAAAGGAAGTCAAAGGAAGAATTCCAGAAGATAATAAGGGAAAGGATGCCAACAGACAATCCTAAAACAGGGGAAGAGGAATGGAAGCAATTCAAGAACACAATGGTGGAAGCTGCAGTGGTAGTATGTGGAAGAACTAGCAACAGAAAGCGGTGTAAAGAGACACCATAGTGGAATGAGAGAGTAAAAGAAGCTGTGGGAAGGAAGAACAAGGCTTTCAGAGTGTGGTTCCAGGAAAGAACTGATCTGGCAAGGGAAGATTATAAGATAAAAAAGAAAGAAGCAAACAAGATTGTCGCAGAGGAGAGGAAGAAGTGGATGGTAAAGTGGACAGAGATGATGGAGGAAGACAGCAGAGGAAATAAGAAAGTACTTTATGGGATGGTCAAAAGTAAGAGAAGAGGTCTGCGAGAGGATGTGGTAATGGTGGACGAAAACGGAAATGAGGTACACAACAAAGAGACACTCAAGACAGTGTGGAAAGAGTACTTTGAGGATTTGCTGAATCCAAATGGTCATATGGAGGAAGACAAGGTATTGGAAGATGGAGAAGACAACACAGGAATGAAAAAGGACCTGAATTGGAGAGAACTGGAGATGGCTATAGACAAGATGAAAGGAGGAAGGGCACCGGGTGTGGATGAAGTGAGTGTTGAAATGGTGAAGGCAGCAAGGGAGGTTGGGAAACAGTGGCTGTACCGTGTGATGAGGGTGATATGGAAGGAGAAAACGACCCCAGAAGATTGGAAGAAAGGATTAATTGTCCCAATATTTAAGAAAGGAAGCAGAAAAGAGTGCAGAAATTACAGGGGAGTCACACTCATACCTCACTGTGTCAAGATATATGAAAAGATATTAGAAAGTAGAATACGAGCCAAAGTGGAGAGAAAATTGAGAGAGGAGCAGTATGGTTTCAGACCTGGGAGATCAACAGTGGATCTCATATTTTCAGTGAGACAGCTCCAGGAACACCACTACGAATTTGGAGAGGATCTGTTGATGGCCTTCCTGGACATCGAAAAGGCCTATGATAGTGTGTGTAGGGAGAAGGTTTGGAAAGCAATGGAAAACATGGGAGTGGAAAAAGGGACTGTAGGCAGAATGAAGGAGATGTATTGTGTAAGTGTGAGTTGTGTGAAAGTTGGAGGGGAAAGAACAGACTGGTTCAGACAAATGAGTGGCCTGAAACAGGGTAGTGCGCTGTCACCCCTTCTCTTTATTGTGGTTATGGACGAGGTAATGACACGGATAGCAGGAAAGATAGGAGAAGATAAGATGAAAGCAATGGTGTTTGCAGATGATCTCATGGTCTGGGGAAACAGGGAGGAGGAAATTCAGGAGCAACTGAAGGCTTGGGAAGAAACAGTGGGAGAGTACGGATGGAAGTTCAACATCAGTAAATGTGAGATCCTGTTAACGACCAGGAAAAAGGACAGACCAATGAGTGGGATAACACTTGGAGGTGGACAGCTGAAGAAGGTGGAAAGTCTCGAATACTTGGGAAGTCTAGTGGAGGGAAATGGGAGAAATGACAAAGAGATTACGGAACGTGGCAGACAGGCAGAAGCATTTCTGAGAAGCATTAGGAACTTAGTGTGGAATAAAGATGTCCCACAAAAAAGCAAGGAAGTGTTATACAGAAGCTACTATATCCCGATACTGACCTATGCTTCAGAAACGTGGACAATGAAGAAAAGAGACATAAGCAGAATACAGGCAGGTGAAATGAAGTTCCTGCGAAGTAGGATCGGAGTAACAAGAAGAGACAGGGTGAGGAATGAAAAGGTCAGGGAAATGGTGAAAGAGGAGCCCTTGCAAGGTAGGATTGAGACATCAAGACTGAGGTGGTATGGACACTTAAAGAGAATGGATGAGAAGAGGATTCCCAAGAGGATACATGAGATGCAGATGCAGAAGAAACGACCAAGGGGAAGACCAAGAGATAGATGGCTGAAAGGAGTGGAGGAATGTGTCAAGAAGAGAGGCGAGGACTGGACCAGAATGAGAGCGGAGAGGTGGTGGGAAGAAAGGACTAAGTGGCGAGGCTTATGTTCCAAACAGACCCAGCCTGGGGCTGGAAACTGTACAAGATGATGATGATGATGATGAACTCTACAAAATCTATGACGCGGACAACGCAGAGATGGGGACTTTTCAGGATTTGTTACTAGGGTACTAGGGAACATCTCTGCCAAATTTAAGCTTTACATTTTTTTTAGGTTAAAACTTAATATGCCTGGGCTAGATTGGTCATGTCCAACGCATGAATGACGACAGACTCCCACGGAAAATCCTGTACAGCGAGCTCAGCACGGGCAAGAGACCTCTAGGAGCACCTCGGAAGTGTTACAAAGATCAGCTTAAACAAACCTTGAGGAGTGTAGCCACTGATCCTGATAATTGGCATACTCTTGCGGAAGATCGCGCACGTTGGCGTGCAGCCACCTCAGCTGCGGTTTCACATTTTGAAGAAGAACGCCGAAGGCAGGAAATGGAAACTCGTCAGAGGAGAAAGCTGCGCCAGATATTGCCATGTCCTCCACCTTCCATCATCTGCATTGTGTGCGGCTGTATGTTCTATGCCAGAATTGGTCTGTTGAGTCACCAGACTGTATTGGCCGACGACGACAGATTACACTATTTGTACATTACGCGACCTAATAGTTGAAAGCCTTCATTTGTTTCATTTTGTCATGAATATCCAATTCTAGAATGTGTGTAATGTTTCTTAGCAAAACCAACCAATTTGCCTTTCCAGTAAGTTATTGAAGAAAAAACCTGCATATTGGCTCGAATCTTTGAAAGTTAGAAGCATTGATGTATCCATTTTCATTTTACCTGTAAGAATTGATTCACAAAAGTTATTAGCTACAATATCCACACATCTGGATTAGGAAATTTAATTAAGATTGAACATACTCTCTCCATTGATGGAGGCATAGAAAGGGTTATCACCTGTCGAATAGGAATGGCATCAGGCATATTTCAGCATATGCGCTCTATCTGGTCGACAACAGTCATAAGTGTCGCCACAAAGATGAAACTTTTCAAGAGTATTGTCCTACCTAGTGCATTATATGCCTGATGGAAATTCACTTCTAAGATACGAGGGCTATTCCAAAACTAAGGTCCGGTTAAAAAAAGCATCCGAAATCAAAATTGTTTCCAAAACAATTGTTTTATTGACATTCCTTACGTCTTTCTCTATTTTTCTACATAATTTCCATACTTATTTACACATTTGTCACATCGTCCCACAAGCTTTTGAATGCCTAAGTCGTAGAACTAAGCCGCCTGCGAAGCTAACCAGTCTTTAACAGCTTCTTTCACTTCATTATCTGTGTCGAAGCACTTGCCACCAAGAAACTCCTTTAGGTAGCGGAACAGGTGGAAATCACTTGGCGCCAAGTCCAGACTGTGCGGTGGGTGGTCCATCTGTTCCCAACCGAATTTCTTGATTAGAGTTTGCGTATCATTCGCAATATGGGGTCTGGCATTGTCATGCAACAACAACACTCCAGACGACAAAAGACCATGTCGCTTATTCTGGATTGCATGTCGAAGTTTAGTCAGGGTAGCGCAGTAGGCGGCTTTATTGATCGTTGTCCCTGAAATAGTGAATCGTCGATCTTCACGAATTTTGTCGTCAACTGCATGAACCAACTCGTCTGAAATCACTGATAGTCTGCCAGAGCGGGGTTCATCGTGCACATTTTCCCGTCCTTCATTAAAGGCTCGCACCCACTTGCGCACTTTACTGTCACTCATTATGTTAGGACCGCACACTTCAGTAATCTGCCGATGAATTTCTGCCACAGAAATGTTTCTTGCAGACAGAAACCCTATCACTGCCCTTACTTCACAATCGGCGGGCTGATTAATTGTCTTAAACATTGTGAACTGACACTATCAACAGCACACAGCAACAGTAACAACGCAACTGGTGGCTTTTGTCGCGCAAGGCATGCCAGGAGTCGGCGCGCATGCGTGTTTTGCCCTGGGCGCCGCTTTCAAATATTTACGGCGAATCGGACCTTACTTTTGGAATTACCCTCATAGTTAAGCGGTTAGATGTTTTCCAGCAACGTTGCCTTAGACAAATTCTTGGAGTCTCTTATTGTGATCATGTCACAAATGAAGACGTCTTAAGAAGATCAGACTCAGTACGCCTGACAACGACTGTAACTGAGCATCGGATGCAACTTGCTGGCCACGTCCTCCGCATACCCGAATACCATCACCCACGAACTGCACCAAGATGGACACCACTGGGAGGAAAAAGGAAACAAGGCCGGCCTCGAAGAACTTGGCGTCAAACAATGAGAGCAGATCTCAGGACCATTGGCATCTCTTGGGATGATACCGAAGCTGTTGCAATCGACCGACATCGCTGGAGAAGACTTGCTGCCCATGTGCCTTGCACAAGACCTAACGATGATGATGATGATACTCTGCTTCTTCTGTTCTTCCTCGTGAAAACTGCACATCAAGCAAATGCTAGCCTCATACATGAAAAACATTTATCTACACTAACCATATCAAAAATAAAATGTTGAGGGTAACTTCAGCTTAGAGGCAATAGCAGACCAAGAATGTATACTCTGTACAAAAGGAATTAAATAGTATACTAATACTGTAGAAGAACAGATCTTTGTTACCCCTTATTAATCCAGTTTCCAAAGGGGTCGGGGATGAGATGCGATGAAATACCACGTGGCTGACGGTTCCTACAGCCTGATGCCCTTCCTGAAGCCATCCTCACGAGAGGAAGTAGGATAAATAAGCCGGTTCTGGCACAGGGGCTAATGGGCAAGATGGCCGCCGCGCGCAATCACTCTATGTTATTCTTATGGAGGTTTCATTCAGAGCTGGCACAGGGGCTATTGGGCAAAATGGCCGCCACGGCCTGAGACCGTGGATTACGTCACAGGGAGAGGTCGGCCGTGTAGTTGCCAAATGGAATATTTATTATTATTATTATTATTATTATTAGGTAATTGTTAATTGATCATGTATAATCAAGACCAGCCTTATATTGTCCACTTTTTGGTGTAGTGGCTAGCATTCTTGGAGGTCATTCCTGAGGTTCGAATCCCGGCTCTGCCAAGAAATTTAATTTCTGGTCTCATGAGTGGAACGGGGTACACTCAGCCTTGTGAGGCAAAACTGACAAGAGCTGGCTTTTGATTCATACCTCAACAATTCTGCCTAACCCAACTTCACCTAACCTAACCTAACCTAACCTAACCTAACCTATCCTAACCTAACTTCAAAGTCAAAGCAAATATAAAAGCAAATGTGAAAGCACACATAATAAACTAAGTTATAACCTAACCTGACTTCACCTAACCTAACCTCACCTAACCTGTCCTAACCTAACCTAACGTAACCTACCTAATTTAAAATTGCAAGCGAAAAAAATTTAGCAAAAAGTATGAGAAAAAAGTGAGAGCAAATGTAAGAGCACAAATAATAAACTTAGTTATAACCTAACCACACCTAACCTAACCTAACCTAACCTAACATAACCAAACTTCAAAGTGAGAGCAAAAATGTAAGAGCAAATGAGAGAGCACAAATAATAAACTTAGTTATAACCTAACCTAACCTAACCCACAGAAACCTCATTTAAAGATTTTAGATTTTATGTTTTAACATTTTAGATTTTTGATTTTTTTCATTTTACATTTTTTAGATTTTACATTTTACATTTTTGATTTTTTGTATTTTAGATGTTAGTTTTTTTTAGATTTTACATTTTAAATTTAAGATTTTTTGATTTTAGATTTTACTTTTTACATTTTCCGAAAAGAGTAAACTACTAGGTCACATACCTAACCTCACCAAACCTAACTTTGCCAAACCTAACTTAAGCTAATTCAAAGGCTAATGCACATACACAAAGTATATAAGGGTACAAGCAACTATCCTTATGCTAGTTTTATAGGTTACTGTACAATATGATAACTACCCCAACCGTTTTTTTTTTCATTTGTTGTTTACACATATGACAATTTTCCAATTCCCCATTTTCATTTTTTTAAATGTTAGTTTTAAGTTTTTCAATTTCATAACATGGAAACATGGATTTTGCATTATGTTGTTTACACATTTATCAATTTCACAATTTCCCATTTACAGTTCTTAAAATGTCAGTTTAAAGTTTTTCAATTTCATGATATAGAAACATGGATTTTCCAATTTGTTGTTTACACATTTGTCAATTTACCAAATTCCCATTTACAGTTTTTAAAATTTCAGTTTAATGTTTTTTTTTTATTTTGTCAATATGGAAACATGGATTTTCCAATTTGTGTTTTACATGTTCATTTTGCATTAGGAGTGGAGAGAGGTGAGTAGTAATAAAAAATGTACAAGCAGTTTCCATACGGTACAATATTTTTTTATTTAAATACATGTACACTATTTAAACATAATACATTTTTATATATATTCCTTATTGTTATAAATTGTACACTTGTTTTTATTTTGTTTTCTATTTTATTTATTTTTGATTATGAATGCCATTTCTTATTTTGTTTTATTTTTATTTTTGTAGTGCTATTGTTTTATTTCCTAAATTGTTTTGTTTTATGTATTTGCTAGTTGCAGGCAGAAGATTTTGATATTCATAACTTAACTCTTTAAGCATGGTTAATGATTGAGTAATGACCATAGGCATGTGTACCTATACCATCAGCATCAATCACTCTTTTATCATCACCAGGACACAAAGCAATTTTGTTTAGTCTTATAGATGATATGTCATGTTGTTTAGAAGCGATAATGTTCATTGGTATTCTTTTTACATTGTTTTTCATGACACAATCCTTATAATCTTGAAAGCTTATACAATTTTTGACAACACCTCTGTTAATACCTTTAATCTTTTTTGATTTCTTTACCATTTATGTCTAATGCGTACATTTTAGCTCTAAGTCCAACAAATGCTTTTATAATTTGTCCACAAGCCTCGTCTTTAAATTTCCCCAACGTTTTCTTGTTTGATGTAGAGTAACATATGTGATTAGTAGGATAATCTGATGTGTCCAGGTGTTGTAGGAAATCCAACTTGTCTTGATATACATCTGGGGTGTTAACCAAATATATGAACGAGTCAGTATCCATATACATGAGTTTAAGATTGTTCATGCCATAATAGGGTAGCAGGACATCATAGTGGTGGGAATACATGAGAGTTTTTGAAATATCCAGTATACACATTCCAATATATATAGGCTTATTGAATACAATGTTACGTTTAGACATGTGGAAAGCAGCTAGGTTAGGGCCATAAATTGTTCTGTCGATAAATGTCGGCTTTGCTATTAGCTTTTCTGCCTTTTTGCTGTCAGTCACAAGACGTATGTCTATTCTTTTACGGATATTTTCCATTGTTTTCCCAAAAATGGCATTGTTGAATAATTTGTACAGATTTTTCTCAAAATCATTTTTGGCTTGTTTTCGAAGGTTGTTATTAAAATCAACGTATGCCTTTAACCAAGGTCTTTGTTTAAACTTTAACACACGATGAATTTTTATCAATTTTATTCCATGATCTAAAGCCTGTTTTAATGCCATGTAGTGAACAACATATCGCCTTCGATTTCCAAGATGAGGAATTAGTTTTTTCAGAGACGAATCCTTAGGTTGTGTACACTCTGGTAGGAAAGGTAAATCGTTGTGTAGATCATGAAGGTCAGATGGGTAATCAACATCAACGTCTAGAATGTATCCCACAGGATCGTCTTTCTTTAGTTTTTCTAGATCAACAGTATCTGGAGAAACCCACTGAAATCCACCATAAGAAAGGGAGTGACACATAGCCCACCCGTATTGGTTGTTGGCATCATCATATGTAATAAACTGCGATGGTTTCTCAGAATCATAGGTTTCCATGTATTTATTGTTAGCTTCAGCATACCGATGAGACACCTGGCATATGCCTCCACGTATTCCAGACTCGATTAAAAGAATCTGATCGTAATCCTGTAGCAATTCCAGTTCAATGCCTGTGTAAAGGAGCATTGCCTCGAAACTTAAACCAGGCGAAGTAAAAAAGTGTGCAGCATCCACTCGGTGTGTTTCTAGTGTTTTGTTTCTAAAGGTTTCAAAGCTGTCTGCAAGAAGGAGTACATCTGAAGTTAGGTAGAGGTCACTATATTCCCCTAGAGTTTTAATGTTGAACTGATTCCAGACACTTTTGGCATGTTCATAGTCTTCTTGACTAACATCTTCTTGACTTAATTTGTTAAAGAATGCCTCTTTTGGAGGTAAACACGTTTCACTTAACTTTTCCCATGAGTCAATGTAGTCATAACAAAATACCCCTTTACGAGTCATGAGCATTGCATTTTCTTTTCCAAAGTACTTGTCTGTTTCAGGGTATGATGTTAAGTTGGAAACTAAGTTTTCCAAACTACTCGGCATTAACCGAAACGTATCCACAAATCTAAGCTTAACATTTCCTACATATTTGGTAAAGGAAATGTACTTTTCTTTGGAGTTAGCGATAACATCCACTCTCTCAGTAGTACATCCCAATTGCTTTACAATGAAATTTGCGTCGTAGCCACTCATATTATGTAGAAACACAGGAACGGGGTTTCGTGTTTTACACCTCAAATTACAGTTATTGTGAGCACTTCCACGGTATTCCCCTGTAATATGGCAGTGGTCTCGAACTTTCCAGTCCTCTTTGGTGAATGGTTTTCGACACAAATAACAGGTTTCAGAACATTGGAACTCTGCTTCTTGAGCCTGAGTTAAGGCCTTTGGAACATTTAAGCTGTAAAGTCTATCAATTTCATTAGCTATTGAGATCAAACAGTCCATAAACTTTTCTGCAGCGTCAGGTCCACGATAAATAACAGGTTGGCTTGGAAGATTTGTCTTTATGTGTTCCACAGCGGGTGATGGTTTAACGTATATACCAAAGCTCATAGGAACATGACTCTGGTATGGCACTGTATAACTTGCTTCAGGATTGGGCAAACATGTTTGATAGGGTAAGAGTATACTTTCGAAATCTGCATAGATAACGTAAGGTATTCTTAGCATTTTTTCCACGTTTAAAAATTTGACAATGGGGTTTTTAATAGGCATTTCAACCCTAGCAATGTCATGCTGGACACACAAAGCTCTATGTTCTTTCAATTTTTCCATTCCTTGTTGTCCATATCGATTATCAAAGTGAGTAAAACACCGTTTACACGTATATATCTTATGTTCACGGCGGGTAATCTGATGTGCTACTAGTTTATCAAAATCTTTGATAAAGACGTAGTGGTTCTGGCCGGATGATGAACTTAGCAGAAGGAGGTCGCGATGGTCTTGCATCTCTTGATCCACAACCTTTAGAGGGAACAATTTGTTGTCTTGTTCCAATCCAAATACATTAATGGATATATCGTTGGCTTTTTCAAATTTGGGAATGTCAACTAGCGATGTAGGAAACGATATTACAGAAAAATCATACTTGTTGTCCAGGTCCTTGTATTTACTAATGCGATGAGCATTCTTTTTAACCAGTTTTGCTAAAATGGCATACATAAAACACTTTTCATCATTCAAATTTTCAGGATTAATGCAGGCTTTTCTTGCTTGTATAGCTGCTGGTAATGGAATATATGTGCTTCCACGCAAGGGATTGTACTTATTTATTTTCAATCGTACTCCTTCCACTGCTAACAAAGCCCAATTACTGCCTTTTAGCTCAGATTCCTCCATTTCCGTAGTTAACTTTGTAAATTGTGTTTCCAAGAAACTACTTAAGTCCGTTTCCAAAAATAGGGCCTGATTTCGTGTTTTAAATGCACGATCTGTAATTTCATTGGTAGATGTATGAATGAATCTACATTCAGCCACAAGATTAACTTTTATCGACTTGTGCATTGCTAGTTCTTTCTGCATAGCTTGTATTATTTGCTGTTTGGACTCTTTAAGGTATGAATTTAAATCCTTGCACGTATCGCAACGAATGAAATAGGATTTAAGTCGACCTCCAAAAGATGCCTCATATTCAATAAGTCCATTTTTGTCAGGGACCAATGACAGTAGGTAATGTTTTGTAGGCTCTGCTTTTTGTCTTTTAGCTACCGACACAACATTACAACATTCTTCATGACGACGTCCATTGTAGGCATTGTTGAATGTACTACCACAGGTCTTGCACTCATGAAATTCACCACACGATACTTCATGTCGCTTCCTATGATAGTCTCGAAGAAAAGTCTTTCCACACTCTTTACACATATAGCTAGGAATGGCTTCTTCCATTATGATTGTTGATTTCTGCAAACAGCTGCTTACTGCGTATCACAGGGCTAGAGGTTGGTCAGTGAGACGGTCTTTCACGATGTGAACACCGTGAGAGGTAGTAGTCAACTGGTGCTATTCTTGTGAAGGGTCCACTAATATACCCCTAGTCTAGACCAACAGCTCTTTACAGCGTATGACAAGGCTGTATACTGGACAGTGAGACGGTCTTTCACAATGTGAACACTGTAACAAGTAGTAGTCAACTGATTATATACTTGCTAAGGGTTCTCTAATATACAATAGTCGAGACCAACAGCTACTTACTGAGTAATACAAGGCTGTACAATAGTTGTTTTGACAGTCTTTCACGATGTGGTCACTGTGAATGGTAGTAGTCAACTGATGATATTCTTGATAAGGGTCCTCTAATGTACACCTGGTTAAGGGTAACAGCTGTTCACTGCTTATGACAAGGCTAAAGACTGGTTACTTCAACGGTCTTTCACAATGTTAACACTGTGACAGGTAGTAGTCAACTGAAAATATTCTTATGGCCTACTCAAGGTTATCAGGTACTTACTGCATATCAAAAGGCTGTACACTCATGTGTGTTAGGCACTCTTTCTTGCTAAGGACCCCAATATTCCCTACACAAGGCTATACATGTTAGTTCTAAACACTTAGTGGTTAATTGTATATTCAATTTTTGTACAAAGCATATACGAGCACGTTTTTATGAGGTAAAACTTTACCAAATAGTCAAATGCGACACGCAAAGTATGTTGCCGCTATCTAGCGGTGACTATGAGAACTACTTGACCGACCAGCATGCTACCTAGCGCTCCATTTCAATACTCGCTCACTGAACGAACAGCATACTATCTAGCGGTCGATATCAATACTCACTCAACTACCAGCCTGCTACCTATCGGTCAATATAACAACTCACTCAACTACCAACATGCTACATGGCTTTTTTGGTCAGTTTTTTGTTGGCTTATGTTGGCTTTTATTGGCTTTTGTTGGCTTTTGTTGGCTTTTGTTGGCTTTTTGTTGGCTTTTGTTGGCTTTTGTATTAGCTCTTTTATATTTGCTCTTGTTTGTTGGGAAAGTATGTTGGTCTTGGAAAGTATGTCAGTCCTTTTTTTATGGCTGTAAAATGCTTACAGCCATGTTTGTAAGCAGCAACAACAACAACAACACACAAAATTCCAAAAAATATCGAAAGTACTCTAAGTTTTATCAATGACTCTCAACTCTTACACTTACCTCTATCCCATGCATAGTCAAAAATTAGTATATTTTTCAAATTTTTCAAAAAATATTTGGAAAGTAGGCTATATCATTAATCTAAAAATCCTGAAAAGGCATATGTTAACTCCAACACCTACCTCTATACCACTCTCAGTCCAAAAATGGTGTATTTTTCAAATTTTCCAAAACATATTTCCAAAATGGGTTATATTTCCAAAATTAAAAAGTTAACAAAAACGTTTGTTTGACATAAATGAATGGCCTTTGTCCCCTCTACCACTATACCAAGTCCCAGGTCTCCAGGACAAAAAAATAAAATTTTTAAAAAGCGTTTTATTTCCAAAATTAGGAATTTTACAAACACATTTGTCTGACGTAAATCAATGGTCATTACCCCCTCTATCCCCACACTAAGTCTCATGTCTTTAGAACAACAAAAATAAAATTTTGAAAATGGACTTATATTTCCAAAATTAGGAATTTTACAAAAACGTTTGTCTGACGTAAATCAGTGGTCATTACCCCCTCTACCCCCCACACTAAGTCTCATGTCTCTAGAACAACAAAAATAAAATTTTGAAAATGGGCTTATATTTCCAAAATTAGGAATTTTACAAAAACGTTTGTCTGAAGTAAATCAATGGTCATTACCCCCTCCACCCCCACACTAAGTCTCATGTCTCTAGAACAACAAAAATAAAATTTTGAAAATGGGCTTATATTTCCAAAATTAGGAATTTTACAAAACCGTTTGTCTGACGTAAATCAGTGGTCTTTACCCCCTCTATCCCCATACCAAGTCTCAGGTCTCTAGGTCAACAAAAATAAAATTTTGAAAATGGGCTATATTTCCAAAATTAGGAATTCTACAAAAAAGTTTGTCTAACGTAAATCAATTGTCTTTACCCCCTCTATTCCCATACCAAGTCTCAGGTCTCTAGGTCAACAAAAATAAAATTTTGAAAAAATGGTCACTATTTTGGAAACTAGGAATTCTACGAAAAAGTTTGTTTAACATAAATGAAAGGTCTCTATCCCCTCTACCTGTAAACCAAGTCCCAGGTCTGTAGGACAAAAATGAAAAAAGTTCAACTGGGAAAGTAGGCGATTTTTCATAAAACCAAACATTCTAAAAAGTGTTCTATGGGTATAAAAGAATGGTCTCTATGTCCTTTATTTTTATAATAAAACTTTTTTATTTTTTGAGTTTTTTTGAAAAAGTTCAATTTTGAAATTTTTATATTTTGGAAACTAACAAGTTTACAAAAATGTTTGTTTGACATAAATAAATGGCCCTGACCCCCTCTACCAACAAAATAAATTTCAAGTCTCTAGGACTAAAACTGTACAGTAGTGGAGTAGTGGTGCTTCTAACCCTCCCATTTTACATGCCTGAGGCTTAGTAGTGGGGCAAGGAGGGTTTTGGAGTGCGTTAGAAGCGCCACTACTCCACTACTGTACAGTTTTAGTCCTAGAGACTTGAAATTTATTTTGTTGGTAGAGGGGGTCAGGGCCATTTATTTATGTCAAACAAACATTTTTGTAAACTTGTTAGTTTCCAAAATATAAAAATTTCAAAATTGAACTTTTTCAAAAAAACTCAAAAAATAAAAAAGTTTTATTATAAAAATAAAGGACATAGAGACCATTCTTTTATACCCATAGAACACTTTTTAGAATGTTTGGTTTTATGAAAAATCGCCTACTTTCCCAGTTGAACTTTTTTCATTTTTGTCCTACAGACCTGGGACTTGGTTTACAGGTAGAGGGGATAGAGACCTTTCATTTATGTTAAACAAACTTTTTCGTAGAATTCCTAGTTTCCAAAATAGTGACCATTTTTTCAAAATTTTATTTTTGTTGACCTAGAGACCTGAGACTTGGTATGGGAATAGAGGGGGTAAAGACAATTGATTTACGTTAGACAAACTTTTTTGTAGAATTCCTAATTTTGGAAATATAGCCCATTTTCAAAATTTTATTTTTGTTGACCTAGAGACCTGAGACTTGGTATGGGGATAGAGGGGGTAAAGACCACTGATTTACGTCAGACAAACGGTTTTGTAAAATTCCTAATTTTGGAAATATAAGCCCATTTTCAAAATTTTATTTTTGTTGTTCTAGAGACATGAGACTTAGTGTGGGGGTGGAGGGGGTAATGACCATTGATTTACTTCAGACAAACGTTTTTGTAAAATTCCTAATTTTGGAAATATAAGCCCATTTTCAAAATTTTATTTTTGTTGTTCTAGAGACATGAGACTTAGTGTGGGGGGTAGAGGGGGTAATGACCACTGATTTACGTCAGACAAACGTTTTTGTAAAATTCCTAATTTTGGAAATATAAGTCCATTTTCAAAATTTTATTTTTGTTGTTCTAAAGACATGAGACTTAGTGTGGGGATAGAGGGGGTAATGACCATTGATTTACGTCAGACAAATGTGTTTGTAAAATTCCTAATTTTGGAAATAAAACGCTTTTTAAAAATTTTATTTTTTTGTCCTGGAGACCTGGGACTTGGTATAGTGGTAGAGGGGACAAAGGCCATTCATTTATGTCAAACAAACGTTTTTGTTAACTTTTTAATTTTGGAAATATAACCCATTTTGGAAATATGTTTTGGAAAATTTGAAAAATACACCATTTTTGGACTGAGAGTGGTATAGAGGTAGGTGTTGGAGTTAACATATGCCTTTTCAGGATTTTTAGATTAATGATATAGCCAACTTTCCAAATATTTTTGAAAAATTTGAAAAATACACTAATTTTTGACTATGCATGGGATAGAGGTAAGTGTAAGAGTTGAGAGTCATTGATAAAACTTAGAGTACTTTCGATATTTTTTGGAATTTTGTGTGTTGTTGTTGTTGTTGCTGCTTACAAACATGGCTGTAAGCATTTTACAGCCATAAAAAAAGGACTGACATACTTTCCAAGACCAACATACTTTCCCAACAAACAAGAGCAAATATAAAAGAGCTAATACAAAAGCCAACAAAAGCCAACAAAAAGCCAACAAAAGCCAACAAAAGCCAACAAAAGCCAATAAAAGCCAACATAAGCCAACAAAAAACTGACCAAAAAAGCCATGTAGCATGTTGGTAGTTGAGTGAGTTGTTATATTGACCGATAGGTAGCAGGCTGGTAGTTGAGTGAGTATTGATATCGACCGCTAGATAGTATGCTGTTCGTTCAGTGAGCGAGTATTGAAATGGAGCGCTAGGTAGCATGCTGGTCGGTCAAGTAGTTCTCATAGTCACCGCTAGATAGCGGCAACATACTTTGCGTGTCGCATTTGACTATTTGGTAAAGTTTTACCTCATAAAAACGTGCTCGTATATGCTTTGTACAAAAATTGAATATACAATTAACCACTAAGTGTTTAGAACTAACATGTATAGCCTTGTGTAGGGAATATTGGGGTCCTTAGCAAGAAAGAGTGCCTAACACACATGAGTGTACAGCCTTTTGATATGCAGTAAGTACCTGATAACCTTGAGTAGGCCATAAGAATATTTTCAGTTGACTACTACCTGTCACAGTGTTAACATTGTGAAAGACCGTTGAAGTAACCAGTCTTTAGCCTTGTCATAAGCAGTGAACAGCTGTTACCCTTAACCAGGTGTACATTAGAGGACCCTTATCAAGAATATCATCAGTTGACTACTACCATTCACAGTGACCACATCGTGAAAGACTGTCAAAACAACTATTGTACAGCCTTGTACTACTCAGTAAGTAGCTGTTGGTCTCGACTATTGTATATTAGAGAACCCTTAGCAAGTATATAATCAGTTGACTACTACTTGTTACAGTGTTCACATCGTGAAAGACCGTCTCACTGTCCAGTATACAGCCTTGTCATACGCTGTAAAGAGCTGTTGGTCTAGACTAGGGGTATATTAGTGGACCCTTCACAAGAATAGCACCAGTTGACTACTACCTCTCACGGTGTTCACATCGTGAAAGACCGTCTCACTGACCAACCTCTAGCCCTGTGATACGCAGTAAGCAGCTGTTTGCAGAAATCAACAATCATAATGGAAGAAGCCATTCCTAGCTATATGTGTAAAGAGTGTGGAAAGACTTTTCTTCGAGACTATCATAGGAAGCGACATGAAGTATCGTGTGGTGAATTTCATGAGTGCAAGACCTGTGGTAGTACATTCAACAATGCCTACAATGGACGTCGTCATGAAGAATGTTGTAATGTTGTGTCGGCAGCTAAAAGACAAAAGGCAGAGCCTACAAAACATTACCTACTGTCATTGGTCCCTGACAAAAATGGACTTATTGAATATGAGACATCTTTTGAAGGTCGACTTAAATCCTATTTCATTCGTTGCGATACGTGCAAGGATTTAAATTCATACCTTAAAGAGTCCAAACAGCAAATAATACAAGCTATGCAGAAAGAACTAGCAATGCACAAGTCGATAAAAGTTAATCTTGTGGCTGAATGTAGATTCATTCATACATCTACCAATGACATTACAGATCGTGCTTTTAAAACACGAAATCAGGCCCTATTTTTGGAAACGGACTTAAGTAGTTTCTTGGAAACACAATTTACAAAGTTAACTACGGAAATGGAGGAATCTGAGCTAAAAGGCAGTAATTGGGCTTTGTTAGCAGTGGAAGGAGTACGATTGAAAATAAATAAGTACAATCCCTTGCGTGGAAGCACATATATTCCATTACCAGCAGCTATACAAGCAAGAAAAGCCTGCATTAATCCTGAAAACTTGAAAAATGAAAAGTGTTTTATGTATGCCATTTTAGCAAAACTGGTTAAAAAGAATGCTCATCGCATTAGTAAATACAAGGACCTGGAAAACAAGTATGATTTTTCTGTAATATCGTTTCCTACATCGCTAGCTGACATTCCCAAATTTGAAAAAGCCAACGATATATCCATTAATGTATTTGGATTGGAACAAGACAAGAAATTGTTCCCTCTGAAGGTTGTGGATCAAGAGCTGCAAGATCATCGCGACCTCCTTTTGCTAAGTTCATCATCCGGCCAGAACCACTACGTCTTTATCAAAGATTTTGATAAACTAGTAAGACATCAGATTACTCGCCATGAACATAAAATATATACGTGTAAACGGTGTTTTACACACTTTGATAATCGATATGGACAACAAGGAATGGAAAAAATGAAAGAACATAGAGCTTTGTGTGTCCAGCATGACATTGCTAGGGTTGAAATGCCTATTAAAAACCCCATTGTCAAATTTTTAAACGTGGAAAAAATGCTAAGAATACCTTACGTTATCTATGCAGATTTCGAAAGTATACTCTTACCCTATCAAACATGTTTGCCCAATCCTGAAGCAAGTTATACAGTGCCATACCAGAGTCATGTTCCTATGAGCTTTGGTATATACGTTAAACCATCACCCGCTGTGGAACACATAAAGACAAATCTTCCAAGCCAACCTGTTATTTATCGTGGACCTGACGCTGCAGAAAAGTTTATGGACTGTTTGATCTCAATAGCTAATGAAATTGATAGACTTTACAGCTTAAATGTTCCAAAGGCCTTAACTCAGGCTCAAGAAGCAGAGTTCCAATGTTCTGAAACCTGTTATTTGTGTCGAAAACCATTCACCAAAGAGGACTGGAAAGTTCGAGACCACTGCCATATTACAGGGGAATACCGTGAAAGTGCTCACAATAACTGTAATTTGAGGTGTAAAACACGAAACCCCGTTCCTGTGTTTCTACATAATATGAGTGGCTACGACGCAAATTTCATTGTAAAGCAATTGGGATGTACTACTGAGAGAGTGGATGTTATCGCTAACTCCAAAGAAAAGTACATTTCCTTTACCAAATATGTAGGAAATGTTAAGCTTAGATTTGTGGATACGTTTCGGTTAATGCCGAGTAGTTTGGAAAACTTAGTTTCCAACTTAACATCATACCCTGAAACAGACAAGTACTTTGGAAAAGAAAATGCAATGCTCATGACTCGTAAAGGGGTATTTTGTTATGACTACATTGACTCATGGGAAAAGTTAAGTGAAACGTGTTTACCTCCAAAAGAGGCATTCTTTAACAAATTAAGTCAAGAAGATGTTAGTCAAGAAGACTATGAACATGCCAAAAGTGTCTGGAATCAGTTCAACATTAAAACTCTAGGGGAATATAGTGACCTCTACCTAACTTCAGATGTACTCCTTCTTGCAGACAGCTTTGAAACCTTTAGAAACAAAACACTAGAAACACACCGAGTGGATGCTGCACACTTTTTTACTTCGCCTGGTTTAAGTTTCGAGGCAATGCTCCTTTACACAGGCATTGAACTGGAATTGCTACAGGATTACGATCAGATTCTTTTAATCGAGTCTGGAATACGTGGAGGCATATGCCAGGTGTCTCATCGGTATGCTGAAGCTAACAATAAATACATGGAAACCTATGATTCTGAGAAACCATCGCAGTTTATTACATATGATGATGCCAACAACCAATACGGGTGGGCTATGTGTCACTCCCTTTCTTATGGTGGATTTCAGTGGGTTTCTCCAGATACTGTTGATCTAGAAAAACTAAAGAAAGACGATCCTGTGGGATACATTCTAGACGTTGATGTTGATTACCCATCTGACCTTCATGATCTACACAACGATTTACCTTTCCTACCAGAGTGTACACAACCTAAGGATTCGTCTCTGAAAAAACTAATTCCTCATCTTGGAAATCGAAGGCGATATGTTGTTCACTACATGGCATTAAAACAGGCTTTAGATCATGGAATAAAATTGATAAAAATTCATCGTGTGTTAAAGTTTAAACAAAGACCTTGGTTAAAGGCATACGTTGATTTTAATAACAACCTTCGAAAACAAGCCAAAAATGATTTTGAGAAAAATCTGTACAAATTATTCAACAATGCCATTTTTGGGAAAACAATGGAAAATATCCGTAAAAGAATAGACATACGTCTTGTGACTGACAGCAAAAAGGCAGAAAAGCTAATAGCAAAGCCGACATTTATCGACAGAACAATTTATGGCCCTAACCTAGCTGCTTTCCACATGTCTAAACGTAACATTGTATTCAATAAGCCTATATATATTGGAATGTGTATACTGGATATTTCAAAAACTCTCATGTATTCCCACCACTATGATGTCCTGCTACCCTATTATGGCATGAACAATCTTAAACTCATGTATATGGATACTGACTCGTTCATATATTTGGTTAACACCCCAGATGTATATCAAGACAAGTTGGATTTCCTACAACACCTGGACACATCAGATTATCCTACTAATCACATATGTTACTCTACATCAAACAAGAAAACGTTGGGGAAATTTAAAGACGAGGCTTGTGGACAAATTATAAAAGCATTTGTTGGACTTAGAGCTAAAATGTACGCATTAGACATAAATGGTAAAGAAATCAAAAAAGATTAAAGGTATTAACAGAGGTGTTGTCAAAAATTGTATAAGCTTTCAAGATTATAAGGATTGTGTCATGAAAAACAATGTAAAAAGAATACCAATGAACATTATCGCTTCTAAACAACATGACATATCATCTATAAGACTAAACAAAATTGCTTTGTGTCCTGGTGATGATAAAAGAGTGATTGATGCTGATGGTATAGGTACACATGCCTATGGTCATTACTCAATCATTAACCATGCTTAAAGAGTTAAGTTATGAATATCAAAATCTTCTGCCTGCAACTAGCAAATACATAAAACAAAACAATTTAGGAAATAAAACAATAGCACTACAAAAATAAAAATAAAACAAAATAAGAAATGGCATTCATAATCAAAAATAAATAAAATAGAAAACAAAATAAAAACAAGTGTACAATTTATAACAATAAGGAATATATATAAAAATGTATTATGTTTAAATAGTGTACATGTATTTAAATAAAAAAATATTGTACCGTATGGAAACTGCTTGTACATTTTTTATTACTACTCACCTCTCTCCACTCCTAATGCAAAATGAACATGTAAAACACAAATTGGAAAATCCATGTTTCCATATTGACAAAATAAAAAAAAAACATTAAACTGAAATTTTAAAAACTGTAAATGGGAATTTGGTAAATTGACAAATGTGTAAACAACAAATTGGAAAATCCATGTTTCTATATCATGAAATTGAAAAACTTTAAACTGACATTTTAAGAACTGTAAATGGGAAATTGTGAAATTGATAAATGTGTAAACAACATAATGCAAAATCCATGTTTCCATGTTATGAAATTGAAAAACTTAAAACTAACATTTAAAAAAATGAAAATGGGGAATTGGAAAATTGTCATATGTGTAAACAACAAATGAAAAAAAAAACGGTTGGGGTAGTTATCATATTGTACAGTAACCTATAAAACTAGCATAAGGATAGTTGCTTGTACCCTTATATACTTTGTGTATGTGCATTAGCCTTTGAATTAGCTTAAGTTAGGTTTGGCAAAGTTAGGTTTGGTGAGGTTAGGTATGTGACCTAGTAGTTTACTCTTTTCGGAAAATGTAAAAAGTAAAATCTAAAATCAAAAAATCTTAAATTTAAAATGTAAAATCTAAAAAAAACTAACATCTAAAATACAAAAAAATCAAAAATGTAAAATGTAAAATCTAAAAAATGTAAAATGAAAAAATCAAAAATCTAAAATGTTAAAACATAAAATCTAAAATCTTTAAATGAGGTTTCTGTGGGGTTAGGTTAGGTTAGGTTATAACTAAGTTTATTATTTGTGCTCTCTCATTTGCTCTTACATTTTTGCTCTCACTTTGAAGTTTGGTTATGTTAGGTTAGGTTAGGTTAGGTTAGGTGTGGTTAGGTTATAACTAAGTTTATTATTTGTGCTCTTACATTTGCTCTCACTTTTTTCTCATACTTTTTGCTAAATTTTTTTCGCTTGCAATTTTAAATTAGGTAGGTTACGTTAGGTTAGGTTAGGACAGGTTAGGTGAGGTTAGGTTAGGTGAAGTTAGGTTAGGTTATAACTTAGTTTATTATGTGTGCTTTCACATTGGCTTTTATATTTGCTTTGACTTTGAAGTTAGGTTAGGATAGGTTAGGTTAGGTTAGGTTAGGTTAGGTGAAGTTGGGTTAGGCAGAATTGTTGAGGTATGAATTAAAAGCCAGCTCTTGTCAGTTTTGCCTCACAAGGCTGAGTGTACCCCGTTCCACTCATGAGACCAGAAATTAAATTTCTTGGCAGAGCCGGGATTCGAACCTCAGGAATGACCTCCAAGAATGCTAGCCACTACACCAAAAAGTGGACAATATAAGGCTGGTCTTGATTATACATGATCAATTAACAATTACCTAATAATAATAATAATAATAATAATAAATATTCCATTTGGCAACTACACGGCCGACCTCTCCCTGTGACGTAATCCACGGTCTCAGGCCGTGGCGGCCATTTTGCCCAATAGCCCCTGTGCCAGCTCTGAATGACCCCTCCATAAGAATAACATAGAGTGATTGCGCGCGGCGGCCATATTGCCCATTAGCCCCTGTGCCAGAACCGGCTTATTTATCCTACTAGAGGAGTTAATGAGAGATGAAATGAATGAAGGAATTTGAATGAACAAACAAAAAACACCAGGGTCCATTGTCATAGCAAAGTTATTAGAAACACATTCAATATTTACATACCATTATACTATTCATTTTCCAATAAAAATAAATAACAAACACTTGACAGACAAAGGGGACTGTATTTCTTCAGTTTTTATCTTCATTCTGTACATAGTTCACTTCACACTTCAGAAGAAGTCACTGGGAAGTTATTGCACATTTGCCATACACAAAGCACCATATTAGTAATGGTAATAAGTCCACAAACACACTACATGATATGGAGAAACATAGACTGGAGCTTTAGAGTTGTTCTTCGTTATCAAAATATGCGTTTAAAAAGAAAAAGCCTTTTTATTGGAAATCAAGATGAAAGATTGGTGACAGAGTCATAGTAGCCTATCTAACTTTTTCATTTTTATTGAACTGCCCTATTTTTAATTTGGAGAGATTCCTAATACTGTCCTGTTGAAGTTGTCACTCCTGCTTTGTAGAAACAGCAGAAATAAATGCTTGTTGGAAATGCATCAACATTGATGATGGTCCTGTTTCACATCTGTGGCCTCACGTTGCATCTTTAGCACCAAAGTATTTTCATAGAATTTCTGAGCAACCAGAAATTATTGGTATTTCAATATTCATAGAAGTAAAATGAGATAATAAAACACAAGCAAGAAATACTGTATTGTACCTTGAATAAATAAAAAATATTTATGTAAACAAGATTTGTCATTAAAGTGTCAAGTTAAAACAATAAATGGGAGACCCATTCGCGCAGAAGAAGAAATGGGTTTGAAAGTGGTTTATCAGAAGAGTGCTAGTTAACTACATGTCACTATTATGCCCTATGTGGCTGATGTACAATTCTGTCACCTTTGACTTTCCCATGAAGTTTTACAACATTGCAATAATTGGATCTGCAGAGTCGTACTATTGGGATGTAAGGATATGTCATTCATTATACAGTGAAACCCCTCAAATCCGAACCCGGGTAATCCGAAAGAGTTTTCTTCGACTATTTTAAGTTTGAAAAGCACGCAAAAAAAAAAAAGACAGAGAAACTTATTTATTTAGTCATAAAACAATCGGTAGACTATATTAGTTTACATAATTTGTTCTTTTTTTTTTCGCGTGATCTCCTCAGAGATCTAGTGCAGGTTTTTCTATTCGACGCCCGTGGGCGACCTGCGTGTCGGGATGAGAGATGGAATTGATTAAGGTGAATGAAATTGGAGAAGGATGTGGAAGGAAGCGGCCGTGGCCTGTCAGAAGGTACCGTCCCAGCATTTGCCTGGTGTTGAAAATGGGGAAACCACGGAAAACCATTTCAAGGACGGCCGACGGTGGGGCTCGAACCCATGCGTCTACCGAGTCAGCAGAGCGCTTGGCCCCATGACCTAACACTGCGCTTTAGCCAACATAATTAGTTGAAAAAATTAACAAAGTAGTACAGTGTAAATGTGCCTACAGGATTGAAAAATGGGAAAGTTGGTTACTGTAATTTCTTAGGTTAATCACTTTGCCAAAACATGAAATAACAATAGAAACACACAAAATATCACTTCATGCCATGTCAAGAGTAGATGCAGCTTCAGTATAAGTCACATTGTCTGTCGAAGTTTCTTCTTCCTCACTAGCTAGCTACATTGCCGTCATGTCGACTTTGGACCAGACTCACTATTTCATGTTCGCTGCATTCTTCATCGACTTCAAACTGTTCCCACTCTAGAAAACTTCGCTTGTCGCACGCCGTGCTCAATGTACAGTCCTATACCGCAACGAGGGCTGGGTATTATGTTATGGATATTTTTCGGCTAATCTGAACAGGCTACAGCCCCAATTAGTTCGGATTTGAGAGATTTCACTGTACTCTATATTCAAAACATACGGACAGATGAATGACACTAAGTACTTGATTGCAAGCACACCTTTTTGCATTTGTATCTAGCCAGTCATTATTTCATATTGCAGCAAGATAAAATATAATATTACCATTTTGTAGTTTTGGCTTAGTGCCAACAGCTTGAGGCGACCTACATTTCTAGTAAACTTCACTTTCACACACACTTGTTACCCTTATTGAAATTGCTGAACGTGATTTGCTGACTGATTCAAGTAAATACCGTATCTGACAATTGATTCCACTGATAATGTCTTGTGAAATAAATGAGGAAATATAACGGAAGTATAATAAAAGTGGATTTGTTTCTTTATGTATACACTAGATATTGATAACTAGCTTCAATACTTCTGTACGTCTCCCAAATGATAATTTCAGATCTACCAAGTAATCGAAACTACTATTCACTTAAATGTTATAAGCTAAGCTATTAATGCAATATGGAGGTATATAGTAAGACATTGTTCCATCAAGTTAGCTATAACCCAAAAACTGTAAAATGTAATTTCTTCCCTGAACAATCCTCCTACTGTATGTAAAAGAGACTTTAAGTAAACTTGCTTCAATGTCTAATCTTGAAGTAGCAGACACATTAAATTATACAGGTTGCCACACTAAATGATCCCCCATTTGTTTCTAATATAATTTTAAGTTGCTCAGGATATCTTGCGTATCTCAACAGCATTAGGGTATAGAGAAACAAATGATGCATAATTCACAATAATACTGTTAAGGGAATAGTATTTACAACATGGCCAACAAGGGAAGACTTAAGACGCAGCAGCAATCAGTAAATGAAGAGCTCCTTTCCAAAACTCACAAGTCAAATATGATGATTTTTCACAACAGACATTTTTTGAACTGGATCCTACTTTGGCAATATTACTTCATTATGAAATAAAGAGACTTTTTCAAATTAATATGAATGACAACGAACTAAAAACCCTATTTTGAAGTTATAACGTTAAAATGCCAATTTCCAAAAGTAAACCAAGTCACTGAGACTTGGCAGAGTTTGGAAGACATCACGGCCTGGCGGGAAACAGGAGCTTACTCGTACGCATGCGCATTAGACTTAGCAGAGTTTGGAAGACATCACGGCCTGACTTAGTACAGTTTTGGAGAAAAATACAATATCCCAACGTTATAATTTACGATGACAGTGAGTTCTGGAATAAAATACTAGTAACATACATAGGTCTACACATTACGAACAAGATCCAACAGATTTCTCAATTTCGTCCAAAACTGACTTCGTGAGTTTTGGAAACGAGCTCTTCAATTGTGTTTCTCTATCATGAAATTAAAAGCATTGTTGTGACTCAGAGATGTATTTAACAACAGTTTAATACACGATAGAGCCCTTGCAGAAAAATCATTCTTGAGCTGTGTGGGAAGGATCAATACTGGAACCGAAGCCTGTGTGTTTCCCAGAGAAGATGGATGCAGTACACGTTGCTATACGGGGAAGTCCCAGCAAATCATCCAGAAAGGCAGCAGTGACAGTGGTCATTCAGCCTCATGTACTCGTGTGTGTGTGTATATATATGTCTGATAACCTGTAACACTGTTGTGTCTGTACCAGTGTGTGTATCTGTAACTGAGGCTAGGATTGGGAAGGAGGCAGCCATGGCCCTAAGTTAGGAACCATCCTGACATTTGCCCAGTGTAGAAATGGAAAACTGATGATTATGATAATTCTTGTTTTAAGGGGCCTAACATATAGGAATGGAATGAAATGGTATGAAATTAAAGGATAATAATAAAAACAGCCCACTGCCAGAGATGAAAACGAAAATGGTCTACTATATAAAACAGTGAGTCCCAACAACTATGCCTTATTTTGGTTAAAGGAGATAAAACGAGGATAAAAACCAATAAAACAGATAAGGCATATTTAACAATATAAACAGAGATGAACACAATAAAAAACATGAAACAGATTAAAACTAAACTACATTTAAACTTTGAAGAGTAGCCACTCTCCCTCATGACCCAGAAGAGGTCTGCTGACGGCCCGTCATCACACAGAACGAGGGAGACGGTGTTAGGCAAATGGAAAACTATTTCTAGGATGGCCGAAGTGGGAATCAAACCCACCTCTTGACAGTTTTGCCTCACAAGGCTGAGTGCACCATGTTCCAGTCCTCAGACCAGAATGTATTTTCTTGTCAGAGCTGGGAATTGAACCGGGACCTCTGGGGCCACAGCCAAGAATAATAGCCGTTACTTCACGAGGTTGTCACCTCCATATGTACCCGTAGGGTAATCGCTAACATCAGTGTGCGCTTGTATCAAGTTAGAAATGAAAGTAGTGGCCATAGTGAGCATGTGCTGAGTTAGAACAACTCTCTATTGTGGTGTAATAATTATGTTCGTTGAGATTGAATTGTCAATAAAACTTCTATTCAACAACAAAATGGGGGATCATTTTATGTGCCACATTGTAGTTAGTAATTTTTACATTAATACAGTAAAATTCCTCTTATTTGGCATCCAAATAACTCACCATTCCAAGACAATGAAGGAAGGAAGCTTTTAGTTTTACGTGACCGTTAATCATGCGATCATGAGCAACGGGACCTCCTTTTTACGTGGAATCTGAACCTCAGGACATGGCATTTCACTTCAAAAATCTCACATGCATTGACCGGGAATCGAACCCAGTCCACCTTGGTGAGAGGCCAACAGCTTGACCGCTGCGCCACCACGCCCGCCAAGACAATGACACATTTGTTTAAAAAAAAAAAGGCAGAAATTCCAAGAAACTTTGATGTACAATGTTCGATGATCTATATTGCTTCCTGGCATTGATATAAATGTAGTTACACCATTCAGTAGCCAACATTTCGGTCTAAGTGAAGTGTATCGTCAATATCCCAACAGTAGACACTGTGTAAAAATTGGTTCATGCAGTTTGTTTACCAGCGTCTATGTGGAATTGCAGCAAGATGGATAAATCTGCGATGCGAAAGAGAAAAGTTCTGCCGCTAAAGCAAAAGTTCGAATTGCTGTATAAGATGGTAATAAGGAATTAGCAGGACAAAATTAATGGAAGAATTTCACATTGGAAGCTCAAAATTATACAATATTAAATATCAAGGAAGTCGGCTTCGAAGTTTCGTAGTTAATTTGGAATCGGCATAAGCAGTGGAAAGTCGTAAAACTCTTAAAACAGTCCTGCAGTTAAGAAATGCACCACGAGTGGTTTTCACTAAAGAGAATGGAAGGTGTTTCCATTTCAGAACCAATGCTGCTAGAAAAGGCAAGTGAATTCCATAAAAAAATTATAAATGGGGTCACTGTTTGTTTCGTAGGCTGGCTTAACCGCTGTAAACGGAGGCATGGTATTCGTAAGCTAGATGTTTAAAGTGAACAAAAAAGAAACATTTCAGACAAAATATCACAACGTTAATGCTGACTGTCAAACTTCTTCAATGTCTGCCCCTATGTTGCTGCTCCTGTTCGTGAGAAAATCGCCCAATTTGGGTGGGAAGTGCTCCAGCATCCACCATACAGTCCAGATCTGGCACAGTCGGACTTTCATCTGTTTGGTTCCATGAAGAAATTCCTGGCCGGCCAACACTTTGCGACAGATGTGGAAGTGAAATCAGCAGTCCACAGATGGCTATTTATGATTTGTTTGTTTATGGGGGCAAAAAAATATTGTGCATTTCATTCCGATATGCCCTCGTATATATTATATAAAGGCCATACTGAAAGTCATGAGCATCATTTTTCTTTAATTGCAATCCCTTAATATAGAATAACCATGCACATCAGCGCAATCTTCCGACTTTCTGGAACACATGCTGGTACTCTGTCGTTATTAGCTTTTATCACGTGACTACAGCAAGGAGTTACAAAGTGGACAACATTGATGTTTCATTCCGTCAAAGTGCTGTGATAGAATATTTGTAAGAAGGAATCCCTGCTGCTTAAATTCACCAGACACTTCAGCGTGTGTATAGAGATGTGTATATGGATGCTGGCAGCGTTCAGAGATGGATGAAACATTTTAAAAGATGGAAACATGAACATTCAAGATTAGCCGCATTTTGGACGCCCCCGAACTGTCTCTACTGAGTGCAACATGACACGTGTTGATAACATCATTAAAGAAGACAGACCTGTAACTGTCAGTGAAGACATGCAATAGGACACGGTGCAGTGCAGGAAATGATTCATGAGTTAGGCTATCGTAAAGTGTGTTCCTGCTGGGTCCCTCGGTTCCTCACCAAAGAGCACCAAGTTCAAAGACAAACCATCACTCGGGAGATGATTTTTTGATGAGTATTGTTATGGAGGATGAGAGCTGGTTCCCCCATTGCGAAACTCGTCTGTGCTACACTCGTGCTATTGTAACTCGGTGTACAACCAAGAACACTGGCCAAGGTTCAGTGTGTTTCCACTTATAGCTCCATGCAGTGCTTCTGCTCATTTATGTTACAAGAAAATATCTCATCCACATTTTGGATTACAAACTGATACAGAAATTCATTATAGGCATTTACAACTAAGGTATAATAACTTATAACATTTATCAAGGAAAATTTTGGAGGGGTTCATGAACTACTGAACAGACAAGCATGCACCACATATGGCCTAAATATAAAATCAGACTAAAACTCTGCGATAGATCGTCATGTTATGAGTTCATACTACACATATAAGAGCACAATACTACGAGTTGAAAGTTAAAGTTACTATAAAAAACTTACATCCTTTTTACATGAAAATAATTCAATGCTGCTGCCTGTTATACTACTAAATGATACTATAACAACAACTTGGTACTTGCCTCACACATTTTGGCGGCATAGTTTGCAGCATACTGAGCTTCTATGCCCAAGATCGCGGGTTCAAACCAGAAAGAAGTCGTCGGATTTTTTAAGAGCGTGAAAACCCTCAGTATGCCTTCCTTCGGAGGGGAAGTAAAGCCGGCGGGGCCATGTCATAGATTTATAGAATGTAAAAGAACCTTCCACTAACTACACTTGTGTAAAACTGAAATTTGTAGGTTACATTTGATTAACGCTCTATTAGTTCCAACGTTTGCCGCCAGGTGCAAGTTGTGGTGTTATCTAGTAGCCAAGTTCACAGCAAGGTGTCGTTGATGGTGCAAAAGTAGGAACTACTTGAAATTGATCGTCTGCAGTCCTTGCCTGAATTACAGATAACACACACTAATACAGCCATCACAATTAACACCGGTTATCAGACAGTCTCTACACACACCCAAAGTACACGGAGCTATATAACCACGTTGTCGCAGCCCCTAAACTGAAGAACCAACCAACCTCACACATTGGTGATTTGATAATCCTATATTTTTAAATGTTACAAAGTTGTTGTTCTAATAACATTTTGGTCGTATAGCATAATTATAATCTACATTTTAATACCAAACTCATATCAATTTCAATATTATCTTATGTTCAGTAAGATGTCTGTTGGAGTTTTATGTTGAAATAGATTTCAATACGGAGGTTAACACGTTTATAGTTCATATGTTGGCTAACAAATTGAACAGTATTTCAAAATTCTCTGAAGATTGGCCAGTGATGGTAGATTAATATAAAAATATAACTCTAGAGTGTGCATGATCACTTTCAGTATGATACACATTTACATGTTTATAATAATCATAATACACTACTATAATAATGGGATAAATACTCTATTTGTTTGTAACAGACAGGACATACATATAAAAGGGGACTGTCCCTGTCTAAACAGGTTGTATGGTCACCCTGCATAAGATGTACTGTATATGTAATGTTCATAAAACTCCAGTATTACCCTTTCACGAATTGATTGCCGGTGGTCTAGATGGGAACTTTTCTTTGTTTACTTGTGTCACACCATCAGCCTTCTTCTTTGACAGGTACAGTTGCACGAGTAGGATACGACTCAACTCCAGTAGCCTCAGTCATCGTTTAACTGTCCGTAGTGACAGTGACGCTTATCTGACACAATACTACTTGACTTATGTGCAGACTGCACTGTGTCCTCCGCTTCGCCCTGTGGGGCTCATGCTACAACAAACAACAAACGCTGGCACAGCCACACTCAGCGGCAATCAAATCTTGAAGGGGTAATATACAGTATACCTCTAAGCTATTGATCAGAAACCAGTAAATCAAAACCTAACAACCACAAAATACAGATTACCTTCTGTGTTCATATTTACTGTAAAATAAATTAAGATCAGAACTTTTGGAAAATGAACACATAGAAGATGTGCATACCTGCCAACTTTTGAAAAGGGCTATCAGTAAAACTCACGCGCGACAAAAAAAATCTAACGATTTTCGACATACCCCGGCTTGACGAAAATAATAATACTTCTGGGCTACAAAATACAATAATTCATGCTTTAAACAGGATACTTCAATGAAATCATATCTACTTACATGATTTGTAGATGAACATAACAATCAAGAAGAAATCCATGTTAATCAGCAGCAGGCGTGGTGAATATCGGTTTGGAGCAGACATAACAGGACTTCCTTGATAGATTAAGCTGATATACGATAATTGAAAAAGGCTTTAAACAATAAAACTTGTTTAACGTAACACAGGCAAGAAATAATATAATACACACTGCAAATCACATGCTAGTTCGACTTTTAAGTCATGGTTGTGGCCTTTTTAGCTTCCTGCAAACAGTCTTGAGAAAATGTTTTGTCATAACAGGGACCAGAACTCCTGGTCTTCAAAATAGAAATAGACTCCAGAGATTCATTGGACATGGATGACCTGAACTGTGTTCTATTTTTCTTCACAAAGCTAAAAAAAACATTCACATGGTGAGAATAGAGAGCAATACTCTAAAAATTCGGTTATACTTAAGAAGTCCATCGGCTCCACGAATTCTTGATATTTGTGCCCAACTGGAATCACTTGCAGCATCTTGATGTGCAGCCAAAGTGTCATCTACCTGAAGAGCTGTGAACTGCCTCTGAAGCTCATTCACCACCTCATCTGTAGTTTCATTCTCTTCCTTGCATAACATGATAGGAAACTTTTCCAAGAAAAAACGAATGGAAGATAACTGTGAATCTTCAATTTTGTCTAACCTAGCAACTTGAGCATTCTTTAACACTTCATCCTTGAGTGGAAACTTGTTGATGATGTAGTCACAGGCAGTATAAAAGTAGTTTCTCACTGATGAAAAGAAAGGGAATTTATCTGTATCCGGTCCGTTCTGAAGGCACTTAACAACTTCAGATGATGCATTTTTTGCCATTTTATTTACAATACATGTCGTTTTCGTGCGACCACAACTATATTTCTTTGCAACTTCTGATGTGGGAAACATCTTCTTAAATAAAGCTCCAGCATGATCAGCCGCACTTAAGGGCACATTGTGTTCCACCAAAAAGGAAGTAAACAGACACTCGGCCCTAATTACGTCACTGTAAACGTTTCCAGACTTAGCAAAAAAGGTGTTGATTTTCTTGCTATCTTCTTCGATTTAACATAACTAATGTGTTTACCGCACTTCACATGATTACTTAAATCGTTTTTTCCACCATATGCAATATTAATATCACACCCACATACCGTGCAAAAGGCAAATTTTTCTCCCTTTCTTGATTTTAGTATGCACGGAAAATCAACCGAGTATGATTCTTTAAATGTCTGGAAGTACTGTTTCTTGTTGGATTTGTTCATTCTCGATATCTACTAAAACATCGAAAGGAACCTGGATCACTGAACGTCACATAAAATTATAACATAAAACAATTAAGACAGCCAACACTTCATTAAAACATGTCAAAACACACCAACCATTAAATGAACACGACGCCAACCTCGTGAAGATAGAATATGCACATGGTAGAAAAAAATAAACACACACACACGTGGAACGAATGTAATTAGTCCAAGGAATACAGGAAACTGCGAAGCACGAAGTTATAGCCAAAAACTCGAACGCTTCATTAAAATATGCCATAACCTTAAAAGACGAAAACATTCAAGGAACGCCAACTTCGCGAACAATGAACAACTAACGTGGTCAAAGAATATGGTTTAAATCGCAACGAGCGAACGGAGCGGAACAAAGAATATGCGAAGCAGAGCCTGTCAACACCTAAGATTCACATGCAAGAACGGTTATCCCGGCTTCAAATTCAATTACGATGACGACACAACCATCACACGGTTAAAAGTACGAATCATATCAAAGAACGAGTTATCGACTATCGTGGACTTGCCTTCGACCCACGCAAACAATCGATTGTACGGAAGTGGGCGGTATTATCGAATGTAAATTATCGTTTCAAATTTTTGTCCGCGAAATCGTAAAAAGACACCGTTCGTCCGTAAAACCGTAAAATGCTGCAATTTCCGTAAATTTTACGGATAAACCGTAAAAGTTGGCAGGTATGGATGTGTGTTCCTCCCAATGTCTAGTTCTGCCATAGCCAGGTTTACTGTAATGTTTCCCACAACAATGCAGTGCTTCTGTAATTTCAACTAATAAGAAAGAAAATAATATGATTATAAATTAGACATTATATATGTCTGGCTCAACACCTTGAATAAATATTTATTAAAAAATAAGTACAACAGTTTTGTCATCCACGAATAAAAATGGGATATTACCCACAAACTAAATATTATTTACACTTTGGAAAAGTCATAGCAAAATTTTCACTCAATCATTCGTTCATTCATTTACTCTTTCTTTCGAAAGCAAAGTTATCCTCTAAAGTGTCTACCAGGCACAATCTTCTCATACAGAACATTCCAGTAAAAATATACTTCTCTTCTTACCAGACAATAAGAACATGTATGGATTTCACTATAATAATACCGTAACTTACAAATAAGAGAGATTGTAAGTCTGCCAAGACATGCAAAGTTATCGCATAAGTAACATCGCAACATGGAGTTCTTAAAACAGAATTCCTTTCTTAAAAATATATCGAAAGAAGGTTTCAGAGCTGTCACAGGATCCATTTGTACACCACCCATCTTACCTTCACTTTCACACACTAGAAATTAGTTGGGTCTTTACACACTCATGCTTTGTTTCACTCGGACTTCAATTTGGTTCGTGACACCTCAACAGAACTTACGATCTTCTGGCACAACCCTCATTATGTAAACAACAACAAAAAATTGAGCTGCTTTTGTCTACTTCATTTGGGGTTAACAATCACACTATCATGTTTATTCACAACATTCGCAATAGGTTGTTTTAGATTGATGTGCTTCGGCCTTCCACCACCACCACCACCACCAACACCACCACCATTCGCACCGTCATTGGCATAGTCTATCTGATCCATGTCATCATCCTCTGAAACAACAAACAAAATTAAGGTATTTAGAAACTAGTGAAATGCAAATTTAGGTTTTTAACTGATTTCACTTGGCTGGTTAGGGAACATGAACCATTATTTCCGGAAGGAAACTTGCGTTATCAAATTTTAAAACACAGTAACAGAAATTGATTACCCACTATAACTATTTTTATTATAAAAAATGTTAGAGAAACTATATGTATGGAAATAGTGGTAGCCATTTTTCATTGTTGTCTTTGTCATCGAGTTAAAGAACTGCTTTTCAGTCGGTCAACATGTTAATGTGCCCAAGTGAATTGGGTGGGCGAAAAACACTTATCTACTCACACCTACTAACTTTGAAAAAATTGCATGGATTAATTATACATTTCTCTCAGGGGGTTAATTGGATGACATGCTTCATTCGTCACGCAAACACCATCAGATCCTGTCCACTTAAGCCCTAGGTTTGGCGGATAAACTTTTCGTACCCCCAGTACAAGACTGCTACCAGTAAAAAAAAAAAAAAAAATGAATTTTGATGCATTTGGTACTTATTAACACCTATGATCAAGTCCGTGTCCTGTAAAACTGCCACAACTCAGATCCTATAAATAGCAATTCTACAGCACTGAATAGAAAACTGCCATAACTCAATAGTTTTATTCTTCTTCTTCTTCTCTTGCTTTAGCGTTTGTCCCGCCTCGTGGCAGAATCCGCTATGTGAATCCACTGTCTCCACTTTACTCGGTCATGGGCCATGTCCGGATATAGGTCGACGCTTTTCAGATCCCTGTGCAGTGTATCGGCCCAACGTTGTCTCGGTCGCCCTTTTGGTATTTTCCCGGCGACCTCTAATGTGTAGCCCTGTTTTGCAATGGTGTCCGCTCCTGACCGTAGCACATGCCCAAACCATCGCGGACAACCCTCACGCATTTTGTTGTCGAATGGCACGACACCAAATTGTTCCCTTATTCCGTTTATTAAATCACATAATTATAGTCCATGAAAGAACTTTGGTAGGAAGAAATATGATTGTTATGGGGGATCTGAATGCCCATGTAGGAAGAGAAAGACAAGGTTATGAGAGTGTTCTAGGACCAGAGGGTTGGGGCGGAAGAAATGAGGAAGGAAAGAGACTGTTGGACTTCTGCCAGAGGAACAGCCTGCTAGTTGGGAACTCCTGGTTTAGGAAAAGAGAGCCACACAATCAAATGGTACAGTGATGACTTGACCAGGAAGTCGGTGGTCAACTATATACTGTATGAGAAAGAACTAAATAAGAACATCACGGACATCAAGGTTATACCATCGGAGAACTTGGATAGCGACCATCGATTGCTGGTAATGAACCTGAGAGGGAGTAAGGAGAAGAAAGGGACTGAGAACCAGGAAAGACGTATAAGGATATGGAAACTGAAAGAAGGGGATAGAAGGGTCGAGTACCTCAAAATGGTAAAGGAAGGAATTCCAACAGATTAAGAAAGAGGGGTGGAAGAGGAATGGGCTAAATTTAAGAAGACACTAGTAGGTGCAGCAGAAGCAGTATGTGGGAGGACAAGTAGTAAGAAGAGGTGGAAGGAAACACCATGGTGGAATGAGAAGACAAAAGATATAGTAAGGGAAAAGAATAGAGCCTTTAGGAGGTGGTATCAAAATAGGACGGTAGAGACAAGGGAAGAGTACCAGGAAAGAAAGAAGGAGGCGAAGAGAGTAGTGGCTGAGGAGAGAAGAAAGTGGATGGAAGAGTGGACAAAGATGATGAAGGAGGATAGTGAAGGTACAAAAAGGTCCTGTATGGGATGCTAAAAAATAAGAGGCGGAAGGATCCTACGGATTATGTTTGAATGGTGAACAAAAGGGGACAAGAGATAGAAAATAGGGAAGAAGTGAAGAAAATGTGGAAAGAATATTTTGAAGAACTCCTGAACCCAAATGGAAACCACGACGAGGAGGAAGAAATCGGGGAAGAGGAAGATGAACTGCAAACAGAAAAGGACTTAACAAGGAAAGAAGTGGAAGATGCAGTGAACAAGATGAAAGGCACCGGGTGTGGATGAGTTGAGTGTGGAGATGGTGAGAGCAGCAGGAGAGGTGGGGATACAGTGGTTGTACCGAGTGATGAGGACAGCATGGAAGGAAAGGAAGACCCCAGAGGACTGGAAAAAAGGAATAATTGTCCCAATCTTCAAGAAAGGTAGTAGAACAGATTGCAGAAACTATCGGGGAATAACACTGATAAGTCATTGTGCAAAGATCTTCGAGAAAGTTTTGGAAAAGAGAATTAGGACAAGGATAGAAGGAGGGATGAGGGAAGAACAACATGGCTTCAGAGCAGGAAGGTCCACAGTGGATTTCATTTTTGCTGTAAGGCAGTTACAAGAACAGCACTATGAGTATGGAACAGATCTACTGATGGCCTTCCTGGACATTGAGAAAGCATATGACAGTGTATGCAGAAACAAAGTATGGAAGTCCCTGGAGGATAGAGGAGTAGAGAAATGGACTATCAAGAGGATAAAGGAGATGTACAAGGGAAGCGTGAGCTGTGTGAAAGTGGGAGGAGAGAGACCAGACTGGTTGGAACAGAGAAACGGCCTGAAACAAGGAAGTGCACTGTCACCGTTACTTTTCATTGTGGTGATGGATGACATAATGTCCCAAGTGGCACAAGTAATTGGGGAAGGAAAGATGAAAGCAATGGTGTTTGCAGATGATTTGATGATTTGGGGAAACAAGGAGGAGGAGGTACAGGAACAGTTGGACGTGTGGGAAGGAATAATACAAGGATATGGGATGAAATTTAGCATAAATAAGAGTGAGATGGTGATCACGACAAGGAAGAAGGAAAGAACCACAACGGGAATAACAATTGTTGGGGAACAGCTGAAGAAAGTGGAGAGTTTCAAGTATCTGGGAAGCCTGATACAAGATAATGGAAGAAACGATAGAGATAAATGAGCGGGGGAGGCAGGCAGAAGCATTTCGGAGGAGTGTGAGAAGCATGTTATGGAGCAAGGATGTCCCTCAGAACAGCAAAATGATCATATATCGGACGTACTATGTCCCTATCCTGACGTATGCCTCGGAGACCTGGGTTATGAAAGGAAGGGAGAAGAGCAAAATACAGGCCAGTGAGATGAGGTTCTTGAGAAGCAGTATTGGAGCTACAAAGATGGACAGAATAAGAAATGAGAGGACCAGAGAATTAATGAAGGAGGAACCATTACAGGATGGTATAGAGAAATCTAGACTTAGATGGTATGGACATGTAAAACAAAATGAGGAGAAGAGGATACCCAGAAGAGTACACGAGACGAAGTGGGAAGAAGAGACCGAGAGACAGATGGCTGAAGGGGGTGGAAGAAAGCGTGAAGAAGAGAGGAGAAGATTGGACAAGGGTGGAGGCTGAGAGATGGTGGGAAGACAGAAGACGTTGGAGAGGCTTGTGTTCCAAACAGACCCGGCCAGTGGCTGGAAACTGTGCAAGATGATGATGATGAAAGAACTTTGTATGTTATTGTATAGTAATAGACAATGTTAGAAGTTAGTAATATGTTACTTTCACTTTAATTATGTAAATATTTATATTTTTGTTATTAGCTCAAAATCTTTAAATGCTTCTCCTGATGAAGTGTCCTTTCAGACTTGTGGCAGTCTTGCACCGGAGGTACGTTGTGTACAACAATAAAATCTTTTATAACATGCCGCATTATACATGTGGTCCTTGAGTTCATGGCACTCTTGCAATTACTGTATAGTGTTTGCTTTTGAAGTGCTAGTTATAAGTACTGTATATACAATAAATACCATGTTTTATCATTTCTGGGTCCATATTGACTTAATCTAACAAATTTTATTCACAAGAATATTCACTGTATGTCCGCCTTTGTTAACACACATTGAATTTTTAAGAGTACATGTTTCGGGTCTAAATGAGACCCTTCTTCAGCTATTTGCCAATATCCTCAAGAAATTCAACAGTTTTAAAGCATTCTGTATTATAAGTCTTTTTTTTTTAATTAAAAAAACCTTTTCACTTTTTAAAATAAGTAGATCATAACGTACTATGTTACAATACACATGCCAAAAGTCTTATTTCTCTATTTTTAATTAAGAGTGAACTCAGTAAATCTTCCTTTGTTTTATTCCTCTTGAATTTTCAGCCACTAGTTGAATGGGAACCATGGGTAAACAATATTGTTGGGTTTTGCCTCTTCGTAAAATCTTCGGTTTTGTTACTTTTTAACTATAATGAGGAATGACCCAAATTCTATAGAAAAGAAAACTGGTTTTAATGATATCTTGAAGTGGTTAATATTATTTATCCGAACGGGAATAAATCAATTGGGTCAAGAACGATGCTGATCGCATATCATGGTGCCAATTCACATCGCAATATTTTCTGTGCCCAACCACCTGAACATATTATATATATGACCAGCCACGAATTCTAAACTGTACGAACAGAAAGAATCTTGCCTATGGGCCAGAGAAAGCTGCAATCTGTAGGTGTTACAATTGTACAGTCCAGTTAATCTACAAGGGTCGACAGCTCAGTTCATTTTGCCATAGTCAAAATGGGTGCGGTTCACACTGACAAATATTTACTAACACAACCATTCAACTAGGGTTGTTATTCTTCCATATACATATACATTTCTAAGACCCCGGAAGTTCATCCACTATTAAATTAATAAATATGCACTAATTTTGGTCAAATATGCATCACGTTTCAAAAAATATGCACTATGAAATAACTACGTCAATTACGATCACTATGTATTCTTTAGCGTTTTTAATTTGAATACAAAGAAAATATTAACAGACTGATATATAACTACCAGTTTCAATAATGGAATGTTTGCTGCAATTAAGGTTTCACACAGATCTTGAGAAAATTCACTAAGTTTGGTTGCAGAGCAACGAATAGCATTTGTTATCAAGGGCTGAATTCTTTTCTTTTCCTTCTTTACGACATTTCGCTTATGTTGGGCGGTTTCCAAATGTTGAGTCACTGAACACTTTCTCAAACTCCCTACATTTCTTTCACAAATGTTACAATAAAGGACACTATCATTGATAGGAAAAATGTCACTTCCAAATGATTACACAAAATTTTGCAACTTAACGACGTAGTTAGCTTTTATTGGAGCCATAACTCCGTGCTTGCTGTGGTTGACGGTAAGCAGCTTGGCAGTTCACTGAAGGTCGAAATTAAGGAATTTGAGATAATAAATCCAGGTAATATTTCTGGAAATTCCTGGTCATTCATAAGCTGAACCCCTACTGTGAACTGGTGGTAAAGTGAAGATAGTATGCAAATGTATTGTTATTTGCAGACTGCAAACTATCTTTGCACTTGTCACACCGTTAACAACTACTTTATTTTGATCTATATCTTAATTATTTCAACAACCTATATATATAGTGTACCATATTAGGTTAAATGACCATTGATAGTGAAGTGCTACGCCCCGCCCTCCCCCGACCATTGAGTGTAATTTATGTGGGCCTATGTTTTATGCCAGGATTGGCCTGTTTAGTAATCAGAAACACATCCACAAGCTGGTCTGAAAAGTTCTATGCAGGAAGAAGTATGTGTACTCGGAATCAAGTTACAGCCGACGACGCTTTATCATAATTTCATTACTTTAATGTTTTACATTTGGCTTGTTTTACAAGCATCTAACAACAAGTCTTCGGAAAATATTACACTCGAAGAATTAGAACAGGTCTCGAGGAAACTTCGAAATGGGAAAACATCTGGAGAAGATTCAATAAATTCAGAAATGTTGAAATATTCAGGCGATGCCTTCAAGAAAAGATTTCTCAGATTATTGAATTTAATCTGGACGGGTAACAGGCCTCCAGAAGATTGGCAAAAGGCAATAGTAGTTCCTCTTCATAAGAAGGGAAATATGAAAGATTTGGAAAATTATAGAGGAATAAGTATACGTAACTCTGGATACAAAATTTTTGCAAATATTGTTAAAGAAAAATTACTGAAACATTACTCTGAGGTGATAGGGAATGAACAACATGGATTTAGAAAAGGTCGCACATGTGCAGATGCCTACTTCACCTTAAAAATTTTGATCGAAAAACGCAGGGAGTTAAATTTGGAAAGCCTTTGATTTTGTTGACAGAAACAGACTTATTGACATACTGGCCAGGGATTGTGTCCCCCAACAGTTAATTGATAACATTTACAACATGTGTAGTGGTACTCTTATTGCAGTAAGGTTAAGTAATCATAAATCCGAGTGGAAGCCAATCAGCAGAGGGGTAAGACAAGGCTGTGGACTCTCTCCATTGCTATTCATAATCCACATGAATGCTATAATAAAGGAATGGAGGTGTGAAAGGCATGCCTATCAGCAGGCATCTAAAAAATTTAGACACTATACTATTTGCTGATGATGTTGCATTGGTAGCAGCATCTGAAGATGATCTGCAGTGGTCAGTATTCAACCTCCAGAAAGTGGCATCAAAATTCAGCATGTGCATTTCTACTGAAAAGACTAAAGTAATGGCCTTTAAAGGTAAGGACCCTATCCCCAGTAAAATTTGTCTGGATGGTAAAATTTTAGAAAGAGTTAACGAATTCAAGTATTTAGGATATCATTTATCTTTTCAAGAAGAACGAGACATAACTGCAAAAATAACAAATTATACCAGAACAACAGGAATCATCAATCACGTCATGAAGCCATCTCTTGTCCAAAGGCATACACGCTTGCGTTTGTATAACACATTAGCCAGACCAACCCTATGCTATGGCAGCGAAGCATGGACAATAAGATCTCAGGACATCTCCAGACTCACAGCACGCGAAATGACCTTTATGCGCCGAACAGCAGGCTGTGCTGAAGGAACTAAAAGTGACACCAATGACTACATACATTTGTGACTACCAAGAGAACTGGAAGCGTCATGTCCAAAGAATGGAACCTGGAAGATTACCAAAGGAGATCCTTCGCTACCAGCCACGGGGAAATAGATCGATAGGACATCCGATGAAGAGATGGAGGGAAAGTGCAAGACCGTAACGGGACATTTGGCCCAATAATTGGAAGGAAGATGATGATGATGACATTTGGCTGATGAAGGGGACAAAAATTGTTCACTAGTCCCTGAAACATGTACCAAGAACAACTTTGTTAATATGTTTTTCATTAAAGTATTGCCTAAATTGAATAGAGTACAGAAAAAAAAAAAAAAAAAAGGCCTAAAAATTCTTGTCGGGGAGAAGAAGAATCTCAACAGAGGAGAATGGACTGCTGAAAGAAGAGCTGCACAGTCGACCAGGATGAAAGACTTCTGGAAGAGAAAGAAGGAAACTAGACCTATAAAGAAGTGATATTTGTGTGGTCCTTGTTGGCCTGTCCGCGGTGTATATAAATATAAAGTATTGATTCAGGCGGTAATATAAACCTTTTTTTAAAAACAGACCAATGAGTGGGATAACACTTTGAGGTGGACAGCTGAAGAAGGTGGAAAGTCTCAAGTACTTGGGAAGTATAGTGAAGGAAAATGGGAGAAATGACAAAGAGATTATGGAATGTGGCAGACAGGCAGAAGCATTTCTGAGAAGCATTAGGAGCTTAGTTTGGAATAAAGATGTCCCACAAAAAAGCAAAGAAGTGTTATACAGAAGCTACTACATCCCGATACACCTATGCATCAGAAACATGGATAATGAAGAAAAGAGACATAAGCAGAATACAGGCAAGTGAAATGAAGTTCCTGCGAAGTAGGATCAGAGTAACAAGAAGAGACAGGGTGAGGAATGAAAAGGTCAGGGAAATAGTGAAAGAGGAGCCCTTGCATAGTAGGATTGAGACATCAAGACTGAGGTGGTATGGACACTTAAAGAGAATGGAAGAGAAGAAGATTCCCAAGAGAATACATGAGATGCAGATGCAGAAGAAACGACCATGGGGCTGAAAGGAGTGGTGGAATGTGGCAAGAAGAGAGGCGAGGACTGGACCAGAGTGACAACAGAGAGGTGGTGGGAAGAAAGGACTAAGTGGCGAGGCTGATGTTCCAAACAGACCCAGCCTGGGGCTGGTAACTGTACAAGATGATGATGATGAATACGGAACCATGAGTGATTTAAATAATAGAATGTATTTTAGATGTTAATTACTTTTAGTGGTCATCATCATCATCACCAAGTTTCCACTCCAGTTTCCCGGGCGTGGTTTACGAGCGTTCTCCATTTTAGTTGATTCATGTACCACTGCTCCTTCAAGACTTCATCCCAGTTGATTCCCTTGGATGTGATGTCTTCCTTCACTTGGTCCAGTCATCTCCTCCTAGGTCTTCCAACAGGTCTCTTTCCAGTAATCTCAGCATGTAACTATTGTTTTGGAATTCTTCCTTCTGTCATATGTTTGACGTGACCAAACCATCGCAAACGTGCCCTAGTTATGGTCTCCTTCAGGGACTGATTTATTCCAGCTTGTTCTTTTATCTTCTCATTTCTTACTTTGTCTTTCTTAGTTTTTTGAAGCATGCTTCTTAGAAACTTCATTTCTGAAGCCTGAAGTCTGCTGTCATCTTTTTTGGTAGTTGTGAATGTTTCCAACCCATAAGTCAATATAGGGACAAAGTATGTTCGAAACAGAGTTTGTTTTGATCTTAGTGGCACTTGCTTATTCCAGAGTAGATATCGAACTTGCTGATAGAATTGACTTGATTTCTTAATACGGTTATTTAATTCAAGCTGTATTCCGTTGTCACTTGATATTAAGCATCCAAGGATCTGATACTGGTTTACTGTTTCCAATTGTACACCCTCCACCATTATATTATCTTTACTTCTCTGTCTGTTAACATACATTGCAGCAGTTTTTGTTGCACTTACTTTCAGTCCATATTTTTTCAAATGATCATTCCAGACGTTCAGCATTTCCTGGACTTCCAGCTCACTATTTCCCCAGATAACTATATCATCTGCAAAAGCAAAATGCTTGAGGATCCATATTGGTCTTCTGGTTCACTTTTTATTGCAGTGATACCGGTTTTAATCCAGTAGATAGCTGGCGAGGTGTATAACCCTGCACAGAGTCACAGTAGGATTGCAATAGCAATATGTCGCTCGCAGCGATCAAAATGTGCTGTTCCACCTGACATGACTGATCTAGCAACACATTTTTAATAGCCTTTATTGCAGCCAGTTGGCCATATTACATGTTACAGATATGTACACTTACTAGATACTATGGTTCACTTCTAGTCCTTACTATAAGCCGCTATTGATCAAGTTCTGTTGGGGCATGTCGTGATATGGTACCTTCTGCATTCGTTCCTACACAGCTCACATATACACCTCTCATCTGGGTCATGGAATGTCTTTCGTGAGCAGACCTTATGGTGGAACCCATGAACTGCGAGTCTCGTCACGACGTGTCTCATTTCGGATAGGGGTTGCATCCATCTTTTGTCCACCATGGCATCAGTCGCGTAGAATTCCTTCGGAATATCAAGCCTTTTGCTTTGCAGATCCTGGAGTAATTTTCTGAAGCTTTCTGTGGAAGGCAACAGTAGAAGTGACCGAAGGTCCTCTATTAGGAACGTTTCTCTCGCCAGTTCATATACCAGCCGAGATTTGGCTGACTTGGAGAATCCGAGGGCTCTTTTGAGGAACCTAGATTTCACCTTTTCGAGTTCCGCCAGTTGTTTGTAGTTGAGAAACTCCCATGTTAGCTCCAGACCGTATGTTAGTACGGGTATGACCTTGGCTCGGAAGAGCATCATTGCTGTTTCCAGCGATATTTGGGTAATATGGCTTATGTCGTTTATGGCCTTCACTGCTGCGGCCGCTTTCGCTCTTGTATGTATTCTGAAGCTTCGGCCTGTTACCTGGAGCGTGAGGCCGAGGTATTTGAAATTGTTTACTTTCTTCAGTTCCTTGCCGTTGCATAGCACTTGGTCTGATTCCGATGGCCTGCCCCTGTTCCGGAAGACGACCATCTCAGTGTGGTCCTCGTTGATTGTTAGTTCGTTTTCCTGGGCCCATTCGCTTAGTATGTTGATTGCATCTTGCAAATCCTTTATCTGCTCCGAGGCGATTGCTATGTCGTCTGCGTATATATACAGTTTGGACTCAGTCGATTCCTTTATTTTGTCCCCTGCATCGTGTGAGAGCGCATTGAATAGAATGGGATTGAGGGGGGTCCCCTTGAAGTACTCCATTCGTTTGTATCATCCATTTGGTTTGTCCAACTCCGTCCTGCACTTGTATATAGTTTTCTGCCAATATGTTCGATATAAGGGTCGTCAGCCTTGATCTACCTATGAGTGTTTCCAGCTTATGTATCAGCAGCTTTCTGTTTACCAGGTCAAAAGCCTTCGTAAAGTCAACAAAGACTACATAGAGTTTGCTCTTGGGTTTCTCTAGTGTTGTTGTTATGTGTCGTAATAGGCTTCCTGCAGCCATAGTTGTCGATCTATGCTTCCTGAATCCACATTGCTCTTCTGGTAGTATTGGGTCTATTTTTTCGTCTATTCTCGCTGTCAATATTCCTGTTAGTAGCTTTAGGGCTGCGGATTCCAGCGCTACTCCCAGGTATGAATTTGGGTCGTCAGTACTCCCTTTTCCTTTGTATAGTAGCTTGATGGTTGACTTCTTCCATTCATTTGGTATTTGCCCGAGTTCTAAGCATTTGTTTATTAGGGCCATCCATATCGGTGCCAGTTCCTCAGTAGTTTGTTTTAGATGCTCATTCCTTAGTCCATCTGGACCGGGGGATCTATTATTTCTTTTCTTCTGTATGGCAACACATTTTAAACACCACACACTCAGACGGTTGCAATACAAGGATTACGAAAGCACAATCGAAGGAAATATTTATATTTCCCTGTAGTGCCAAGAAAACTCTAATTAACACTTTTTCAAACTTTTATGGCTCTTAGTATTAAATAGGAATTATTTTGGGCGGTTTCACATTAAAAACAACCCACATAAAAATTCTAGAAGCTGAGCTGGGGCAATCTTACATTATGAAAGCAGAACATTTAATATATTAACAACGCTCCAAATTGAAGGCAGAGAAGCGAAGAGGATTCTAAGGAACAAACACTTACGACTCAACTAACAACATTTGAACGATAAAATTACACCATAACTAACAAACAAAGGGCAGCCAGGTCAAACAGGATGAAGACATTTTGGGAGCAAAGTTGTTGTTTGAGTCTTCAGTCTTTTGACTAGTTTGATGCAGTCTCCATGCCTCCCAGTCCTGAGCTAATCGTTTCATCTCTACATAGCTACCACACCCTACATCCGAGGCAATCCGTTTAACATATTCTAACCTTGCTCTACCCCTACAGTTCTTGTCCTCGACCCTTCCTTCCATAACTACTAAGCTTGCTATTCCTGGGTGTCTTAGTATGTGTCCTACCAACCTATCTCTTCTCTTCATTAGCAGTCGCCAGAAACATCTCGCCTCTCCCACTTGTCTTAATACCTCTTCGTTTGTAACCCTATCTACCCATCCGATCTTCATCATTCTTCTGTAACACCACATTTCAATTCTCGCCTTTTCTGCTGCTCCAATAGTCCAAGTTTCACTTCCATAGAGTGCCACGCTCCGGACAAAGGTTTTCAAAAATGACTTCCTAATACCTAAATCTATATTCGTTGTCAACAGATTCCTTTTTTGTAGAAATGCTTTCCTTGCCTGAGCCAAGAAGAAGCTGAAAAGCCAAATTTCTAAATAACACTATTAGACTTAAATGTACTGTATATGGACTGATTCAAGTGCTCCAATGTGGGCGTAAACTGTGTTAAATAAAAATTGAGCGTTAAAAAGTAAGTACCATATCCAATACTTAAAGTAAGTATGCATCAAAACACGAATAAAATCTCTAATAAACTGAACACTTGTTCATAGAAGGTGCAGATCTCCATATAATCATAGTTGGACACCCCCTGGAATGGAATACTGATATGCCACAAGGAATAATGAAAACAAAAGCGTGGTTGTGAATATGAACAGAGTTGTCGTATCAGCGCTCCGTTGGAAAGGGTAAGTTGTGTGGTTCCAAATGTGTACTTTCAGCCATGTTATTGTGAGTCAGTGTAAGATACTCTTAACTCGGGATAAATTCCATGGTGTCTTTAAGGGCCAAGGGATGCATTGCAATGAATGGACATCACACTGAGCAACTCCTATGAACAAGTGCTCAGATCACAAAGTAGGTGTTGTAGGACACATGTTTATTAGACACATTTTTTTGTTTTGAAGCATACTATCACCTTCTAAAATATTGGATACTTACTTTTAACAGCCTGTATATGGTAGTCCACAACCCGAATGAAAAGAGGAATGGTGGTGCAGGTGATAGCTGTGTTCCAAGGATCCAAATAAAGAAAAAGCATTTAACAAACCAGCATAGGCTACTCATGCTTCAACACAGAAGGACATAATGTTACAATGCAGAACTAAAAAAGCAATGTAATTGTGCTACTAATATGGCATAATCTGGTTTTACCTTTTGTTCCTCTACCTGCATTGAATGGAAGAAAGTTCAGTTAATTCAGCCACACAATCAGGCTAGTTCAGAGCACTGCAGCGCAGTCGTTATTTTTTGTGGTTTCATGGGTACACAGTTCTGAGGTTTCTTCTTTCTTTTCAACAAAAATCGCCAGATTATTCGCTTGTGGAGTGTACATCAAGTTGTATTTGATAGTGATCCGGTCCTCTAGTGCCAAAACCAGTCATTTGTATCTGACACTACGATTCATACTGATACTTACTTTCCTTATTTCTAAGTACAAAATCAATCTATGTTGTTGGTTTTGCTCAGAAAGTGATTCTTTGTTGTCTAAAAAGAACACTTTTGAAGCAACCAAAAACATAAATCAATTCATGCATCAGGCACAATAAAACTAAGGAAGAAAGGAAACAGTTGCATGCATTTTAAGGGATGAAGACCCCAAGCAGTGAAAGATTTTCTGGTCATCCTAGATCAATTTCTAACATTTAACAGGACGCAACAATGAATTAAAATGTCTAGCTACTGTTTTTGTCCAGGCTAGCTACTATCATGGCTGACAAATTCATGCACCATGGACTTGTGGGAATTGTATGAAACCAGCTATGGATGATTGTAACGATGTACGTAAATTATTACAATGTCAGAGCAAACTAACACTTGTATGGAGGCTCTAGTATCCTATTGGTCCACCTCTAGCTCAGATAGAGGCTGCGATACGGGTGGGCCTCGAGGCATGCAGGGTTCGAATGGTATCCTGCAACATATCTCTCCGCACTTGCTGCAAATGGGTCTCGAGATGTTGTGCGATCCTCGGAATAGATTGCCTAGATATCCTACTTCGAGTGGCAAGACATGTGGCCGAAGGACATCCTGCACATATCGATGCACCGTTATTGATCCTCATAGCACTACTAGAGATGACTGACAATCATTTTTGATGGTCCTCCAAACCATCATGCTAGTAGTGGGGGCAGTGTGTGACACACACCACGAGGTCCTCCAGACAAAAACACGGCCGTTGTCGGAGCACAAAGAGAACCTTTGTCACTAAAGAGTACCTGCTTCCAGTCTGTAGCAATCCAGGTTTCTTGGTCCCGATACCACTGAAAACATAGGGGATGGTGGGCAGGTGTCATTAGGCCGAATTCCCTTCAGTCGAAGCACCTGGAGAGGGTGTGGGCCAAAATAACAGCTTGTAACTATGGTGCCACCAGGCTCTGGATGGCAGGCACCGAAGTAGTCGAATCTGCATGCGTTTCTCAGATGATCTGACAAGTCTTTCCTATTGGTCTGTAGGTCCATCGACGACATCCTGAGCTCTCTTGCTGTAAGTGTGCATCTACTGGTCCCAACACGCCCAAACAGTCTGATCAGAACGGCCTCGTTGGCAGGCGTTTCGAAGATATGATCATCAAGCCTTGTACAGCCTGATGATGCGTCCCCTCTCCGGTTCTGTTAAATGGGTAAATGCACTTCGAACACATTGTGAAGGCATGTCGAATGGTCAACAAGGTTTCTGCAACCGAAAACAACTGTTCACTATGTTTGAGCAGCCCGTGAGAGCCCTTTTATCGGCCTCAGATGGCACATGTGCAAGGCCCCTGGTGGCGTCACTGTTTAACTGATCACATTTTACACTTGTCTATGACTATCAGCCTGTGTTGTAACTGCATGCCAAAATGTGTGGGTAACAAACCAACAATTCCTTCTTGCTGCATGATTTTTTTGTGCATGTCTTATTCCTCTGTAGTCTCGTCATACCTGTGGATTTTTTGTAATATTCTAACTGAATAAGCAATTTGTTTAGCTTTGAGGATCAAAGCATATGGCTGATGGCTGGCTGTCAGGGTAGCTCACCATTATGTGGGCTGCTCCATGCATATTAATAGCAAGGCAGAAGCAAAGACTCAGCTCAGTCAGAAGAAACTACACACATCAAAAAAAAGTGCTGCATCACCTCGGTTCCAGGATCGCCTGACCACTGACGCTGATTGTCGATATAGCATCACAAACACAGTCCCTTTGACTGTTCCTAGATGTCACTAAACCTGCCCAAAGCTTTACACAACCATGTATGAGCAGGGCCTATTAGACGGAGAGCATTCGACAGCCGATCAGGTCCAGTCATTCCACCATGAAGGAGGTACACTGCACGTGTTGTCTGTAGTTCTGCCATGCCTAGAAGGTCAATACCGCCGTTTGATCGTATCCGCATTGTTACGTTGTGTCAGCAAGGGCTCTCATCATGGAAAAGCTTTCAGATGTCTCTGAGTGAACCAAAGCGATGTTGTTCGGACATGGAGGAGGTACAGAGATACAGCAACTGTCGACAACATGCCTCGCTCAGGCTCAGGCCCAAGGGCCATGACGGCAGTGGATGACCGCTACTTACGAATTTCAGCTCGGAGGAACCGTGAAATCAATGCCATCATGCTGAATAATGTGTTTCATGACGCCAAAGGACGTCTTGTTTCGGGTACGCAATAGGCTGCATGATGTGCACCTTCAGTCCCGACGTCCATCTTTGTAATCTCGACACCATGCAGCACGGTAAAGATGGGCCCAACAACATGCTGAATGGACCCGTCACAATTGGCATCACGTTCTCTTCACAGATGAGTGTCGCATATGCCTTCAACAAGACAATCGTTGGGGAGACGTGTTTGGAGGCAGTCTGGTCAGGCCGAACGTCTTAGACACACTGTCCAGTGAGTGCAGCAAGTGGTGGTTCCCTGATGTCTTGGGGTGGCATGATGTGGGGCTGACATACGCCACTAGTGGTCATGGAAGGCGCCGAAACTGCTCTACAATACATTGATGACATCCTCCTACCCATAGTGCAACCATATCAGAAGAATTTCTGGGAAGCATTCTTCTTCATGGACGACAATTCTTGCCCGCATCTAGTGAATGTGTTCCTTCATGATAACGTCAACGCTCCCCTAGAGTGGCCAGCATGTTCTCCACACATGAACCCCATTGAACATGCCTGGGATACATTGAAAAGAGCTGTTTTTGCACGAGATGACTCACCAACTAATCTGAGAGATCTACGCCGAATCGCCGTCGAGGAGTAGGACAATCTGGACCAACAGTGGATATTATGCCACGACGGATACAGGCATGCATCAATGCAAGAGGATATGCTACTCGGTATTAGCGGTGCTGGTTTATGCTGCAATTTGGACCACAACTTCTGAAAGGCTCACTGTATGATTGTACAACTGACAATGTGTGGTTTTCATGAGCAATAAAGAGAGCTGAAACGTTGTATGCATATATCTCTGAACCATTTGTACGTCAAGTTGCAGGACCTCTTCGCACCAAGGTGATTGGTTGGTTCCTTAGTTTAGGGGCTGCGACAACGAGATCATGTAGCCCCGTGTACTTTGGGTGTGTGTAGAATTTGTCTGATAACCGATGTTAATTGTGATGGCTGTATTAGTGTGGGTTATCTGTGATACAGGTAGATGGCCTGCAGACGATTAATTTTTTCAAGTAGTTCCTACTTTTGCTACTAAATACTACCGTCCACGACACCTAGCTGCGGACGTGGCTACTAAATGCCATCGCAGTCAGCACCTGGCGGCAAACGTTGGAACTAATATAGCGTTATGAAACTAATTTACAAAATTTAGCTTCCACTAGTGTAGTTAGTAGAAGGTTCTTTTTCATGCCATAAATCTATGACATGGGACCGCCGGCTTTACTTCCCCTCCAAAGGAAGGCATACTGAGGGATTTTTAATGCTCTTAAAAAATCAGACGACTTCGGCCGGGTTTGAACCCGCGATCTTGGGCATAGAAGCTCAGCATGCTACCAACTAGGCCACCAAAGCCTCTCGCACCAAGGTGATGCAATACTCTTTTTGATGTGTTTATATACAATCACCTTATGAGAAGAGTTTTTCTCAAATACTTTTTCAGTGACTTTAATAAAGAGTACTAAAATTTTCAATGCCTTGTCCCAATTAATTGAGGTGGCCGAAGCCAACATGGCTCACTTTAGTTTTGGCCAGGGATTTAAGGCGCTTTCTGATGCCACAAGTTATTTCGGGTAAAAATACTATCCTGACATCATCAGCATTCAAACCGTGGCCAAGCAGTTAAGCCACTGTGCTCCCCACTTTATGAATAGAGCACTAACATCTACATTTTTCCCCCATGTAAACATGACTTGTTTGTTATTATTATTATAGCTTGCCACGGTGGGTGAGTGGATAGCGTATCAGTCTACTAACCCCAAGATTGCAGGTTCACTCCTGGCCGTGGTAAGTGATTTTTGAAAGGCGGCAAAAATACGACACGCATGTCATACATGTTGGCATGTTAAAGAACCCATTTGAATTCAGTAGGCCGTGTTCATAATGGCAAAATTAATCTCGGGAGTTTCCGCCAACACAAAGTTCCTCATTTCTCTACTAGAAAGCGCTATAGTGTTCAAGGAGCTTAGATATCTAACCTCCTTGACTTTCATAGTGATTCAAGGAACAACGAAATTCGACATGCAAGCTACCCTCTGGGTGTCAAATTACAAAGCTTGCACCCGGCACCCGAGGCCATACAATATTATTATTAGTCTTGAATTTCATCACCAACTTGTGAATCTCAACGGCACCTCGCTATCCCAGAAGACAGCCCTAGTGTGTTCAGAAGATGAATTTACTTACCATGCACAAGATCATGCAATATGGCGCACCCGCTTACCATCCTCCTCTCCCTCTTCCAGCTGAAGGTCTCCACGCTGACGATCTTTATCGTACTCCGCATTATACTCGTAGGGATTGTGGAGCTGTCGAGGAATCTCCTTGTCCTCTTCTGCACCGACATGATTATCCTCGTGTTTTCTGGAAATTCAAGATTATAAATTAATACAAAGAAGTACAATCAACATCTTGACCTGATACTTATAATGTGGCCATCTAACAGACGAACATCCGAAGGTTGCAGTTCTTAATACAGTTAAAAGGTGAGATGGAAGACAAGTACGGTAATATAATAAAATCCTAGACACAAAGGATGACAGGGACATGACATCGTCAAGGAGCAAGTGCACCTGCAAACAACTCAGTGCTTGGCTTCAGGCTGTCCCCACTAAGTGACCAGGTTAGCTCGCCCTTACAATATTACAACCAAGTAGGCTGAGAAATATAGTGGCATGTATAGATATGAAATTTAAAGTCCCACAAGGCGGCTTCGGTGGCTTAGTTGGTAGCATGCTGAGCTTCTATGCCCAAGGTCGCAGGTTCAAACCCGGCCGAAGTCGTCGGCTTTTTTAATAGCTTTAAAAATCCCTCAGTATGCCTTCCATCGGAGGGGAAGTAAAGCCGGCGGTCCCATGTCATAGATTAGTGGCATGAAACAACCTTCCACTAACTAAACATGTGTGAAGCCAACATTTGTAGGTTACAATTGATAACGCTTTATTAGTTCCAACGTTCGCCACCAGGTGCTGACTGCGATGCCATCTAGTAGCCAAGTACACAAGCTAGGTGTCGTGGACGGTAGCATTTGGTAGCAAAAGTTGGAACTATAGTACTTGAAATTACTGTCTGCAGTCCTTACTTGAAATAAAACTGATAACACACACTAATACAGCCATCACAATTAACACCGGTAGTCAGACAGATTCTACACACACCCAAAGTATACGAGGCTACATAACCGCGTTGTCGCAGCCCCTTAACTAAGGAACCAACCAACCAAAGTCGCACTAATCCAAACTAATTGGGACCAAACCCTGTTCGGATTAGTGAAAATTCGTATTAAGTGGATTTTCAACAAATACGACAACATATTGACTTTAAGGCTCGACAACCAATTACACTGCACTGTAATATTTTTATAAGCACTGTTGGCGTCACCTAGCTCAAGAAGATCACTGACTTCACTTCTAAGTGTCGATTTGCTTTTCTGTTTGTTTTGTCGTTAACGTAAAATAAATTGCATTCCAAGTTCGTTATGCTCATTTTTCGTAGATCTAGGCCTTAGAATTTTCAGTTTGTGTGCATAAGATAGCCGACAGATTCACTGTTAACTCCTGTAGCATTTATTTCATGTTTTCCTGTGCTAATAAATTTATGTTTTTTACTTGGAAAAAATAGTTAAAACTTAATCCTTTTTTTTTTCCTGTTTTGAAATTCAAAACAAATTTGGTAGATATTTTTTCCTAGCCCTATTCGGATTAGGCGGATTTTTGGATTAGCGGGGTACGGATTGGTGGGACTCTACTGTATTGGAAGCCATTTATCAGTGTTACCTAGTACTATTAAAGAAAGATTTCTAGTCCAGCAAAACAATTTTTTTGTACATAAAAGAGTGTTATTTTATGATAAACATCTTATGAAATATTTCTATTCAGGTTAGGGTATTGAACCATTATTGATTTGCCGATGAATAAGTCTTCATGATTTTTATTATTATTATTACTGATGCCCAGGCAGAACATGTTGGAGATTGACAAAGGGGAGTCAGGTAGTGTGTCGCAACGATTACAACAGAAGCAGCTTGGTAGTTATTCCTGAAGATGACAGGCAAAGCCGAGTTCAAGGACAAATTCTGTACGAACCCGCACTTCAATCGGCGTCATTATGGGAGTGCCAGAAGTGAAGTTCCAACCGATCCACGATTGAATCAGCAAATCAGGAGAGAGGACAACAAAGCCACGCGGTGGATCGCGTACCTTAGAAAAAGGCACTAAAACGCGCGTCTGAAGAACCGCCGATACAATATAATTCCGCATAAGTCCGTTGAGACGTTTGGATGAAAAGAAGAAGATTGATACTAGTCCCAAGTCTGTGAAGTGAAAACTACAGATTATTTTCACAAATTGCCCCCACCCTACCCCATTCTGTCAGTTTCTAATAAATTGATCGGTGATGAGCAGTTTGAGACACAACTTTATTGAGCTCTGGTGAGCAACGTTCACGCCAGTTTGCGTCACGATTTATCAAGCTCTAGTGAGCGTACTTCACGTCTGTTTGACAAACATTTTATTTTGTGCTCAAGGGAGCAGAGTTCACGCTTAGCGGAGAGAGATCTCTAGTCGAGATAAGCGCTACGTGATAGACATATTTGTGACTTGTTAGAAGCCAGTTACGTGGTGATTGATGAGTGTAATTTTATGTAAATTTTTGTGTTATATTTTGAGTGATGTATTGTGCGTGTGATAAGCAAATGCTGAGATAGGGCCAGTTCTACGTTGAGTAATCGCCTAGGACATTTATTGTGAGTGAAAGTCAGTAGCTCATAGCGATTCTAGCTAGGCAAACTAATAACTTTGAACATTTCTTTCCAAGCTACGCCAAGATGTCTGCTGAAAGGTCGTGTGATGGAATGAAGTGCATCGCCTCTACCAATACGTCGACGATGGACGAGTAGATTTCCCGTAGGGAAATGCTGTGGGATGGAGGTTAAGTTCTACAAGCTGCAAAGGTGATGTACAAACCATTGATTTACTCAATATGTAGTTAGATTAGACGCGGGAACGTTGTAAATATTTTATTCATTGTTTTCCTTGTATTTAGATTTTGTGTGCCGACACTATTATATTTAAATGTACGTTGGCACGTGGCCAAAGTGTTTGTTTGTGTATTATTTTTCTTATGAGTCATATTTAGTGTACACGGCGTGTGTATTTGATTTTATCCATGCGAATGCGAAAATCGTCACGGTCGATAAGTGGTGCTTTATTAAAGTTCATTTTTTTTGTAGGAAAAGGGGGTAAATGTTGTAAGATGTTTTGCAAACAGGTTTTATTCATACTAGGGTTGCCGAGCGCAACAAATTAAGATGTCAGTAGAACACCTTAGTTCTATTTTTTTTTAGTTTTTTTTTTTTAGTCCTTTTCAGGTTCTTTAGTCACGGACTAGATTCGGAGCGCGAGTTGGTGGAAAATATTTTATTGTCTTTTATTTCAGGTTTCTGTCAAACCCATACGTGTGATTCTGGTGTGTGTTTTGTGTCAGGTGTGTGTATTGATTCTTCGTGTTGAGGGGTAGAATGTGCTACTGCCCTCAAATATTGTGGCTGTATTTTTTTTTATGGAAAGGCAGAGCACTCTCAGAGGCTACTGTACCTTGTCCAGTGCTGCTTCTTGGATTTCCTTGGGAAATGCTGAGATGTTTTATTCTGACACACACACGTATATTATGTGCTTTTGGGAGCACACTTCTTGTGACTCGAACCAGTGCCATGGCAGGTCGAGGTTATTGACACGTGGGTTGACAGATGTGCGGATTCCACTTAGCGCCCGTCTATGTCCGGTGATTCATTCTTTTAGGCAGTCCAGCTGACCGACTGACCCCTGTAAGCTATCAGTAGCAAACCTTTTCTTTTGATGGTCATTGGACCATAATTAATTGGGAGTTCGCCATGTCCGTTACGGATTACCGCATATCGTATGAATGAAATATTGTTTTATGATGTAAATGTTGGCTTTGAGCCTAGTGATTTCTATGACTCATTTCAGTGTTAGATTTGTGTGTTGTGACACCATTGGGTGTACTTGTGTATTTTCTTGTAAAAATGGCAAGCGGCCATATGTGTTATTTTTCTAGTTTGGTCACGTGTTAATTTACTTGTGTTGATTTTGAAAAGTCCTAGTTTTAGGCGTTAATGTTGTTTTGCTATGGCAGTTCTTTGATTCCAATTTCATGCGGAAATTATTTGTTGTTTATTTAGTGTAGGAAGTGTCGGATTAATTTAATTAGTGTTTAATTGGTTCCCCGTGTCTGTCTGTCTGTCCCCTGAAGGTTTACTGGATGGTAACGAATCTCGCATTAATTTGTACACATCGTAATGCATGTAGAACAGCCGCACACGCACATTGTCATTGTTGTAATTTGGGACACTTGATCTCTCCTGAGATCAGGCCTAATTTGGCATTTTATTAATTCAAGTGGGAGTCATTTGGGAGACCTTGTTTGTTTTATTTTGTTATAAATAGTGTAAATAGTTGATTTGTTGTTAAATTCATTTATTTTAACCCTGGTATTCACTTTTTCCTGCATGTTATTTTGTTATATGTTACCCTGCATGTTATAAGAAGCGCTTAACAACAACTTGACGAAATGGACTGTTACACCCCCCGAAACTGAGTCTCATATGCTTCTTTGCAAGGGTTCATATATCAAAAATGGCTGTCCAAGTGGGGATTGTTGTTGTTGCTTTGTTGACCTCATACTTATTTCGCTGAGAAATGATGCCAGGTCAGCAGGACAAGAGTAAATTCAGTAAATTGAGGCGAAGTTGTACCGCCATGTGTATTAGTAAAGTTAGAAATGTTGAACAAGGTTAGAAGTTGATATTGTATTTGTGTTTAACTTGTTCTGGCGCCCGGCTTAAAATTAGAAAATTTGCATATTTAGTGAACTCAGTCAAAAGCAGGAAGGTGTTGCCTTACTTTACATTTAATTAACTTCGGTTAATTAAAGTGTTGTTCGTACATTCTGTTAGTTACGAATTTAAAAGCAGATCACAAGGGAGTTATTTTGTTGTTTGGAAATAAGAGTCATTATTCAGTAAGATTTAGATTACTGAAAATTTATTTAAATTAGAATCAATGTAATTTAAATATCAAGACGTGTGTGTGTACGACTGAAATCCCATTGCATGACCCTATCTTCTCAGAATATATATGTGTGTTTTGCGATGGCTAGCATCGAGGAGATTAAAGCGTTGATGGAGCAGATGTCCGCACAGTTGACTGTGCAATTGTCGGCAAAGACGGAAGAACAGTTAAAAAGTATGAGTGAACAGAATGATAAACAATCTCACGAGTTGCGTGAACATAGCGATAAACAATTACACGAGTTGCGTGAACACAGTGATAAACAATTACAGGACATGAACAGTAACATTACGGCGCAATTACAAATCCAGAAATTAGATATTGATAAACAATTACAGGACGTGAACAGTAACATTACGGTCCAATTGCAAATCCAGAAATTGGATACCGACAAACAATTACACGAGTTGCGAGAGCATAACGATAAACAGTTAGTCGAAATAAACCATAAGTTATCAGAGCAGGCAACATTACAAACAGTTCAGTTAGAGAAGATCACCCTTAAAATAAACCAGAGTACTAAAGTAGAATTAGAGAAACTGGCAGGAGAGGTGGCAGAAAATAATTCGAGGCAATTAGGAGAAATTAAGAAGCTAGAATCTAAATTCGACGATAAACTAGTACAGTTAGATGGAATGGTAGCCGCCAAATTGAAACAAATTGAGACAGCATGCGTAAACAATATGGCAGGGATCAAAAGCACACAGGATGAATTACAGGGGCAATTCAATAGACTAGAGGCGAAGAACGTAAACATACAGGAGCAGATTAATTCAGTCGACAATACTGTGTTAGGATTGATAAAGGAACTTGACAAGCTGGAGATAAAAACGGAGAAAGAACGGATGCACTTGCGCGTAAACCTGGAAGACCATTTAACTAAAAATCAAGAGCAATTACGAGAAGAAATGGAAGAACAGTTAATTAAGAATCAGAAAGAAATGGAAGAACAGTTAAATAAGAATCAGAAAGAAACGGGAGAACAATCAATTAAAAATCAGAAGCAGATACAAGAGATAGGAGAACAATTAATTAAAACTCAGCAGTTGATACAAGAGCAAATAGGGGAGCAGCTTGAGAAGAATCAGGAGAGCAATGAAGAAAAAATTAATAATTTAAAGAGTAGGATCCGGAAAGATTGGGAACAGCAGGTGAATGAGACTAAAGGAGATAGGCTGAATATATTAAAGCGGCTAGGCGAGAATAACTCTAGAATGCAGGCTCTGGAGGAAAGTATAAAGTCCAAGCTCCAAGAACACGCAGACCTCATCGTTAAGAACGAGATAAGATCTTTAGAGAATGCCACTTTATTCTCTTCAGAAAATGTAGTAGGGAAACATGGAGTTATGCCGGAACATTTAGCACAATTTGTGTTTAAATATATAATGGCTCAACGGACAATACATATTTTTCTTTTGAAAATTATATATTCAATGCCAAGGTAAGGTTATAATTGCTTTGGAGTGGAGTTTCGACTCCCATAGTGCATTGGCTTTGCTCGTGACGTGGATACACATGTATCAAATATGTCTTGCAAAGGCCTTCCCAGTGTGTACTAGACAGTGTCTTGGTGAGGTGTGCTTTAACCAACTGAAGAGCCCAATTGCACACCGGGGCGAAACACTGTCATTTTGTCGAGTTATGCCGGAACATTTAGCACAATTTGTGTTTAAATATATAATGGCTCAATGGACAATACATATTTTTCTTTTGAAAATTATATATTCAATGCCAAGGTAAGGTTATAATTGCTTTGGAGTGGAGTTTCGACTCCCATAGTGCATTGGCTTTGCTCGTGACGTGGATACACATGTATCAAATACGTCTTGCAATGGCCTTCCCAGTGTGTACTAGACAGTGTCTTGGTGAGGTGTGCTTTAACCAACTGAAGAGCCCAATTGCACACCGGGGCGAAACACTGTCATTTTGTTGAGTTATGCCGGAACATTTAGCACAATTTGTGTTTAAATATATAATGGCTCAACGGACAATACATATTTTTCTTTTGAAAATTATATATAGAAACATGGAAGTATTGGAAGTCCGGAGGGCTCGAAGCTAGCTGAGGATACGAGCCGAGGTCAGAGTCCAATGATAACGTGCGACATATTCCAAAATTACAGAGGGGAGACATCAACTCCGCAACCTGGTTTGGCACCTGCCCAAGTCATACAAGTAATTAGGGGAAACGACTTTAAACCCGACAAATTCAGGGAGAATTCAGGATCTACTCCAAAAGCCTTTTTGCGCCAGCTGGATGATTACTTTAATGACCAACACGTCAGTCCCGCAAAACAGCTTCGACTGGTGGAGAAATTTTTAGAGGGCCCAAGTTTAAACTGGTTTCAAAGCTTCAAGTATACGTTTAATGACATGGCCCAGTTCAAAGAGGCATTTTTGAGGAAGTTTTGGAGTCCTTCACTGCAGCAGGGGTTGAGGATGGATTTATATACCAGGAAATACCATAGCACACACCCTACAAGGTTTTCTGAGTTCTTTAGCCAACAGCTAGTTAAATTCCGGGATTTTGACGAGCCTCCTTCAGAAGAAAACATGGTTTTAACTATCGGCAAGCAGCTTCCGATGAACATTCAGCAATTTTTAGTGGCAGGAAACATCAAAACCGCAGTTCAGGCCGAGGAGATACTCCGCCACTTGGATGAGACGAGTATGGTCAGTCCGCAGACCGGGAGACGGAATATGGAGTGCGTAAACACTGCAGAAGTAGTTCAAGGGCATCAAAACGGTCACAATCAGAATAATCAGACGAAGACACAGTCCACCAGCACACAATTTACGCCCAGACGGCAGGAGTTTGACGGTCGAAACCAATGTAATAATAACAATAGGAACTTCCAAAATCGCCGTGATAATTATAATAATAATCAGAAAAACAATCACAATCAGAGGACGTACCAGCGAGAATATACCAACTGGAGGGGAAACCAAAGGCAGGGTAGACCTTACCAAAGGAACGGGGACGGCAGATGGAATAATCAGAGGAATTATCGGCAAGATAACCAGGGAGATTATCGTAATGACTGGAACGAGCGGTACGCTGAGTCACAAAAATACTTGGACGAATTAAAAGCAGAAGAAACAGAGAAAGAGAAGTGGGGGCGCGCGATGGCAAATAGACAAAGTCCAGATAATCACCAGGAAGCGGGGGCGGAAAGTTTATTACGTCAGCAGGAGAGACGCGATGACAACCGGGAAAACTCAACGAATGGGTCGCAGGATAAAAAAAACCACTATTAAATCAAAACCAGATAGCCTGAGAACGGAGGAAACCAGGGAACGGGAGGAGTTGATTGTTGCGAATATTGAAGAGTGGGTAGCATTTCCGGACGATTGCCTGGAGGAAGTGGTGAAGGACCGAGAGAATGTAATCAGACAGTTACCAATTATTTATGCTCATATTGGAGGTCTTAGAGTGAGGTGCCTTATCGATACGGGTAGCCAGGTGAGCTTAGTCACGGAAGCATTGTTGAAAGACATTGGAACTAAACAGACCATTCCAATTATGTCTGTACCATTAATAAAAGTCCGAGGGGTCATTCCTGACAAGACCATAGTTTGCAAGCACCAAGCATATTTAGATCTGGAGATATTAAACCACACATTTTCACAAACTTTCATCGTGATACCAAAGATGAATTATAATGTTATTCTGGGAGCAAACTTCATTTGTGATTTTCACGCTATAATTGACTTACATAATAATACTGTGAGCTTTAAACAAGTTGAGGGATTGAGTCACGTTGGTCTGAACATGGAAGAAAGTCCACTAGAGAGAGAGGCGTATACTTGGGTCATTGAAGGATGCACTAATGAGGCGATCGAAGATAAGAACTCGACGGAGGGACGAGTAAGCCAGACAGCAGTTGTTGAAATTGACGGTCAAGATATTTCGCAGGAACTTTGGATACATTTGGCGGAGGAAGAAATTAGCGGGTCCAAATTTGAAATTTTACTTCAGGAGCGACTTAAGGAGGCAATAGTAGGGGAACCTGACAGAAGCAAATTAGAAGAGATTTTGAGACATCATAAGGGAGTTTTCGACACGATTCCTGGAAAAGTATTAAATTTTCAGTATGCCATGCAAATCACCGATTGGACCCCATTTAAGAGTAAATTGTACCCGATCCCAGAGAAACATTTTGCTCAGGTCAAGGACATTATTACTAACCTATTAGATTCTGGTATGATTAGAAAAGCAGCAACCCCATATTTAAATGCAATACTGGCTGTGGCCAAGCCAAATGGATCAATCAGATTATGCCTAGACGCACGGGTTTTAAATAGCAAACTGTTAGTCGAGCACGACCAAGCACCAAGGATCAAGGATGTATTGAAGGGCTTCCGTGGAAAGAAGATATATTCTAGCGTCGATTTAACGAATAGTTTCCACCATCTGGAACTTGAGGAAAAATCCCAGTTATTGACGGGGTTTTTATTTGATAACCAAAGCTATATCTGGTCTCGCATGCCCTTTGGTGTAAAAACAGCAGGATGTGCATTGATAAGAGCACTAGACAGGAATCTAACTGAAGAGGTCAAGAGCTTCACTACAAAATATGTTGATGACATACTCATAGCATCGGAAACAATGGAGGAACATTTGGAAAACCTAAACAAACTTTTGGATAATTTGAGAACCATGAATTTCAAAATTAATTTGAAGAAATCGCACTTTTGCCAGAGCGAGATTCTGTATTTGGGTCATATAATTGATGTTGAAGGCGTGAGACCGAATCTGGCGAAAATAGACGCAATTAAGAAATTCCCTACACCAACTAATGTGAAACATGTTAGATCATTTTTGGGAGTGACAGGTTTCTTTAAGGAGAATTGTCCTGGGTACACGGAAACAGTAGCACCGATGCAAGAGATGCAAAGAAATCAAATCAATGGTCATGGAATGAGGAGTGCGACAGGTACTTTAGAGCCACGAAAGACCTACTGGAGAATTGTGTGAAATTAGGGTACCCAGACTTCGCGAAGAAATTTGTAATTCAGGCAGACGCTTCATTGATTGGGATCGGCGCCATGCTTTACCAAGAGGACGCTGATGAACCCAAGAATCTATCATATTTGGCATTTACTAGTCGTAAACTTAGGAAGCACGAGAGGAACTACACTGTTACAGAACTTGAGTTGTTAGCGATTTTGTACTCACTTCAACAATGGCGCAAGATGATCTTCGGGTACTCCATTGTTGTCAGAACTGACCACCATGCACTGACCTTCTTATTCAAAACAACAATGGCAAGCGAAAGAGTTACGCGTTGGTCCATTTATATACAGCAGTTCGATATCACCATAGAACACTGCCCTGGAAGGATGAACATCATACCAGATGCTTTAAGCAGGAATCCTGAAGATGAGAACGAGACAGCAGTAGATGTACAACACATAGCATTAACCCCTAAGGCTCGCAAATTTTTGGACAAATTGAAAGAAATTCAGAAGGAACAAGAAAAGGACCCATGCATGATGATGATCAAATTTTACAAGAAGGAACTACAGCCAGATTCACCTGAATATCGAGAAGCCCGTGCCAAGGAAGCGAAATTCCACTACCTCAATAATCTTCTTCATAAGTTCGTGGATGATGATCACACCAAACTTCGAATTCTAGTTCCAGCATCGTTACAGAGAGGATTGACGTGGCATGTTCATGAAAGCTTAGCACATATCGGCACTGACAAAACAGAGGCAACAATAGGGGAAACTTTTACTTGGCCAAAGATGTGATATACCATTGTTGAAGTAATTAGAACTTGTGACGCGTGTCAGCGTACTAAGCCCAATAATTTCATACTGAAACAGCTTCCAAAAACTTTATTACCACAGAAACCGTGCGAGCTGGTCGCTATTGATTGTTTTGGTCCACTAGTTAAGGGAAAACGAGGATGCCGACACCTTCCTGTATGTGTCGATGTATTTTCCAAGATGGTGGTGTTATGTCCAATCCAGAAGACGACATCAAAGCAAGTCCTCAGCAGAATCCAGAACAAAGTCATTCCGACGCTTGGGAAGCCGGAATTCATCTTATCGGACCATGGGACATATTTTACAAGCAATGTTTTTAGACAAGGTCTAGAGAGCTTAGGAATAAAGCATGTTCTATCGAGCATTCGCCATCCTTGTGGAAATCCGAGCGAGAGAACGATTCGCTGTGTTGCCAAGTATTACCGCGTCATGATTCCAAATGATCAAAATAAGTGGGTCGACAGAGTAGGAGGTATTGAGATGTGCATGAATACTATGAAGCACGAGTCGACAGGTCAAGTCCCACTAGTTGTACACCACAACAGGATGTCTGAAAGATCTTGGGATAAGATTATTCCATGCCCAAGGGACCCGTTATTAGCACATGAGCTGCGAATTCAGCGAACCAGAGGACACATGAGGAGCCAAGCGGACCGAAGACTGAGGAGATACAGAGGGAAGAAATTTCATCGTGAACTACTGGAACAGGAACTAGTGCTTGTTCGGAGACCACCGATATCAGATCCTAAGAACAAAGTTTTTGCCAAGTTCTGTCCAAAATTTATCGGCCCGTTCCATATTATCAAAAATTTGGGTAATAATGCTTACCGACTTGAAGAATTGAGCACTGGCACTAAATCTGTTTTCAATAGCGCTAATCTCAAGCCGTATTACAGAAGGGAACCATCTGATGAGTAATCAGGACAAGGGATGCAGAATCATATTGCAAAAATTTAATTTGAGAACCCACACTCAAATGTACGTGGCTACGTGGTACTTGGGAGAGCGAGCTTTGTTTGTAAACAAGACAGCCGGTCCGGCAGGAGTTGTGATTGTGTGAGTGAGAGGGGGAAGGTCTGGCGGGACGTGTGAATAACATTGCAGCGAGGAGCGCGCACACTAATTGGGACAGTGGAATGTACACTCAGGCCGACGAGTGAGGCACTTAAGAGATGTTATCTATACTACTGTGGATATTGTTTTTAAAATCCAAATCAATCACTTGCTTCGAATTTCAAAACCTTGCTGAGGATAAATGAACCCTTATTGATTTGCCGATCAATAAGTCTTCATGATTTTTATTATTATTATTACTGATGCCCAGGCAGAACATGTTGGAGATTGACAAAGGGGAGTCAGGTAGTGTGTCGCAACGATTACAACAGAAGCAGCTTGGTAGTTATTTCTGAAGATGACCGGCAAAGCCGAGTTCAAGGACAATTCTGTACGAACGCGCACCTCAATCGGCGTCATTATGGGAGTGCCAGAAGTGAAGTTCCAACCGATCCACGATTGAATCAGCAAATCAGGAGAGAGGACGCCAAAGCCACGCGGTGGATCGCGTACCTTAGAAAGAGGCGCTAAAACGCGTGTCTGAAGAACCGCCGATACGATATAATTCCGCATAAGTTCGTTGAGACGTTTGGATGAAAAGAAGAAGATTGATACTAGTCCCAAGTCTGTGAAGTGAAAACTACAGATTATTTTCACAAATTGCCCCCACCCTACCCCATTCTGTCAGTTTCTAATAAATTGATCGGTGATGAGCAGTTTGAGACACAACTTTATTGAGCTCTGGTGAGCAACGTTCACGCCAGTTTGCGTCACGATTTATCAAGCTCTAGTGAGCGTACTTCACGTCTGTTTGACAAACATTTTATTTTGTGCTCAAGGGAGCAGAGTTCACGCTTAGCGGAGAGAGATCTCTAGTCGAGATAAGCGCTACGTGATAGACATATTTGTGACTTGTTAGAAGCCAGTTACGTGGTGATTGATGAGTGTAATTTTATGTAAATTTTTGTGTTATATTTTGAGTGATGTATTGTGCGTGTGATAAGCAAATGCTGAGATAGGGCCAGTTCTACGTTGAGTAATCGCCTAGGACATTTATTGTGAGTGAAAGTCAGTAGCTCATAGCGATTCTAGCTAGGCAAACTAATAACTTTGAACATTTCTTTCCAAGCTACGCCAAGATGTCTGCTGAAAGGTCGTGTGATGGAATGAAGTGCATCGCCTCTACCAATACGTCGACGATGGACGAGTAGATTTCCCGTAGGGAAATGCTGTGGGATGGAGGTTAAGTTCTACAAGCTGCAAAGGTGATGTACAAACCATTGATTTACTCAATATGTAGTTAGATTAGATGCGGGAACGTTGTAAATATTTTATTCATTGTTTTCCTTGTATTTAGATTTTGTGTGCCGACACTATTATATTTAAATGTACGTTGGCACGTGGCCAAAGTGTTTGTTTGTGTATTATTTTTCTTATGAGTCATATTTAGTGTACACGGCGTGTGTATTTGATTTTATCCATGCGAATGCGAAAATCGTCACGGTCGATAAGTGGTGCTTTATTAAAGTTCATTTTTTTTGTAGGAAAAGGGGGTAAATGTTGTAAGATGTTTTGCAAACAGGTTTTATTCATACTAGGGTTGCCGAGCGCAACAAATTAAGATGTCAGTAGAACACCTTAGTTCTATTTTTTTTTTGTTTTTTTTTTTAGTCCTTTTCAGGTTCTTTAGTCACGGACTAGATTGGGAGCGCGAGTTGGTGGAAAATATTTTATTGTCTTTTATTTCAGGTTTCTGTCAAACCCATACGTGTGATTCTGGTGTGTGTTTTGTGTCAGGTGTGTGTATTGATTCTTCGTGTTGAGGGGTAGAATGTGCTACCGCCCTCAAATATTGTGGTTGTATTTTTTTTTATGGAAAGGCAGAGCACTCTCAGAGGCTACTGTACCTTGTCCAGTGCTGCTTCTTGGATTTCCTTGGGAAATGCTGAGATATTTTATTCTGACACACACACGTATATTATGTGCTTTTGGGAGCACACTTCTTCGAGACTCGAACCAGTGCCATGGCAGGTCGAGGTTATTGACACGTGGGTTGACAGATGTGCGGATTCCACTTAGCGCCCGTCTATGTCTGGTGATTCATTCTTTTAGGCAGTCCAGCTGACCGACTGACCCCTGTAAGCTATCAGTAGCAAACCTGTTCCTTTGATGGTCATTGGACCATACCGTATTTACTCGAATACGACCCGCCCCTGAATAAGACCCCCACCCTGATTTTGAAGAACAAAATTTAAAAAAAAAAATTTTTTTTACTCAAAACTATTTACAATCTTTACTAAATAAACAAAATAGCATTTCTACAAAATAGTTTCCAACAGTTCTGAAGTCGTCCTAAAATAACACACAGAAACAATTAAAAATACAAATAAAAGACACAAACACTTCATTCATCGTCATCAGAAGTACCAACTTCGGAACTTTTTTCACCATCACTTTCCCACAAAATGTCGTCATCACTGCCATTCATAGCATTGGAAATACTACATTTCTTGAAGCTCTTCCATATGAGATCTCCCGAGATACGATTCCATGCCGTCAAAATCCACGAACAGAGCAGCTGAACTTCCGGGCGCTGAATACGACCAGTTGGGGTCAGTGTGTGCTTATCGGCCGCCATCCACTCCGTATACAGCTGTTTCAAGGCTGCTTTGAACGGGCGGTTCACGCAGACATCCAGTGGCTGTAGCATAGACGTCATCCCACCCGGGATGATTGCTAGGTCGGTTTTCCCATCCTTAACGAATTTCTTCACAGCGTCTGTTGTATGGCCGCGGTAACACTCCAGAACAAGCAAGCTCTTTCGTCGTAATAAAGCACCAGGTCGATGTTGCCAGACACACTTTAACCAGTCTTCCACCAGTGAACTGTCCATCCAACCAGAGTCCTGAGTTCGAACGATAACACCAGCGGGTATATTTTTTGGAAGAGTCTTTCGCTTGAGAACAACGTACGGCGGAAGTTTGGTTCCGTCAGCGAGTATACACAACATTACCGTGCACCGTTGTTTCTCATTACCACCTGTTCTGATAGTCACACTTTTAGATCCGTTAACAATCACAGTACTGTCCAGTGGCATTTCAAAGTAGACTGGCGTCTGATCTGCATTACCAATTTGGGAAAGCAAATATGAATTTTCCTTCCGCAACTTAATTATGTGACGCTGAAAGGAAAGTAACTTTTCGAAATATGGATAACCCTCCAATTAATCTTCAAGTAACTTTTCTTCATAGGCACCAGGAAGACGCTGCGAAATTGAGGTACGCCTTCGTATGCTCAACCCATTTCTTTTATAAAAATTTTGAATCCATCCTCGGCTTGCTTTAAACCCTACCGTAGAAAGTTCCTTTGCGATCTGTAATGCCTTTGACACATTTCAGTCGAAACCCCATTTCCCAATTCCCGCCTTTCTGTTACGTATTTATAAATTTGATTTTCAATTTCCGGAAACTGTACATTCAGTCCGCGGAAAGCTCTACGAGCACCACTACTTGTTAGCAACACGTTTTTTTTTTTTTCTTTTTCCAATCTCGAATACATGACTCGTCAATATCATATTTCCTACCGGCGGCACGATTTCCAATAATTTCAGCTTCCCTCACAACTTTCAGCTTCTCACTCACAGTAAACGACCACAAAAGCTTCGTAGAACTCATGTTTACACTCGGAAAACGTGCGCGAGACTGTATGACGCCGCCTGCTTACGGAAAAACAAAGTGATAGCCGGAAGAAGGCTAGCACCATCTAGCGGATACTCGCAACACCCGATATCGCGTATGGCGGGCAATTTAAATCTTTAAAATCAGGATGACTCAAATAAGACCCGCACCCCAATTTTTCACGTCCGATTTTGTTTAAAAATGTGTGGGTGGTATTCGAGTATATACGGTAATTAATTGGGAGTTCGCCATGTCCGTTACGGATTACCGCATATCGTATGAATGAAATATTGTTTTATGATGTAAATGTTGGCTTTGAGCCTAGTGATTTCTATGACTCATTTCAGTGTTAGATTTGTCTGTTGTGACACCATTGGGTGTACTTGTGTATTTTCTTGTAAAAATGGCAAGCGGCCATATGTGTTATTTTTCTAGTTTGGTCACGTGTTAATATTCTTGTGTTGATTTTGAAAAGTCCTAGTTTTAGGCGTTAATGTTGTTTTGCTACGGCAGTTCTTTGATTCCAATTTCATGCGGAAATTATTTGTTGTTTATTTAGTGTAGGAAGTGTCGGATTAATTTAATTTGTGTTTAATTGGTTCCCCGTGTCTGTCTAGCTCTACACAATGCAGATTCGTCCCCTGAAGGTTTACTGGATGGTAACGAATCTCGCATTAATTTGTACACATCGTAACGCATGTAGAACAGCCGCACACGCACATTGTCATTGTTGTAATTTGGGACACTTGGTCCAGATATTTACGATCTCTCCTGAGATCAGGCCTAATTTGGCATTTTATTAATTCAAGTGGGAGTCATTTGGGAGACCTTGTTTGTTTTATTTTGTTATAAATAGTGTAAATAGTTGATTTGTTATTAAATTCATTTATTTTAACCCTGGTATTCACTTTTTCCTGCATGTTATTTTGTTATATGTTACCCTGCATGTTATAAGAAGTGCTTAACAACAACTTTACGAAATGGACTGTTACACCCCCCGAAACTGAGTCTCATATGCTTCTTTGCAAGGGTTCAGTATAAATACTTGTTTTCGTGCCGAATGTAATTGGGCTTAATTTGCGATGACTGACTGGAAATCTTTATTTAGTATAGATATGAAATTAACCATATCTGAAACAAATTGGTCCCCATTGACAAAATTAAATTCAAATCTAAATGGTATTAAATAAAACCAACAATAGTCAATAAATATACAGTATTATTTATTATTTGAATTGCAGCCAATTGCCACAGCAACAGAAAAGTTCCACATCAAATCCAAAGCAAGCTCCTCCCTTCTCGATAATGACACCACCTTTGCCTTACCCGGAAGCAACCTATAGGAAGAATATCATATTACACATTAAATTTTGAACATTGCCTGCTAGTTCTGTCATAAAAAAATCCTTGTAGCTTGTTTTGCACCCAGTAGCAGCTTTTCCGTGAAAGTTTTCTAGTAATATAATTCCCCCTGCGATGACATTTTCATCTTCTGAATCATAAGCGATTTCAGTGTGGATGTGCTTAATGTAGGTCTGAATTCTGTCTGATTTTTCCTAACAATACTGAAAATTCTTTCTGTGCGAGAGTTACTGTGAGGTACACTTAATATTGCAAAGACCACATTACTTAAGCCCAACAATGTTGCCCCAGTTTAAATCAATTCTAGGTCCTTGTAAAATATATTCAGGGAAAGTATCACACTGATAAACAGCAAATTCCTCTTCAAGTTTGTCATGTTCACTTTTCTTGACCAAACTTGGGAATCTTTGAACAAAATAATCAAGAGATGAATAAGAAACCTTCATTCTAAGAGATATATCGAGATGTTACACGATTGGCGCTAGTCTCAGCTGTTTGACGAGATTCCTATAGTTTCCATGGTAATACACTGAGAAAAATCGCGATTTACATAATTGATGTCACTTTCGGTCGATGGACGAGATTTCCATTGTCCTTGAGGTGGGCACGGAAACGCAATCACCGCCGCTTGCTGTACGTTTGACAAGAATCCATTTGTTCTTTACATTGAATGCGGGTAAATATCGCGACGTATCACAATCACTGCCGCTTTCGGCCGTTTTACGAGAATCACGATATCCTCTCGGTTAGTTATTGAGAACGCGATAATACGCAATTGGCGCCGCACCCAGCCATTCAACGATTGTCTGCCTGTCTATCTGTCCTGGCAGAATGGTGGAGGCAAGCTTGAGGTTGGGCATGGTTACAATTCACGAACAGTTAAGGTTATGAATGGTCGGCACCGTGATTCCCGCTGTCCCTATGATGTGGTTGGGAGTTCACGGTGGATCACAAGGAGAAATGAGTTTTGCAATGCTACGTTGACTGTCATTTCTAAGTGGTTTGACATACTTCTCGCTCACCATACGCTTTTAAGTAGGTATACAGTCATGGGAAAAATGACAAGTAGGTTTTGGAATGTTTCGTGAAGGGTGTCCAATCACCTTTGACAGGATTCCCGCAGTCCTCGTGGTCACAAGTTCGCTATTGGGCATGGGTTTTATAATTTTATGCAACTGGCGTCGATCTCGATCCGTTTCACGAAATTCCGCAGGCATGTCTTGTGGTCAGCCGGCCGTCTTGAGAATGTGAGTTTGGAGGATGAACGTTCAAAGTACAGTACGTAAAGAATATTACGCATTAGTTTGAGAGAATTGCATGAATAATACAAGAAGGCACATTTTCTTTCGAATTCGAATCACAAATTATACAATTATACTTTCCATGTTTTCGAGATAACTGGTTTGATTATCCGATGGAACTAAAGTTCGAAGGAAAAATCGACATAACGGAATTTCAAAATAACCATACTGGATGTCGCAATTTCGAGACGGATAGATTTTTAAAATATTATGTATTTCGAAGCTTTTAAACGATTTTTTTTTCAAATGCGCCATTTCGCAAGATTGCAACATTAAAAAAAATCGTGTTATTCCGGGCTTCAATTTGAGATAGTCTCCACATTTAGAAAGCCTCCGTGGCTTAGGCGGGAGCACGCCGGCCTCTCACCGCTGGGTCCGTGGTTCAAATCCCGGTCATTCCAAGTGAGATCTGTGCTGGACAAAACGGAGGCAGACAGGTTTTTCTCCGGGTATTCCGGTTTTCCCTGTCACAATTTCATTCCAGCAACACTCTCCACTATCATTTCATTTCATCTGTCATTCATTTAATCATTGCCCCAGAGGAGTGCGTCAGGCCTCGGCAGCCGGCACAGTTCATATCCTCGCCGCTAGATGGGGGCTTCATTCATTCCATTCCTGACCCTGTCGGAGACTGGAAGCAGGCTGTGGATTTTTTTTCCACATTTAGAGGTCAATAACAGAAATGAAAGGTTTCTATTGAGTTTCGGAAGTATTCATGAATAATCATCTCGTGGAACGTCAGGTTTCCTAATAATACAGAAAAATATTTCACACAAAACTATAAACCCCCTGGAAAAGTTTCAGTTCACTTCTAACCGAATTAGTCAAGATTCAGCCCCACCAACAGTTCAGGAAATTAGAAAAACAATTCAATCACTAAAAAATAACAAGGCCACAGGAGAAGATCAAATAACTGCAGAACTTTGGAAAAATGCCGGGGAAAATTTCATCAAAAAACTTCACGACATTATGCTGGACATCTGGCAAACTGAAAAAATACCAAAGGATTGGAGGATGGCAATAATACACCCCATACATAAAAAAGGAAGCAGGTCTGATCCAAACAATTATAAAGGTGTTTCCCTTCTTCAAGTCACATATAAAATTCTCTCAAAAATTCTACTCAACCGTGCAGAGAGTCAACTTGACCAAAGAATTGGTGAATACCAAGGTGGATTCAGAAAGGGGAGATCCTGTGCTGAGCAAATTCTGAACCTGAAGAATACTATATCATATTTTCGGAACACAACAAACAAAAATTATGTTATCACATTTGTCGATTTCAAAAGGGCCTATGAAAGTATAGATCGCATGTCACTTGTTAATGTTTTAACAGAATTTGGACTTGATAACAAAACAAGAAATATTATTAAAGATACACTAACTGAAACAAAGGCTAAAGTTAAATTTATGGGTGGTTGTAGTGATGAGTTTGAAATAAACACAGGTGTCCGTCAAGGGGATGGGCTCTCCCCTTTACTTTTCAATTGTGCTCTTGAGAAAGTTGTCAGAGAATGGAGGAAAGCAGGTGCACCATCTCACCGCCTGGGCCCAAAGATTAAGGGTATTGACTTAGATTGTCTAGCGTTTGCTGATGATTTAGCACTAATTGCCAAAAACGTCGCTGATGCACAGAAACAGCTTGTTATACTGGAGGAGCAAGCAGCCAAAATAGGACTAAAAATCTCCTATGAAAAAACTAAATTTATGACAAATATTAAGAATGGTCCACCTGAAATTGTCATTGGTATCAATAAGATTGCAAGAGTGAAAGAATTTAAATACTTAGGTGAATGGATCACTGAAAATGGCAATGAAAATAAATCTGTAGCATCACGAATTCAGAAAATGGAAATTGCTTTTCAACACACAAAGAATGTTTATAACAAAAAAAGCTTGTCCTGGAACAACAAAATTCGTCATTACTGTACAGTGATTAAACCTGAAGCTCTATATGCTTCAGAAATGCTCAGTTTACATCGTAAGACCTTAAAGGAAAAATTAGAGATTAAAGAAAGGAAAATCATGAGGAAAATCTTAGGGCCCAGAATTGTAAATGGCATACACTACCCCAAACCCAACTCTGAAATTTATAAAAGAGTTTCTAAATTAACTGATACAATGAGATTGCGACGAATTCAGTTTCTAAGCCATTTGGAAAGAATGAATCCTACCAGACTCACTTATCGAATCCACAAATTTCTGCAAATCAAACGCACAAGACCAAAATGGTATAAACAAGTAGAGAAAGACCTTAATGAATTGGGTTCACCAAATTTACAAGATAGAAATATGATTCGGAAAACTGTTCACACAAGGGGATTTGAGGAAGATGAGAAGAAACCACAGAGACGTACCTGGTCGGAGGAACAGAAATTACAGCCATCAGTGAAAATGAAGAACTATTGGGCAAGGAGGAAAGCTCAGGAAATGTTGATTCCGCGTGGTCCTAAGTGACCCATTCGCGAAGAAGAAGAAGAAGAAGAAGAAACCCTTCTTGATGCCGAAAATATACGGTGAACCAATGTATACCACTCTAGTTATCCTCGGTATGCATTTCCTTGAGGTCGGGCACGGGGAAATACAGCTTACGCAATCGGCGCCACTTGCATGAAACTTGCTCCATCGCAATCTGTGAGCCTAGCGGCGCGAGTTTAAATGATTAAACTGATCTCAACGAATTTTTTTACCTCCAACTATCCAGACATAAAAATTACCCGTTTGTAAAATTAGCTACTTTTTCGTTACTTTTCATTACCGGTAAAAACCCTGCATGTTTCCTTTTCTTTTTCATATAAATATATATTTTTTGTGATACTGTCACTTTTCCATAATAATTTCCCCTTGGGCCGTAATGCCATGACCGTAAGATGAAATCCGTAATAATAACGGACAATCCGTAACACTAGTGTCCAAACGTTAAGCATAATCACTAAACGAGGACACACCGCCTGATAGGAATTTCAGACGGATTGCTGAACAAATGGAAGCTGAATCACACACCATATGTCACACAACCTAAACCAGTGTCAGAAAGGTTCTGATAGTTTAGGTATGCCTTTGAAAACAACTAACAAAACTTGGCAATTTCTTCCACAACAAAATATGCTGTTAATAGGGTGTATGGTTACCCCTAATGGCCACACATGCTTCGCAGCGACGTGGCATGCTCTCTATCAGATGGTCCCAGAGCTCTTGTGGCAGTCGATCCCATTCCTCCGAAAGGACAATGCAAAGGTCTTCCCCTCCGAAGGAAGGCATAATGAAGGATTTTAATCCTCTTAAAAATCCGATGACTTCAGCCGGTCATGAACCCGCGATCTTCGGCATAGCAGTTCATCATGCTACCGACTACGCTACCGAAGCCATATAAATATATAAGGTGCGTTCAAAAAGTAACGAGCCGCAGGCATAATTACAAACACCAGTACCTGTATGTTAGAAGTATTGGCCCTGGCTGTTGAGGCACTTGTCCCACTGTGACACGAGGCGGTGAATGGCTGTCTCATAAAATTCCCTGGGCTGCGATGTGAACCAGTTCCGCAAGTAAAACTGGAGGTCGATGTCCGAGGTGAATCGTTGGCCCCGCAGAGCCCTTTTCAGGGAACCAAACATGGTGTAATCACAGGGAGTGGGGTCTGGACTGAATGGAGGGTGGCCGAGAACCTCCCATTTGAATTTCTGCAGGAGTGCCGCGACTGTGTTGGCCGTATGAGGTCGTGCATTGTCGTGGAGCAGAATGACCCCACGGGAGAGATTGCCTGGTCGTTTTGTTTTGATCGCTTGGCGAAGGGTGGTCAAGGTTTGCAAGTAATGTTGGGCATTCAATGTTGTCTCAGCTTTATTCGACTCCATAATGGAATCCATTAGGTCCGTATTGACAAGAAATGTTATGCCACAAACATGTTAAAAAACACTATAAAACATTAAAACACACTAAAAACACTGAAATAACACTGTAAAGCTGCATCAAGTATGAGGAAGCTTGTTTCCAACATTGCTTGTTGTTCCAATGTGAGCAAATTATATATTGCATCATTGATTAAGCCACTTCCTGTGTGACATCTTCTGGATGGGGCAGTTTTGCCACGTAAAAATATTAAAATATTAACAGCACTATAAAAATCTATTTTGACTATTGCGTCATGTGAGTTCATGCAGATTGACGCTCTGTTCTTCTCAATGCGAGCTTGGTTGTATAAACTGATCTTTATTGGCAGAGGTTAATTTAACGGAGGTTTTCTTCATAGTTGTGACAGCCTGTGAAATAATTTGTGCTCTCCTTGCGCCCCAAGTCTGTCCAAAAATGAAAGAGGAAACAAAATTAGACCACAGAACGATGATCTAGAATCTCAAAAAACGGAACCCGTAATGTATATTTACTAATCTGGCTTATGTTCAAGCTAGGGAGAAGAAGGAACCGGGCCTGATGACCAATCCCAAATCATCCTAAGATTCCTGCCTGTAAAACCATGAAAGAGAAAAAATGTAGAACGTTACGGACAAATCGAGGATATTAATTAACAAAACTAAGCTCGAGAACCGTCCGAACAACGTGCTGATCTTACCTTGCAGTACGATGTAGATTGTGCGGAGGTCACTGACTAGATGGAAACATATGTGACAGCGCTGGCTCGTAAAGTGAGTACGGAGCGCGCAGCGGGGAACAACTGTAGTATAAGGGGAGAGAGGGGAGGGAAAGGAGGGAGGGTCTGGAAGGAGGTGGGCCGGGAGGGAGGAAGGCAGTAGCTGCTACTGTGTGCAGGTAATCTGTGCGGGAAAAAAGGTTCTTGGGATAGATGTTCTAACTAGGGTGGTTTCTTGAGTTTGGTTCTTATTATATGGTCTGCTAACGTGTCGTAAAGAACGTTAGCGTCCCAATATATCTCATTAAGATTTTCGGCTGGGTTGGATCTCTGTGCTATCATCATCATCATCATCATCATCATCATTTCCCCTTATCCAGCTCCTGCCGGGTCGGGGTATTTATGGCACTTCTCCACTTTCTTCTTTCCTTCCACCATTCTTCTTCCACGATCTTGTCCCAGTCCAGATTTCTTTTTCTCACGCTGTTCTTCACTGAATCAATCCACCTTGTTCTAGGTCTTCCCCTTGCACTTGGCCTCCAGCATCTGTCTTGGTATTCTATTTTCCTCCATCCTCTTTACATGTCCAAACCACCTTAGTTTATTCTTCTCAATTCTCTCATTTAGTTTTCCCATCCCAACTTCCTTCCTAACATCTTCATTCCTCACTCTGTCTTTCCTTGTCTTTCCTATCATACTTCTTAGGAATTTCATTTCACTGGCTTGGATTCTACTCTCTTGCCTGCTCGTCAGGGTCCAAGTCTCAGCTGCATATGTTAATATGGGTACATAGTACATTTTATACATTACCTCCTTGCTTTTCCTTGGTACTTCCTTATCCCAAACAAGTTTTCTTACACTTCGATAGAATGCATTGCTCTGCTGTACCCTCCTGCCAATCTCCATGTCCAACCTACCAGTTTGCATCAATTCACTTCCTAGGTATTTGAACGTGTCCACAATTTCCAAACTCTGACTTCCAATTTTCACAGTGCCCTTTCCTTGTCTTTCCCCTCTTGTCATCACCATGGTCTTGCTTTTCTCTATACTGATTTTCAGGCCATACTTCTGAATATTTTTGTTCAGTGCATCTAGTTGTTTTTGCACTTCTTCGGTGTTCCTTCCCCCACAATATCGTCTGCAAATAATAGTAACTTCATTTCTTTATGTCCATATGCTTCCTTTGTTTCCTTTACAATTTCATCCATTACCATTATGAATAAAAGAGGTGACAGCACACTCCCCCGTCTTAGTCCAGTCTTGTTCCTAAACCAATCTGTCTTTCCAACAGGGGTCAGAACCCTGCTAACACAGTTGTTGTAGATTGCTTGCACCATTTCCAACATTTCTCTTCCCAGTCTCTTCTTAACCATGGTTTCCCATACCTTCTCTCTGGGGACACTATCATATGCCTTTTCTAGATCTATGAAAGTCATGATCAAATCCTCTCCATATTCCCAGTTCTTTTCCATCACCTGCCTCAAGCTAAAGATTGGGTCCACTGTGGATCTTCCACTCCTGAAGCCATACTGTTCCTCTTGCAACTCTCCTTCCACCTTTCTTCTCATTCTTCTTTATAATATCCTTTCAGTATTTTTACTATCTGTGATATGAGGGTGATCCCTCTATAGTTATCACACACTTTCTTGTCCCCTTTCTTAAACACTGGTATTATTAGCCCTTTCTCCCAGTATTCTGGTACACATTTCCGTTTCCACACACACTTTAGCAGTCGATACAGCCATTGCATACCAACAGGTCCAGCAGCCTTTATCATTTCTACACTGATTTCATCCACCCCTGTTGCTTTTCCCATCTTCATTTTCTGTACTGCTAATTCCACCTCCAGCATTGTTAAATCATCTTCTGTTATAGAGTCGTCAGGCTGTGTCACTTCGATCTCACCAGTACAATTGTTCACGTTCAATAGCTTATCGAAATACTCCTTCCATCGTCCCTTTATCTCTGTGCCATATTAATTTCAATTTGTTCTAGTGCATTCATTGTTGAACCTTTGCTGTCGTAATGGAGAATGTGCATATCCTTGTTTATGTCTGAAAAATTGTGGCCTGTTTCCTGCATGTGGTTTGCCATTGCCGAAATTTTTTAATGTTTAATGGCGTTATAATGCTCAGCGAATCTGGTGAAAAAAGCTCTCCCCGTTTGACCGATGTAATCTGAATTGCACTGTTGGCATTTTAATTTGTAAATGCCTGATCTATTAAATTTATTTCCTTGATTAATTTTTGAGGAATTAAAGATTTTTTTCTGATTGTTGTTGACTGTTTTGTAGGCTATTTTGCAATCGTTCTTCTTGAAAATGTTGGTGATGTTATAGATTAATTTGTTGTGATAGGTAAACAATGCAAAATTCGATTTGCTTCTGTTATCGGGTTGCAGTTTAGTGACTGGTTTATTTCTAATTCTACGGATAATACTGTCAACGTCCTTCCTACAGAAACCATTTGCCTGGTCTATTTGATAAATGATTGACATTTCTGCTTTAAAGTTATTCTATGACATGGGTGTGTTAAGCGCCCTATTGACGAAACTTATAAGAGCGGCTCTTTTGTGAGCTTCTGGGTGGTGCGAATCCTTCCTGATTATAGGTAGTATTTGTTTGGGTTGGCTTTCTATATATTTGGTACTCCAAGTGATTGTTGTTTCTACTTATTGTAATGTCTAAATAATTAATAAGATTATTGTTTTCCGATTCTATTGTGAACTTTATATTAGAGTCTAGATTGTTGAGCTCCTTGAAAATGTGGTCTATTTTGGCTTCCGCTTCGTCAATTATGATGAACATGTCATCCACATACCTGCCCCAGAAACACAAGCCTTTGACCTTGTTAATGATTTTACTATGCTCTAAATCATCCACGTAGATATTAGCGAGAATACCCGACATGGGGGAACCCATTGCTAAACCTTTTGTTTGCGAAAAAAACTTATTATTAAACTTGAAATGATTATTGCCTAGAACAAACTTTAAGATTTCCATGAATTCGTTAATTAAGATTCGTTGAGATTCTAGATCATCGTTCTGTGGTCTAATTTTGTTTCCTTTTTCATTTTTGGACAGACTTGGGGCGCAAGGAGAGCACAAATTACTTCACAGGCTGTCACAACTATGAAGAAAACCTCCGTTAAATTAACCTCTGCCAATAAAGATCAGTTTATACTACCACGCTCGCATTGAGAAGAACAGAGCGTCAATCTGCATGAACTCACATGACGCAATAGTCAAAATAGATTTTTATAGTGCTGTTAATATTTTAATATTTTTACGTGGCAAAACTGCCCCATCCAGAAGATGTCACACAGGAAGTGGCTTAATCAATGATGCAATATATAATTTGCTCACATTGGAACAACAAGCAATGTTGGAAACAAGCTTCCTCATACTTGACGCAGCTTTACAGTGTTATTTCAGTGTTTTTAGTGTGTTTTAATGTTTTATAGTGTTTTTTAACATGTTTGTCAGTAGTATGTTTGTATGTTTTTTATTTGATGATAAGATGTACAAGGTTTGATTGTCTAATACCAAAGTCAGGGCTGATGAAGGGCTAAGTAGAGTAGCTCGAAACATGTCCCCTATTTAACTGTTTTAAAAAATAAAAGGTAATGATTGACGGATTTTTTCCTCGAATTGTGGCATAACACTCACTGTTGTCCCGTGCAGCATGAAGTGTATCAGAAGGGGGCCATCTTGGTCAAAGAAGAACGTCAGCATTACCTTTCCTGCACTCGTGTGGATGGCCTTGCCATTTTGGGTGGTGGTGACCCTGGATGCTTTCACGGAGGCTTTGTCATTTGGATTCTGGTTCGAAGTGATGACACTATGACTCTTTTCCGGCCACCACTCGTGCCAGGAACACATTCCCCTCCCTCGCATAGCGCTGCAGATGACCAAGACAGTGGGCCATTCGACATGCTTCCTGGTGTGGTTGAAGACTGTGGGGCACCCATTGGGCACACTTTGCGCAAGAGCAGTCGTTCCTTCATGATGGTGTGCACACTTCCGACGCTCAATCCGACCACGGCGGCTATGGCGTTCACTGTCACTCGGCGGTCCTCAGTAATGAGTGCATCAAACAGCTGGATGCAGGGGGTGCCCCACACCGGGCATCATCGGCTAACGACCCTGTCTTTCCCTGAAGCACTTGTGCCACGCCTTGACCCTTGCAAGGGACATACAGTGTCCGCCGTACACTTGTGACATTCGGCGATGAATGTCCGTTTCCCCTACTCCTTCCGTTGTCAGAAACTGAACAACGCCTCTTTACTCTTCGTTTGACGCCTCCATGTCACTGTTTGCAATGCAACTGGCAGCGCTGGACGATTGATGCATGCTGCTGCTCGCTTTGTATCGTCACATGACGTGCATGCGTGACCTCTAACGACAGGCTGTGACCTTCCACGCTCTGGTCCGAACCACACCTTGTTACACACGCCACGATTAGCCGATGTCGTCCCCAGTTTGCGCATTCCAGCCTCCGGCTCGTTACTTTTTGAACGCACCTTATATTATTATTAGTTGTTTAATGGACTTGTTTCGACCACTGTGTGGTTATCATCAGCAATCTGAACAAGTTGTTGGAAGAAACTATTAAAAAATAAAGTTGTGAGTAATTGAATATTGATTATTTCTATTGGATTATGCTGTTGGCAAACATCAAATTTGTTCCGGTCAGAAGATAAACTTAATAATATCAAAATTGTAGAAGACTTGTACGCAAAGATTATCCTTAAAAAAAACTTTTAAATTAACTAGGTTGTATTTGTTAAATGCTCTTAAGAAATTGAAAATGTGTAATATCAAAATCAGATCTGTTACTAAGGTAATGAACCATTTTTTTTTAATAACAGGAAAGAAATGATGAGGTCAGAAAAGAAATCGGGGTAGAAACATTGATTGATAGGATGGAGAAGAATAAATTGAGATGATTCAAACATGTTATGAGGATGGAGGAGGAAAGAATATCAAAACAAGTGTTGGAGGCTAAAATTGAGAGAGAGATGACAAGGTGAAGGCCCAGAGCAAGATTGTTAGACTCTGTCAAGAACAGTATAAGGATTAGAAGACTGGACTGGAATACACTTACTGAAGAGGAATGGTGAAAAGAGGGGCAACAGTGGAGAAGTACCATTAACACCCTGATCTGGCAGGAGCACAAGGGGAATTGTACATGATGATAATGAAACTGAATGATTTTGCAGCCAAGTCAAGCACATGTCAAAATTAATGTTTCATTGGATATAATAGCCATAGTCAAAGGTAGAAAGTGTCTGAACATTTGCCTCAAGTTTAAATTTGGCTGAAATACTTTCTATGAAGGCTTTGAAATACTTTTTTGGGCATCAGAAATTTAAACAAATATAGTATGTAACATTTCCATGCACGTTGCATTAGAATGAAAGTAGCTTATCTCTGGCCTATGCTACACTATTTCTAAAAAATTTCAAGTTTGCTAATTTATGCAAATAAGGCATGACAGCTCACCCAGAGACAATGACAAGCCAAGTTTTCAATCCTGCCTCTTGTCGATGACCGCTAGTTTGTTTTTTGCCATATATATTGGAACTGAATGATTGTGCGCCCAAGTCAACTCATATTGAGGTATTCACATAAACCAGAAAAACTTCTAAATTATGTAAATCTAGAAATAAAGGAGGATTATATGAGGGAAGATAATAAGCTCACCCGATAACATTTCTGTGAGGTTCTGCTAGCTGGCGCCTCCTCTGAATGTCCTGGGCGTTTGCTCTGTTGTATTTGTCTCTCCTCACTCCCAGGTCGATGTTGCGTTGATTGAGAGGGTTGTCTCCCACCTCGTTATCCTCATCTCCGCCTAACCTCATGTTGTTTTGCATCTGAGCGATGGGTTGCGGGCCATGTTGCCAGTGCTTGTACCTCCAGGGCCATGCGTTGGCCTGATTCCCCACATTATTCACAGCATTGTCATCCTCCGGAGGATGCATCACATTCTGAAAATTACAAACAACAACCATAACAAGATGTCTTGAGTTACTGCCACGGCTGCATAACATATGTGACTTATTGAGTTCCATGCTTGCAGAAAATATAATGAAGGATAATACACAACAAATAGGTTCCCTTCGGAGAAGTTACAACTGTTGAGTAAGATTGAAATGAGACAACAGTCAGGATCTGAACCTGAATCTTCTGCTTTGTGGCAAGGCTCAGTAATAATGTACACTACTGCAGTCATATCAGATGGTGAACGAAGATAATAGCAGAAACTGTCTTTGGCAATAACTTGGACTGCTAGAGGAAGCTTTGTTGCACGTAACAACAAAGAGTTTCTGGCCATTGTCTCTATTAGGCTATTGGTCACAGTGTATGTTTCTTTCCGCTGCATGTAGCATGCATTGCCTCGTTCTCTGTTTGCAAGTGACATCGGACTTCATATTTTGTACTAAATCTGCACGAAATGGAGGCAAAATATGATTTGAAAGTCTGACGCTGAAGAAGGTATCTTTGTATACAGAAACATGTACGTCATTTAATAAACATAATTTTTAGTATCGACAAGGAGAATTCCATAAAATAATTTAATTTATCAACAGTCAATATAGAGTAACCATAACAATAAGGTAAATAGAACGACATAAAAATGACCATGATAGCCCGATCCTTATTGACGTGTTAAATATAAACAAAAGATAGGAAGATGGCGGCAGTACCATATGAACATGTTCAGAGTGCTCTGCAAAAATTAAGAAATATCGCTGAAATGGGCGGATATATTAAAAAAGATAACAAGGAAGAAATGTTAAATGCGGTGAGTACATTAGAGACACACTTTAATGTGATGGAAAACATTATGAACTCAGGAAACAATAAGAATAGAGATTTGACAATCCCAGGGAATGAGGTTAACAAATTTCATGTCATTGATACAACAGAAGGTGCAGAGAGCTGCACAGGGATACAAGTGGCGCTGTCTAGTGATAGTATTGAAGAATCACCAGACATGAACAGGAAGATCATGACACCTAAACAAATGGCGCTGTTTAGCGACAGTATCGATGAACCAATAGACATGATCAGGCAGGTCGCGACACCCAGCGGCACAACGGGTAACTCCCACAGCCTAACTCCAGATCTCCACAGGATCGAAGAGATTATAACAGTTAACGTCACAAAGAACATAAATCAAATGATTAAAGCCTTCATGACCAACATAAAAAGCTTGATAAAGGAAGAAATACAGCAAACACAATCACAAGCAGCGCAACAGCATGAGAATTCCGTATCCACAAAATGAAGGGAGGAACTCAATCTGGGATGTGATGAACAACCACCTTCACGAAGTGAGGAGGCTCAAGAGCAGGAACTTGAAGCAGATGTAAATGATGGGCAATGGACACAAGTAACACATAGAAGAGGGAAGCAATCCGCAAGGCAGCAAGCGCCAATATCCGGCACTGGACCGAGTGACGACGATTTACAACCAGCAGACAAGATGGCATGGTTATATGTGGGAAGAACAAAACCTCAAACAAACCACGACGCGATAAAGAAATTCCTTAATAAAAAAGGAATTAAAGAAAATGTCATATGTGAAGAACTAACAAAAGATAGGAGCGCGAAAGCCTTCAAGGTAGGAATACCATTTAATTACTTGGAAAAGGTATATGTGGCCGAGTTTTGGCCTATAGGAATAATCGTTAGACGTTTTCGTATCCACCGCTTTTTTCGAGGAGCCGAAAGGCCATTTCTCGAATGAATATCCCTCAAAAAAGGATACAACATGTAGGGTTCTACTATGGAACATAGAAGGGCGAAAGAATGTGATGACCAGTAGTCCAATAACATTCATAGATGAATATGACGTGGTGATTTTGGTAGAAACCTTTCTTACGGACGATTGGCAACCGAATGGTTTCTATTGTACTCAAGTAATGGCGGATCAGGGACCAAGAGGGAGGCCTAAAGGTGGCATTGCATGCTGGATTAAACCCACCTTCTGCCCGTTCAAAGTAATAAAGAGCACAAAACATCTCATAGCCTTGAAAACGAATTATTTCATATTATTAGCAGCATACTTCCAACCGGAACTGACAGAAATTGATATAATAGATGAATTAAGCAACACAATAGCTGATATTGACACCGAAATACCGCTTATATTAGCGGGAGATTTAAATTGTAGAGTGGATAAAAATTAATCCAAATCAAGAGCAGTATTAAGATACATAGAGGAGGAGGGCCTCTCACTCATCAACAGAATTACGGAATCGACATATATATGTCATAATGGGCAAAGTGTCATTGACCTTATGTTCACAAATTACAAGGATATAAAAGTATCAAAACATCTAGTAAAGAAAAATATACCCCCTAAGGAAACATCTTCCAGTAGAAACAACCTTTGTCGTGGAAAACAGACCGCGCAGACTCATCAAAGAGCCAAATAAACTATCCAGGAAACTAAATAGAGAGGATATACGGAGTAAAGGCCAAGAAATTCAGATGATCATACAGCAAACAAGCTGCAATCTGGATGAAACACTACAACATCTGGAGGACATCTTAGTATCTGCTATAGAACCGGTAAATCAGACAAAGAGGAGATCCAAGCCGTGGTTCAATGCAATATGTTATGAAGCACGAAGATCAACATTGAACGCCTTACACGAATGCCTGAGAACAAACACAGAAGAATCAAGACACGACTACGCACATAAACGGAGAATATACAAGAATCTTATTCGGGACACAAGAGATAAATATCAGAAGGTGCAAGAGGCAGCATTAATAGAACAAGCAAAAGAAAAAACATACAGCGTCCTTCAACAAAGGAAACCAAAATTCTCCAGAGAAATACCCATGGAAAGATGGACAACACACTTTAAAGCTGTACTACAGAAACCGGACACATCTCCAATCGCTGCTCCAACGGTAGACTACTCAGCAGTAATGAAACCTATTACCAGTGAGGAAGTCAAGGATGTAATTCAACAAACAAAAAATGGAAAAGCCTGTGGGCCGGACGGGATCTATAATGAACATCTCAAAGAAAGTAGCCCTATGTTGGTAGAGGCTTGGACAGTACTACTCAATCAATGTCTTGCGCAGACCTCAATACCAGAGAAATGGAGATACTCCATAATGAAAATGCTATATAAAGGCAAGGGTCAAATGGATGATCCCAATTTATATCGTGGTATAGCGTTGGAAAATACAGGTCTTAAGCTATTGTCAAAGATACTGACAGAAAGATTAAGAGAATTAATAGACAGCGAACTGCCTGAAGAACAGTTCGGTTTCCGGAAAGGCCGGTCAACGATACATGCTATTCAGTGCCTATTAGATAATATTGGCGATGCGCTAAGATTTTCTAGAGGTAAACTACATGTGATATATATAGACTACGCTAAGGCATTTGATTCAGTTGACAGGGAAAAAACAATAGGCAAGTTGGAATCGATCATAGGAAGAGACCATTATCTGAGTAGGATAATAACGACAATACTCATGAAAAATTACGTAATCATTGATAACAATCTTACAAGATCGGAGCCTATCCTTCAGACAACAGGAGTCCTACAGGGCGATCCATTAAGTCCGTTGCTGTTCAATATCGCAGTTCGAGATGTTGTCGATGCCATAGAAACACCAGGAGTAAACATTTATATGTACGCAGATGATATGGCAATAACGTCGATCTCGCAGCATATGTTACAAGAGGCGTTCGATAAACTTGTAAGATGGGCAGACAGTAATGACCTCAAGCTTAATCCACATAAGACAGTACACATGACGTTGAGGAATGGAGGTAGGTTACCAGCATCAGTGAAAATCATGTATGGCAATGTGGAGCTAACAAGGGTAAACTCCTACAAGTATCTTGGCCAGATACTCCAAACGACTGGACGGAATTTCTCCAAACATGTAAAAGATAGAGCTGCTACCGCGGTTATAGCCATGAATGAGATAAAACTAATAAGACAACTCTCCATACAGACTGCATTAGAACTCTTTCACATAAAAATTTCTCCAATCATGACATATGCAATAGGATTAATATGGGAGCATCTCTCGAAAAACGATCTTGCTCAGATAGAAAGGGTAAAGGCCATATACATGAAAAAGATTCTGTGTCTAGGACAAAATGCACCGTCAAGGACGACCTATGAACTAACGAGACAACCATTTTACATAGAAGAGTTACGTATAAGAATGTTACTGCCTTCTACAAAGCAATATCAGTTAATACTGCAAGAACTTCAAGAGAAGAAAGCCAACATCTGGAGGGATTTCTACCAAACAGATGCCATGATGACCTCCGAGTGGAGGAATTCTATGTATGAACTTCGCCATTTCATGACACGTTTCGCTGTTCATGGTTTTCATTTCAAGCTGTGCTGCAAGAAGGTATACCACAACCCAGACGAGAACTGTAGGTGTAAGTTGTGTGGAAAGTCGTGTGAAAGATATCACGCAAAAGTTTGTAGCAAGAGAACAGTGACATTAACAGAATTCTGTACATGACTTCATTGTGTGCAATTTTAATTATTATTGTATTTGACCATTGGTTGCAATAAATATCATTATTAAATATAAACAAAAACATGAGAACAGAACAGAAAAGATATAAAATATTTTATAACACTTACGTGAATGTTCTGTTCTCAAGATTTTGTTTTTGTTTCTCAGTTTAATTTCTTCTTTTTAGACCTCCTTATTTCTATGCTGTTTTTCAAGACAATTTTTTTATGCTTAATTTACAAAATTTATTGTAACAGATCTGGTTTTTTTTTTGTGGAAAATTTACTATGTGAACGTTTGGTATGGTGCTACTCAGTTACTCATCATACACCAGCTGAAGAAGGTCACAATGTGACCCAAACCGGTATGGTTTCAATGAAATAAATATTGACTTTAGGTAAAAATAAATAGTGTATAATATGGTAAATATAAACAAATTCTGTATTCAGATTCATCACTCCACAGTACACATTTCCTGTCTTCTTAAGTCCAAGTTTTGTGAGCACTTTACTCTCTATTTATTGTTACTTCACAGCAAAGGCATTTTAGAAGCAACACTAACTCGTAAGTTGGCTCTCCTGAGATGGTCCTTGACAATAGTGAGAGAAATGTTCTGTTATGACTGTTATTGAACTCTGCTTGAAGTTTCTTTAATTGGACAGTTTAATCGATCTATTCTCTGTTTTGGTAGAGACATGGGGCTTACCAGTTTGTTTCTTGTGTTTGAACCTGTTCTCCACTGCCTCTGAATGGTGTCGTGGACGGTGAAGCGAAACATCTTGAACTTTTTGGATAAAGCACTCACCGTATGTAGTGTAAAGACAGCTGCACAGTCTTCTATTCTTAAATAACAGCCATGGCCCATTATGTGGTAAATGGGAAGGTAAATAGAATTTAAAATATTTACTGTCATTGAAATAAAATTGAAGTCGAACAGCCAATCCTCCCTTATTTAAAAATATCCCTGTAGGGTACATTGAAAATATTACCTTGCCAGATGTTGCAAAACATTTTTTTTTTGCAATGGGGAAACTGTTTAGGAGGCACCAGGTGCAACTCAGGCTAAGCCTACCTGGACATTTAATGAAGGAAATGTTCTTTATACTTATATTTAATCTTCTCTTCTCACGTCTGTCTATTTATGACACATTTTAAATTATTTATAATGTTTTCAGAATGTTTCCAATTGTACAGTCAAGAAAATCCGTTAAGTGTCTGCTCTCTGCCTTTTTAAACAGAGCGCCAATCCACCGAACACAAGTCGAGAGAGACACGTAGTGTGCAACAAAATCTCTTAGCTTGCCGAGTCGACCTGCTGCATAGTGCTCAGTGCCAGACTGGCAGTTGATATTGAAATATAAGAAGATTTTTTCAGTGTTGCCTAAATAATCTTTTAGTAGAAGCTTTTCGTTCAGTCAGTCAATAATTTATTTATTTTGTATTTTATAGCCAACATTGGACCACGACCGCTGCCCAGCCATTTGGCCTGCAGATATTGGGGTGACGCGTATTCAGCAAATTGGGTCCCCTCGGCCGTTAATCTTGGTTTTCTGATCGGGGCACTGCCTCACTGTCAGACAGCTACTCAATTGTCGTAACGAGGCTGAGTGCACCCCGTTCCTGCCCTCATGTCAGTTTCTAAAATCCTTGACGGAGCTGGGAATCGAACCCGGGGCCTCCGGGTGAGAGGCACGCGCGCTATCCCCAACACCACGGGGCCGGAAGTTATACAAAGCCTTAGCCAATGTAGTTCTTCTATTTTGCCAATAGGTTTTCATCCTCTCAGATGTTAACTTCTTGTCTGCAGCAGAGAACACTCTTCCTTTAGCTCTGTTATTAATTTTGGTTGGTGGTCTAATATATGAGTCTTGTAAAATGTTGATTCTGTCAGTTTTATTCTTCAGGTCGTTGAGTGTTATTTGGAGTTCCATAATACCAGACTTTTCTATCTCATTCTTCTAATTTGGGAAACCAAAAATGTTCCTGCTAACCTGAAAAACTCCAGAATAGTTACAATCTTCAAGAAAGGTGATCGCGGTATCTGTGGCAACTACCGTGGTATTTCCCTGCTTGCCATAGCTGGAAAAATATTTGCTCGAATCTTACTAAATCGACTTCAGGTTGTTTCGGAGAAGTTACTTCCTGAATCTCAGTGTGGATTTCGGGCCTCTCGTGGTACAATCGACATGATCTTCTGCGCAAGACAACTCCAAGAGAAGTGCAGGGAACAAATGACACCTCTGTTCTTAGTGTTCTATGACCTTGAAAAGGCCTTTTTTCATTCATTCATTCGTTTATTTGCAATTGGGGGTGTGTCCCCCGGTGGCAAATTAGATATACATAACAAATAAATAATTGTACATAACAATTCACTAACAATTAAACGAGTATTTACACAAATAGTCAGTCTTTTCTTAAACACACCTATATGTTTGGGAAAAAGCTCTAAGACTGCGGCAGGTAGAGAGTTCCAATTATCAATGGCACGGTTTACGAAAGAATATTTACCATAATTTGTTTGCTGTGGTCGGCCCTTAACTTTGAAAGGGTGATCGCTCCTACCCATGTAAGTAGGCTTTTCCATACGTTTGCTAAGCTCACCCCATGCTGGTTGATTTGTATACGTGTTGTACATAGCGCAGAGTCTAGATTTCATCCTCCTAGCCTCAAGTGATTCCCACCCAAGTTTCTTTAACATACGGCTCACACTGCTCCTGGGATTGATACGGTTCCACGTAGCGCTATGTGGATGGTTTTGAGGCGCTTTGGATGCCCCGAACATTTTGTTAGTTTGATCCAAGCTCTCCATGATGGCATGGTTGGTCAGGTATTATATCAGAATAATATCTCAGAGGAATTTCCAATTACAAATGGACTCAAGCAAGGATGTGTACTTGCACCTACACTTTTTGCCCTGTACCTGGCATCTATGCTTTATGAGACATCGCCTGAAAACAACTCAGGTGTGAAAATTAAATATCGATATGATGGGGGGCTCTTCAACCAGGCCAGACTCCGTTCCAAAAGATTAACCTATTCCACTCGGGTCACAGAATTGCAATATACAGATGACAATGCTTCTCCAGCCCACACACCAGAAGAGCTTCGAGTCTGCCAACCGTTTCAACAGAGCTTATGAATGTTTTGGCCTGACTGTCAACATTCAGAAAACTGAAGTGCTAGCTCAGCCTGCTCCTGGAACCATCCCCCAGATTTTGATATCAACATATCTGGCTCAGCTCTGGAAAAGGTGGAACATTTCTCGTACCTTGGTAGTATTCTATCAGCGAACTGTACCTCTGAGAAGGATGTGGAAAACAGAATTCAGGCTGCCCATGTGACTTTTGGACGTCTCTCACATCGTGTGTTTCTGAACAAAGATCTAAGTATCTGCACGAAAGTATTGGTGTACTGCCCCCGGAAATTGAATTATATTGAGACCACGATGGCTGTATTGGAAAATATGAGTAAAGTTATGGATGTCATAGTTATGACGTGGATATTCATGACGTAGGCACGGATGACGCAGATTTCATGCGAGTAGGCTGATTGAGCTGAGATTCTTGGTGACGTCATGATTTTGTTCGAGAAAGATCTCAGATTTACGACGCAGTCGCAGGAAACAAGGTATTGTGCTAAGGAAGAAGCTATGCTATTGGAGGAGAGGCTCGAACCAATGAACGATAGATTGGAAGGAAGACGGAGATTGCTGAAACTACGATATTTGATTACTTTTGGCATGCAGATTTGTGGAAATCTATTTTCAGTTATGGCATTAATTTGGAATTTTGAAGAAATTAATTTTGAGTTTTTGAAATTTGAAAATCCGTCAAGTATAGCCAAAGTTAAAACTTCTAGCAATGACGCAGCAACAGGCTATGGAAGGGATGGATACGCCCCTTAAGAAGTTGATAAAAGGTCGTGCACAGGAGAGAGGAGCTCTCAGATCTCATATGTCAGATCGCATATATATTTCTGGTGATATATAGTTATTTTCAAGTGATTCAGTGAAGTAAGTTGTCTTTAGCGTGGTTAAAGCCCGGCGCATCGAACGAACTCGGAGCAGTTCCATTTTACGCTGCTCGAAACTAGGTGAAGTTGAAACGCTCACATTAACGTTTCCACCAGTCAAGATATCAAGCGTTAACTTCAGCCTGCATTATAGTTTTATTGGGCAGTATAACATTGAGGTGTGTAGAAGATTTGAACAATATCACAGTTATTCTTCGAAAGATATTGAAACTTTAAGGCTGCCAACAAAAGTGATTTCCTCGCCACATGAGAAACACGTTTTAAATTCCACATTATACACTACGGCTGACACGTGGAGTGCAACAGTGATATTGGAGAGGACGTTTGGTATTACAACGATACATTCGACTATGGAACATTATATTCTTGCAGTGCTTTCGATGATTATAACAGTAGTTGAGATGGAAGGCTAAGGCTTTAATGCAATTGGGACATATATTGATTGGAGTAAAGTAACAGCATGGAACTTCGTTAATCGTCTTTCTACAAAAGCGAGCATGTAGTGAACATCCAACTACACTCATGCATCGTGAATCCATCGCTGAATTATACCAGATAACAGTGGAAATATTTTCATACTCCACAACTATGAATATTTCTGCGGAAATAACTACATAAACTTCATGGCGAATTCCTGCAAGAACTTCAGAGAACTTTCAAGAGAGGCCAGGGTTGTCCCGGCGCACGAAGAAGAGTTTTGCCAGAAGGATGTTTTTCGTATCCACGGAGCAGTGCAATTTCGGAGGAGGAAGCAGTTCGATTCTCCGAGGACGCTGATTCCAAATTCGAGGACGGAGCACATCTTTACGCTGGTGAAATGGAACCAACAGCAGTTTTCTTTGAAAACTTTCCTCTGGAACTTCGATCAACAGATAAGGTAGTCGTGAACGTTTCTTGTATTATTTGAGTCTTGTAGCGATATCTGAGCAACCATTCTTCCCATATTTTCTGTCCTATCTTTTGCCCCATTTTCTTGATTGATATTTCTGTACTCAGTACACTTCGATGAGTTATGCCTTTTTCTTCGATTTTTGAGACATTGCTATGTCATTGGCATACTTAATAATTTTGGATCAGTTGAGACTGATGATTTAAATTCTTTCAGTAATTTGCATATTTTTGTAGTCACGATTTGACTGTAAAGTTAACGATTTGCTATGGCAGAGTTGAATTCAGACAGCGTGTCATTTTTAGTAAAGTAATTCTATTCAGTAAATTACTTTGACCAATTTTCTGTCATCCTCAAGAAAGAAGAATGATTAAAAGATTTTAGAGCGTTAAAATCTATTACGATATCGACGATCTTTGAAATACTAGTCGTCTTATGAACATGATTGCAACATAGACATTTATCATTGCATTATAGACAATTTTATGAAATATGAACGTTAATTAAAATTTATTGAATACACTATAGTAATGAACATTTGATAGGAGTTTTTCTCAATTATAGATTGGAACAATAATGTTTGCATTCCACAATCTAATTGTATTCTATTCGACTATTTTGCAGTTTAAATGAACTTTGTTTGAAGATAGTATTTTTATACTGCGTTACTTTGAAGATGTTAATCTCAATTTTGATAGACCAGGCAGGAGTGTCTAATCGTATTTGCTATTAAATTTATTTGTGATTGGCAAATTTTTACTTCATATCGATTCATGAATGAAACCCACGAAGGTTAAATAATAACAGTCATTATTACAATTGATGAATATAAGAATTTTTAAAGAGGAACAATGGATGTATAATCGTTAGTTCAGTGGACGTGTAAAAGTCGCTGTTGAATAATGCCCTTGAATAATGAAGGAGGTTCCCACAATAATTAATGAAGTTGATGAATTAATAAGTGGAGGATTTTTGTGTGTAGTTTGGAAGATTTTTATGCCATATATATGAAGATATATGATGAATTTTGGGCCAATTTTTGTGCCATTTTTGTGCGTTATGAGCGAAGTATTTTTCCGCTGAATATTGTTCTTGTTCTTTGAAAGGTTATTCATATGAAGATACTGTTAAAAATTAACAAGAGTGTTAAATAATTTGAGATAAAGATTTTGAATGGAGGTTACAGTCACAAATATTAATAATTATTATTAAACCTTATTAAACCTGAATTTGACAGTTAAATATAACTAACCTTCATTGGTCGATTATATCATCACGATTTGAGTAATTATCAACCGGATAAACGTGTGGTTTAATGTATTCCTTGTATAAATAATATAAACAATTAATATTGTAAAATAATTTTGTAAATATCTTTGTTAAATAATTTGAAATGATAGTGATTAATACAGGCGTGTATAAAATTTTCAATTGTCATTTGACATTGTTATTAACATTTTATTATTGTTATAAATAATTAATGAACTTTTGTTATTAACATTTAGAGTTTTTTTTAATACTCTAAACAACGCTAATTAAGCAAGTGGTTTGAACAAATAATCATGATTTGGGATTATTGGAGGAATCCACTGGTGTTTGAATGAAGCATGTAAGACATTTGCGTGATAATATTTCAGTTGAGATGTGAACATTTACGTATTTGAAAGGGAGAGCCAAGCTATGAGGTAACACGCTTATGCTAGGGTTGAACGAACGGGAGTCCGCTTTGACAATGCAGGTGCCTTGCAGCTGGCCCGGACAACTGTGTTACAGAGGCCAAGGACGTTCCATAATAGCCTTGTGGCTATAAATAAAATGTGAAGTATATAAACACGCAAAACAATTGATATATGTGTCTCATCCCAAATCCCGTTTCCATTCCATATGCATTATTATTTTTACGTTGCTATGAGCTTGAGAAAGCTGAAACATTATATGTAGAGAATACAGGTCCTACAGGAGGACATGGTTATGTGGTCGATGGCTTCTGATTGCCACGTTGATTTTGTTGTTTTTCATTTTTGTTAAATCATTCTTTATGTGAAATAAATTATTGTGCAGTTTAAGGTTTCTCGTCTTCGTTCTGGTTCATTTTAAATATCATGGTGGAGGTTATTGTGTGGGCATACTTTTAAGTGATCCAGTTGACAACCCAGTCCCCGAGATAAATTTAAGAGGTAAGTAAAGGTAAGTATGAACCCCGTATATTTTGGTGTGTTCCACAATAATTTTCTTGTTAACTATTGTGCTCTAATCTCGATAGTATCTGTCAGTGCCATTTTCATTGATGTAGCTATGCCGGCGCGTTTGATTATTGGCAATCCGATTGAGGGGGCGGATATCTGACAGCCTACTATCAGGGATATCGGGTACAGTACCAAGCTGTTTTTATTTCTACGCTACTCTACGGATGTGAAACCTGGACCCTATATCGCCGGGACATCAAGAAACTAGAACGCTTTCATCAACAAAAACTTAGATCAATCATGAACATCAAATGGGATGACTATGTAACTAATATAGCAGTCCTTGAGAAAGCAATGATAAACAGTAGTCTATTGAAGCCTCCATTGTTGGTCATCGGCTTAGATGGGCAGGCCATATCCATCGTATGAGAGACAGCAGACTACCTCGGCAAATCCTGTATAGTGAACTCAACACTGGCAAGAGGCCATGTGGTGCTCCTTTAAAACGATATAAAGACCAACTCAAGCAGACCATGAGGAGAGTAGAGATAAACCCCAATACTTGGCATACTCTTGCACTGGATCGCCCTCGCTGGCGTGCTACCATCTTAGCTGCAGTTGCACAGTTTGAGCAGGAACGTCGTAGACAGGAAGAGGAAATTCGCCAGAGGAAGAAGATACGTCAAATACTACCATGTCCTCCACCCTCCATTGGATGCAACATATGTGGTCGCATGTTCTATGCGAGAATTGGCCTGATAAGCCATCAGCGCCATCTTCATCGTCTGAACTAAAGATTATGGAACTGCAGGCGAGAAGCGTAAACTCGGATACGAGTATCGGCCGCCGACGACGATAGTACCATCCTTAATTTCTGTGATCCATTTTATCCTGGTATTGCTATTCCATAATGTTTGTACTATTTTTCTACTACAGTAATTCTAGTTTCCGGTGTTCGAAGAAGATGTCCAAAAATGAGATCAATTTCCTTATAGAATGTATTATTTGATACTATTCTCCAATGACCATTAACTTGATATTGCTTATTTATGCATGTCCTAATTATTCTTCGTTCTGTTTTAAGTATTTTATCTATTTCAGCTGTGTTAGTAGTTTTGAAAATAGTTTCACTAGCATAAGCCACCTCTGGCTGTGTACCCGTTTTATGATATCTTAATTTTACTGCAATATTGACAAGTATTTTGTTGTATGTATTTTTGGTTATATAATTGGCTTTATTCAATTTATTTATTCTATTCTGCCAGGTTGGTTTTTCTTTTAGATTATACGTGATAATTTCACCTAAATATTTAAATTTATCAACAATTTTGATTTCATCATCATCATCATCATCTTGTACAGTTTCCAGCCCCAGGCTGGGTCTGTTTGGAACATAAGCCTCGCCACTTAGTCCTTTCTTCCCACCACCTCTCCGTTGTCACTCTGGTCCAGTCCTCGCCTCTCTTCTTGACACATTCCTCCATTCCTTTCAACCATCTATCTCTTGGTCTTCCCCTTGGTCGTTTCCTCTGCATCTGCATCTCATGTATCCTCTTGAGAATCTTCTTCTCTTCCATTCTCTTTAAGTGTCCATACCACCTCAGTCTTGATGTCTCAATCCTACTTTGCAAGGGCTCCTCTTTCACTAATTCCCTGAACTTTTCATTCCTCATCCTGCCTCTTCTTGTTACTCCGATCCTGTATTCTGCTTATGTCTCTTTTCTTCATTATCCACGCTTCTGATGCATAGGTCAGTATCAAGATATAGTAGCTTCTGTAAAACACTTCTTTGCTTTTTTGTGGGACATCTTTATTCCACACTAAGCTCCTAATGCTTTCATGAATATTAATTATATTTTCGAGTAGTGGATCAGTCAACATGATTTCAGTTTTTTTCAAAAGAAAATTCTAAGACTAATCTTTTGTGTAATATTTTGCAAGGATCGGATTTGATGCTCTGTTACCTGAAGGTTGATGGCTAATAATGGTCATCTGCAAATCCCAAACAGTTTAAACTAATTCTTTACTTAGAACTTCCAATTTTTATATTTTTAGGATTCTTGAAATACCATTCTCTCATTACATATTCTAAAGCACAATTGAATAGCAGAGGTGACAAACAGTCTGTCTTAAGCCAGTTTTAATCATGAATGAGTCAGAAATATCTCCTCTAAACTTAACTTTTGATTTAGTATCAGTTAAGGTAAGTTGAGAAGGCATACGACAGTGTGTAAGAAACAGAGTATGGGAAGCGATGAGAGCCAAAGCAATAACGGAAGAAATAGTGATGAGAGTGAAAGATATGTATGAAGGAAGCAGAAGCTGTGTGAAAGTTGGTATGGAAAGAACAGAATGTTTTGAGTTGACTAATGGTCTAAAGCAGGGAAGTGCCCTCTCGCCCTTGCTCTTTGTAATGGTGATGGATGAAGTGATGCAAAAGGTAGCACAGCATATTGGGGAGGAAGAAATGAAGGCAATAAGGTTTGTAGATGACTTGATGATCTGGGGAAACAAGGAGAGGGATGTACAGGAGCAACTCAATGCATGGGAGGAAGTAGTGTCATCCTACGGAATGAAGTTTTCGACGCAAAAGAGTGAAGTGATGATAACACGTGAGAAGGACAGAGTATACTCTGGGATAAAGTTAGGCGGAGAGCAGTTGAAGAGAGTGCAGAGATTCAAGTATCGGGGAAGTGTCATTGAAGAAAATGGGGGAAATGCTTTGGAATTAGATGAAAGAGGAAGGTGTGCTGATGGATTCTTCGAGAGTGTTAGAGGCCTGATATGGAGCAAGGATGTGCCACAGAAATGTAAAGGGATCATGTACAAGACTTACTTTGTGCCGATCCTAACATATGGATCAGAAACTTGGGTGATGAGGGAGAGAGATAAAATCAGAATATAAGCAGTGGAAATGAAGTTTCAGAGGAGTCATATAGGTGTAACTAGAATGGACAGTCAGAAATGATAGAGTCAAAGAAATATTAAAGGAAGAACCCCTACAGAATAGGATTGAAAAATCAGTGGTAAGGACACGTGAAAAGAATGGGAGAAGAGAGAATACCACGGAAAATATTGGAAATGGAGTGGAAGAAAAAGAGACCTAGAGGAAGACCAAGGGATGGGGGGATAAAGGGGGTGAAGAAAAGTGTCGAGAGAAAAGGAGTTAATTGGACAACAGTGACAGAAGAGAAGTGGTGGACGGACAGAAAACGATGGAGAGGCTTGTGCTCCAAGCAGACCCAACCTGCGGTTGGAAACTGTTCTAGTTGATGATGATGATGATGATGATGATGATGATGATGATGATGATAAGGTAAGCTCTATATAACAATATACTGCACCAAAAATTAGGCGGAATACTTCCTTCAAGTCGTCAATAGAGCATACTTTGCAGTATTACCTCTGTTCAGAAGTAGAGATATAAACCAAAACCTTAAAGTTATGCTAAACTCTCATTCATAGTATAGTGATGTATGGAAGTGAAACATGGACCATACCAAAGAAAGCCGTGGAGATGAACGACTCGTTCGAAAGGAAAATCCTGAGGAGAATTTATGGACCCATATGTGTACAAGAGGAATGGAGAATTAGATATAATTATGAACTATATTCCCTGTATGGGGAGGCACTCCTGTCGCATGCTATTCGAATTATGAGACTTAAATGGGCAGGTCATCTAATTAGGATGGAAGAACATAGGAGACTTTGGAGGAGGAAGGCCAGCGGGAAGGCCGCATAACAGATGGGAAGATGGTGTACATCAGGACTCAACACATATCCTCAAGATCCGGAATTGGAGAGTTGCAGCGCGAGATCGACACGTTTGGAGGAGAGCAACTGGAGGCCATGACCCGAAAATGGGTCGTCGTGCCATAGGAGGAGGACTTCCTTTATTAAATAATTTGTCAGTTGGTCTTGTGTTGACCAACTGAAGAAATTCTCCTAATATGTAACACTCGGGCCAGCATCAGTTACGAAAATTGCCGACTGGTAATGCCCACCCCCGCTCTCAAGTGTTGTCAACAATCATGCTCCTGCACATAAAATGTTAGGCCTACATATTTTGTGACTTGTGTTTATAAGCATTAAAGTATTATTCATGCTCTGGAAGTTTTGAAGTTGTTGTGTAAGTCTGTAATAAACACAACTAGCCTCCCGAGGATTTAGCACGAGCCACTACTCGAAGGCACATATCAGAAGCAGAACAATGCACAATCACAATTAGAATGGGTCAACAATTAGGCAGGAATGCTTCATTATGAAGTAACTTGCATTGGTCTTCTAAGCTCAGCTGCACACCACGATATAACCATAGAACAACAAAACAACATGTTGTCCAGAAACGTTTTTTCTTGCAGTATAGGTCTCAATTCAATTTACATTCCGGCATCCCAATACAATAAAAGAGGTGTTATGGACTAATGCGATACCTCAGCATTGTTGAGTCCATATCCTCGCGGAGCGGGCACCACTCCGGCAGGAACGTTGAACCTCAGAGGAGGGTGGTTGTCCCAGTTGTTGGCACTCTCTATGAGTCCATGTTGTACATTGTAAGGCGGCTGGTTTGGAATGACGTTATTGTTCTCCCACTGAGGAGCAGCCACGGCTCCCTCTCCGTTTACATCCTGCGGCGAGTCCTTGGTTTGCTGCTCACCCTCATTCTAGAAATAGGTCCACATATTTCAAATAGGTTCTGTATTCACCTATTCAAATTAAGTATTTATTTTCTATGAAGAACTAAATTAATGGGTAAATGTACAGACCTGCCAATATATTTTTTTTTAAACTAATATATTTCTAATGAATACATACTTCGAGGATGTTGCCTCTTCTTCAGCCCTATTTTAAAAGACACTTATTTCAGGAAACAAATTAATGAGAAAATTCAAACAACATATAGGCTTATTTTATTTCAAAAACATACCATTTTTCTGGCTACTATTTGTAACTGCTAGATAGAGACAGTCAAAATTCTTGAATGAAAGGTGCTAAAATTCTTGGTTAATAAGGGTAAATTCATGAGTAAATTTGAAAAATTGTGGAGTGAAACTGAATTTTTCACACTGCTTTATTAAGTTATTATGTCAGTAATAATTTCAGTGTTAAAACATACACTATTTTGCAAAATAAATTGTCATAATGAGCGATGTTTCTTCTGCAATCTTCCTTTATGAAAAAATGTAAAATAACTGAAGGGAACTAAATAAAGAAAAAATAAAGGCCCAACAAAAATTGGCTGTATCTGCTCTGTGTGTACTGAAACTTACTTTCTACAAATAAAGCTCCCTATATCATCATCATCATCATCATCAATAATTTCCGTTTTCCAGCAGTTTTCCAGATCGGAGCAAATATGACACCCTTTCACTTTACTCTGTCTGTCCACCATCCTTCCTCAACCACTGAACTCCACTCCTGGTTCTGTTTTGTCACACTGTCCTTCACCAAATCCATCCACCGTACTCTAGGTCTTCCTCGTCCACTCTTTCCTCTCTCTCCATCACCTGTTTCGGCTTTCTTTCATCATTCATCCTTTACACATGTCAATATCATCTCCATCTTTTCTGCTCCACCTTATCATTAAGCTTCAAATGTCTTCATTTCTAACTCTATCTCTCCTAGTCTTCTGTACCATTCTCCTCAGGAATTTCATTTTGGCTGCCTTTATACTACTTTCATCTCTCCTGGTCATCAGCCAATTTCTGCTTCATACGTCATTAATGGTAAGTAATAGGTCTTGTACATCAATTCTTTAGCCTTCAGTGGTATGTCTTTATCCCAAATTAAACTCCGAACCTGATGATAGATAAACACTTCCACATTGTATTCCATTGATGATCTCCATATCCAATCTTGCATTTTCCATCAATTCACTTCCTAACTATTTGAAGTGCTCTACTACGTCCAGATCTACTGTACATCTGTCATAAGATTCTCAGAAGACGAGTCACCTGACGTGATCGACTTTGTAATAAGATTCTCAGAAAGCAAGTCAACTGATATGTTCAACATTGTGATAAGATTTTCAGAAGATGAATGACAGGAAATAACTATTGCAAAATGTGTTGGAAACATAGGCACCGTGTATGTACATGAAGTTCGTACACGATGTGACAGGTAGACAGTAGTAGAGGGGGAAGCTTTTATGTAAGGACAGCTGGTCTGTGTTAGTCACTTTAAAGATTACTTTTTCAAATTCACTATCGATTCTTCAATAGGCATCTGTTGATCCTGTCAGCCAGCATTCATTCAACATTAATATTAAGACATAATAATATTGAGACATAAGTCCAACCCCTCGTCCACGTCGTGGGAGACGGGCAACGGCACAAAGTAGGGGATTGCCTGTAGGGGCGAAGTACAGTGGGGACTTCGTGTGCCCCGGGACCGTTACGGTAGCTGTGAAGGTCCTACAGGAACCCTGAAAAGTGACGGCTAACGGGGCTCTGGTGAAGCTACGATAGGCCCAGCAAGCCAGTAGTGGATAAAACCAAATGCTTTCAAAAATGGAACGAGCCTCGGACAGGATGGATTTAATAGACGACGACACGGCTGTACACACGGACTAAGATTTGGAACTTTAAACCTAAGAACGCTGACGGGGAAGGTGGAGGAGATAGTGGATATGATGGAAAGAAGGAAGTTGGATTTATTGGGATTGGCAGAAACAAAGTGGAAAGGGGAAGGAAGGAGAGTACTGAGAAAAGGCTATAGACTGTACTGGAGTGGGAACGAAGAGGGAAAGAGGAATGGAGTGGGAGTAGTAGTACGAGATGGTTTAAAAGAAGAAGTGAGGAGAATAAGTGATAGGATGATGAAAGTGAAAGTAGCACTGAGGGGAGAGACCGTAGAAATAGTGCAAGTGTATGCTCCACAAGTAGGCTGCGCTTCTGAAGAGAAGGAGGAGTTTGAAGAGGAATTGCAGAAGCAGCTGGTAGGAAGAAATATGATTGTTATGGGGGACCTCAATGCCCATGTAGGAAGAGAAAGACAAGGTTATGAGAGTGTTCTAGGACCAGAGGGTTGGGGTGGAAGAAATGAGGAAGGAAAGAGACTGTTGGACTTCTGCCAGAGGAACAGCCTGCTAGTTGGGAACTCCTGGTTTAAGAAAAGAGAGAGCCACACAATCACATGGTACAGTGATGACTTGACCAGGAAGTCGGTGGTCGACTATATACTGTATGAGAAAGAACTAAATAAGAACATCACGGACATCAAGGTTATACCATCGGAGAACCTGGATAGCGACCATCGATTACTGGTAATGAACCTGAGAGGGAGTAAGGAGAAGAAAGGGACTGAGAACCAGGAAAGACGTATAAGGATATGGAAACTGAAAGAAGGGGATAGAAGGGTCGAGTACCTCAAAATGGTAAAGGAAGGAATTCCAACAGATGAAGAAAGAGGGGTGGAAGAGGAATGGGCTAGATTTAAGAAGACACTAGTGGGTGCAGCAGAAGCAGTATGTGGGAGGACAAGTAGTAAGAAGAGGTGGAAGGAAACACCATGGTGGAATGAGAAGACAAAAGATATTGTAAGGGAAAAGAATAGAGCCTTTAGGAGGTGGTATCAAAATAGGACGGTAGAGACAAGGGACGAGTACCAGGAAAGAAAGAAGGAGGCGAAGAGAGTGGTGGCTGAGGAGAGAAGGAAGTGGATGGAAGAGTGGACAAAGATGATGGAGGAGGATAGTGAAGGTACAAAAAAGGTCCTGTATGGGATGGTAAAAAATAAGAGGCGGAAGGATCCTACGGATTATGTTAGAATGGTGAACAAAAGGGGACAAGAGATAGAAAATAGGGAAGAACTGAAGAAAATGTGGAAAGAATATTTTGAAGAACTTCTGAACCCAAATGGAAAAGATGGTGAGGAGGAAGAAATCGGGGAAGAGGAAGATGAACTGCAAACAGAAAAGGACTTAACATGGAAAGAAGTGGAAGATGCAGTGAACAAGATGAAAGGAGGGAAGGCACCGGGTGTGGATGAGTTGAGTGTGGAGATGGTGAGAGCAGCAGGTGGGTAGATTATAGGCTGAGGAATAACCCACCCACCAAGGGAAGATGATTGAGAGAAGGAAGTAGATTTGGGATTGGAGAAAAAGGATAGAAAAATGGGAGGAGAGTCCCACAAAATTAATGAGTTCAACTTTAAATACCTTTAGAGGCAGTTGCCACTGAAAATTAACACCTTGATACCTAAAGTAGGTACGAGCTTGGTCGAAGCTGACGGGAACCGCAGCTAAGACTTGGGCAGTTTGCCAGAGAGAGGTTTTAGTGTGTTTCCTCCCAAGCACGAATGAAAGTACTATAGGGAAGGGTGATGGTCTGACAAGACTGAGAGCAAACGATTTATTGTATATGAACGAGGGCATAAACCTAGGAAGAGCTAGGAAGGCCAGGATCCTGCCTAACTGTAGTATCAGAGAAATGATGAATCCAAAAACAAATATTTAATTTATTTAACAATTCAAAGAAGCGTAACTTTAACAAATAAATATGCTCTATGTAGTTAACAATTTGGGGTCGCAGACCTCTCAACATTAAACGGTTGCTCCAGGCAATTGACAATTTACAAGGTTTCAAACCTTACATGTTTCTAAAATCTTTATAAGATTTAAACAAATGAGCAATGAAATAATTAAATCTTGAACGTGAGTTGGAGTACAAAAAGTGCACCTTAAGAAATTCAGGAGAGAATGTTCTAGAGAAAGTGACAACTTTGAAAATAACAATAATAACAACGTGAAAAATAAGATAGAAGTTCCTACAACTTCTTATATTTATACAGAATTAATATATGAGAATTATACAAAGAGGGCAGGTCACTTACTGTGAAACCTGAAGAAAGTGAAAGGGAAAGTTCTAGACTTCCCAAGTTTGAGCAGGAATCACTCGCCAAATGGGACAGTTTCCATTTCGTGAAACCTGAACATGACTCGCTCAAGAGTTTAGAGAATTGTTTTCCCTGATTTTGAAGGGAGGAACAATATAAGTTTGAAACGTGTACTAGACACGTAATTATACAGAGATACTTAATGATAAACCAACAAAAATGGAAGGGCACTTCTTGGAATGACACCTTATTGGAACAGACCTAGATTAAAAGTTTATTGCAGATTGTTAGTGAGAGGTTTAGGAAAGAGAAATGGGAATTAAGGAAAATGTTCATGGCCTTATTTGAATATAAGCGGACGATCGCGACGCGGTAGAAAAGTTGAGCAAGCACTGGTTTTCACTATAGTTCATTGAAACATATGAAAAGTTCACTGTGGAGACACAAAGTTTATGGAAAAGAAAGTTATTGCAATGATGAAAATAACTGGTTTCACTAGGTAAGTGAGAGTCTATTTCTTGAGAAAGTTGTAAATTACAATTAAATGCGCTATAGAAAATTCCCGCGGTGGACGAAACTTCACTATGTAGTAATTTAGAAGTAAGATAATTCAATTTTAAACAGAATTCTCACAAGTACGTGAGAAATACATGACGGCAGGACTTGTAGATTGAGTACAGAATCTAGAAGGTTCCAGAACAATCTTAGCAGTAAAATGGGGCCAATGTAAATCCAGCGGAGGAACTAGCTTGTTGAATTATAGACAGCGGGTAATTAGATAATATCCCACGTAGAGAGAGGATTTCTCATTAGAATAGCTTAATAAAAGCTCTTTATGGTAAAGTCGGCTTATACAAGCGAAAGCTCAACATGGCAAATCCCACGAAGAATGATTTTTGCCCCAAAATAAATACTTTCACACTGTCTATAAAAGTATCATTAAAAACACGTGGAAGTTAAAACCATGAAGATGAGGTTAAAACTTGAAGAAGGTACTTATCTTTGTTGCATGTCGAAGTGAAGTTCCTCACTGATGCTTAGAGTTCCAACATGGCGTGGAATTTAAAAAATGCCTCGTTAGGTCAGGAGGCTAGCTCTGGTTGAGCCTTAACTGATTGATTCAACTGCCGACTGAGAAGTGAGACTTACTCAACGAAGCACGGAAGGTCCTAGGAAGGGGAGAGAGTGGGGGTAGGAAACAAAAGGTATACATATCAGCATAACCAACTTATCAAAAATAAATTTTCTTCTTGATGGATGGTCTTCTAAGAATTGATAGTAGGCGATATTAGCGCAGCATGGTGAGTGAAACAGTAGACGTAGTCCTCTTGCTCAAGGAGAAAATAGCTGGCGAAGTAACAAGATCTGGTGGCCAGATGGATATGTAAGTCCTCTTGCACGATGAGGAATTGAGTAGCTTCAGAGGTTCGCTACTAGATGACGCTAGGTGGGTCACAGAAGTTATATATCTGAAACATACTTATGAAGACATAAGAGATTTGCCCAACAAGGAGAAAACAGAAGATCACTGTTGGTGTTTGGCAAAGAGGAAGGAAGAAATGAACATGCAAGGAGCAGTAGACATTATATCTCAGGTACCGTGTATTCAAAGAATACACCATACTGGGGCGACAAACACCAACAGCGAGCAAGAAAAACAAGTACAGTAATAAACAATTGCCGAGAAGTAGTCTTGTGATCTGACCATTATTGGTCAAGACTCTAAATACCCTGACTCTCCTATCTCTTCCAGGGTAACACTCGGTCACTTTTCCAAAAGGCCAGACTAGGGGGGGTGAAACATCCCTAACTAAGACCAAGTCTCCCACTTTAATGTCGGGACTGGAAAGAAACCACTTCTGCCTCCGTTGCAAGGATGTTAAATATTCCAAGTTCCATCTCTTCCAAAAAGAATTACGGAAGGCTTCAAGTTTACGCCAAACAATGGGTAGATTAAAATCCCTGAAAGAATTGGGAAGGGAAGGAGGGGCAGAGAGAGAAGGGCGTGTAAAGAAGCGACCAGGTGTAAGTGGAAGGAGGTTATCAGGGTCATTGGAAAGCGGAGTTAAAAGGCGAGAATTATCAACACTTTCAATCACGAAATAACTAGAAGTTGAGGGAAATAAAGCACTAGTAAAGATTGCGATACGATGAGAAAGAAGAATTGGCAAGTTTAAACAAAGCGTATAGAAACAAGTACATCTATTCAGGACAAGAATATACCAAATAAACAAAGGAACTATGCGAGTAGAAAGCAAGAACGCCATAGGTAACAAACGAGTAGCCATAAACAATAACCTCAAGTTATAATGAGTATCAAAGGGTTTACTCAGAAAAATACTTAAGTCAGCGAGAAACGTGACATGACAAGTATGAATACAAAAACACATCGAATGTGACGACGAGAAAAAACCAGTTTGTTCATCAATGAACATTAAGATCGCAAAATATGTAAGCAAATTGCAATACATAAGCGCGTGAGAAATACGCAACGAAGTTTTGAAACAGGGATCGAAGCAGTTATAGAATACGAGCATGAGTAAGTGAGAGACGTAAACAAGCACGGCCTTGACACACATAGTACAACGAGATAAGACATATAAATAGCTGAAAGAGTCCTTAACTAGAACAAGTTTATTTTTGGAAGTAGGTGAACGGCTTCCGAGATTACGGTAGCGGCTCGCCAGACAATGGTTGGCAATCAGCCAAAGTTGAGATAAGAGAAACTTGCTTTGAACTGTGTCAAGCGTACAGGAAATAAACAACAACTTGGCCTTCCTCAGACTAGTATACAAACAAGTCTGACAAACAAGCAGTTCAAAGTACACAAATAACATTTGTTGAATCAGCTGTAACTTAAAGCAGATATTCAGGTTGAACGGAATGCAGTCAATCGTAACTTGGACGTGAAAAAGCAATTTAAAGCTATATGAAATAAAGTAGGAAATCAATTTCGCATAATTGAGAGGATCACGAAATCGGACAATTTTCAACAAAAAGAAGCTTAATTCTTCCGAGCAAAGAAGACAAGCTGGGACATTGAGAAGAAGGTTATGCATAAGAATAGTTATTCTAGATGCTATAGAATTCAAATTTTCAAGCGGTTTCATGAGCGACTTCCAATTGTGAGGAAGGAGGGAGGAGCCGGCCGTGGCCATCCTTCTACATAGCGAAAGAAGTGAAACATAGCGTACAGCAAAGTGATGGTGACTGATAGCCATGGTTTTACACAAGGGGAAGATAGTTTTTAATAGAGAGTTTAAGCAATTAACTGCTATAAAAAATGACATAAGAAGATAGACGAAGTAACACAAAGCAAGGCGAACTTGAATGGCGATCTTGTGCGGGAAGAAGGAAAAACCATTTAAACAACTTACAGAGGTAGCGCAGTTGTTCACGATAAGACATCGTTTCGACAAGTGGTTTTCAAAAATATTGAGATCTGAAACATGAGCGTTCTCTTTTTCAGAAATGGGATTTATGTCAGCTGTAACGAAATGACATTGCGCTTTGGTTTGAACACTGGGATGCTGAATTTCACCAGTAATAACCCAACCAAAATCGGTGTCTCTGGCGACCACGGTTGAGGATAACTTGCGTGTTTGTTTGCGAAGGCACTTCCAAAAAACATTGGCACTGAAAAGTACATCAATGGGACCTTGAGCATTAAACTGAGGATCGGCTAACCTTAAGTACGAAGGAATCTTTAATCCGGAGGTATTAATAGAGTGACTTGGAGTGTCCTTGCCAATACTGGTAAGAATGAGACAGTTTAAATTAAGATTGGTGTTTCTTTGGCAAACGTCTCTGATTTTCAATTTTGAAGACTGCAAAACTTGAGTTTTCAAATTGTCAATGCCGGTCACATTGATAGAAGTAGGCGATGACGAAAGACCTAGTTTTTTAATCAACGATTGCGAAACAAAATTGTGCGTTGAAGCGGAATCGAGAAGACCACGGGTTCTAAACCAATTTCCAAATTTATCTTGGATTTCAAATTGTACAGTGGTCAAAAGGGTTTGCGCACTATGAAAAGTTTCGGCGTTGGAAATGCAGGAAGAAGCATTAGTTTGTTCGGAGCTGCTCTGCATGGAGCTTGAAGAGGCGGGTGCTGATGACCTCGATTTATCGTGAACGTGCAATAAAGAATGATGCGGTTTTTTACAATGGAAACAGAGATTTGATGACGTACAGTTCGAAGAAGAATGCTTAGGTGACAAGCAATTGAAACAATGTTTGCTATTCAAGACGAACTTTCTTCGATCTTCGACAGACAATTCTTTAAAGGATTTGCACAAATACAATGTGTGAAGCTTTTTACAGAGCGTGCATTTTAACGATTTGTTAAGCGGCCTGATATGTTCTCTTGGATTATTGAAAGAAGAACGGTTTTGTTTGTTTTCGACAAATGGGGGCTGATGTCCCTTTGAAAAAGCAAGGTTTTTCTCAAAAATGTGAGACTGATGATTCGTTTCGACTTTTTCGCACTGAAATGCGAGTGCTGTAAGGAATTGACATCGACTGTTGAGAAACGAGATAAGGTGTTCGAACGAATGTTCCTTGTTGCAGGCGAGTTCGATCTCCCAGGCCTTCAGTGTCGAAAAATCGAATCTTGATGTAGCTAGGTGAATAAGTATGGTGTCCCATGTTTGGACAGGCTGCTTTAATTGGTACAATGCTCTGACATTTAACTGCATAGAATCTAAGAGGTCTCTTAAAGATGTGACGTCATTAGGTTTGACGGCTGGTAAGTTGAAGAGACAGCGGATATGACGAGCTACACTCAAACGTAAATTGCCATATCTCTCTTTAAGGAGATTAAAGGCGATGTGGTAGTTGTCTGCGCTTAAAGGCAGTGACTCCACCAAGGCCAAGGCCTCAGATTCCAAAGACGTACGGAGGAAGTAAAATTTATGTATGTCGGGGATCTCGGCATTTTCATGAATTAGGGAGCAGTAAAGTTCGTAAAAAGAATACCATTCACCTTCCTTGCCTGAGAAATGCGGTAGGCTTATCTTGGGAAGTAACGGTTTCGGTTTGTTCTTGTGAACTGAAGCGGGTGCGAACTGGGCCGGATTGATGACCCTAGTGTCCGGTTCTGAGATATTGCGGATCAGTTGGTGGGCCTTTGCAATTCCTTCAAAGTACAAGGGTTCGACCTCGTCCCGATCCGATTGCAGTTCTGGGCAAGCGGATTCAATCTCGGTTTGAATTTGGTCATAATAATCATAAGACCGTTCGTACAACTTAAGACGATGTGTTAAGATATCTAAATCACACTCGGCGGGATTTAACTTGTTGATAAAATTTCGGAATCTAGTGAGTTGCCCTTTATAGGAAGAACGTCTAGCAATGAGAGTTTCATCTTTTTCAGTAGGAGCCATGACAAAAAGAATAAATTGAAATACAACTCACGAAACTGTAGAACCTTGGAGATGCTGTCAAGTTGGCAACAGCGAAAGAGTAGAAAGAACAGGACACCCCAAAGGAGACAGGAGCGGCCTCTTTCCCGTTCACAGGCTTTGCATGACGTAGATATAGCTGAAAGATCCAAAGGAGATATTAAAAATTTGCAAAGTATTGTCAAATGACACTTGACAAACAATGGACATAGCAAATGGACTCTCCCGGGTTTCTGGTACCAAATTTTGGGTAGATTATAGGCTGAGGAATAACCCACCCACCAAGGGAAGATGATTGAGAGAAGGAAGTAGATTTGGGATTGGAGAAAAAGGATAGAAAAATGGGAGGAGAGTCCCACAAAATTAATGAGTTCAACTTTAAATACCTTTAGAGGCAGTTGCCACTGAAAATTAACACCTTGATACCTAAAGTAGGTACGAGCTTGGTCGAAGCTGACGGGAACCGCAGCTAAGACTTGGGCAGTTTGCCAGAGAGAGGTTTTAGTGTGTTTCCTCCCAAGCACGAATGAAAGTACTATAGGGAAGGGTGATGGTCTGACAAGACTGAGAGCAAACGATTTATTGTATATGAACGAGGGCATAAACCTAGGAAGAGCTAGGAAGGCCAGGATCCTGCCTAACTGTAGTATCAGAGAAATGATGAATCCAAAAACAAATATTTAATTTATTTAACAATTCAAAGAAGCGTAACTTTAACAAATAAATATGCTCTATGTAGTTAACAATTTGGGGTCGCAGACCTCTCAACATTAAACGGTTGCTCCAGGCAATTGACAATTTACAAGGTTTCAAACCTTACATGTTTCTAAAATCTTTATAAGATTTAAACAAATGAGCAATGAAATAATTAAAGCTTGAATGTGAGTTGGAGTACAAAAAGTGCACCTTAAGAAATTCAGGAGAGAGTGTTCTAGAGAAAGTGACAACTTTGAAAATAACAATAATAACAACGTGAAAAATAAGATAGAAGTTCCTACAACTTCTTATATTTATACAGAATTAATATATGAGAATTATACAAAGAGGGCAGGTCACTTACTGTGAAACCTGAAGAAAGTGAAAGGGAAAGTTCTAGACTTCCCAAGTTTGAGCAGGAATCACTCGCCAAATGGGACAGTTTCCATTTCGTGAAACCTGAACATGACTCGCTCAAGAGTTTAGAGAATTGTTTTCCCTGATTTTGAAGGGAGGAACAATATAAGTTTGAGACGTGTACTAGACACGTAACTATACAGAGATACTTAATGATAAACCAACAAAAATGGAAGGGCACTTCTTGGAATGACACCTTATTGGAACAGACCTAGATTAAAAGTTTATTGCAGATTGTTAGTGAGAGGTTTAGGAAAGAGAAATGGGAATTAAGGAAAATGTTCATGGCCTTATTTGAATATAAGCGGACGATCGCGACGCGGTAGAAAAGTTGAGCAAGCACTGGTTTTCACTATAGTTCATTGAAACATATGAAAAGTTCACTGTGGAGACACAAAGTTTATGGAAAAGAAAGTTATTGCAATGATGAAAATAACTGGTTTCACTAGATAAGTGAGAGTCTATTTCTTGAGAAAGTTGTAAATTACAATTAAATGCACTATAGAAAATTCCCGCGGTGGACGAAACTTCACTATGTAGTAATTTAGAAGTAAGATAATTCAATTTTAAACAGAATTCTCACAAGTACGTGAGAAATACATGACGGCAGGACTTGTAGATTGAGTACAGAATCTAGAAGGTTCCAGAACAATCTTAGCAGTAAAATGGGGCCAATGTAAATCCAGCGGAGGAACTAGCTTGTTGAATTATAGACAGCGGGTAATTAGATAATATCCCACGTAGAGAGAGGATTTCTCATTAGAATAGCTTAATAAAAGCTCTTTATGGTAAAGTCGGCTTATACAAGCGAAAGCTCAACATGGCAAATCCCACGAAGAATGATTTTTGCCCCAAAATAAATACTTTCACACTGTCTATAAAAGTATCATTAAAAACACGTGGAAGTTAAAACCATGAAGATGAGGTTAAAACTTGAAGAAGGTACTTATCTTTGTTGCATGTCGAAGTGAAGTTCCTCACTGATGCTTAGAGTTCCAACATGGCGTGGAATTTAAAAAATGCCTCGTTAGGTCAGGAGGCTAGCTCTGGTTGAGCCTTAACTGATTGATTCAACTGCCGACTGAGAAGTGAGACTTACTCAACGAAGCACGGAAGGTCCTAGGAAGGGGAGAGAGTGGGGGTAGGAAACAAAAGGTATACATATCAGCATAACCAACTTATCAAAAATAAATTTTCTTCTTGATGGATGGTCTTCTAAGAATTGATAGTAGGCGATATTAGCGCAGCATGGTGATTGAAACAGTAGACGTAGTCCTCTTGCTCAAGGAGAAAATAGCTGGCGAAGTAACAAGATCTGGTGGCCAGATGGATATGTAAGTCCTCTTGCACGATGAGGAATTGAGTAGCTTCAGAGGTTCGCTACTAGATGACGCTAGGTGGGTCACAGAAGTTATATATCTGAAACATACTTATGAAGACATAAGAGATTTGCCCAACAAGGAGAAAACAGAAGATCACTGTTGGTGTTTGGCAAAGAGGAAGGAAGAAATGAACATGCAAGGAGCAGTAGACATTATATCTCAGGTACCGTGTATTCAAAGAATACACCAGCAGGAGAGGTGGGGATACAGTGGCTGTACCGAGTGATGAGGACAGCATGGAAGGAAATGAAGACCCCAGAGGACTGGAAAAAAGGAATCATTGTCCCGATCTTCAAGAAAGGTAGTAGAACAGATTGCAGAAACTATCGGGGAATAACACTGATGAGTCATTGTGCAAAGATCTTCGAGAAAGTTTTGGAAAAGAGAATTAGGACAAGGATAGAAGGAGGGATGAGGGAAGAACAACATGGCTTCAGAGCAGGAAGGTCCACAGTGGATTTGATTTTTGCTGTAAGGCAGTTACAAGAACAGCACTATGAGTATGGAACAGATCTACTGATGGCCTTCCTGGACATTGAGAAAGCATATGACAGTGTATGCAGAAACAAAGTATGGAAGTCCCTGGAGGATAGAGGAGTAGAGAAATGGACTATAAAGAGGATAAAGGAGATGTACAAGGGAAGCGTGAGCTGTGTGAAAGTGGGAGGAGAGAGATCTGACTGGTTGGAACAAAGAAACGGCCTGAAACAAGGAAGTGCACTGTCACCGTTACTTTTCATTGTGGTGATGGATGACATAATGACCAGAGTGGCACAAGTAATTGGGGACGGAAAGATGAAAGCAATGGTGTTTGCAGATGATTTGATGATTTGGGGAAACAAGGAGGAGGAGGTACAGGAACAGTTGGACGTGTGGGAAGGAATAATACAAGGATATGGGATGAAATTTAGCATAAATAAGAGTGAGATGGTGATCACAACAAGGAAGAAGGAAAGAACCACAACGGGAATAACAATTGGTGGGGAACAGCTGAAGAAAGTGGAGAGTTTCAAGTATCTGGGAAGCCTGATACAAGATAATGGAAGAAACGATAGAGAAATAAATGAGCGGGGGAGGCAGGCAGAAGCATTTCGGAGGAGTGTGAGAAGCATGTTATGGAGCAAGGATGTCCCTCAGAACAGCAAAAAGATCATATATCGGACGTACTATGTCCCTATCCTGACGTATGCCTCGGAGACCTGGGTTATGAAAGGAAGGGAGAAGAGCAAAATACAGGCCAGTGAGATGAGGTTCTTGAGAAGCAGTATTGGAGCTACAAAGATGGACAGAATAAGAAATGAGAGGACCAGAGAATTAATGAAGGAGGAACCATTACAGGATGGTATAGAGAAATCTAGACTTAGATGGTATGGACATGTAAAACGAATGGAGGAGAAGAGGATACCCAGGAGAGTACATGAGACGAAGTGGGAAGGAAAGAGACCGAGGGGAAGACCGAGAGACAGGTGGCTGAAGGGGGTGGAAGAAAGCGTGAAGAAGAGAGGAGAAGACTGGACAAGGGTGGAGGGTGAGAGATGGTGGGAAGACAGAAGACGTTGGAGAGGCTTGTGTTCCAAACAGACCCGGCCAGTGGCTGGAAACTGTGCAAGATGATGATGACTGTAGCTAGTTGATGCATTCATAATTATGGAGCATATTCAGTATGGCATGTAGCAACTCAATATTTTAAAAGAAAGAGTGTATATGGTCAATACTTCCCATAAGGAAATAAATTGAACCAGTAGTTGGCCATGTACTGGGTTTGTATGATAAGCAAACTCGGGTTAGCTTGGATTGTCTACAAGAGTTGAAATATGGTAGGCCCCTTATTTATCAGAGACAAGAATACTGTATTCCATTATAAATTGTGGCACGACCCATAGTTACAATATTATGTTTAAAAGCATTACAATTTTAATTGCAAAGGCAATTATAATTATAGATTCTTGCTCTATGAAGTTTTTAGCTATGCCAAGTGTATATTTTTGATGTGTAACATCTTTCCATTCGGTTGCTGGATATGTTTGTGGGAGCGATTTTGAAAAATGGGACGGAAGTGGATCGGACGGAAGTGTGTAAGACGCACTGCTAGCTGGATCGCAGCCAGGAGGGATGTGATCCAGCTAGCAGTGGTAAGAGGAAACCATGAGCGCGCAGTGTTGGAGATTGGTACCATGTCGCACTGCCGGCCATGTGGAATGTATATCACATATGGATTACTTCAAGGTTTGAAGGCGCCATTAAGAATATTCCTACAGTAAATCATCTTCAAGTTGTCGTTCTTTGGTGTAAAAATATTCATTATATCATATTTGCTGAAAACAATTATGATTTATTAAGAGTCTCTTTTCCAATCTCTGGATAAAAGTGATGGTTACTCCCTGAGTAACTTTGGATCAACACTTATACTGAACGTAAATGCTCATGCGAACTCGGGTGTCAACTGATTGAAATGCAAACCACATGTTCAAAATCTTCATAGCAGTATTTAAATATGATATGCTTTAATAACGAAACATTGTAACTACTATCGGATTTTTTATTATGGATACTCGAGTTTAGGCCTTAATTACAACCAAACCAATAGGTCTATTGAAAAACGAGTTATACCAATATTTTCCTTGTTTAATTCTGCGTTAGACTATATAGGCCAATTATTTTCAAGTTTATTAATTATTTATTTGTGGTTGTATGAAAAATTGTCCGTGTTTTTTACGTCTTTTCTAGGAACCGCTCACTTAAAACTATATACATGGAAAACTACTTGGCTGAGGGTAAAATTTTATATATTTTACCCCGCCCAAGCATTGGGCAAATTCGCGTTGACCGACTGAAGAGCTACAAATGACACATTATCCTGGGTTATGAATAAATGTCATGACAAGAGACAATAACTTACATCTTTAGGAGCAGGTCTCGCTGCCACAGGGCTCTCCAGAGGTTGCTTATCCGCCTGCTCTTGAGGGGGTGGGACAGGAACTACATTACCAGTCTTCTCGTGGCTCAGGACGGCATCGGGGTTGATTTGTGGCGTCGTAGACTTTTGCATACTCTGGGATACCTAAAACAGTGCAATAATTTTAGTCAATCAGGTGTTTCGAGTATAGTTCCTTTTAGAGAGAGCTGCAAGTTTGAGTTTGTCAAATCACTCATGTGAAGCAGGTGCAGCTGAAGCTTGTGTGCGTGAAATGGAAGATTTCCAAAGTCAAGGTTGTCCAGGGTACATCTAAAACAGTTTCCAACACCAAGAGCAACGTTATGGTTACATTTGTCTGTCAAAGTATCAGCCCAGAGGCTGGTTGAATATGGGTAGAAAACCCCAAAACTCAAGGCAGACATACTAGGTAAGGTTAGGAGTGAGGTAGCTTGTAATTGTTTTCCTTACTGAGCCAGTGCAGCAGAACTGACCCTTCCCACCTTTCACCTTTTACTGAATTACAGGCACAGACTGTGACGTACGAGGAGGAACCACAATGGCACCGATAGAGGTACTTGTTTATTATTCGTCACCATAATTATGATTCTATATTTTGTTAAAGAGATAATATGGAGAAGCTTACGATTTTCAGCCACACGACTCGTTTTCCACCTCAGAAGTCGTCATTACTTGTTGCTGTTAATTCAGTCATCAGCCTCATGTACTTGGGTGTGTTGAATTTACCTGATAACCTGTGTTTCTGTGGTGACTGTAGTAGGATGTGTAACTATAATATTTAGGGTCTAGGATGGAGGTAGTGCCCTGGGACTTGAAACCAGGTACCATCTCGGCATTTACCTGGAGCGACTGTAGGTAAACCTGGAGAAAACCACACTTGGGATGCAGACTGTCAGCGCTACAATTTGAACCTTTGATATTCAACATTCCAGCTCACCTGTGCAGCCATATTGCGGGGTGTCATTACAATGTCCCATACAGTTAAAAGTGCAGTTGGTCCCAAGGTCAACAAGTAGTTCCGTGAAGAACTATACAGCCTATTTTCATATATCCTGCTAATGTTAATTGCCTCTATCAACATACAAAATTTCAGTTTAATTGCTGTAACAGATTCGTAGATATTGAGAACCGTCTAAATATTTCAGATGGTCGCCAGGTTGGATTTTTATTTATGTGCTATTACATTAAGATTATTGTGTACGTGTGGTATTCAAACTTCAATCGCATGATTAGAACACAAGAAGTAAAAACGAGATTTTAAAATTACGCACAGCAGCCATCTTGTGATTATGCAAACAATTGAAATAAATTAGATGCCAGTGGATCAACATTTGTATAAGCATTTAACGTGCAACGTTTCACGGCACTCTGATAGTTAATTCGCGAGAAACGTCCATTTAAATATTTATACTTCGCGTCGCCGCCATGTTGGATTTGTGCTCACCAGGTTACTGAAAGTCCTTTAGGTGAACATATGTTCATAGTCTCTATGAACATAAAAAAATTCAGTTTGGTTGCTGTAAAAGATTCATAGATATTGAGAACTGTCTAAATATTTCGGAAGCTCGCCATTTAGGATTGTTATATGTATAGGCCATAGAGTTATGTACCATTCAAGGACAATTATTGCCTAGGTTCATTATTCAAACTTTCACCTCGATCGCATGATTACGACACAAGAAATAAAAACTTAATTTTAAAAATTCGCACAGCCGCCATCTTGAGGTTATGTAAACAATTGAACTAAATTAGATGGCAGTGCATTACAATCTGCAAAATCATTTACTGTACCTCATTTTACTGCGCTCAGAGAGTTAAATCACGAGAAAAGTCTATTAAAACATTTCAAATTCGCTTGGTCGCCATGTTCGTTTCGTACTTTACAGGTTTATGAAATATACATAGGTAAACTTGTATCAGTATCCTTTATCACCGTACAAAATTGCAGGGTGATATCTGTAATAATTTCGGAGATATAGAATGTCAGTGAAATATTTCGCACAGCCGCCATTTTGAGGTTATGTAAACAATTGAACTAAATTAGACTCCAGTGCATTACAATGTGTATAAACATTTGCTGTACCAAGTTTCATTACGTTTGGATAGTTAAATCGCGAGAAAATTCTATTTAAAAGTCTCAATTTCGCTTGACCACCATGTTGGGTTTGTAGTCACCAGGTTTTTGAAAGTCTCATAGGTGAACTTCTAGTAGTGCCCTTTATCACCGTACACAATTTCAGGGCGATATCGGTAATAGCTTCGGAGATATTGATTGCTAGTGAAATATTTCGCATGTTGGATTGGTGAGACGTAACAAATTTGAAGGGCACGGTCGAGGTCGCCGTGAATAGTGCTATGAACTTACCGAGTTTCATTGAAATTGCTCTAGCCGTTTAGATTTTATTAGGGGGACACACACACACACCTCACACACACACACACACCTCACACACACACACACACACACACACACACGCTCACACACACGGACAAAAGGTGATCTCATAAGCCTATTTTTTTCAAAATTGAAAATAGGCTAAAAATGGATGCTGAAGAGCTCAAGATGGAAGACTTCGACTAAATATGTCACAGAATACCTTGATCCCCAGTTATATGTGGACCATGGCAGAGAGAGATCCTAATTTGAATATTACTTCTGATATATTTTGTCATTGGCCCTATGTTCATGAGTGTCGGTTCATAGCCATTGAGTGAAGCAGAGTGGAATATGTACAATTTATTGCATCTTTCATAAGCAAATGTGTTTGGGTGTCCAGCACCTCTTTCTGTTGCTCAGGTGTATTTTCAAAAGCTAAAAATATTATTAAAACTCCCCATTAATTAGAACCGCATAGTGATGGAAATAATTCTGACAAGTTATACCATTGTAACCATTCATTATCTTATCTTGAAAATTGTGGTACTGTGTTTTCAGAGCAATATCTGTGTGACCATATCTGCCTGAATCTGAAATTACAACCTCCTGAGGCATTTTGTCACAGGGTTACAAGACTTCAAACACATCAGAATATTATTCTGAACCCCTCAGTATGAAAGTAATACTGGTAGCAATACGGCCACAGAGAGCAGATTCCTTGTAGCATGTGGGTATGGGTCACATGCCAACTAAACATCAAGCAAGTAATTCAGTGAAGGTTTCTGGTTTAACATGCGGCACAACATTGTCACTAGAATACGTCCTATGTGAGAAGATGTTCCATTCCATTCTTTCAATTACAGCTGGTAACCAGTCCCTGGCCATGAATGGATTAGTTAATTTGGTGTGCAACACCTATTGAAGGAATTCTGCCTAGTCAATACACATGTATGAATTTACCATCCCACAGTAAGGGGTGCATTTAATTGTAAGGATTATATTCCTGTGTCCAAATGTAAAGGAAAATAATCTCTATAATACACTGTACGATTTTTGCAGCGGAACCGTATTCCCGCATTCGGCTAGGGGCTGGTGATGAGCTACAGTGTAAAGAAAAAGGAAGCTTGCAGTTTTAGATGATCATTAATCTCATGATCATGAGGTATGGGACCTTCATCTTTACATGGGATCTGTACCACAGTTGGAAGTGACTGTTCCCGAAGGAAACAGGAGTTAAATGTCCAATTGAGCTACCGAACGTACATTAACAAATTCATAAATTCATAAATGGTCTGGAATGTTCTTACAGTTTCCTGAGATAGAGAAAGCACCAATTTTATGTTTTTCAGAAAAATCCTGACCTTGAATTTGTGAATTTATGAATTTGTTAAATCTGAACCACAGGACGTGATGTTACACTTCGAAAATCTCACATGTTGACCGGTAATCTAACCCAGTCCACCTTGATGAGAGGCAAGCAGCTTGACCACTGCACCACCACGCGAGGAAACACATGGAGCAGAACAACAACTCCACATAGCAGATTTTGTACTGAAGAGAATGATATACTAAACATAAAAGCAAATTAACTAATCTGGATGATCACATGATGAACAAAAACATGTCATCCCCCAATTATTGTTTGATGGAGTCAAATGTAGAAATGTGTTTTCAATCTGCAAGTGTATCATTTGTGTATTTTATGTTCGACGATGTCGAAATGTAAATATTATATGTCAGAAAACTCTATCATAATGAGGGTCATTTTAATACTATTTTTCATTATGATACAGTTTCTCCCACCAATCAGAGCTCAAGAAACAGTTGTGTGACCAATTAGGTAAGGATAGCATCGCACCTAGGCCGACTTCCACGGCCTTCTATTTTAAATTTCACTGCGTGGCTTCTAGTGTAATAGTGGGGTATTCCAGGAGGCCATGGTATTCTCTGTGTCCCATGCGCTCTGTTCAGTACATAAAACTGGCGAAATCTCGACAGATATTTAAGAATATTTATGTTCGAACATAAAATAGTTATAATTATCGACGAACATAAACAGTCATATGCAACTCGCCTATAATGGTAATTAAGACACTCGTATGGAAATTATAAAACTCACTTCGCTTTTTTATAAACATACTCTTGTCTTAATTATTGCCATTATAGGCTCATTGCATAATGTTTATTCTTATTAGCCACACAAGATAATTGAGCCCCTATCTGTGTGTTGATTAATCAGCTTAACAATATCTTTAAAAACAAAACTTAAATAAAAAATAAAAAACATGATTGGAATGAAGTCGTAGCCTACTCGTAATAACAATGAGAATATGACCTTCTCATCCACTGCCATAAAAAGCAAAACTCACAGACTTAAGCTACAGGTCAACATACATCAAACTCCAGGACTAGGAAATTGGAAGTTTTGCACATAAGCTTCTTTTATGCAAATGCTACCTCAAAAAAAAAAAAAAAAAAAAAAAAAAGGAATAATATGATTATCAGGTGATCTGGATTATTCTTACAGCTTTCTGAGAAAGAGAAAACACACATTTTATGTTTTAAGAAAAATCTTGACCTTGGCTCTCAGGTTCACTTATTGTCCAGATGTATGTCTGTAATAACTTCTGAACAGGGACCAATTCTAATGAAATTTTATAGACTGTCAGTCTTAACTCTGGAGAATATAACCTTCCTTTCTTTCGTCTTTTCATAATAATCATCATCAATATTAATTCTCATTGTTATTATTTACATGTGCATATGTACGAGTATGTTGTCAACCCAATTTTCTGTTCCACCAATCTCAACCAAATTTTGCATCCATACAAAAAAAAAAAAATGGATAAGTCACTGGCTATATGAATTTTGAACAACTTTTTCCATTTTTCTGATTTTGGCTTCTTAGTATAGGCTAATTAAGTTGTTATACAACCGGATAAAGTTTATTTTATACTCCTTGATGCTAGAAAAGATACTTGGCAGGTCCCACAAGAAGGGACCCCAAAAACCATATTTCAAGGCCCTAAAACCAACTATTTCTGAGATATTTCCAGAATCCTAAACTGATCAAGAAATGGCAAGCCATAACCATCTCAACAGCAGCTAAAGAGGTGACATCTAACTTTGCATCTATCTCTGTAATAGGCATTTTTTACATAAAATACATTGTGAATTCAGCCCTCTTTGAAAATTTACAGTGATTATGCGTTTTGCTTAGCCAATTAAGAGAAAATTAGGAAGACTGAGATTTAATTCCCTTTTTTAGTTTGTTGGTTCCTCAGTTTAGGGGCTGCAACAACGCTGTCATGTAGCCCCATGTACTTTGGGTATGTGTGTAGAATCTGTCTGATAACTGGTGTTAATTGTGATGGCTGTATTAGTGTGTGTTATCTGTGATTCAGGTAAGGACTGCAGACGATCAATTTCAAATAGTTCCTACTTTTGCTACCACATGCTACCGTCAATGACATCTAGCAGTGAACTTGGCTACTAGATCCCACCACAACCGGCACCTGGCGACGAACGTTGGAACTTAATAGAGCGTTAATCAAATCTAACCTACAAATTTAGTTTCACACAAGTGTTGTTAGTGGAAGGTTCTTTTACATGCCTTAAATCTATTACATGGGCCCGTCGGCTTTACTTCCTCTCCGAAGGAAGATCTAGTGTTTTTTTAGTTATGGATAAAAGATAGGAATATGTATTTCCTCATTATTCAGGCCATTCTGAGGTGTAAACACAGCATCTTACAGTAATTACCCCAGTACATCAAAAATAAATACCATTGGGAAAGTAATTGTAAGACTAGAACCTCGAAGAATTGTGTGTATATGTCCCAGTTTACTGAACTATTGCAACTATGCTATTACCCGTTTAAGATAAGACTTCCGCCAACCATGCTGGAAACTATTCTTTGTTTACTTGTGTCACGGTGTCAGCTTGCAGTCTTGACAGGTACAATATAATCAAATGTTCTCGAAAGAGAATCAAAATTAATATTGTCCGTTGAGCCATTATAATTAGTGATAAAAATGTCCTGGATAACTCAACAAATTGCTAGTGTTTCGCCCCAGTGTGCAGTACGCATATGCCGCCCGCCTATTCCAAACCTAAATATATCAGTTTCCTGCATGCCAATCGTTGTTATTGCATCACATGACACGCAGCCAGTGAAAGAAGGAATGTGCTGAGTGAGTGAAGCAAATAGTAACTAACTTAATGTTTTTGGAATGCACGATACGCAGTGAGCAGGAAGACATCTGCAGTTCAAACCCAACTGCCAACTCCTGGCGCCATATCAGTAGTTGATGTGTTTCATTTTTGACAATCTAAATAAAATATACAGCAGCCTACAAAAAGCTTCAGTCAATACAATTTTATATTGAAAAGTGGAAAAGATCTTTTGTAGATTAAAATCAATACAGACAAAGAGTAACCATGACTAGGTTCATGGACATACATATACACAGTAGTAGCCTACAGTATTTTATGTGTAAACTAGTCTTATTGAGTGTTTTCATTTGCACTCCCGGTCATATAGGAGAGTTCTTACAAGGGCAACTTCGCATTACTGTAGAAGACCAACGGTCACAATATCAGTTCTTGATATTGTATATTGACCACGATAGCTGTGTGCTGGATGGTGTAAAGCCATGGGGCCAAGCTATTCCAGACTTGGCAGACAAGTGAGTTCGAACTCCACAATTGGCAGTCCTTGAAATGGTTTTCCATGGTTTCCCATTTTCAACTCCAGATAAATGCCACGATTGTACCTCGTAATAGGCTACAACTCCTTTTTTGAAACTCCTTGCCCTGTTACATTCATCCTCATTCATTTCATCTCTCACTAATTCCCTGGCCTTAGAAAAACATTTGCCACATAGAAATTAATTGCATTTCATCCCCAAACCCTTTGAAATAGTAATAAAAATGGATGAACAAATATAAAATTACTTAATTATTAAAATTATCAACATAAAAATTAGAGGATAGCTTTGATGTTTTGCCTCTTAGAAGAACAATTCTCACCAAAATCAAAACATGAAAATTGGCACAAGGACTGATTATTGTGCCGGCCTTGTGGTGTTGGGGTTAGCGTGCATGCCTTTCGCTCCGAGGCCCCAGGTTCGATTCCCGGCTCTGTCAAGGATTTTTGAAACCGACGGGAGGGCTGAAATGGGGCGCAATCAGCCTTGTTAGGGCACAACTGAGTAGCTGTCTGCCAGTGAGGCAGCTCCCCGGTCAGAAACATCAAGAATAACAGCCGACGAGACCCAACGTGCTGACCAAGCGTCACTCCACAATCTGTAGGCAGAAGTCGCTTGGTAGACCAAGGTCCGCGCATTATGGGCTTACGGGATTTGTTAGTTTTGATTGATTTATAAAGTATGTTTACAAATGCATCTTATGAAATTGTACCCAGCATGAAACCAGCAGGGTGGCAGTGTCAATTTCTAATACAGTATGCAATTTGTTTCCTCTGTCGACCACCTCATAGCACAGTGACTTGCATTCTTGGCTGTCACCTCTGAGGTCCGGGTCGATTCCAGGCTCCGTCAAGGTCTGGAATGGGGTACACTCAGCCCAATGAGGCAGAATTAAGAAGAGAGGGTTAAATTCCCACCTCAGCCATCCTATAAGTGGTTTTCTGTGGTTTCCCCACTTCTATTCCAGGCAAATGTAGGGATGGCTACTAAACTTAAGGCCACGGCCACCACCTACTCAATTGTAGCCCCAACAGCAAATACACAAAGTAATACAGACATCACAAACACACGTTATCAGACAAGTTCATAACACACACACGGGGCTACATGACCGCGATGTTGTAAAGCCTCTAAATGAATCAACACCAACTGTTCTATCTGTCATCATCAGAATGCAGTGATACTTACACTTACTTGACACAACTAACAATTAAATAAATCAGCTGATTACTTCATGGTATCATGGTTAACATTAATGGCTCACATCCCCTAGGCTCTGAAATTTCATTCTGGCCCGAGGACTGGAATTAGGTACTCTGAGCCTTGTGAGAAAAGAACGAGAAGAGGTCGAGTTCAAATCCCACCTCTGCTCCATTATAGATGTGGATTTGCTGTGGTCCACCCTTCTACTCTTGGCAAATGCCAGGTTTATACCTGCCTCTTCCCCAACCCTAGCCTAAATACAAGTACCTACACTTGTTCAAACATCACATTAACACAGGGTATCACAATCAAGTACCACAATGTTACAAGCACCTAAATAATACAAGAACATCAAATATATCAGTCTATAATTCCTCTCATTGGCTGTGAAGAATTTATAATGGTGACGGTGTGAAATTCAATTTTGTTAATATTTCGTGAAATTGGGTTCAACAAACTACTCCTTCCTTTCTCAGCTCAATCAATCACTCCTGGGGAAGAGGTCTCTCCACTTTCCACTGTCCTCTGCCTTGAATAGTTCTCATCCAGGGTGGCCCTAAAACTCGCCTTCGAAAATCGGACCACCTGGTTGATAGTTTTCCTTTCCTCCATGGCCCATCTCTCAGATACCACTTGTGATTCCACTTCTGTCCACTAAACAGCTTTATTTCCTGGCCCAGACTTCCTACTCAACATCTCTTATGCAGGTTAAAGTACCAGCCTGATTTTGGTGCTATGAAGACAAACTTTCAAAGAAATCAGTGGCATTCCTGTATGTTTGTTAAGAGGAGAAAAATCATATTATCTTTAAATAAATAAATAAATAAATGAATGAATGAATGAATTAACTATCTTTTACAGCTCTGTGTTACGACTGGTGAAACGCATATTGTGGCTGCTATAGAGATATAGTCCGATATCTGATTGATTGCAGTGTTGCCAGATGACACTTATAACAAGTTTGCAATTCAACATGCCACTGGCTGTTTCCTTGCTACAGCCAGAACATTTTCTGCACCTGTGCAGAATCAGGGGAGGATTCCCTACTCAGCTGCTCATTTAGCTATGTTAAAACTCTACTTCCTTCTCCAACCATTGGTGTGCTTCTGACTATGTGTATTAACTGCAGTAGGGGAGAAGCATATGAAATGTTCCACTTCCAAACAATTTAGCATCATTTTCACACAGCATGAGAGTACATGTGTTGTACAACCACAGGGTGAGCCAATAAACTCCGGACCGGCTGCCACATGCGCGCAATGGAAAAACACGAGCACCCAGTCCGGAGTTTATTGGCTCTCCCTGTAGGATCAGGCCTGCTTGTCTTATAGCTGTGAACTTAAAAACAATGCAACCTTACTCAAATTTCAAGGTAGACATTTTATTTGGCATTTAACTCCATAAGAAGAAATAGATACAGTCAGTCTGACGGACTAGACTTTATATAATTTCAAATGACGCATGCTACAAATGTTAGAAAGGCTCAGGAGGGCTTCTCGCTTCGCTCGAAGCCCCAGGACTCTTTCAACAGACTCCATTACCCATTAAGTTAGGCTTCCTGCACAGGCACCTCTTTAAGGGTCACCCTGTATTTGAGTCTGACATCTTTTACAACTCTTTAAGGGTCACCCATTATTTGAATGTGATATCTTGCAAACCTCTTTAAGGGTCACCCTGTATTTGAATTGAATCTAACATACTGTATACCTCATTAAGTGTCACCCTGTATTTTGCTCTGACATCCTGCACACCTCTTTAGGAGGCACCCTGTATTCTTATCTGGCATCTTGTATATCTCTTTAGAAGTCACCCTGTATTCTTGTGTGACATCTTGTACACCTCTTTAGGAGTCACCCTGTATTCTTGTCTGACATATTGTACACCTCTTTAGGAGTCACCCTGTATTCTTGTGTGACATCTTGTACACATCTTTAGGAGTCACCCTGTATTCTTCTCTGCCATCTTGTACACCTCTTTAAGAGTCACCTTGTATTCTTATCTGGCATCTTGTATATCTCTTTAGGAGTCACCCTGTATTCTTATCTGGCATCTTGTACACCTCTTTAGGAGTCACCCTGTATTCTTGTGTGACATCTTGTACACATCTTTAGGAGTCACCCTGTATTCTTCTCTGCCATCTTGTACACCTCTTTAAGAGTCACCTTGTATTCTTATCTGGCATCTTGTATATCTCTTTAGGAGTCACCCTGTATTCTTATCTGGCATCTTGTACACCTCTTTAGGAGTCATCCTGTATTCTTGTGTGACATCTTGTACACCTCTTTAGGAGTCACCCTGTATTCCTGTCTGACATCGTGTACACCTCTTTAGGAGTCACCCTGTACAGTAGAACGTCGTTTATCCGGACGTCAAACAACCGGAACGTCAATTATCCGGACGAGCAAAAAGAAAGACGGAGCAGTGCGCACTGCCTACAGTAGCGAGTCGGTTCTTGTTCAATTGTTGTCTCTGTTGTCTCCTACCGTTTCTTTACTCTATGATGTTACAGTTTGTGAGTATGTGAAAATGGCTTCTACGAGTGGCAAGAAGGAAAAAAGAAATCGCAATGTTTTTATCCATTGAGAAGAAGGTGGAGATAATTAATTAACTGGTTAAAAGTGAGAGTGTGCTGTGTCCAATGAAAACTTAGTGTTGGAAAATTCACAACTTATGATTTGAAGAACGGAAAAGTGAAATTATGAGTTATGCATCGAAGTTAGATGGTGAAGAACGGTCTAAAATAGGAAAAACCATGAGATCAGCTACGGATGAAAACTTGGAAGAAGCGGTGTACTTATGGTATATTCAGACAAGAGGTAAGGGAGATCCCATTTTTGGACCTTTGTTATGCGAGTTGCAGCTAAATTAGAAGCTTGGTGGTTATTACCGTAATGTATTTTCCTATGAAATAAACGCATGTTTGATTATCCGGAAAAATCGTTATCCGGAGCACTTTCGGTCCCAATTAGTCTGGAAGAACGACGTTCTACTGTATTCTTATCTGACGTCTTTAGGAGTCATCCTGTATTCTTGTCTGACATCTTGTACACCTCATTAAGGGTCACCCTGTATTCTTATCTGACATCGTGTACATCTCTTTAGGAGTCACCCTGTATTCCCGTCTCCGTATCTTATAACGGCAGACCCCAGCAGTAAACTCAGACTCGGTGCGTCATACACGCCGTGACCGTAACGCATAATGTTAGACCCAAGCATAACGACGAAGTCGACATGATCATTTGAAATGTTAAAATGTGACGACATTAGTCTTAGGTATAGTAGTTTTTCTTCTTTAGGAAAAACTCTGTAAATCCATTCTGCATTATACTGCTTTGTGGTTAAACATCATTTGAAGAAAAAACGGGGTAGCTCCAGGATCCACACAGTTTTCGGACACAATCAAACAGTGGATCAGCTCCCCAGCCTACCATATTGCACTAACAAGTGGAGAAACAATATTGTAGCTTTCAGTCGGTCAATACGAAATAATACCGATTACTGGAATTTGTGAAAAAATAACCCAACAAGCGGAGCCATGCTGTCCTTCCACCAAATGATCCAGCAATTTTTTAGCCTACAATCGAATTTTGTAAGAAATGAAAGTAGACTTAAGAGATCTACACGGGGCAAATGTGTGAGTGTGTATGTATGTATGTATGTATGTATGTATGTATGTAGAGCAGACGCAAGAAAAGCTTGCCGAAACTCAACGATGCGCAGAGACCAATATCAATCGGCATATTTTAAAGCTCATTGCGGGGCTCCTGTGTGTCCCCCGAATGCTGATTACCGGGCTCACTGCACACTCCATTCTTAAACAACACGGCTCACTCCGAGACACGGTCTACAGCTGTAAACCAAGCCTAAACCCATTCACAGTTCAGCCTGCCAAGCCTGGGCAGACGATCTGTTCAGAACTGCTGCTAGCGAGCTACTGCCGCGAAGTGGGAGGGGCGTTGTATGCCATTACCGAGCACAACCGAACCCCCCAACATGGCCGAAGATCTGCACGGCATTCTTCGGCAAGCTTTTCTTGCGTCTCCTCTATGTATGTATGTATGTACAGATATTAAACTAGTATACACCATTGTTACAGCTGTGAGTTTGTGTCATCACTCGCCGCATGAGTCACAACTGCCCCAGGGCTGGGCTGTGGCCTGCCTCCTGTATTGCGTGTGCCTTATGCAACAGGGCTACTAGGACAAAGGGGTAGTCCAGAATATTCGTGACTGGACCAGCGATGGAAACCTCGAGAAGCCGTGAACCCTGGATGGATCTAGAAGCATTTATTGAGTCACCGGCCTGCTATATAAGTGCGACCTGTCTAGTAGTTGTTGTTGTTGTGTTTTACGAGCTAGTGTGAACGATTATCCTGAGCGACAGAAGTGTGGGGACTTGCGAAACCCCTAGTGGAGCGAGGAAGTGAGACTCCTACAGAGGAACTGTGTCTTGGGCAAGTGTGTTTATTTCCAGTGCGACAGAAGTGATTGTGCTGCATTGTGAAACAGTGTGTAGGACGGTGACAGGCTGAGTGCAGCTATTTCCAGCTAGCATACGGGACCGGACTCATTAGCGAAGAGGATTAACTGTGGTCTGTTGACAAGTGAAAGGGAAAGTATTCTCGACGTGAGGAAACTGGAGTAAGGTAATAATTGCTGTTGAGTAGTGTATTTTTCTGGCGGCAATAAAATTAATTATTTCTTTAAGCAGTAATTGGTGTTGTGCTTTATACCCACCGTAATCCAGTTAACAAAGGTGCCACTAGGGGGTGGCACGCAACAACTGGTGTCAGAAGTGGGATTACGAACTCAAGCACAACACCTGACGGTCCTGGTTTCAAAACCCGAGCAGGTCATTTTCTCTAATTTTCCTGTGAGTGCATGCCCTTTACAAGACAAACAACTAAAATGGAGGAGAAATTGGCAGCATTGCTAGAAAAGTTAAATGGCATGAAAACCAAGATAGAAGACGGCCAGAAGAAGCTAGAAGACGGCCAGAAGAAGATGGAAGACGGTCAAAATAAGTTAGCGGAGGACCTGAAGAAGATGGAGGACGGCCAGAAGAAGTTAGCCGAGGACCTAACTGCCAAACTAGAAGACGGCCAGAAGAAGTTAGCCGAGGACCTAACTGCCAAACTAGAAGACGGCCAGAAGAAGATGGAAGACGGTCAAAATAAGCTAGCGGAGGACCTGAAGAGGATAGAGGACGGCCAGAAGAAGATGGAAGACGGTCAGAATAAGTTGACACAGGACCTGAAGAAATAAGAACTGGGTCTGCGTGAGGAAGTCACGGCAGTGGAAAAGAAGTTCGACGCCTTACAAGTGGAAGTTGCCCAGCTGCGCCAACGCCCGATGATGGGGGTGGAGGAGAAATTCAACGTCTTACAAAAGGAAGTTGCCGAGATGCGCCAACGCCCACTGACGGGGGTGGAGGAGAAATTCAACGCCTTGCAAGTGGAAGTTGCCGAGCTGTGCCAACGACCGCTGATGGGGGTGGAGGAGAAATTCAACGCCTTACAAGTGGAAGTTGCCGAGCTGTGCCAACGCCCACTGATGGGGGTGGAGGAGAAATTCAACGCCTTACAAAAGGAAGTTGCCGAGCTGCGCCAACGCCCGCCCACCGTTACACCGGGAATATCAGGAACGGGACATAGCAGAGCGACACCCCCAACCTTCGACGGAAAGGTCCCGTGGAGCACCTACTTACGTCAGTTCGAGGCGGCCTGTTCCATAAATAACTGGAACAACACAGAAAAGGCTACAGCTCTCATTGTAGCGCTAAGAGGTGACGCCCTTAACGTCCTTCAGGCCATCCCGACTGGATCCCAGGACTACGCTTCCCTGATCGCCCATATGGAGTCGCGATATGGAGATAGCCATCTTCAGCAGGCCTATCAGATGCAGCTCCGGACCCGGGTACAGAAGAACGCGGAAACCCTACAGGAGTTCGAGATGGACATCGCACGCCTCGTAAGGCTCGCCTACCCAACAGCGCCGGCCGACTTTCTGGAGCAGATAGCGACGCAGACTTTCACCGACGGGCTACGGGACTCGGACACTCAACAGGCGCTGCGTCTCGCGCGCAATAAGACCCTGGCAGATGCGCTGAGCCACGCACTTGAGTTCGAGACGGCAAAACAGGCATCCAGAATGCACGCGCGGGTGCGTCAAGTGGACGTCGACGAACCAGTAAAAACCAACGAGACCAAGCCCCTGGCCGACAAATTAATGGAGGCGCTAAGCCGTTTCTTCGATAGTCGCGGTATCACCAGCAACGACACAGCCGGAAGACAACCGGAGAGGCGGCCCGGAAGAGGACTACCGACCTGCTGGGCCTGCGGTAAGAAAGGCCACCTGAGCAAGGAATGCGGTGATCGCCGCCACCGAGGGTATCCGACGGGAAATCAGTCGTCTGAAAACCGCGCGGCCCAGGGAAACGAGTATTAGCCGGCCTTGGGGGGCAAAGGTTGGCTTGTGACAGTCGTCAAGCCCCAGCAGTCCAAATGCATGTGACGAAGTTACGGAGGGACAATAGCAGCCTGATGGTCGACGGAGTGAGCTGGCCCATGCTGATCGACACGGGAGCGTCGAGGACCATCGTCAATCCCACCGTGATCCCGAAGTGGAGAGTGCAACCCACACAAAGGAACCTCCAGCTAATAACCGCGACCGGAGAGACCGCACCGGTACATGGCGAAGCATCACTGGAGCTCGTCATTGGTCGACGGGTGGTGAAGCATCCAGTGCTTGTGGCTGACGTATCAAACGAAGTGATCATCGGACTGGACTTCCTGGACCAGAACAACATCATCTTGGACTTGAGTACCAACACTCTGCACTTCGGAGGTGAGGAACTTGCTTTGCAACCAGCACACGAGGCCGTCACCGCACGACGAGTAAGGCTGAGAGAGGACGTCATTGTTCCTGCCAGGACGGAGGTCAGCGCCACCGTAATTGTCGACGGAACTGCTGAGGGAGTGGCGGCTGTCATCGAGCCAAAATATGAGGACATCCAGACAAAAGGATTGCTAGTTGCCAAGACTCTCATCAATACGACGCCTCGGCCGTACGTCCGCCTGTCCAACCTGAACGACTACGATATTACGGTTCACCGGGACACCAACCTAGGAGTCTGCGAGCCCGTTACCTGGATTGCCCGCATCACAGAAACGACGGACGGACACCTGCAGACGGACAACCGAAGAAGACGCCCTGCCAGAAGAACTACAGAAGCTGTACCAAGGATCCCAGGACCATTTAGACGAAGAGCAATCACGCCAACTTCAGGACCCGCTACGCGAATTCCAGGATGTCTTCTCCGTGGGGAGCAAAGACTTCGGCAGGACAAGCTTGGTCCAGCACAGAATCGACGTTGGGGACAGCGCACCGATTAGGGCCCCATTCCGACGTGTCCCGCTCGCCAAGCAAGCCGAAGTCGACCTGATGGTAGAAGAGATGAAGGAGCAAGGGGTGATCGAGCCATCACATAGTCCTTGGAGTTCTCCGGTCGTTCTTGTGAAGAAGAAGGACGGTTCCACCAGGTTCTGCGTGGACTACAGGCGGGTGAACGACGTCACGAACAAGGACAGCTACCCTCTACCCCGGATCGACGACACGCTGGATACCATATCAGGGTCAAGGTGGTTCTCCACCTTGGATTTGAAGAGTGGCTACTGGCAGGTGGAGGTCCACCCTAAGGACCGCGAGAAAACGGCGTTCTCTGTGGGCAGCGGGCTCTGGCAGTTCACCGTCATGCCATTCGGTCTGTGCAACGCCCCTGCGACCTTCGAAAGGCTAATGGAGTCCATTCTGAGGGGACTACACTGGGAGACCTGCCTGGTCTACCTAGACGACGTCATCGTTCTGGGGAGAAGCTTCGAGGAGCACTACAGCAACCTGAAGGAGATCTTGTTGAAGCTACGGGCTGCCCAGCTGAAGTTGAGCCCCAAGAAGTGTCAGCTCTTCCAGAAGCGGGTCCAGTACCTTGGGCATATCGTCTCCGAGGAAGGGGTGCGCACCGACTCAGAGAAGACCGCAGCTGTGAGGGAGTGGCCAGTTCCGAAGGACAAGTCCCAACTACGAAGCTTCCTGGGACTCTGCACTTATTACCGTCACTTCGTGAGAGGATTCGCCGACATCGCCAAACCTTTACATCGACTGACTGAGAAGGACCAACTCTTCACATGGACAGCAGAATGCCACAGTGCCTTCGAACAACTCAAGCAGGCTCTGTGCACCGCGCCTATTCTGGCCTACCCCAGACCTGGAACAAGGTTCATCGTCGATACCGATGCCAGCGACTTTGGCATAGGGGGAATCCTGTCGCAGGTAGTGGATGGCGAGGAGAGAGTAGTGGCCTACTTCAGCAAGGCCTTGTCAAAGCCAGAAAGGAACTACTGCGTCACCAGGAAGGAGCTGCTCGCCATCGTGAAGACCATTGAACACTTCCACAAGTACCTGTACTGGCAAGAATTTCTCATCAGGACCGACCATGCATCCCTGCGGTGGCTCCTGAACTTCAAGCAGCCCGAGGGTCAACTCGCACGGTGGTTAGAGAGGCTTCAACAGTACAACTTTGAGATTCAGCACAGGAAAGGCCAACTGCATTCTAACGCCGACGCCCTGTCACGAAGACCGTGCCCCGAAGACTGCACCTTCTGTGCCCGAAGGGAGGACAACACCGGGATACAGTGCCGAAGGACTACCGTGGAACTTCAAGGAAGCTGGAGCCGCGAATCATTCACGCGGGCACAAGCAGAAGATGATGACCTGGGACTGATAGCCGAATGGAAGGGGGCCTGTGTCCCCAGACCCGGGTGTAACATTGTGAGTGACTGCAGCCCAAAGTTTAAGTCCTACTGGGCGCAGTGGGACTCGCTGATTGTAAGGGATGGCCTCATCTGCCGCGCCTGGGAGAGCACCGACGGGAAGACATCTCGGGAACAAGTCGTCGTTCCAAAGGCTATGACGGAGGAAGTCCTGAAGGAAGTTCATGGAGGATCATCTGGTGGACACCTAGGGATAAAGAAGACCCTGGAGGAGCTGAGAGAGCGGTTCTACTGGATCGGATGCCGAACAGACGTGGAGAACTACTGCGCGAGGTGCCACGATTGAGAAGCCAGCAAGGGCCCTGGACGAAGACGACGGGGTCCACTGAAGACCTACAACGTGGGCGGCCCCATGGAGAGAGTGGCCATCGATGTTGCTGGGCCATTCCCGTTAAGCGAGGCAGGGAACCGCTACATATTAGTCGTCAGCGACTACTTTACCAAATGGCCGGAGGCGTATGCGCTCCCTAACCAAGAAGCCGCGACGATTGCAGAGACCCTGGTGAAGGAATTCGTCAGCCGGTACGGAGTACCCCTGGAGCTGCACTCCGACCAAGGGAGGAACTACGAGTCGCAGGTGTTCCAGAACCTATGCCAGCTGCTGGGAATCCGGAAGACAAGGACAACGCCGCTACACCCTCAGTCCGACGGGATGGTAGATTCAATCGCACCATCGAGAACCATCTCCGAATAGTCGTCAGCGAGCACCAGAGGGATTGGGACAAGCATCTTCCACTATTTCTCCTGGCCTACCGCGCCGCCGTGCATGAAGCCACCGGGTGCACACCAGCCCGGGCCATGTTTGGGAGGGAGCTCCGTCTACCTGTCGATCTTGCCTTCGGCCGACCTGGGAATGATCCGATCCCGGTAAGCCAGTATTGTCAAGAACTGGTCGACCAACTGGAGGACGTACACGCGTTCACGAGGAGGAAACTACGGATCGAGACCGACCGAATGAAGACCCGATACGACCAGCAGACGGATGCCGGCGGATTCCACGAGGACGATCCGGTCTGGCTCTTCAACCCATTACGGAAGAAAGGCCTGTCACCCAAACTGCAGAAGTCCTGGGAGGGCCCGTACCGAGTCGTGAAACGGATCAACGATGTCGTCTACAGGATCCAGCGGAGCCCGAGGACAAAGATGAAGATCGTGCACCGAGATCGCCTGGCAGCCTACGGAGGGACACAGACGGACCAATGATTGATCGGGACGATCAGCCTTTTTAGGAAGGGGGTGGTGTTACGGCTGTGAGTTTGTGTCATCACTCGCCGCATGAGTCACAACTGCCCCAGGGCTGGGCTGTGGCCTGCCTCCTGTATTGCGTGTGCCTTATGCAACAGGGCTACTAGGACAAAGGGGTAGTCCAGAATATTCATGACTGGACCAGCGATGGAAACCTCGAGAAGCCGTGAACCCTGGATGGATCTAGAAGCATTTATTGAGTCACCGGCCTGCTATATAAGTGCGACCTGTCTAGCAGTTGTTGTTGTTTTGTTTTACGAGCTAGTGTGAGCGATTATCCTGAGCGACAGAAGTGTGGGGACTTGCGAAACCCCTAGTGGAGCGAGGAAGTGAGACTCCTACAGAGGAACTGTGTCTTGGGCGAGTGTGTTTATTTCCAGTGCGACAGAAGTGATTGTGCTGCATTGTGAAACAGTGTGTAGGACGGTGACAGGCTGAGTGCAGCTATTTCCAGCTAGCATACGGGACCGGACTCATTAGCGAAGAGGATTAACTGTGGTCTGTTGACAAGTGAAAGGGAAAGTATTCTCGACGTGAGGAAACTGGAGTAAGGTAATAATTGCTGTTGAGTAGTGTATTTTTCTGGCTGCAATAAAATTAATTATTTCTTTAAGCAGTAATTGGTGTTGTGCTTTATACCCACCGTAATCCAGTTAACAAAGGTGCCACTAGGGGGTGGCACGCAACACTATTAATGATTTCCGTACTTTCAATACAAATATTGTTATTTATCTATATAACAACAGGGTACATGTTTCGAGCAGTATTCTGCTCTTCCTCAATATTTGTATTGAAAGGACGGAAATCATTAATAGTGTATACTAGTTAAATATATTCAATACGGACCTATAATGGAGAACAATACTCTAATGTACAGATATTGGCGCTCAGCTGTGAACATGACCTTTAACATGACCAGTGATGGGAGCGGGGTGTAGGGCGGTGCAGGGAACATGTTGAATACTTCCCTACTGAGAACATTGACGCGATTGACAGTAGGTTGTCACAATTAGACACAGAGACGCTCAGCGTGGCAAATGTTTTACACTGCAGTAGTATACCGGGGGAGTGGGATGGGGAAGTGCAGAGCTAAGCGCCGGGATCTGTTGTATGTGTATCTCCCCCGTATCAATTTCCAAACGAAACCAAATTGAATGAAATTTGGTACAGAGGTATCACTAGTAAAGGGCACCTCAGGTCATGTTTTATATCATCGCTATCTTAATGAAAACAAAATGGTGGGCAATCAAGTGTTAACTATTAAATCAAATTACGACGGATCTATCATCTGATCTCTAGCAATTTTTTTAGAGAAAAGAACTCTCATGTAGGAAATTGTATGGAGCCCAAACTGCGAGGTCATCAGCCAAATAATTTCAAGATGGCAGACGTGTAAATCATGCAAGCATTATAATCCATAATTTATGATCCTATGAATCAATGGTTACAGAACTTGGCTTTCAGGTAGTTACATATCCCTATGCCGGAGGTAAAAAGGGCACTATGTCACAAAATTGAAACTTTACAGGAGAGGCATTTGTTTTTTTTTTTTTTTTTTTTATGTTTCTTAGGGTGCAGCATTCTTCTTCTTTCCTAGCATTTAGCCCATTCACATGGGGTCTGCTTTTCTGCTACGTCTCTTCCACAAGGCTCTGTTGTGGATGTCTTCAGGATTGAGATTCATATCCCTCATGGCATCTCGGATGTTGTCCATCCATCTCTTTAGCGGTCTACCATGGGGTCGACGTCCATCAGGATTGAGTTGGAGTGCTGTTTTTGCAGCGTTCTTGTAAATATATATTATTGAAGAAATCCTTGTCTCTTTTATTCTTAGGATTATTGATTTTGAAATTACAATACTGTATTTTGTAAGGTTAATTTCGTTATAACTTTTTAAACAATTTTTAGAAAAGTGGACCTAGTGCCCTTTACCTCCGGCATACAGATATAAGGAATCTTTGTTCCCAACATGATTACTATATTAGAATCAACATTACGCGCAGCCACGATCTCGAAATTATAAAATACAAAAATAAATAACTCTCTACACTTAAGAGCTAAACTAATAAAAATTACTATGGACTAGCGGACCTGTGCGAGAACTATCGCATGATGGGTTATGTGTGCCCCCTGTGTACAGACTACCCGCCTGACTCTAGTACTAAGCGGGCTGTACGCAACGCAGTTCTGCCAGGGGCCATCGTCTTGTTTAGTTGTTTAAAAGCACTTTATAAACAAATAAATATATTTCCATTGACTTATCAAGAAATGCAAGATTTTTCCTGTATTATTGAGACGATTTGGAAGATTTTGGTACAAACCACACCTTCTAACTCCCTCTGGTTTAGGAGCTTGAGTTTTGTGAAACATACACCTTAGCGTATTATATAATAAGATGGCCAAAGCAAACGAACAAACCCACCATACATTGAAGATGGCGGTACGCCAAATATTAGAATAAAATAGACAACTCACAATCTATTTGCGTAATTAATATGGACGAGTATCAATTAGGGGTTTTCACTTGTGTTAGTCAGAAGATTATCACATGAAATATAGCATACAGCAGTCATCTTGAAAATTATAAATAAAGTAGTAACTTTTAGTTTCTTCGAGGTACAGGGTCTTTTTTTTAGGTCGCTCCGCAGCACCACGAGCACGGCATGGCTGGCGCAATGACACACCGTCCCTAGCCGTATAATGCGCGCTTGGTTATCGCTACCGTATGAATTAGGTCATCTTAGCCGTCATGACGGGATATGTCTCTCGGCAAAGGAGTCACCCGGCCGGGCTATCGCCTTCCGTGCATGTTCCCCTGATACTCGGAGCGACCTAAAAAAAAAGACCCTGTATAACAACAAAAAATTAGTAATAAGGTAGAACCTTATAAGTCTCTTCGTATGCTCAAAGCAAAAGAACAATGACCCCATACATTCAGGATGGTGGCTAGGCATACTATTAGAATATATAACTTAGTAACTCAGGAAGCAATTGCACAATTAAGACGAAACTTGGCAAGAGGAGAGTATTATATACTGTAGTAAGCCCAAGTAGATCTTGTGATAAATTTATCAGACTGAATATAGCATGCAGTGGCCATCTTGGAATTTCATAATTGAAAAATAAATGACAGGGGCAGAAGACCTCGCTGTTCTGCCCTCTTTAAACAACAATAACTAACTAAAAATAAATAACTCTCTATGTAATAAATACACAATGGCATTAAGAGTGATCCACTAAAAGTCAATAAATTAAGTACTAGAAGTACTAGTTTCAACCCCTTTTTGATCTTCTTCAGCACAACTAGCAGGTGATATTGGGAGACTAGTGGTTAATAATGACGAGTATATTATTGATATTTTGTAGGAAGGGTGTCAAGCATGATCTTTCATATTCTTATAGAGCGTGTCTCTCAATATCACTTGTCAATTATGTTGACGAAGAGCACATCATCATCATCCTTTTCCGTCTCCAGTTTCCCGGGTGCGGTAGACAAGCGCTCGCCACTGCTTTCTGTCATTGTACAACTTTTGTTCTACAACTTCTTCACATTTCAGCCCTTTTTTCTCCACTTCTGATTTCAGTCTCAATCCATCGTTTTCTGGGTCTTCCCCTCGGTCTTTTCCCTTTCTGTTCTCTATTGAAGTAGTCCCTTGCTGTTCTAGTGTTATTCATCCGCACAATGTGGTTGAAATTAGTACATTAAACAACTTCTAGTATTGACTTTTGGAGGATTTCTCTTAATACCATTTTATATTTATTAGATTATTTGTCAATAAGGACCCTTACTGAATTAAAAATTATTAATTTCATATTAATACAAACTCCCTATGTTGTAAAGCTGCATCAACGGAAATTATATTATGTGCCTTCATATGCCCAAAGTAAAATAACAGTTACCATACTCGAAACATTCTAGATGGCAGCTGGGCATAATATTAAAACATAATAATGAATGCACCCTGTCCAGAAGAGAAGAAAGTAAGATTCAGGCATCTGAAATGAAGTTTATAAGAACAATGCTTCAAAGGACAAGGAGACAAAGTAAGGAACGAAACGAACAAGACAGAGGCTGGCATAGATATCAGTGCTACAAAATATTTGCAGAAGCAACGATTAGGATGGTATGGGCATCTTCAAAGAATGGAAGATGAGAGAACACCAAAAGCTTATTTTAACAAGATTATCCCAGGAAAAAGACCATTAGGAAGACCAAAGAAGAAATGGTTGGACCAAATCAAGGATGATCTTGAAGACAAAGGGCTAGGCTGGAGAAGGATTCATGAAGACCAAATATTCAAGGACAGGAAAATGTGGTGAGGGCTCGTTAACAGCACCCGGGCGACTGGAGCTGGAATTTGATGAAGATGATGATGATGAATAATGCAGAATATAATTGCACAATTAAAACAAAACTTAGTAAGGCCGGTATTACACTATCAAAGAAATTTGTCAAAGATCTTTGATAAAATATCTTTTATAAAAGATATGACAGTGTAATGGGGAAATCTTTTATAAAAGGTAGTTTTATAAAATGTATGAGCATCATGGTATCTTTGATAAAAGATTCAAACCAAAATGGCGGATCATAACAGCTGGAATATTACCACAACAAATAATATGCTCATATCAGAGTGTGAAATGCATGAAATGTTACATAATATGTTACATAATGAATGGTATACGATGTAAAACATGATTAACAGATAGAAACTGTGGGTAAAAATAGCCGAGGCTATATCCGCTGCGCACAAAAGACGCGCATTTCAGGATATAAAGAGGAATGAAATAGTTAAATAGGCTGAAATAAGCCATGAATAGTCGTGCACTTTATGTTATAATAATTGTATTATAATTTTTCAATTACACTTATATTACAAACGAGTGTAAATAAGCACTTTATACTTACCGATACGTAATGCATCTAACCAACCATAACATGGCAGGGTCTAGTTAGCGCAATGAGTAGAGCGCTCGACTCTGGTTCGAGGGGACCTGGGATCGAATCCCATTTATGGCGTGATTTTTTACTTCGTATGTTTCAATTTTATTTGCTCGGCCAGTGGTTTTTTCGAACGTCACCATCATTCATTTCATCATAATTATAAATAATTAAATATTAATGTAATGTTTCAAGTGCTCGTACTGCAGCTTGTTCACCAAGATTTTACTCGTAATACACTTTAACGTGGGCGACCCATGGTTTAACCCATAGACGTTCCCTTTATCTTTCCGTTTCATTTATATACCGGTATTGCCACCACAGAATTTCAACTACCGTAATACAGTAAAGTGAACAAGGAACTGTCCTTCATCCATTTTGCTGAACTATGATAAAATATTTGATGTAGTGTAATGGTGTGATTATTGCTTTGTATAACTTTTATAAAAGTTTAGTTTCATAAAATATTTGATAACATTTCTTTGACAAATTTATTTGATAATGTAATACCGGCCTAAGAAAGAATTACAATATAAGGGATGTAATTAGGAATTGCTTGTTCAGATGTTGTACTTAGTGATTGAAAATAAAGTCAATCCAAGCAAGCCTTAATATTGACACGAGTGTTTCTCTATTAACACCTGTGATTGGCTCAAATTTATGTCTCCTACCCAGAGAGAAAGAGGAATACTCCTTGCTCTAAATTATTTTATGTTTATTGGAAACAGTGTGTTTTTCTTGGCACCTGGGCAAGTTACACTACGACCAAATCAAAAGAACAGCAACTCCATACATTCGCAATGGCTTCTGGTGTAAACTCCAAAACTTGAATGTCATTAACTCTCGATATAATAACACTATTAATGCAAAATTTGGTAAGACAGGAATATCATATAAAATACCTCCCTAGCATTATTCATAAGAATATCACACTGAATATAGCATGCAGCAGCCATCTTGAACTTCCAGAATATGATAAGAAATTACTCTCTCGGCGTAGATGACCGCCCCTTAAAACAACAATAACTAACTAAATTACTCTCTATTTTAGAGCTGCAATACTGAGAATTAGTAGTATCGTAAAGGTTTATAGGTTTTATATGCCGAAGACAAAATAACAGCGATTCCATATATTCAAGATGGCCGCTGTGGATACTGAGAAATCATTAACTTGTGATTAATTGCTCTATTGACATGAAGTTTGGTGAGAAAAGAGTAACATAAGAGGCCTTGCTAGCATTACTCCTAAGGAGGCCATGCTGAATATAGCATGCAGTGGCCTTCTTGAAAATATGGAATATAAAAATAAATAACACACTATATTTTAAAGCTACAATAACTAAAATTCGTATTTAAGTAGAACCATATATGTGGCTTTGTATGCCCAAGGCAAAAGAACAGCCCCACAATATATTCAGGATGGTGGCTGAGCATTTAAAACATCAAAATCAATAACTCTGTATCCAATTGAGAAATTAACATGAAACTTTGTAAGGAAGGAGTCTCCTATAAAAGACCTCGCTAGCAATATGCAGTTTAATAGTCTTTTAGGACTAATATTACAGTAATTGTAATTTCCTAAACATTATCCCTTTGTTGTGTCAATTGGATTTTGTTATGTTTGAAATGAAGTACAAACATTTTCATTTTCATTATTTACTGAAAAATATTTTGCCATACTTCAGGTTTAAATTTTAAACATTTAATTTTGTTTGGCTTTATCTTCACTACAGTAGGCTAGTAAATTATTTTATAGTTTTAACTTTGGTCAATATTTTTTATTATTTTGCTATTAACTTTCCCCTAATTATTTTTTTATTCTTTACTCATCTGCATATGGCTTAATAAGAGCAAAGCCATACACCTTTAATGTGTCTTAGAACTTATCTGGTTGTCATAAACTTTATGAGTTTGTCCATTATTCTTGATGTAATTCTTGTCTTGACTGCTATATAAACAGAGTTCTTATCTTTTGTATTCTCCATCTAAACACTAACAGCCTTGTGTCAAGGTTCTTTGCATTTCAGTGATACAGAGTGTGGTGATGGCGGTGGCGACTGCTGCGGTAAGCTGTGTACCCGAGAGTCTGCCAATGCCTTATACTCGTATATACAGGGTGGTCGGAAACACTGTGAACCGGGTACATGAGTGTTAAGGTCATGCGGATAAATAATTTGAAAAAATAAGTCTACCTAGGTATATCACATGCCAGTATAATTTTATGAGCTGCTGAAGTTAACCAATCAGATCGCTTCGTGGGCAAATTCAAATGGGCTTTGTGGGGCAGTGTTGCTACCTCTGCATGTGGCTTAAAATAGGCTTGAGAGCACATATTGAAGAGGAAGAAAAGCTTGGCCAGGGAATGGATTTTAATACGGAACTCCAAGCTGACAGGATCATGCCATAGTACACCGCGCTATTCTGCCCAAGTGAACCGTTGCATGGTGATGTTGACAGTGGAACGTGAGTCAAGTTCATTGCATACATGCCACATGGCTGCTTACGAACATTCCTCTAAATGACCGATCGCCTAGCTGCTATATCTGTTTAGAAACCAGCAGCCGGTATCACTGTAGCGTACTTGCTATGGCACGGTACTGTCCACTTGGAGGTCCGTGTTAAAATCCACCCCCTGGCGAAGATATTAACTTATTTCTTTCAAATTATTTATAAGTATGACCTATCCTTCAATGCTCATATACCTGGTTCACTCTTTTCAACCCCCCTGTGTGTGTATACGGTATTTATTGTGGCAGGGCTCAGTACACTCTAAAATTAATCTCTAATTTGTAGTTTATTGCCATATATCAGATGTCTCACCAGGCTTCTTTTCTTTCCAGAATTCCTGAATGGGTAAGTAATCACCCCACATATAGACTATTTATCGGCTTTATAGCATTTCCGATAGATGAAAATTTTGTCAAAACTCATCACGTCATGTACCTTCATATTCAATGACCACTGCGAATGGATTTGAGTATTATTCAATTAGCAATACAATAAATAATAAACTGGCCCGAAATGCAAAATTATTCGTTTTCTGAGAAATAAATGCAATATTACTGATTAAAACCTTCAAAAAGTAAAAATTACTGAAATATTTAGTCATTAGCAAAAATTAGCTTTCTCTTGGGTGAACTGTATTTGGAATATTTTGATGGAAGGAATTTCTTTCACTGTCAACCACCATAACACAAAATATTTACTAAACCGATTTATGTGCACTTAAAATGTGAATTTTCATAATTTTCATATGTTTATTTGTATGTATTAGAGGTTTTAAAGCGGCAATGAAATGTAACGCTCGTTTAAATGTAACTCAACTGATTTATTTAATACAAAATACATGAACTGTTTAAATGTGTTCTGCCGTGAACAGATCATAAAATGAACTGTTTAAAAGTTAGTTGAGGGCGCTAGTTGCGCTTATCGATCAGGATGGAGGTCGATACCGGCAGGTGCCGATCTCACCAACACTTCCCCTCGACCAACAACCGGAGTCATCCTGGTGCATGTGGTCTCAAGCCAAGGCTTTGAGCACATTTCTCTTGCTTGGGCCTTGACAATCCTTTTGTCAATATGTCGGCAGGCATCTCATCCGTTGGAGTGTACTCCACCGAAACCACCTTTTTGGCCACGGCATCTCGGACGAAATGGTGCCTGATGTCGATGTGCTTCGTCCGTGAATGAAACATAGGATTCGACGTCAGCTTCTGCGCACCTACATTGTCGTTCTTCACTGGGACAACATCTATCGGTTTTCCGAAGTCTTTCAGGAGTTTCCTCATGTGTAGAGCTTCCTTGGCTGCTTCTGTCAAGGCCATGTATTCGGCCTCCGTCGACGACAGGGCCACGGTAGGCTGCTTCCTGGACTCCCAACTTACTGCAGCGCCGCCTAGTGTGAACGCGTATCCGGTGTACGATTTTCGATCCACCAGGCAGCTTCCACGTACATCACCGCTGGACCGCTGGATTTGGAGTACATGAGGCCGAGATCACGTGTGTTAGCGAGGTATCGCAAGACAAGTTTTGCAGCCTTCCAGTGCTGCTGTCCGTGACAGTCGTTGAACTGAGAGAGAGAACTGACTGCATGGGATATGTCCGGCCTCGTTCCCACTGACAGGTACATTAGAGCTCCTATCAACTGTCGGTAGGGGACGCTCTCCGCTTGTTCGCCAGGGTTCGCGTCTTCCTTCTGCAGCTTCGTACCTGGATCAATGGGAGTGCTGACAGGCCTGCACTCTGCCATTCCGAATCTCTCCAGGACCTCGTCTATGTATCCTTTCTGGCTGAGTTTCATCTGGTTGGCGCTCCTCTCGAACTCCAGCCCCAGACAATACCGCATGTCCCCCAAGTCCTTGATCTCGAACTTGGTATTCAGAAAGTCTCTCACCACGTCGATCTTCTTGTCGTCTCGAGCCATGATCATCATGTCGTCGACATATATGATTATTTAAATCCTATCTTCGACCGGTCCGATGTGGTACATGCATGGATCTGCATCCGAGCAAGTCGCCTTGAGATTTTTCATCTCTTCCTCGAGACGGTGATACCAAGCGCGTCCTGCCTGTCGCAGTCCGTACAACGCTTTGTTTAGTGAGCACACCATGTCACGATTGGTCAACTTCTCCAGCATCTCATCTGCGGTCTTTCGCACAGTCTCGTCAACCGACTCATCTTGAACGGTATGGGCAAGAATGTCCTCGAAGTGGTCCGGGGCCTCCATGAAGATTTGCTCCTCGACTTCTCCGTTAAAGTATACCATCTTGACGTCTAGCTGTCGGATCTTTAGATTATCTTGTACAGCTAACGCCACCGCAGTCCTTATTGTGCTCAGCCTTGCGACTGGAGCGAACGTGTCATGAAACTCTATTCCTGGTCTCTGCGTGAAACCCCTCGCTACCACGCGTGCCTTCCGCTTGCTGATAGTGCCGTCAGGGTTAAACTTATTCCGGAGAACGAATCTGCTTCCTATCACACGTTGCCCCTTGGGACGGTCGACCAGCTTCCACGTATTGTTCCGAATCAGTGAAACTGCTTCTTCTGACATTGCTTCGATCCACGCAGGTGAGTCATCTCCGGAGATAGCCTGGGTCACTGGGATTTCAGCGACGTTGGCCGCTTCCCCTGGTCGATCACCGTAGTCCTTGCGGGGTCGCCCAGATTTTCCAGTTCTAATCAAACGAGGCCGTCCGCCTCTTCTCCTAGATGATGCCGCTTGTTGCTCATCGGATTGGATCTCCGGTTCAACAAAGTAATCGTCGGCAGGAAAGCCTATGAAGCCATCGGGGAATTCCCATTCAGCAACATCAGGTTGGTTTTCTGCCAGAACTTCGTCTCTCGACACCAGCTCGAACTCCAGTTCATGGATCGGATCCTCTGGTTCAATGCGTACTTTGTCCGGAGAGTCACGCGGGAACAGATCATCGACTGATTTCTTAGGTGCGGTCATCTCCTCACGAAAAACAACGTCTCTCGTGATCTCGATCTTCTTCGTTTCAGATACGGTAAGCCTTCGACTGCTCCGAATATCCAACAAAAATTCCCTCTTTTGAGCGAGGGCTAAACTTCCCCTTGTTTGGGGTCTTGTCCAGGCAGAACACCTTGCTCCAAAAGTCCTTGAAATAGCGTGCGGTCGGAGTTCTGTCAAACCAGCGCTCAAATGGAGTCTTCCCGTTTCGCTTTTTGGTTGGACATCGGTTCCTCAGATAATTTGCGGTGTTGATCGCCTCCGCCCAGAATGTCATCGGTAGGCCAGATTGCAGGAGTAAACATTGTGCTGCCTCTTCAAGGGTCCAATTTTTCCTCTCGGTCACACCATTTTGTTCAGGCGTATATGGTGTTGTGAGACGGCGCTCGATCCCCTCAGATTTCAAGAACTCGTCAAATTCCCTGTTGACATATTCACGTCCATTGTCGGACTGTACACACTTTATTTTCAGACCGTGCTGCTTCTCGACGAAAGCCTTGTACTCTCGGAACATTTGCAACACCTCGCACTTCGTCTTCATAAACCGTACCTCTGTCCATCTCGAGTAGTCGTCCGTAAATGTGATCATGTACTTGGATCCACCATTCGACACAACACCCACAGGGCCACAAACGTCTGAGTGAATAATATCGAGCTTAACGGTCACACGATTTGACTCTTTCGGGAAAGGTATTCGAGTCATTTTGCATTTCGTGCAACTGTCACACGTTAGATCTCCACATCTCCCTTTTAGTTGCACACCTCGAATGGATCCGCTCTTCACTGCCGTATCGAGATCACGAAAGTTGACGTGACCCATCCTTCGATGCCACAGCTGCGCCACATTCTCGTCGCGCTTGTCTTCTGACACTGCGTTTCGACATTTTTCCAGTGTGGTGCCCTGTACGTAGTACAGATTGTCCTTGCGCTTTGCAACTAACCTCGTCAGTCCATTCTGGTCGAAAACTTCCCCCTTCTCTTTGCCGAAAACAACCGAGAAACCACGGTCTGTCATCTTCGAGACTGATAAGAGATTAGTGCGGATCTCAGGAACGTGCAAAATCTCATTGAGAGTAACGTTGCAAGTTTTACTGTCGACACTCGTTGCAATTTTTGCAGTTCCTCGGGCCTTTATCTCTGCGGTTGCGCTGCTCGCTAATTTCAGCTTGCCAGTCTCGCCATTGTCCATCTCTGTAAACACAGTCGCATCACCGCACAGATGAGACGTGCACCCACTGTCGAGACACCACAGGTTTTCAACGCTGCTCGTCGCGATCTGGCACGTATCAGGTTCCTCAACTGATAAGAGTGACGCGTCCGACAGCTGATTTTTGTTGACCTTAACATTACAGTCTACTGCCTTATGTCCCTTGATTCCGCACTTCAAGCATTTGGACGGAAATGATTTCTCCTTGTCACTCTTACCACCGGAGTAGCCGTGGTTTTTGTTTTGAGGCTTCGACTGTGGTTTCCTTGAAGGACCTTTCTTCTTCACGTACATGGCACCTTGATTTTCCATCGGTGTTGACGAGGCAACTCAGGCATTGTGTTCTTCGATTATCTTCGTACGTAGATTCTCAGGCTTCGGTAGATCATCCCGGCTCTCGATGGCAATTCTGAAATTTTCAAAACTTGCCGGCAAACTGTACAGCATCATGATGGTAAGTTGGTCTGGGTTAATAACTACGCCCATGTCAGCCAACTTGTCGACACAGTCAAAGTAGTTGTTCAGGTGCTCACGGATATCGCCACCTTCAGTCATCTTTTGCAAGGTTAGACTCTTCAACAACGTGGCCTTGCGAGCTGGCCCCTTCGACTGAAACGTATGCTCAAGTTTCTGCCATATCTCGCTTGATGACCTGCAGTTCTTCACCAACTTGAGCTGGCTTGGTCCGATGGATAGGATTAGGTCTGACATGGCCTTTTCATCCCTAGTCGTCCACTCTGTCACTTGGGCTGCATTGTCCTCACCCGGCTCGGGTTTGACGATCTGGCGGTTGACATAACCCCATGCGTCATTCTTTATCAGAATGGCGCGCATTTGCATTTTCCAGATGTAGTAATTATCGCGCCCTAAGGCCTCGATGCGCACTACACCATTTGAATTCATTGTCTCACTTTAATCGTGCCGCATGTTAATGTCCGGAACACTCACGATTGTTCACAATAAATTTGCTGTGCCGCGTGTTATTGTTTGAAACACTCACAACCGGCCATACACTTTGCGTCGCGTGCTATTGTCCGGAACACTCGCAAATAGGCCTATGGAATTTCGTGTCGTACGCGTTTGTACACAACTCGCACGTTAAGCACGTTTTCATGCGTCATGTGCTATAGTCCAAAACACTCGCAATAAGCCAAAATTCGCGTTGCGTGTTATTGTCCAAACACTCGCGATTGGCTTTATCACTGTTCACTCACGATCAAGCACACAATATTCGAGAAGACGGCGTTTGTTCCTTCTCGCTTTGTCGATGTCCAGAAGTTTCTCGAGAGAGCAAGATGTCTGCCGATTCGACGCGTTCTTCTCTTTGTGTGTCCACTTGATCTCGCTGTTTCCAGTTTTCAGTTAATTTAAATCTGAGCCAATCGTTCTGGGTCCATAACCTATTAGAGGTTTTAAAGCGGCAATGAAATGTAACGTTCGTTTAAATGTAACTCAACTGATTTATTTAAACGCAAAATACATGAACTGTTTAAATGCGTTGTGCCGTGAACAGATCATAAAACGAACTGTTTAAAAGTTAGTTGAGGGCGCTAGTTGCGCCTATCGATCAGGATGGAGGTCGATACCGGCAGGTGCCAATCTCACCAACAGTATGTTAGGCTTTTTTTAGTTTTCTGTTCATCATCATTATCATCTTGCACAGTTTCCAGCCACTGGCCGGGTCTGTTTGGAACACAAGCCTCTCCAACGTCTTCTGTCTTCCCACCATCTCTCAGCCTCCACCCTTGTCCAGTCTTCTCCTCTCTTCTTCACGCTTTCTTCCTCCCCCTTCAGCCACCTGTCTCTCCGTCTCTTTCCTTCCCACTTCGTCTCGTGTACTCTCCTGGGTATCCTCTTCTCCTCCATTTGTTTTACATGTCCATACCATCTAAGTCTAGATTTCTCTATACCATCCTGTAATGGTTCCTCCTTCATTAATTCTCTGGTCCTCTCATTTCTTATTCTGTCCATCTTTGTAGCTCCAATACTGCTTCTCAAGAACCTCATCTCACTGGCCTGTTATACTTTGTAATTAATACAATGTTATACTGTTACATAAAATAATAAAGGACAATATCCTTATTGGCCAATTTGCTACAAAATGTTAGTTGTGATAAAAATGCTGCTTATGACTAAATTTAAATGCAAAATTTTGTTTTTTTTAATGATAAAAACCACAAACCTACATACTATTTAAACAGAAAACATATTTGTGTGTGCGCATCTGAAAAACAAAATTTTGCTTAATCAATTAATAAAAGTTGCCTCAAATTAGTCTATAGTAATAAGAAATTCTAGGAACAGTGACCATGCAGTTTATATTTCAAAAAGCAGCCAAATGAGGCTGTTTGGCCAACCTGATTGTTCTTGCTGACCTGTCTTCAAGCAAGAGATTTTGAAATAACATTTTCATTTGCAAAGGCAAACACATACTCAAAGGTGTTTTGTGTTTTAAAATGCATTCATTTGGGCTCACTCTAGCTACACATTAAAATATGTAATTGAAAATACCCCTAAGATCACACACGACGACTCTCACAGTTAGGCGAGACTCTTGGCAAGTTAACTTCATACAATTCATTATTTTTCTTATAATTAAACTTTTAGTATTGAGATGCAGTTTAAATGTAAATACTCTGTAACTGTTGCTTGATAATGAAAACTTCAGTTTGGTAATATTGATTGAAATTCATGTTGTTGTTTGAGTCTTCAGTCTTTTGACTGGTTTGATGCAGCTCTCCATGCCTCCCTGTCCTGAGCTAATCGTTTCATCTCTACATAGCTACCACACCCTACATCCGAGGCAATCTGTTTAACATATTTTAACCTTGGTCTACCCCTACCGTTCTTGTCCTCGACCCTTCCTTCCATAACTAAGCTTGCTATTCCTGGGTGTCTTAGTATGTGTCCTACCAACCTATCTCTTCTCTTCATTAGCAGTCGCCAGAAACATCTCTCCTCTCCCACTCGCCTTAATACCTCTTCGTTTGTAACCCTATCTACCCATCTGATCTTCATCATTCTCCTGTAACACCACATTTCAAATGCCTCAAATCTCCTCTTTTCTGCTGCACCAATAGTCCAAGTTTCACTTCAATAGAGCGCCATGCTCCAGACAAAGGCTTTCAAAAATGACTTCCTAATACCTAAATCTATATTCGATGTCAACAGATTCCTTTTTTGTAGAAAGGCTTTCCTTGCCTGAGCCAACCTACTTTGTATATCCTCTTTGCTTCGTCCATCACTGGTTATTCTGCTTCCTAAGTAACAGAAGTCTCCTACTTCCTTCAGCTTTTCACCTGCCAATTTGATCTCCATAGAGGTTTCTGATTTATTTCGGCTGCATTCCAGTATTTTTGTTTTACATTTATTAATTTTCATCATGAAGTCCTTCCGTAAGACGGAATCCATACCATTCAAAAACTCATTCAAATCCTCAGGCTTGTCGGCCAAGATGACGATGTCATCAGTAAATCTCAGAGTTGAAATTATTTCTCCTTGAATCTTCACTCCCACTTTAAATTTTTCTCCAATTTCCTTCATTGCTTGTTCAATGTAAAGATTGAAAAGTATGGGTGATAAGTTGCAGCCTTGCCTTACACCTTTCTGAATACCAGCTTCTCTCTCATATCCTTCAGCTCGAATGACTGCTGTCTGGTTTCTGTATAGATTGTATATCACCCTCCTATCCCTGTACTTTATTCCAATCGTTTTCAAAATGTCAAACAATTTAGTCCAATCAACGTTATCAAAAGCCTTTTCTAAGTCTACAAATGCCATGAACGTTCTCTTATCTTTCCTTATTCTACCTTCCAAAATCAGCCTAAGACTTAGTACAGCTTCCCTTGTTCCTACATTTCTCCTGAAACCAAACTGCTCTTCACCCAACTCCGTTTCTATCTGGCTTTCAATCCTCTTGTAAATTATTCTAGACAGGATCTTTGAAGCATGAGTAATCAAGCTGATTGTACGGTAATCTTCACATCTGTCAGCTCCCACTTTCTTTGGTATAGGGATGGTAACATTCTTCTTGAAATCAGGGGGTACCTCACCTGTCTCATAAATCCTACACACCAAGTGAAATAACCTGATCAGACCTTCATCTCCTATGCAGCGTAGCAACTCAATCGGTATATCATCTATGCCTGGTGCTTTGTTCCTGCCTAAGTCCTCTAATACTCTGTCAAATTCTGATCTCAATATTAAATCTCCTTTTACATCCTCATCAATTTCCTCCTCCCTTTCCATTACATGATTCTCAATCTCCTTTCCCTTATACAAGCACTCTATGTAAGCTTTCCATCTCTCAACCTTTTCTTCCCTATCTGTTAGAGGCTTTCCATTTGTGTCCCTAATATCACAGCACTTAGTCTTCTTTTCCCCAAAAGTATTCTTAATCCTTCGATAAGCTGTGTCTACTTTTCCTAATTTCAGACACTTTTCTATACCTGTACATTTCTCTTTCAACCATTCTTCTTTCGCTTCCTTGCACTTCTTGTTAACCTCATTTCTCAGACGTCTGTATTCTGCTTTCCCCTCTTCATCTCTTAGATTCTTGTGTCTCCGCCTTTCATCCATCAATTCTAGTATATCCTGAGTGATCCACGGTTTTCTACCTATTCTTTCTTTCCTACCAATGTTTTCTTCTGCCGATTTTGTTATTTCATTCTTCAAAAGTGCCCATTCGTCTGCAATTGAAGTTTGTTTAGGGGTTTTGATTAGTCCTTCCTTTATACTCTTCTTGAATCTTTCGTTCACATCCTTTACTTTCAGTCTGTCTATTGCCCACCTTTTTGGCTTTTGACTTTTCTTCAGTTTCTTCAACTTTAATCTGCATTTCATTACAACCAGATTGTGGTCAGAGTTTATGTCAGCACCAGGATATGTTTTACAATCCAAAATCTGGTTTCGAAACCTCTGCTTGACCATAATGAAGTCGATTTGGTAACGCCCTGTATCTCCTGGTCTCATCCATGTGTATATTCTTCTATTGTGGTTATTGAATAAGGTGTTAGCTATGACCAACTCATGTTCGGTGCAGAATTCCATCAGCCTGCTTCCTCGATCATTCCTTTCACCTAATCCGAAATCTCCTACTTTCTTCCCTTCCCTCCCTTTTCCTACCACAGCATTCCAATCTCCCATTACTATAACATTTTCATCACCTTTGATATACCTCAGAATGTCATCTATTTCTTCGTAGACCTTTTCAACATCCTCATCATCAGCTTGACTGGTAGGCATATAGACTTGTACCACTGTGGTGCACGTAGGTTTAGTATTGATTTTTGCTACAATAATCCGTTCACTGTATTGCTCATAATATTCCACCCGCTCTCCAAGTTTCCTACTCAATATGAGACCAACTCCTGCTTGGCCATTGTTTGATTTAGTGCTAATGACCCTATAGTCTCCTGACCAAAAGTCCTGTTCTTCCTGCCAGCGCATTTCACTAATCCCAACCAAATCCAACCTCAACCTATCCATTTCCCTTTCTAAGTTTTCTAACTTTCCACTTCCTAGCAGACTTCTAACATTCCACGCTCCGATCCGTAGAATGTCAGATTTCCTCTTTGTCACTTCTGTGATGTTAACCCCCCCTCGAGTAGTCCCCACCCGGAGATCCGAACGGGGGACTAGTTTACCTCCGGATTGAAATTTTTCAAGGGAGGAGGCCATCATCACATGTAATTATGCATAGAGAGGTGCATATCCTCGGGAATAGCATTACGGCTGTAGTTTCCCGTTGTTTTCAGCCGTGCAGCAGAACGCAGTGTAGCCATTAGTTGGCTTATATTATCAATATCTTGACCGTCTATTAGACTAGTAAGGAATTGATTTATTCTGAAAGGCTGCTACTCCCTTTCAGAATAAATAAAGAGCAATTCTACTACAAAATACTAACCTTCTACTAACAATTAAATACCAAAATTCTACTAACGAAAAAAATACTAAAGTTTCACTAACAACAAATACTACCACTAAAACAGTCTGTCACCAGGCCCACTCACATGCACCCTCACCAGCATACTCACACACCACAGTCTAATAGAACAATGACATATATCTAATAAACAAATTAACTTCATACTTACAACTAAAACTAACTACATACTTACTGTACTGTAATTGAATTCATACAGTATTTCAAGTAAAATTCTACACAAATTCATGTTGAATCACCTGTTTATAACATTCAGAAACTAAATTCTGAGTGTGTAGATAAAAATCTCAATGCTCACAATACTGTAACTGTTTTTAAAAATCCTTCCTATACAGCACTTGTATAGAGACAAAGAGCACCAAAACAAAAACTGTTTGTTACTAAGGATAAGAATATTGACAGTACAGATAAAATCTGAAATTAGATGTATAATTAATTGTCAGATATGTTTTGATTGATGTTGAAGGTCCATACGCATAGTTCCTGAAGTTTTTTCAAAATGGAATACTTAGTGCAACAATGGCAGTGGAATCAATGAAAATTTTAGGAAGTCTGAACTGTTTGCTGATGTCTCTCTTAACTGACTGAACTTAATGTAAATATTAGAACTGATGAGTGAGTATCCAGGTAGAGCAAGGCTAAGCACAATCTATTGTTGCAGGCAAGGTTACATAGACTAACCACATGAATGTCTTGTACGATTGGATCGACATAAGTGCAAGTAATTATTTTCTTAAAAATTGCAAATAGAAGTTAATTGCCAGACAATAACTCAATGTGCAGTTTGAGGTTAAATGTCACCCAATCTCTCTGTACAGGACAAGATAAATTAGTTATGGAACAGATACTTCAAAAATTCTGGAGATCAGACTAAACTTCACCAATTGTATCTGAATCTGTTGTTCAATCAGATCTTTTGTGGAAATGTAACAGATATTTATCGTTGCCTAAATTGTGTTATGCAAAACTGTGATCACGTTACTCATACTAGAGACCATAAGAAGCTCAGTTATTTATGATAAGAAAAATTAAAATTAAATGAAGACGAAGGTAGCTCATACTGTAGTTTTACATGACCATTAATCTCACTATCATAAGCCATGGGACCTTATTTTTACAAAAATTCCAAACCACCAGACATTTCAACTCAAAAATCTCATATACATAAACCGGGAATCACACCCAGCCCACCTTAGTGGGAGGCAAGCTGCATAACTATTGCACCATCATGCCCCCTATAAAAAACAGCCCATCTTAATCCCAAGAGGTAAATTCAAAAATTATTTTTAGCCTATTTTCATTATATGCAAAAATAGGCTTATAGGATCACCTTTTGTCTGTGTGTGTGTGTCCCATCTTACATATAAAAGTGAAAGTCTGTATGTCTGTATGTATGTATGTATGTATGTATGTATGTGGGTGGGTGGGTCTGTTCCGTATACAAATCTACACAGTTCCACCAATCTCAACCAAATTTTGCATACACATAGTTAAGGGCCCAGAAGGAACCGCTGGCTACATGAATTTTCGATAGCCTTTCTCATTCTTCTGATTTCGGCCCTTTTTCACTCAAGCACAGGCTAATCAAATCATAAAATATACTCATTAAGGAATGGCAAGGCAGATAGTTTCCATGGCAACATGTTATGGAACATTGAAGGTTTGAAGAACGCACTAAGCTCAGCACCCAAAGATTGCCTGAGTGGATACGACGCAGTATTATTAACAGAAACATTTCTCACAGATCATTGGCAACACGCAGAATATTACTGTATACATCTTCAAGCGCAACAAGGAGAAAGGGGAAGACCTGCAGGAGGAATTACTATCCTATTAAAACCATGGTTGACGCCAATAATCTCAGAAATTAAATTAGATCACTCTCTGCTAATTGAAACACAATACATCACCATTATTACCTGTTACTTTCAACCATATACAACGGCCATGGAGATAATAGATGAAGTAGGGCAACTAATATCATTGAGTAGGCACGACATCCCTCTAATCCTAGCCGGAGACTTAAATTGTAGGCTGGATGTACAAAACTATAAAACAACATTAGTAATGGAAAAAATGCAGGAAGATGGCTTACACCTTCTGAATAACCAAAACATACCTACATATATATGCCATAATGGGAAAAGTGCGATAGACGTTGCGCTTATAAGAGGTCACATAAAAGGAGAAATAGCTCCACTATGGGCAGCAGATCATACACCTATAAGAAAGCATATTCCTTTGAAAATAGTATTAGAGGGAGACTGGTGTACAACAAAGAGGCAAAGTAAACAGCTCTTATCAAGGAAGATAGACTGTGGGAAAGTAGAAGGTAGACCCGACCTTATAAAGAAAATAGAAACACTAACAGAAGATTCAAGACTAGATGAAGCAGTACAAGCCCTTGAAGAACTCCTAATACAAGCCACATCCCCTAGGAAACATCGAAAGGCAAAACAATGGTTCGACCAGGAATGCTACCTATCAAGAAAAGACGTATTGGGGGCCTTACACCAGCTAAGGACGAATTGCGAGAGTCTTCTTTTCCTTCAAGAATATAACAAGAGAAGAAGTGACTACAAGACACTGATACGTGAAAAGAAAAGGACATTCTGGGAAGCGGAAGGAAAAAGAATCGTGGAAGAGGCCAAGAATGACCCATACATCGCACTACGCCCTAGGAAACAGGCACAGACACACTATATCAATATGCAAGAATGGACGACACACTTTAACGATCTGCTCAACAGGGCAGGAATAACAAACATACCGGAAAACATAAAAGGAACTGACCAAACAACGACATTGGAATGGACTCCACTACCAACAACAAAAGAAGTTCAAAATATAATCGCAAGCATAAAGAAAAGCAAAGCTGCTGGACCAGACAACATATTCGGTGAATACATAAAAGACACGGCACACCTTCTATTACCAATATGGACGAAATTATATAATAAATGCATCGAGACGGCATCAATACCAGAGAGATGGAGACAGTCTACCATAAAAGTTCTCTATAAAGGCAAAGGTGACCCATATGATACAAATATGTACAGAGGCATCGCACTGGAGAACATTCCATTCAAGATATTCACTAAATTAATAACAGAAAGAATCACAGAAGAAATAGATGTACAACTACCAGAAACACAATTTGGATTCAGAAAAGGAAGGTCAACTCTTACTGCAATAAAACTATTATTAAATAACATTTGGCAAGTCATGGAAAGAAAAGAAAAATTTTACGCAGTATTTATAGACTTCACAAAAGCATTTGATCGCATAAACCGTGATCTTGTGAAACTGAAGCTGGAAAAAGCTCTAGATAGAGATAATGTATGGACAAGAATTATACATACGGTACTACATTGGAACAACATAAGAATCTCGGATAATATATCACTCTCTGATCCGATAATTCAAACGAATGGAGTACTACAGGGTGACCCAATCAGCCCTTTGCTCTTCATCCTAGCAGCGGAAGACATAATGAGAATAACTCAAAAGACAGATATTGTATCATATGCGTACGCTGATGACATTGTGATCGGATCACATAACATCATAAAACTACAAAACATTCTAAAAGACATGGAGGAATGGTGCACTGAATATAATTTTGACATCAACACATCTAAGACACAAATGATGGTGTTTCGACAAGGAGGAAAGGTACCAACCGGAACAGAAATTTTCATACAGGAAAAAAGAATAAATATAGTAAAAGAATTCAAATACCTAGGCATCACTCTACAAACAAGTGCAAAATGCTTTACAAAACATGTGACAGAAAAAATTACACAAGTGGTTCGGGCGATGCACGATAAAAGATATATAAGAACACTCAACCTCGAGACAGCAATGGCATTATTTAAAAATAAAATAATGCCAATATTGACATACGGAATAGAAATCATATGGCCTTTCCTCACTGAAAAGAATCTATCATCACTTGAAAGTGTTAAAGCATTGTACATTAAAAAAGCTATTGGAGTTTCCAAGACGACCAAATCTCGGCTAGTCTACCTACTCGCGCGAGAAACATTCCTAATTGAAGACTTTAGAACGCTTCTAGTATTACCTAGCACAATAGGTGCGGAAAACCTATTAACGACTCTCAGAAGGAAGAGAGAAGAAATCCCACTGGAATTTTATGGAACGGGGGCCATGGTTGACCGGGCGTGGACATCTGCTAGCTTTGAGATGAGGCACATGTTCACACGCCTGGCAGTTCATGGTTTTCACCATTTGATTTGTACAAACAAAGCATACCATGATCCGGATGACACATGTGTATGTCAACTATGCGGACACACATGTGAACGCTACCATATTGAAAAATGCAGCAAAAGAATAAAGTCCATAAAAGACTATGCTACCCATGGCGCAGGTGCGCAAACATAGTATATTTAAATGTATTTAATGGCTGTTTAGCTGCAATAAAAGTATTATTATTATAGCTCAAGTCGAGACACGGCCGACTGGATGCCAGTTGCGCTCTGCACTACCGGTATAGAAAATGAGGATCTTTACTTGAAATCCGGTTAGTTACTCAACTACTCACACAGCACTGTCAACCGAGTTTAGCATAACAAAGACTTAACACTATCTTATATATATTTGTCAAATACCACTCACTCATTCATTCATTCTTCACGAAATCTCAGAAACCACCAAACGGATTGGAATGAAATTTGGTATGCAGCTTCCTCAAGGGCCGCAAATGCCCACTAAGAGAGGATTTTTGGATATTCAGGTCCTAAAGGGGTGTTAAGGGGTTAGACCTGAATTTCATTCAATAGCAATATCTCCCGATTGGTTTCATTGGGGGATGTGATACTCGGCATATAAAATCATCATTAAAAATAAGAAGACACGTGTCTGAGGGTTTTTCGATGTGGTGTATATTATGAGGTGAAAGGGGTGAAAAGTGGGGATTGAAAGATTCCTAACGGAGCGTGTATCTCTTAAACGACATAGGCGAGGAGTTTGAAACTCAGTGAAATAAAATCAACATAAAAAAGAAGTAAATAGGTCTTTGACCGTTTTTTCATAAATCCAATTTAAGGGGCCCATGGGGAGGGGTGAAATTCTGGGGGGGAAACAGGAAAGAAAGTGTCCTAACTGATTGACTGACTGACTCACTCATCAAACTCAGGGGGAAAAAAACGCTTTAAAGTAAGTAAATAGCTGTTCGACAGTTTTTTTTTTCATAAATCAAATTTAAGGGGTTCATGGGGAGGGGTGAAATTCTGAAAAAAGAAAACTGAAAGAAAATGTCCTGACTCACTCACTCACTCATCATCGCCCAGCCAAAATTATTGAAGTTAGAAACATGACAGTTTGGGGATATGTTCATTGTATGTCAAAACCGTCTACTAAGGGAGGATTTTCGGATATTCAGGTTCTAAAGTGGTCTTAAGGGGGTTAAACCTGCATTTCATTGAATAACAAAATCTCTCGATTGGTTTCATTTGTGGATGTGATACTCGGCATATAAACTAATCATTAAAAATAAGCATGTGTCTAAGGGTTTTTCGATGTGGTGTATTATTATGAGGTGAAAGGGGTGAAAAGTGGGGGTTGAAGGATTCCAAACGGAGCGTGTAGGCCTCTCTCTTAAACGATATAGGCGAGAAATTTGAAACTCAGCGGAAAAAAATCAGCTTAAAAAGTAAGTAAATCGGTGTTCGACAGTTTTTTCATAAATTAATTTGAGGGGCCAATGGGGTGGGGTGAAATTCTGGGGTAAAAAAGGAGAGAAAGTGTCCTAACTGACTGACTAACTCACTCATCAAACTCAGGGGAAAAAGACAGCTTAAAAAATAAGTTAATAGGTGTTCAAGCGTTTTTTCATCAATCCAATTTAAGGGGCCCATGGGGAGGGGTGAAATTCTGGTAAAAATAATTGAAAGAAAATGTCCTGTCTGACTCACTCATCACGCCCAGCGAAAACTATCAAAGTTGGAAACATGAAATTTTGGGAATATGTTCGCTGTATGTCGAAAACGTCAACTAAGGAATGATTTTGTTTATTCGGGTTTTAAAGAGGTTTTAAGGGGGTAAACGTGCATTTCATTGAATAACGATATCTCATGAGTTGTTTCTTTGGGGATCTGATATTCGGTATATAAACTAATCATTAAAAATAATCAGACATATGTCTAAAGGTTTATCGATGTGGTGTATATTATGAGGTGAAAAGGGTGAAAATTGAGGGTTGAGGGATTCTTAACGGAGTGTGTATCTCTGAAACGACATAGGCGAGAAGTTTGAAATTCGGCGGAAAAAACAGCTTAAAATACAAGTAAATAGGTGTTCGACCGTTTTTTCATAAATCCAATTTAAGGGGCCCTTAGAGAGGGGTGAAATTCTGGGGGAAAAACAGGAAAGAAAGTGTCCTAACTGATTGACTCACTTACTCACTTATCAAACTCGGGGGAAAACAGTTTTAATAAGTAAATAGGTGTTCGACCGTTTGTTTCATAAATCCAATTTAAGTGTTTCATGGGGAGGGGTGAAATTATCAAAAATAAATGAAAGAAAATGTCGTGACTGACTCAATCACTCATCATCGCCCAGCCAAAATTATTGAAGTTAGAAACATGTAATTTTGGGGATATGTTCGTTGTATGTCGAAAACGTCCACTAAGGAAAGAGTTTTGGATATTCAGGTTCTAAAGAGATGTTAAGGGGGTAAACGTGCATTTCATTGAATAACAATATCTCACGAGTGGTTTCATTTGGGGATGTGATACTTGGCATATATTATATTAATCATTAAAAACAAGATGTTCAGTAAAGAACATATAGCCTACTTTCTCCTAAATGCATGGGTATTGTTATAACTCTTTGTCCTTTTCAAGGAGTATAATTGAATGAATGTTGGTTGTAGTAGCTTGTTGAAATACAACGAGCTATAGGGATATTAAACATGAATATGAGGTGCCCTTTGCTAGAGCTACCTCTGTAAAAAAATTATTTCAATTCGGTTTCACAGTGTTTGAATTGATATGGGGAATGGATTTGCACACATACATAGCCACTATTTGCAAACTATTGGGCTGATGACCTTGTAGTCAGTCATAAGATGCTTTCCACAAAAAGGCATGTTGTTGCAAAATCTGGTAGAGATCAAATTATTAGGATGGTCGTAATTTGATTTAAGCTTTTAACATTTGGGTGGCCGTCATTCCGTTTCCGTCAAGATGGCGGCGATATAAAACATGACACTGAGGTGCCCTTTGCTAGTGCTACCTCTGTACCAAATTTCGGTCCATTCGGTTTCACCGTGTTCGAATTAATAGGGGGAATCGATTTTGACACTAAGATGGCCACCATCCGCAAACTATTAGGCCAATGACCTATCAGATTGGTCAAATGATGCGCCCTCCTTAAAGGTATGTTGTTGCAAAATTTGGTAGAGATCGGATGATTATGTTAGTCGTAATTTGATTTAAGCTTTGAACATTTGTGTGGCCGCCATTACGTTACTGTCAAGACGGCGGCGATATAAAACATGACACTGAGGTGCCCTTTGCTAGTGCTACCACTGTACCAAATTCCGTTCCATTCGGTTTCACCGTGTTCGAATTAATAGGGGGAATCGATTTTCACACAAAGATGGACGCCATCCGCAAACTATTAGGTTAATGACCTATTAATTTGGTCAAAGGATGCTTCCTCCATAAAGGTATGTTGTTGCAAAATTTGGTAGAGATCGGATGATTATGTTTGTCGTAATTTGATTTAAGCTTTGAAAATTTGTGTGGCCGCCATTACGTTTCCGTCAAGATGGCGGCGATATAAAACATGACACTGAGGTGCCCTTTGCTAGTGCTACCTCTGTACCAAATTCCGTTCCATTCGGTTTCACCGTGTTGGAATTAATACAGGGAATCGATTTTCACACAAAGATGGACGCCATCCGCAAACTATTAGGTTAATGACCTATTAATTTGGTCAAAGGATGCTTCCTCCATAAAGGTATGTTGTTGCAAAATTTGGTAGAGATCGGAAGATTATGTTAGTCGTAATTTGATTTAAGCTTTGAACATTTGTGTGGCCGCCATTACGTTACTGTCAAGATGGCGGCGATATAAAACATGACACTGAGGTGCCCTTTGCTAGTGCTACCTCTGTACCAAATTCCGTTCCATTCGGTTTCACCGTGTTGGAATTAATAGGGGGAATCGATTTTCACACAAAGATGGACGCCATCCGCAAACTATTAGGTTAATGACCTATTAATTTGGTCAAAGGATGCTTCCTCCATAAAGGTATGTTGTTGCAAAATTTGGTAGAGATCGGATGATTAGGTTAGTCGTAATTTGATTTATGCTTTGAACATTTGTGTGGTCGCCATTACGTTTCTGTCAAGATGGCGGCGATATAAAACATGACACTGAGGTGCCCTTTGCTAGTGCTACCTCTGTGCCAAATTTTGTTCCATTCGGTTTCACTGTGTTTGAATTAATAGGGAGAATCGATTTTCACACAAAGATGGCCGCCATCCGCAAACTATTAGGTTAATGACCTATTAATTTGGTCAAAGGATGCTCCCCCCATAATGGTATGTTGTTGCAAAATTTGGTAGAGATCGGATGATTAGGTTAGTCGTAATTTGATTTAAGCTTAGAACATTTGTGTGGCCGCCATTACGTTTCCGTCAAGATGGCGGCGATATAAAACATGACACTGAGGTGTCCTTTGCTAGTGCTACCTTTGTACCAAATTTCGTTCAATTCGCGTTCACCATGTTCGAATTGATAGGGGGGGACAGACATTCAGAGTACACACACATACACACTCACAGACACACTTTTTTTTCGCCCTGTGTTGATCTCGTAAGTCTACTTTCATTTTTTGCAAAAATCGAAAGTAGGCTAATAAGCTGGCACATGTCTAATGGTTTTTCGATGTAGTGTATATTATGAGGTGAAAGGGATGAAAAGTGGGGGTTGAAAGATTCCTAACGGAGCGTGTATCTCTTAAACGACATAGGCGAGGAGTTTGAAACTCTGAGGAAATCTATCAGCTTAAAAATAAATAAATAAATAAATTAAATAGGTGTTCGACCGTTTTTTCATAAATGCAATTTAAGGGGCCTATGGGGAGGGGTGAAATTCTGGAAGAAAAACGTCCACTAAGGAAGGATTTTTGGATGTTACTCTCATCGACCAACCAAAACTATTAAAGTTAGAAGAATGATATTTTGGGGACATGTTTGTTGTGTGTCGAAAACGTCTACTAAGGAGGGAGTTTTGGATATTCAGGTTCTAAAGGGGTGTTAACGGGGTTAAACCTGCATTTCATTGAATAACAATATGACACGACTATGACGCGAGCGAAGCGAGGCTAGAAATGAGATGGTGTGTGTCTGTGTATTAATCACGCAAGTACCACTGGTCCGATTTACATGAATTTTACATGGAAGTAGCTGATTCACCTGGTTAACATATAGGTTACTTTTGATTTCAATACTTTGCACTATTTAGAGATGGCGACCATTTTAGTGACGTCACTACACCCTTTGGTTTCAAACTTTCATATTTCCATTTCAAATAAAAAGAGAACGCTAAGAAATAGCAAACTTTTGATGGCATATACGAGGTTTAAAATTACATTTTCTAACCGAAAGGTATCTGCAACGGTTAGCGAGTAAAACCTACATTTGTGCTATAAAACACTGTCAACGCTGAACGGTGTAGTTGGACAAAATGTTCCATTCTTAATCTCCCTCTGCGTAGCACTTCGCCTATCCCCTGTTTTAACTGTCACCTTCACATTTTAATTTATTTATGACGCGTAGCGAAGCACGGGTACTTCAGCTAGTCCCTAATAAAATCTTAATGGCTGGAGCAATTTTAATGAAACTCGGTAAGGACATAGTACTATTTTGTCCGATCCCCAACGTGCCCTTCAAATTTGAATACGCTTCATAGCCTACGATACATTTCACCGGTCCTCAATTTCTCTGTAACTATTTAAGCATTCAAACCGAAATTTTGTATAGTGTTAGAGGACTTATGTAAGGACAAATGCGTGACTTTCTCTAATCCTGAAAAACACAAAACAACATGGTGGCGAAGTGATTTTCAAATATTGCAAATAACTTTCCTGGTAACTGAATCACAGAAGTGCAATGAAACTCGGCACAGTGAATCTTTATTCAGAGATTAGTACGGAGACATCTAATGATGTTCAATAGTTTTCAAAAATTGAAAATGCATCAGTTCGAAATTTTAACACTTTGTATTTTTTAGTTAGTTATTGTTGTTTTAAGGGGCGGAACTCGCATCTTATTCAGGCGATTGAAAAGATAATTTGTTTGATGGGCTCTAAATTCTGTAGCTTACGTTTCTTAAATCATAGAAGTTGTGCATTTGACTCTTCTAAAATTTAATTCCCAGTTAAGGAAAGATGCCATCTCGCTGGGGGAGTCTTAATCATTGATATTGAAAGCTATATACTCTAGCACATAACTTCTCATTGTAATGGTGTTGGTGAAGACATTAAGTCGTAAATGAAAATATGCTATTTTGTTCTTCACGGAACTACTTGTTTCTATGTTGATGTATGTATGTATGCATCATTAGGTTTAATACACAGAGATCCATATAAATCTGAACAATTTTAATGAGTGATACTGATAACTTTTGACCAATAACAACAAACATATGTAATTTGTTCTGACTTGCAGATTAATTGTGGGAGATTCCTCAGACCAGATGTTGAAAGTGTCCTCCATCTGCATCCATACACAACTGTACTCGTTGCACCACATTCCGCAACGTTCTACGAGGGATATCATCGTCAATGTCATTCCTAATTGCCTCATGGATTTCAGCAAGTAACCTAAGTCTGTTCCTGTACAATACATTTGTTTCATAAGATAACCTCCATAAGAAAAAGTCTGGTGAGATTATGTCAGGTGATCTGGGAGGCCAATTATGTTTTAAGATCAGATGATCACTAAAGAAGCTGGCTACAAGTTTCACGGAATTGTTGACACATATGCTTATGTTGTTTCATCTCGTTGGAAGTAACCGCCAATTCGAAAATATTAAGCTACTCCACAAATGTAGTGAAGATGTGTCCATAAACTACACCAAGCGACCACTGACAACCATATGACCTGCAGCATGTGTTCAGTGCAATGTGTCCTTGTCCATTAACCTGGCTTTCTTAACCAGGGTCACTGCCTCTCATATCAGTTAGACTCGACTGTCCGCACCAAACTGAACGTACCTCAAGGTCAGTTCTATAATCCCGATGGGGCTATTATTGTGCTTGCCCAGTCCTTTTATCCTGTTTTAACCTGTGGGACCTCCCATAGAAATGATAGAGGTACCTCACGGCATAACCATGCTCGTTAAATCGTGCACCATAGCTGCGTGGGCAGTTGCAGCAAGTCCGGAGATCGCAGGTTCAAATCCCAGTGCTGACAGTGGCTATCCTGAGTGTGGTTTTCCCCGGATATTTCCACATTCCGGGATAGTACCTTATTTGCAGTCCTGGGACACCTACCCCATCCCTGTCCCTGATACTGTTACATACACTACTACAGTCATCACAGAAACAGGTTATTAAGAAACATTCAACTACATGGAGCTGATGATCCAGATGTCCCAAGCCCCTCAAATAAATTAACAACAAACAAATAGAAGTAATGCAATTGTTTGATTAACATCACACATCATGTATTCTGAATCCAAATTTTGTTTTCAGGTATCTCTATGGAAGTGAAACTGACTGTTCATGCAGCTGAAAGAGTCCTCTTACTTGAACCACTCAAGAGCAAGTTAACTATTTGAATAAAATTTCTCGTCTGCCAACACAGATACTTACTTTCATAACCGTTGTAAAATCACGCTACAATAACATAACAGTAGGTCAGTTATGGCATAACCTTGTGCCAATAATACATAGTAGATAGAATATGCAGTCTATATGAAGTGAGGTGTAGCAATGTTCATCAATAAGAGTTGTTTTATAGGTTATCTGGCTAATGGTGTGAAGACTGGCAAATCCGAAATGACGTCAGAACAACAGAAGACGATCAGCTTATACTGACAAAATTTCAAGTTTCATTGTAAGTGCCAATTTCAGTGTCTACAAATTGTTTGCAAACCTGGTGACTTCATAAGATGAGTGGTGATGGTGAATACAACACTGGATCTACCCAACAGTTAGAAATTCTATTTTAAATCACCATGTTTGTTATGATGGGGGACATATGTTAAGGCTACATTGTTAGTAACTTATTTAACGTGACATGGACTACAGAAGCAATTGAAATGAAGACAGAGCAACAAATGAAGTGATATTCAGATGGGTGGGAGATGTTTGTTTGAAAGCTCTAATTAAAAGAAGGGATGGGATGGGATGGAATGGAACGATATGGCATATATTAGGGCATAAAGGGGTGGCTTAGTTTGTTATGGAAGGGTGGAGGATAAGAACTGAAGGGGAAGGCCGAGGTTAAAATTTGTTGAACAGATTGCCTCAGGTGTAGGGAGCAGTAGCTATGTAGATACAAAATGATTAGCTCAGGATAGACGTGATGGACACACCTATCCAATTTATGTAAACACTCCCTCATTATGATGAAATCAAGAAGGCGTATCAGTTATGCAGGAAGCATACCAATGACACTGATACAAGAGTAAAAGTGTTGGTCCATAACAAAAAATATAGCATTTATTAACCTTCAGAGTAGAAAATGTGACTTTTGAGAAATAGAATACGATACTTGAACAGATTGCTTATCAGCTAAGCCACACCAATGAAGAAAGAAATCCAAAGTAAATGTGTGTTAAGTAAGGTCTTGCAATGGGATGTGCATTCACACAGTTCAGAAAGTGCTTACCATAAGATAAGAAACCAATATTATCCTGATATGAGGCAACGAATGGCAATTTATAATGTATATACTGTATACAACTGGATACAGACATGCTTCTTACCATAAATACTGTAAGAATTTAAGTAAATTGACACAAAATAGTTAGAGATATTTTAATATCCGAATAACAAGTGTTACATAGATGCATGATGAACCATAACCACAAATAATTATTCAAACTTGCCACTATTTGCACGCACACAGTCCTTAAGTCTTTGTGGCCACTCATCAATGGAATTACCCAACACATCAACTGGAAAATCTGCAACTGCCTTCCTAAGAGACTGCTTTAAGCTTTCAATATTGGAATGTCTTTTCTTGCAAGCCATCTCTTGAAGCTTGGACCACAATTTATAGTCCAAAGGGTTTAAATCTGGACTTGCAGACGGCCAATCTGAAGTGGAAATGAAATCAGGAACATTTGCCTCCAACCACTGCTGGGTTGTCCGTGCCATGTGCACTGGGGCTGAGTCCTGCTGGAAGCTCCAGTTCCGTCCATGGAGGAGGGTGTTGTTGAGATTCTTGACCAGTCCCTCAAGCACTGTCTCCTGGTACACTTCAGCTGAAGTTTTGACTCCCTTTTCACGAAAATGGAGCTCAGTTGTGCCCTCGAAGCTCACACCCCACCACACCATAACTGATGAGGGACGATGACCCCTCTGGATCCTTCGAGCCTTTTCACCAGCTTCACTAGGGGAATGGGCATATACCCTGTCGTTTTGGGCATTGAAAGTCTCCTCAACATTGAAAATCTCTTCATCCGTAAACAGGATTCGACGATGACCATTAGCTGCGTAACGCTTAAGTAAGCGCTTTGATTTTAGGAGCCTCTGGCGCTTCAGTTCATTTGTCAGGAGATGTCCTTTGAGTCGTTTGTAAGCACTGAGTCCCAGGTCAATGCTTAACGTGCGAGACATAAGACATTTTTGATATCTGTAACTCACGAGCCATCACTGACTGTCTCCTCACCGGATTTCGTCGCACACGAGCCACCACTGCTTTCATAAGTTCTGGCGTTCCTACTGTGCGTGGTCTTCCTTGCCGCGGGCGATCTCTCACAGTTCCAGCCTCAACAAATCGATTTATAGTGCGGTAAACAAATGTCAAGGTCAGGCCTAAACCTGGACGGGCGGTATTCATCGTGTGCTGCTATCTACCACTGGACGAGGCGAAGGTTAGGTTGAATGACTTGCGTCAGACGCTGGGCAATGTCACAGCTGTTTTAAACCCCCAAGACATAGTCGTAGTGTGTGGGGACTTTAACATCAGTGAATTAGCCTGGACCCCTGAACCTTTTATAAAGCAAAGATGTGAGGAAGTCCTATCGTTTCTAGAGATTATCAGTGAATTTAATCTACAGAATTTAATCTACAGCAAATGTGTAATTTCCCTAAACGTAATAGCAATTTCCTGGATTTGGTGCTAGTCTCTGAACAACTCTCCGCACATACGCAATGTATTCAGGCTGAGAAGGTAGTTAAGTCAGACCACAATGCTGTGGATTTCTCACTATCCTTGCCGCGAATTATCCGACCACAATCACTAAAAAGGGTAATATATACTTGGACTAAAGCTAATTTTCCCCCTCATGAGAGACCTTCTATCGATGTGTCCATGGTATTTGATGGATAATTCTCCCTCTGTTGATGAGGCTTTAAGTCTGTTTTAAGACCTCCTCAAAGCAGTAATCAAAGATTCAGTGCCCACTCGCACAATCAATACTCGGAAGTATCCAGTTTGGTACGATACAGAGGTAATCAACTAGTTGAAAGAAAAAGAGAGAGTCAGAAAGAGGTTCAAGAAATCGGGCTTTTGGTGTGACTATGTTCAATTTTCGGTGATACAGGGGGAATATAAGAGACTCCAGAACAGAAATTACAAAGACTACGTGATCTCAGTTGAATCAAAATTAACCACCAATCCAAAGCATTTTTGGAATTTTGTAAACAATAAAATAAAATCTTCACGTTTACCGTCCACTATATTTCAGAATGGAATCGAAATCCAGGACAAGAAAACTTTTCTTAATACATTTGCAGAGGGCTTCAAGAAGTATCACTCTCCTGCGAGGCTGTGTCACTTGTCTGTCCCAATAGTGCGTGATCAGGGATTGATGTCGATCCGGACTACGCCCTTTGAAGTGTGTGAGATTCTGTCATCATTGGATACGGCAAAATCGTTTGGGGTTGATGAGATACCAGGTCTTGTACTCAGAGAATGTGCTCTTCAGTTGGCGATACCTCTCAGTGCAATTTTAAATATATCTTTTAAATCTGGATGCTTTCCGTGTGAGTGGAAGAAGGGATATGTAATTCCAGTATTTAAAAAGGGTGACAAAAGGGTATTTGACAACTATAGGCCAGTCGTCCTGCTATCCGTCCTATCAAAAGTGGTGGTGAAGATGGTGTACAATAGAATATACAGGTCAGTTGGCCAGTACATTAATGTTGCTCAGCATGGATTCGTGCAGAAGTGCTCGACTGTTTCGAACCTGGCAGTGTACTTCAACTTCATATCAAATGCCTTGGATAGGAGTCAACAAGTAGATGCCATATACACAGATTTTTCCAAAGCCTTTGATTCTGTACAACATGAGGCATTATTAATCAAATTGTCGGCGTATGGAATAGGAGACAGCTTTTTAGAGTGGATTAGAAGTTATCTCACTGAAAGAATTTGCTTTGTTAAATCCGATGGTCAAACTTCAAATCCATATTTTCCAACTTCTGGTGTTCCTCAGGGTTCCATCTTGGGGCCGCTTTTATTTGTAATCTTTATTAATGATTTAACTGAGGTCTTCAAGAATAGCAACTGCCTTCTTTATGCTGATGATATGAAACTGTTTCAAGTAATAGACCACGAGTCAGACTGTGACTTGCTTCAATTAGACCTACATCTACTGACAGATTGGTGTACGAAGTGGTTACTTGACCTTAATATATCAAAATGCAATGTGATAACCTTTTCTAGGAAGTTGGCGCCTGTCATGAGGAATTATAGTATAAGTAAATCTGTATTAGTGCTTGTGAATGAGGTAAACGACCTAGGTATAACAATTACCAACGATAACGGGCTGTCATTTCTAAAAGCTGTAGATAAGGTGACAAGTAAGGGGTTCAGATTACTAGGTTTTCAGAAGAGAAATTGTAGTGAATTCGCCAATATAGGTTCTCTCAAAATTTTATTTTTAGCATATATAAGGTCGACTGTTGAAAGGTATGGCTGCCTTCTCAGCAATAACTTACACTATTCAGGGGTTAGAGAGAGTGCAGGCGAGATTGGATCAGCTTTAGGTATATGGGCATTCGACTCTCTACATTGGACTATGAAACCTTCTGTGGAACCATGGGTATGCGGTATTTGAGGTCTCGCCGCATGTGTGCCAACGCCATGTTTCTATATAAGTGTCTGACCAATAGAATCGACTGTGCACCCCTTTTGTGGTTGATTCCGCTTCATGTTCCAGGCCGCAATACAAGGCAAATCTCACTTTCCGGATCCAGAAGTGTAGAACTGTAGCCCATGCCAATTCCTGGTTATCAATGGCATTGCGCTCTCTAAACCATCTTGATAGCGCTATAGATATATTTTACTCGAAGCCTACTGAAATTCGTAGGCCATTGTTGAACTCAAGATCGTAGGTGTTTGTTGTATATATTGTGTGTAAAAATTGTTATTTTAATTTAAGTGTATAGAGAACTTAGTTTATAAGCTTGAATCAATGTTTGTTTCTACGTTAGTTAAATAGTTGCTTTTAAGTTAATTTAATGTTTATTATGTTTTATTATCATCATCATCTTCATTTCCCGTTTCCAGCTTCCTGGGTCGGGTTGTGAATTAAGGACCTCCATCGTTGCCTGTCTCTCCACCACTCCTCTCCTGATTTTAGTACATCTTCGGGTTTTCCTCCCTTCTTTTCTACACACTCCCACACTGTATCTGCCCATCTCTTCCGGGGCCTTCCTCGTGGTCTCTTCCCTGTGATCTTTTCACAGAAAGTTTTCTTTGGTACTCTCTCCTCTCCCATTCTCATCATATGTCCATACCACTTTAACTTTGTTGTTTCTATCCTGTCCTGCAGCTTCAATATTCCTGTCCTTTCTCTAATCTCTTCATTTCTAACTCTTTCCAATTTCCTCAGTTATCTTTCCATCTTCTGCGATCACACTTCCCAAATACTTGAAACTTTTAACGACTTCTAGAATTTTGCCATTCAATTCTATCTTTCCTCTTCCTTCCTCTTGACATTACCATTATCTTGCTCTTCTCTGTGCTTACTTTTATCCCAAATTTCTCTATCTCTTGGTTCCATGCATCTAGTTGTTTTTGTACATCCTTTTCATCCTCACCCCATATAACTATATCATCTGCAAACAGCATGGCCTTTGTTGCTTCTTGTCCCAATCTCTGTTTGACATTCTTGTGGATTTCATCCATGACTATGATGAATAGTAATGGGGACAATACACTTCCCTGTCGGAGACCCGTTTCCACTTTAAACCATTCTGTTTCTCCTATACTGGTCTTCACGCTACTGACACAATTTTTGTACATAGCTTTTAACATTTGGACTTCTGCTTTGATAACTCTTCTTTTTCTTAATACATCCCAAACCACCTGTCTAGGCACACTATCATATGCTTTCTCAATATCAATAAATGTCATCACCATGTCTTTCCCAAATTCCCATCTTTTCTCCATCATTTGCCTTAATGTAAAGATTAGGTCAAATGTTGATCTGTCTTTCCTAAAACCATACTGTTCTTCTTCCAACTCTCCTTCTATCTTCCTCCTCAGTCTACCTTCCAATACTCTCTCAAAGATCTTCGCTACATGAGCAATAAGAATGATCCCTCTGTAGTTATTACATTCCTTTTTGTCGCCTTCCTTAAAAATCGGGATAATTAAACCCTTTCCCCATTCTTCTGGAATTTCTTTCTTCTTCCAAATTATTCTAAATAATCTATACAGCCACTGTACCCCTATTGGTCCCGCTGCTTTTATCATTTCCGTGGTCACCTCATCCACTCCTGCTGCTTTACCACTCATCTTCTGTATGGCTTCCTCTATTTCTAGCATAGTTATCTCCTTTTCTTGTTCTTCTTCTTGTTCTTCTTCTTCTCCCTCCGTTGTTTCTTCTTGTTCCCTTTCATCTTCCAGTTCAATGTATTTCACATTTAGTAGCTTTGAAAAGTATTCTTCCCATCTATTTAATATATCATCTCTTTGATACAATATCTGCCCTGCTTCAGTTTTTACAAATTTTGTATTTTCCCTACCTTTTACACTGTTTTTAACGAATCCATATAGCACCTTCTTACTTCCTTGGATATCCTCCTTCAAAGTTTCTGTGAATCTTTCCCAACTTTTCCGTTTTTCTTCTTGTACAATTTTTTGGCATGCCTTCTTTGCTTCTCTATATTTTTGTAATTTCTCTGCATTTTTACTGCCTATCCACTTCCTCCATGCCATTTGCTTTTCTTTAACAGCTTCCTTTACCCTGTCGTTCCACCAAGGAGTCCCCCTTTCCTTTTTCTTCCCTGATAATCTTCCACAGGTATTTACTGCACACTTCACAAAACCATTCCTAAAACATGCCCATTCCTCTTCTACACTTTTTGCTTCATCTTTGGGAACTTCCTTTTTTAAATCCTCTTGGAACTTGTCCATTGTCTCCCACCCTTTTAGCTTCCACACCTTTATTTTTCTTTCCCTCTTTTCCAAAGGTTTGTGATTTTTCCCAGCCTTAATTTGGCTATCACCCCTTTATGGTCTCCTTCAAAATCTCCTCTTGGCATAGCCGTCACATCTACCAGTTGTCTTCGTTTATCCTTTTCCACCAGGATAAGATCAATCATTGTCTTTCTGTCTCCCCAACCATACCTAGTTATTTTTTGAGAGTTCTTTTTCCTAAACCATGTATTTCCAACAATTAATCCATTTCTTCTACAGAAATCTATTAACAGATCCCCTTCTTCATCCTGATTTCCATAACTAAACGGGCCAATTATCTCTTCTTTTCCCTGCCTATCTGTTCCCACATGTGCTTATCTCCCAATATTATAACCTCTTTGTCTTCTATACACTTTTCCAGTTCATCTAAGAACTCCTCTAAACATTCATCTACCTTCCCTGTTTGGGGTGCATAAATCTGCATGAAGTCCTTTGTTCCACTCTCAAGTCCTAATCTAATTTTCAGTATTCTGTCACTAGTTTGCTCTACTTTCTCAACATACTGTACCAAGTCTTCTCTCAATATTATTGCAACAACATTCACTGCCTTCTTTCCTCCACTCCAATATATTCTATATCCCTTCCCTTTCTTGATTTCTTTCTCACCTTTTCCCTTCCATTTCGCTTCACTGACTCCCATCATTGCTATTTCCTTCTTTTCCATGTAGTCCACCAATTCCTCTGTCTTGCCATTTAGGCTCATCACATTTATGAATCCGATGTTAGTAGTGTCTGGTAGCCCACTTCTCACAGTTCCCCCAGACCCCTGAGAACTGCGCGTCGCTTGCAGGGGACGCCCTAGCCCTTTCCGAGGCCTCAATTCACATTTACTCATTCTATAGGCTATTAGTACGATGAGCTCGCCACACTCAAAGGCATTTTATGACCTACTGCCAGGTACTGTTCTAGGCCGATCCACTGGATAACAGACGCCTTTTGCAGCCGCTCCTCTGGAGTACAGACGCTACAGAATTCCCTCTTCCACCATCGACGCCGTACCGAAGTCCATCCTCCCCGCCGCCGATACCGTTGGGGCTTCACCCATAACCCTGGGCTTGGGCCCTCCATATTTATGACCCCTGGAGAGAGAGTGTCCCAGTATCAATCTGTAATTGGGTGCCTGTCCTGTTGATGGTAAATAAAACTATCTATCTATCTCATCATCATCATCATCATTTCCCCTTATCCAGCTCCTGCCGGGTCGGGGTATTTATGGCACTTCTCCACTTTCCTCTTTCCTTCCACCATTCTTCTTCCACGATCTTGTCCCAGTCCAGATTTCTTTTTCTCACGCCGTTCTTCACTGAATCCATCCACCTTGTTCTAGGTCTTCCTCTTGGTCTCTTACCCTTGCACTTCGCCTCCAGCATCTGTCTTGGTATTCTATTTTCCTCCATCCTCTTTACATGTCCAAACCACCTTAGTTTATTCTTCTCAATTCTCTCATTTAGTTTTCCCATCCCAACTTCCTTCCTAACATCTTCATTCCTCACTCTGTCTTTCCTTGTCTTTCCTATCATACTTCTTAGGAATTTCATTTCACTGGCTTGGATTCTACTCTCTTGCCTGCTTGTCAGGGTCCAAGTCTCAGCTGCATAAGTTAATATGGGTACATAATACACTTGATACATTACCTCCTTGCTTTTCCTTGGTACTTCCTTATCCCAAACAAGTTTTCTTACACTTTGATAGAATGCATTGCTCTGCTGTACCCTCCTGCCAATCTCCATGTCCAACCTACCAGTTTGCATCAATTCACTTCCTAGGTATTTGAACGTGTCCACAATTTCCAAACTCTGACTTCCAATTTTCACAGTGCCCTTTCCTTGTCTTTCCCCTCTTGTCATCACCATGGTCTTGCTTTTCTCTATACTGATTTTCAGGCCATACTTCTGAATATTTTCGTTCAGTGCATCTAGTTGTTTTTGCACTTCTTCGGTGTTCCTTCCCCAGACCACAATATCATCTGCAAATAACAGTAACTTCATTTCTTTATGTCCATATGCTTCCTTTGTTTCCTTTACTATTTCATCCATCACCATTATGAACAAGAGAGGTGACAGCACACTCCCCTGTCTTAGTCCAGTTTTGTTCGTAAACCAATCTGTCTTTCCAACTGGGGTCAGTACCCTGCTAACACAGTTGTTGTACATTGCTTGTACCATTTCCAACATTTCTCTTCCCAGTCTCTTCTTAACCATGGTTTCCCATACCTTCTCTCTGGGGACACTATCATATGCCTTTTCTAGATCTATGAAAGTCATGATCAAATCCTCTCCATATTCCCAGTTCTTTTCCATCACCTGCCTCAAGCTAAAGATTGGGTCCACTGTGGATCTTCCACTCCTGAAGCCATACTGTTCCTCTTGCAACTCTCCTTCCACCTTTCTTCTCATTCTTCTTTCTAATATCCTTTCCAGTATTTTTACTATCTGTGATATGAGGGTGATCCCTCTATAGTTATCACACACCTTCTTGTCCCCCTTCTTAAACACTGGTATTATTAGCCCTTTCTTCCAGTCTTCTGGTACACATTTCCATTTCCACACACACTTTAGCAGTCGATACAGCCATTGCATACCAACAGGTCCAGCAGCCTTTATCATTTCTACACTGACTTCATCCACCCCTGTTGCTTTTCCCATCTTCATTTTCTGTACTGCTAATTCCACCTCCAGCATTGTTATATCATCTTCTGTTATCGAGTCGTCAGGTTGTGTCACTTCCATCTCACCAGTACCATTGCTCACATTCAAAAGCTTATCGAAATACTCCTTCCATCGTCCCTTTATCTCTTCTGGGTGTGTTAACAACACTCCATCTTCCTTTTTCACTAGCTTTGTAGTAACTCTCTCTTTCCTCTTACTTCTTAGAAGCCCATACAGCATCCTTTTACTGCCACTTACATCTGTTTCCATTCTTCGTGTAAATTCTTCCCAACTTTTCTTCTTTTCTTCTCCTACCACTTTCTTACACCTCCGTTTGCTGTCGTGATACTTCCTTTTGCTTTCTTCTGTTTGATCTCGGTTCCATTCTTTCCATGCAGACTTCTTTTCTTTCACTGCTTTCCTCACTTCCTCATTCCACCATGGTGTCTCCTTCTCTTTCACTCTTGTTGACGTCCTACCACAAGCACTCTCTGCTGCACCAACAAATGCCTTTTTAAAGTGAGACCATTCCTCTTCTATGTTTTCCACTTCAGTAACTGGGATTTGTTGCTTCAATCTCTCCTGAAAATTTTCCTGTATGGTTTTGTCTTTCAATTTCCATACTTTTATTTTACTTTCTCTGATCTCCTTTAGGTTTTCCAACTCTTCCCATCTAAATTTTGCCACCACAACTCTATGGTCCCCATCAAATGCTTCTCCTGGTAAAGCTGTCACATCTATCAGCTTTCTGCGATTAGTCCTTTCCACCAGAAAGTAGTCAATTACTGATTTTGTTCTTCTATCGCCCCAACCATATCTCGTAATTTTCCTGCTGTTTTTCTTCCGAAACCATGAATTACCCACTATCAGTCCATTCCTTTCACAAAAGTTTACAAGTTCCTCTCCTTCCCGGTTCTTTTTCCCATATCCATATGGTCCAATGACTTCTTCCTTTCCTTGTCTCTCGTTTCCGACTTGTGCATTCATATCTCCCATGATCACCACTTCTACATCTGAAATTACTCTTTCTACATCCTCCAGGAATACTTCAATATCTTCTTCTCTGTTTCCAGTCTGTGGTGCATACACTTGTATGAAGTCCATCACGTCATTTTTCATCTTCATTCTAATTTTCATTATTCTGTCACTCACACACTCTACCACTTCAACATACTCCTCCAGTTGTTTCGAGGTTATCAGTCCCACGCCATTTTTGGCCTCTTGGCCACCACTCCAGTATAATGTATATCCTTTCCTCAATTTCTTCCTTCCTTTACCTTTCCATTTCACTTCACTCAGCCCCATCAATCCAACATTCTCCCTCTCCATGAAGTCTACCACCTCCTCCACCTTGCCTGTCAGGGTCATGACATTCATGATTCCCACTTTCATTTCGGTTACTGGTCGCCCATTTCTCACAGTTCCCCCAGTACCAAAAGAACTGCGCGTCGCCTGCAGGGTACGCCCTAACCTTTTCCGATTCATTCGAAGTGCCATTTCCATTTATCTATCTATCCTTACTAATTTTCAGCTTCTGGAGGGTTTTGAAAACCTCCCCTGGCGATTGCCCTACCTTGTGTAACGCTATCACGGCCACATGATTCTCATACTCCCCCCATTCCATCTTGAAAACTTCAAACTGACAACTATACACTTCTGCAGCTCACATAACAATGACTCATGCCTCACGATACCGGTTCTGTAGCCGCTCTCTCGTTCGGGCGGAAGTACGGCCACCCTCAAAAGTTAGGACAGTATTTATGGTAAGTCTATCTATCTATCTATTCTTACTAATTTTCAGCTTCTGGAGGGTTTTGAAAATCTCCCCTGGCGATTGCCCTACCTTGTGTAACGCTATCACGGCCACAATGAAGATCGTCGTCGCCCTCAGGCATGCCAGACCACACACATAGTCTGCGCACAGGAGTGACTCGTCTGACTGGCCAATGAGGCGCAATGCCACTGAATAATAAGCGTAGGTGGGAGGCGCGACCTTGGCTTCAACCAACTCTCGCAATGGCTAGGCTGCCAAGCTCCACCTTTTCACCTCCTAGGTATGACGTTATGCGCAAACCTACCTCACAGATTCTATGGATGAGGTATAGCTTCCAAAGATTTCAATTGTTTTATGATAGGATGGGAATAGACTGGTCTACTTAGCTCTTACACAGGGCCCAGATCAATAATATGGTATATGTCTGTTGTGTGGTCTGGCATGCCTGAGGACAACGACGATCTTCATTGTGGGAGGAGTTGGGATGGGGGTGCTGATCCTCTATAAAATATACTGTACATGAGCTGTCTTCTTGGAGGAGGAAATTTTGTCAGCTGGAGAGGGCTGCGGTACTAAGAAAAATACTTCTCCTTGACAATAAGGACAGAAAGGTAGAAAACTTCTAGTTCCAATCTTACATTACCAGGATATGAACCATGGTCTTTAAAATGGAAGGACGGAAAGCAACTAAACCACTCAAAACCTTCTTTTCCTGACATCATTTCACAAAATAAATGTATCAAATCTTAACATACAGGGTAATCCATATGTCATATCTCCGCAGCTGAGATGGGCCCCGCTCGGCCGATACCAACTGCATTGATAATGATGATTGTTGTTTTAGGGGGTCTAACATCTAGATTATCGGCCCCTATGAGACCTTGAATAAACCAGTTATCACCATAAACCGCTCCCTGATCCGGCAGGCAAGATTCGATAGCTTGTAAGGCAAGTAAAACCCCGCCTCAGCTACAAAGCCATGATAATTATTATATGGATAACCCAGTACAATGCATAATGGTATTTAATGATAACTAGGGGATCCATGCGAGAAATCTCGCATTTGAACATCATTGTCATTGTGCATTAGCCTTGTACAACAGTCAGGCTTGAAGCAACACAGTTCTGGCAGGGGCTATCGTCTTGTTTATTTGGAGGCTGGATTTAGACAGCTCCTTAACCCGGTCCATGAGTCAATCCTAATTGGCTACATGGATAATTCTTGCCAGGCGCGTCCACGTCGCGGGGGTGGGCAACGGTACTGTAATATACCATGGAACTACAGTACCAGCTAAGTTCTGGTGAGGACCCAGTCCTATGGGGTATAACATAGGCCCCGTGCACAGGGTTACGTGCGAAGACCTCAACGGAATCTGCAGCGGAGAAGATGGACTTCGGAACGGTGGAGATTGCGGAAGAGGCAACCCAGTACTCGGGGAATAGTATGAGTACAGCATAAATCGGCAGCGTCTGTTTCCCATGTTAGGGGCGGCTGCAAGGGCGTCTGTTCTCCATGTTAGGGGCGGCCTGAATAATAGCTGGCAGTAGCTTCATAAAATGCCTTTGGGAGTGGCGACCCCATCGTAATAATAGCCTAAAATGGAAATGGCACTTCCAATGATTCGGAAAAGGTTAGGGCGTACCCTGCAGGCGACGCGCAGTTCCTTTGGTACTGGGGGAACTGTGAGAAATGGGCGACCAGTAACCGAAATGAAAGTGGGAATCATGAATGTCATGACCCTGACAGGCAAGGTGGAGGAGGTGGTAGACTTCATGGAGAGGGAGAAGGTTGGAATGATGGGGCTGAGTGAAGTGAAATGGAAAGGTAAAGGAAGGAAGAAATTGAGGAAAGGATATACATTATACTGGAGTGGTGGCCAAGAGGCAAAAAATGGCGTGGGACTGATAACCTCGAAACAACTGGAGGAGTATGTTGAAGTGGTGGAGTGTGTGAGTGACAGAATAATGAAAATTAGAATGAAGATGAAGAATGACGTGATAGACTTCATACAAGTGTATGCACCACAGACTGGAAACAGAAGAAGATATTGAAGTATTCCTGGAGGATGTAGAAAGAGTAATCTCAGATGTAGAAGTGGTGATCATGGGAGATATGAATGCACAAGTCGGAAATGAGAGACAAGGAAAGGAAGAAGTCGTTGGACCATATGGATATGGGAAAAAGAACCGGGAAGGAGAGGAACTTGTAAACTTTTGTGAAAGGAATGGACTGATAGTGGGTAATTCATGGTTTCGGAAGAAAAACAGCAGGAAAATTACGAGATATGGGTGGGGTGATAGAAGAACAAAATCAGTAATTGACTACTTCCTGGTGGAAAGGACAAATCGCAGAAAGCTGATGGATGTGACAGCTTTACCAGGAGAAGCATTTGATGGGGACCATAGAACTGTGGTGGCAAAATTTAGATGGGGAAAATTGGAAAACCTAAAGGAGATCAGAGAAAGTAAAATAAAAGTATGGAAATTGAAAGACAAAGCTGTACAGGAAGATTTTCAGGAGAGATTGAAGCAACAAATCCCAGTTACTGAAGTGGAAAATGTAGAAGAGGAATGGTCCCACTTTAAAAAGGCATTTGCTGGTGCAGCAGAGAGTGCTTGTGGTAGGACGTCAACAAGAGTGAAAGAGAAGGAGACACCGTGGTGGAATGAGGAAGTGAGGAAAGCAGTGAAAGAAAAGAAGTCTACATGGAAAGAATGGAACCGAGATCAAACAGAAGAAAGCAAAAGGAAGTATCACGACAGCAAACGGAGGTGTAAGAAAGTGGTAGGAGAAGAAAAGAAGAAAAGTTGGGAAGAATTTACACGAAGAATGGAAACAGATGTAAGTGGCAGTAAAAGGATGCTGTATGGGCTTCTAAGAAGTAAGAGGAAAGAAAGGGTTACTACAAAGCTGGTGAAAAAGGAAGATGGAGAGTTGTTAACACACCCGGAAGAGATAAAGGGACGATGGAAGGAGTATTTCGATAAGCTATTGAACGTGAGCAATTGTACTGGTGAGATCGAAGTGACACAGCCTGACGACTCTATAACAGAAGATGATATAACAATGCTGGAGGTAGAATTAGCAGTACAGAAGATGAAGATGGGAAAAGCAACAGGGGTGGATGAGATCAGTGTAGAAATGATAAAGGCTGCTGGACCTGTTGGTATGCAATGGTTGTATCGACTGCTAAAGTGTGTGTGGAAACGGAAATGTGTACCAGAAGACTGGGTGAAAGGGCTAATAATACCAGTGTTTAAGAAAGGGGACAAGAAAGTGTGTGATAACTATAGAGGGATCACCCTCATATCACAGATAGTAAAAATACTGGAAAGGATATTAGAAAGAAGAATGAGAAGAAAGGTGGAAGGAGAGTTGCAAGAGGAACAGTATGGCTTCAGGAGTGGAAGATCCACAGTGGACCCAATCTTTAGCTTGAGGCAGGTGATGGAAAAGAACTGGGAATATGGAGAGGATTTGATCATGACTTTCATAGATCTAGAAAAGGCATATGATAGTGTCCCCAGAGAGAAGGTATGGGAAACCATGGTTAAGAAGAGACTGGGAAGAGAAATGTTGGAAATGGTGCAAGCAATGTACAACAACTGTGTTAGCAGGGTTCTGACCCCTGTTGGAAAGACAGATTGGTTTAGGAACAGGACTGGACTAAGACAGGGGAGTGTGCTGTCACCTCTTTTGTTCATAATGGTAATGGATGAAATTGTAAAGGAAACAAAGGAGGCATATGGACATAAGGAAATGAAGTTGCTATTATTTGCGGACGATATTGTGGTCTGGGGAAGGAACACCGAAGAAGTGCAAAAACAACTAGATGCACTGAACGAAAATATTCAGAAGTATGGCCTGAAAATCAGTATAGAGAAAAGCAAGACCATGGTGATGACAAGAGGGGAAAGACAAGGAAAGGGCATTGTGAAAATTGGAAGTCAGAGTTTGGAAATTGTGGACACATTCAAATACCTAGGAAGTGAATTGATGCAAACTGGTAGGTTGGACATGGAGATTGGCAGGAGGGTACAGCAGAGCAATGCATTCTATCAAAGTGTAAGAAAACTTGTTTGGGATAAGGAAGTACCAAGGAAAAGCAAGGAGGTAATGTATAAAATGTACTATGTACCCATATTAACGTATGCAGCTGAGACTTGGACCCTGACGAGCAGGCAAGAGAGTAGAATCCAAGCCAGTGAAATGAAATTCCTAAGAAGTATGATAGGTAAGACAAGGAAAGACAGAGTGAGGAATGAAGATGTTAGGAAGGAAGTTGGGATGGGAAAACTAAATGAGAGAATTGAGAAGAATAAACTAAGGTGGTTTGGACATGTAAAGAGGATGGAGGAAAATAGAATACCAAGACAGATGCTGGAGGCGAAGTGCAAGGGTAAGAGAGCAAGGGGAAGACCTAGAACAAGGTGGATTGATTCAGTGAAGAACAGCGTGAGAAAAAGAAATCTGGACTGGGACAAGATCGTGGAAGAAGAATGGTGGAAGGAAAGAGGAAAGTGGAGAAGTGCCATAAATACCCCGACCCGGCAGAAGCTGGATAAGGGGAAATGATGATGATGATGATGATTATAAACAAATTGTCATTATTTATGAAATGAGTGTGCAACTCATTACTGCACCGGGTAATTCATTCATTCATTCTTTTTTTTGTTTTTTGTTTTTTTGTTTTTTTTTATGATCATTTGTTACGATTACTTGTGGGCGCTGCAATAAGGATCGATAGTACTAATAATAATATAATATATGTAAATAACTACAGTAATAATTCCAGAATATTCAAGAAATATAAACCATATTATAAAGTGTCTTTTTTATTACTGTGCATATCACAATTTTTGAACAAAAGATAAAATGTAGTGGGGGAAAATCATATTGTGTAGTGCATTTCAAAAGTTCTTGAACACATCACAATTTCTGAATTAACTGTCTTGATAGATGAGTGAGAATAGAATAACGGGTAGGTCAAGGACTATCTATAGACTCATTAAAATGTTGATTACATTACTGTACAATATGAAATTTGTTATGTCCTTATTTCTGTTTTAGCTCTCGTTTTTTCTTATTTCAGAAATGCCAATGAATACTGTGTTTTGTTTCTAGCTTACACAGTCTAAGATTGCTCGTCTTCCTTAATGGTCCATTGTGTATTGTGACAAGAGTTTCTGCGTTACTGTATGGAATCAAAACTGCTCCTTTTTATATTGTGACTTTAATGTGAGTTTTTAAGTTACTGTGTTGAATCACTTCTGTTATAATGCCCCACAGATGTGCTAATTACCCCCAACAATATTTGTCCCATTATAACACCGGTATGTGAAGGACATAAAAGTTTCAATAACTTCTAAACCTGAGCTAATCTAGATTTTAATGTCATTTTCAACTTCAGCACACCCAAATCCATATAAATCAACTATTTTTGCCTTTGTAAAAAAAAAAAAGTTAAAATTGTTGTCTAGTGTTATTGACCTGGACAGAGTTGAGTACAATAGCTTTATACTATAAAAGTATTAGTCCACACACGTGTCTGTAAAGCCAATGCACAACAGTGAATTCCTTAAAAACATACAGTAATTCAGAATAAAACACAATGCATGCTACCAACAGCACAATCCCACAACCAAAACAAGTGAGTTATGAGCAATCATACCTTAGGAGTCCTTTCTGGATTGAATTAGTTGTAAGCAAGGAGGCCTTCGTATGACATGGCACAATATGTACATGAACCAAGAGGTTATGGGTTTGCCTACTGACACTGAATAGCACACAACATTTTCTTCTAAATATGCAAACATCTGTCGAGCACAACTGCACTGAAAAATATGCACACTCTGAACATTAAATGATGCACACCACGATTTCATCTTGAAATTTTCTGTCCAATCTATATTTCTGCTGCCTTATTACATATGATTTTGGAATCATACCCCTAGCACCAAGGAAGAGACCCTTCACAGCAACTGCTTAATATCATAATGATAAAAACACAAAAGTTATAGAAAGTTTATATATATTTGAGTTGTCTTTATTAATGTTTGTTCGCTGAGATACAATTAATTGAAACTATACTCTGCATCAAAATTCAGAGAAAATTGAAAACTTGATCTAGTCAGCTCTGCCAGTGTCTTGCCCCAGTGTACAATTAGGCACATCAGTTGCTGGGGTGTTGAGTACAATGAAAGAATGCACTTTTAAACCCTAGTGATCGTGTATTAAATAGTATTTAGTTAAGTGCAAAACAATTTAGGCTATATATATTTTGTCCATGCCTGACCAAGTGTTGCTAGATTCAGAAAAATAATTTTCGGAAATTTGAACTTCAAAAGTTGGAAGATCGCAACTAATGTTTGGTAGATTTAAAAAAAGTTATAAAACTTCCGTTGCATTTCCGTGGGAATTTTAAGATAATTCACATATTTCCTTCTTAGCTGTTAGAGGTGTGGCGGAGTCTAGAGATCATACTGCTTAGTCTGTTTCTAGCTTTGGTTTTCAGTTTCACTGTGGAAAATACTCTTTCTATACAGACTTTCGAATGGGGTAGTACACAAAAATCATAACATAAATTTAGGAAGCTTCAGAAATTTTAACTGGCCATCATCCATTTTTTTATGTTACAACTTGAATCCAGAAATCTGTTAAGAACCCCTGCTCTCGTATCACTTTTAATTTCAGTGTTCCTTAATACTCCCCATTTTGTGTCCAGTACTTGCAATTCACTTTTATTATTAATTTAGGAAACTGTTGCAAGCCCAAAGAGATTGAATACTTCTATTTCTGACTACATTTGGATCAAGAGTATCACAATTTTTTTAAGATGCTACTATTGAAAATAAATCACTTGTACAGCTGATTAACACTTTCAATATACAACTCCAAGCACTGAAGTTTGAAGTCCTTCACTTGTAGAGTTGTCAGAAGTTCGCTTAGAGTGCTTACACATTGTTGGAGCATGGTCCGAAGTGGCCTGATATTTATAGTTATAAGAGTCCAGTCCTGGTGGTAATGTTGTGGGCTGATATTCATGAGGTTGTACGTTCAAACACAACTTAATGGATTTATTTTTAAGTGAGAGAAAATTTAATCATTCCTGTCTCATTTATGACACAATGTAAATACGGCATGGAAACGTGCACTTTTCTGTAGAATATAACTTTTAAATCCTGCTGGTCAATGGAAAGTAGATTGATGGAATCAAAGTATTCAAAGAGTTGGTGCATATAAGCGTCCAGAGCCGATTTCCAAACATAATGTCATTTTAATTAGAAGTGAGTGAAGCAGTTTTGCAAAGACACTCCTCAACTGTACAATTTTCAATCTTGAAAACTAACATAATACTGTATTTTAGGAATTTCAAAAATATGCCTACATTTGAGGGTGCTTTAATGCAAAAATTGATCGAGTTAAGAGCATAGATGTTTTCCTCAATTTTAAAATGTAGAGTTAAAATGGAACACTACAAGACATTGAGAAGATCTTACTGGAATCCTGATTTTTGTCCCATTGAACATAAAATTTGGAAAGATTTTCCGATATTTCAGGAGATCTGACAACACTGGCCTGACCAACTCCTCTCTTTCCCAAACTGTGCCAGTTCTGAAAGAACAAAGTAAACTCGAGCTTCACTCCTCAAAGTACATGGAAATAAGGTGGTTGCGTGGGTGTGAAATATTTAACATTATAATTGGAAGCCTTCAGTCCAGGAATATCCAAGCATATAACTAAATCCCTTCTCTTTCATAAATCCTGTACAAGCTGTAAAATCCACAAAAACACTGGATACTGTGATTGCTGCCTCCATTGGCAATGCAGTTACTTCCTATAGGTACTTCAAAATCTTTAAAAGCCAATGTTCTACTGAGTGAACTATCCGAGCATATCTTAAAGACATATGATGTTAGTGATCAGATTTCTAAAATAGAAAACTTGTAGTTTTATGCGACTGTTAATCTTGTGAACAAACATCACATGACCTCCTCTTGACATAGTATCCAAACCATCAGACGCGACATTTCACTTTGAAATTCCCACATGTATTAACCAGGATTCGAACTTGGTCTGCCTTGGTTATTTCTGTCACCTACCTGGACATTTTGAGAAAGAAAAATTCCTTTATACTTGTAATTGAACCTCTTTTCCTTATATCTGTCTATTTATGTGGCCTGTTTGTCATCTCTTGATGAATGCAGCACATTTGCATTTGTCTTTTGGCACAGGCTAGAGTAAAATGTGGCTTTTCACCGATGTCTCAGTTCCACTCATGGCTGTGATTATATGGAAGCTACTGAGGTATGGGCGGTGCTTAGTAATGACATTCAGGGCACAGTCAGTGCCTGTGGATGCTGTGAAAGGTTCTACTCATGGGGTTAGTACTGCTATACTGACTCAGTGAGAAAAGCAATGGCAAACTACCTAACTCCTCTTCTTGCCTAGTACTCCTCAATATAGCGCTGCCTTGGGTTTTTGTGGGTATCTACCCACATAACCTAACGGCGGTGCTTTTTGAGGATCCAACCAGCCTTCGGGCTGACTACTTAACAGACAGTCTCATTTATGAAACATATTGCATTATTTATTGAGTTTCAAAAGGCATTTTCTCTTTAATATGCTTCAAATTGTCCGCTCTCAAGTAAATCTGTTAGTGCAGACTCTCTATTTTTTAAAACTACGTACCAATCCACATAACCCGACTTGAGAGTGACACGCTTTTCGGAATAATATCTCTTTGTAGAACAGGCAAGTTGAGAGCTTGCCTAATCGACCAGTTACAGAGTGATTGGCCCTTGAATGAGCATACCAATGGACATCCCAATCTCAACTTGCAAGAATGTTATACAGTATATATTTTTTTAAATATTTTTTAGAAAGATAATTTTTATGGAAGTTAATATGTTTATTGTTTTCTCAGTGTGTTTTAATTGATCTTACATTGACCTAATGCTGAAGAAGGGCCTTCATAAGTGGCCTAAACATGTACGAGGGCTGATTTTTTTCAACCTCCGATCAGGCATGTAAGAAAACAAGTGATAGGTGGGAGCCAGGTCTGTATGTCGGACAATTGCGCTACGTCCCCTCCACAACCTGTGTCATTGTCGCATCCGAGCTAAGGGCAATTGAACATGGCCACTAATATCCATACTCCCGCCAAGTGTGAGTTGGGTTGTGATACGTTTTCTGCAAGCAGAACAATTCAAAGCATGCTCTTGTTTGGCGTGGTTTTGATCCATGACAATGCACGACCGTACTGTGCCAACGCAACGAAAAACCTTAAGAATTCAAGTGGGAAGTTTTCGACCATTCACCATTTTGTCCAAACCTAGCACCAAGTGATTTTCACCTCTGTCGAGAAGTGAAGGTAACGTTGGATGGCAACGCCTCACCACCAACAAAGAACTTCAGGAGATTGTCCAGACGTACCCACCTCAGTGGCGTTTTTGTGATTATGTTGAAAATTAAGTACAAAACAACTAAATTTGTAGTAATAAAATCATTTTGTTATGTCAATCTACCCTTTTTTATAGCCCACCAGAGGTTGATAAAAAACAGCCCTCGTACATGAGAAAAATGTTATTGAGACATAACTATTTTTATGATTGTACGAGGTAACCGAAATTATTGGAAAAGACTGCCATCTACCGGTTAAATTCCGAACTTTTCTTATTCGTCACATTTACTCTTCAATTACAAAATGCACCCGCTCCGTAGTCCGAGAGATTATGAGCATTTAGGAACGCTGGCTGAGACCAATAATGAAGGAATTGTTAGAGAGAAGAGATGACGAACCTGATGAAGAAGATGCATATTGATTGAGCTAACATTATGGGGTTTGAAGCCATTTTTCAGTGTTGCCTTAGTAATTGAGCTAACATGTTTTGATATTATTTCCAAATTGTATTTGTACTAATTAACCCAAACATGGTCGCGTCATTGTCATTCGTATTCGTCCCTTGGTAAGTAGCCTTTAAAGATGTGTTAATTTGTTTGATCAGCTCACGTACGTATTGAAACTGATGTCAACTGCCTTCAAGAGCTTCTAAGTCATTTTTATTGGCTTTGAAGTTGTAGTTCTGCTTATTGATGTGTGTGAGAAAGACACTTTTCTCCCCACTTTTAGTGTTAACTTTCCCTACACGTCGTCATGCTTTGTAATTGAAAATACAGTATGTTTTACTTGTAACTTGCATTGTGTTGGTCCCTTGTAGATATTTTCGAGTAGAGAGGAAACGTGTTTGTATTTTTTTGGGGTTGTGTGTCCTGGGGTCTTGTTGTTTGATTTTCTGTTTTATGGTCATTTTAATCGTATTGTAATTATTTTTCTGCAGCCTTTCTTCCCTGTGATTTTTCCTTCCAGGAGATTAGTTACTTACCGTAAGCGTTATGTCGCAAGATGTGGCCTGTGAATTTAGCTTTTCTTTTATGGATCGTTGATCTCAGTTCTCTCTATTCCCTTGAATTTCCTGCACGATGCTGATGTTAGTCCTCTTTTCAATCCATTTAACCCGTACCATTCTCCGCCACACCCACGTCTCAAACATTTCGCTTCCAATCCTGACCTCTGATCGTCCAAGATTCACATCTATACAGAAGCACACTCCATAAAAAGGACATGACAAATTCCTTTTTAATTGAAATATCCATATTTGCATAATCAAAAGATTTTTCTTATTATTATTGAACGCCTGTTTGCGAGCGCTATCCGTCTTCTTATCTCTTTACTACACCTGTCCCAATATGATTACAATATATTGCAAATAATAGAACGAACAACACTCCTAGAAGAAATTAGAACATCTTGCGACACTGAACGTCTTGGCTGATTTCTAGTATCAAAGAAGGCCAATAGAATTACAAACATTCCTCATTAAAATGCTACCACCTAAAAGAAATAATTAAGAACAACGTCACAACTGCCGTAATAGAAACCCCAATTAACACAGATGAAAACACAACACCTCAAGCAAGCATTATATACATTAAGTACTGCAAGTCCGTCCCCATAAGAAAGAAGGAAGGAAGATTGTAGTTTTACGTGACCGTGAATCTTGTGATTATGAGCCACGGGACCTCCTTTTTACGTGGAATCCGAACCACAGGACATGGCATTTCACTTTGAAAATCTCACATGCATTGACCGGGAATCGAACCCGGATCGCCTTGGTGAGAGGCATACAGCTAGACCGCTGAGCCACCACACCCCCCGTCCCCATAAGACAATAAAATGTTAAAAATATGCATAAAAACATGAAAATGAAGTTATTTAAGCTCAAATTGTAAAACAGTTTCTCACAGTGAAGGTTATAACATGAGTTGTGTCTGGTCCTTCTGTAATAACATCGATATTTTGTCTATTTTAGCCTGGCCTATTGCCAAAAATGGCCAAAATCAGAAGAATATACTATATTTCGAAACAGCAACACTAGGGTTGATCTGGGTATAAAAATTTTATGCAAAATTTCAGCTTAAATATGAATTTCCAATTCATTTTGTTTCTCCATATTATTGGCACCCACTATTCCATTCGAACCAAGGAAATTATAGGAGCGGAAAAAATTGCAATATTATTTAATACAAAAGAAATGGAAAAGTAACGATGCGTTACTTTGACGATTGAAACTGTTACGTAATTACTGTTGCAGAAAATAACTGTAACAATAACTTTGTTGGTATATTTGCTTTCACGGCCCGTGAATTAAAACTCAGCAATTTTTCTAGGTTTATGCCGTGTCTTGTATGGGGTTTCGCCCAGGATCACCAAGCTAGCTCTTTTTGGAAGCCTTTATAGAGAGGTGAAAGGCTGCTTGAGCTTTTAGCTCTCACAGTTAAGAGGCACATGTGCGCTTCATAAAAAGGGAGGTAGTACACAGTTTGCTAATCTTGTGGGGGTCTGGGCGTGGAACACCATGAGCCAGCTTGGTTTTCCTGGGCGAAACCCCCCACAAGACATGGCATAAAACTAGAAAAATTGCTGAGTTTTAATAACTTTGTAATTATTTTTGTAAGTAATGGTAACTGCAAAGTAGTTACTTTTAAGTAATAACTAATCCAACCGTGGTTAACGCTTATAATATATTATAATAACTTTTATGTGTTGTGGCTTGATGGATCAAAGTTAAATACAGTAGGTTCTTCTCTTACATAAAATGTATGTGTGATATCCACCAAAGCAAGGAAACAATCCCAGGTATCTTATGAAAACCATGAAATATGGTGGCAGTAACATTATTGTCTATGGACGTCACTGCTGTTGAAGGGACTTATGACTGAAATTTCATGAATTTCTTTTAAAATCAAATTTCAAAAATCATTTCAAACCTTATATTGTTTGAAAATGGCAGAATATTTCAAGTTCCGCCATTTTTCAAGGCTGTACTTTCGCAAGCAGCAGGATGACCAACGTTCCCGTTGCATACAGAGCAAAAAGAAAATACAAAGGTGAAGGGATGAAGAAAGAAAAAAAAGAAAGAAGACAATAGTCCATAAATGGCAAAAGATAGCACTGGAAGTAGAAAAGTATGAAGGGGTCACATACAGTGCAGCAATTCTGAAGTGTATATGTACATTCAAAACTTTACATGCATTTTTCACATCTTTCATATTTACAGTATTCAGCTTCTTGTAAAAAGTGCAGTGCAGTTTATGATTGATTGATATGAAACTTTCTGGAGTTATAGTAATATGTTTAAGTAATTAAACTTACTTAAAAAGAATTTTATTCGTTGACTGAAAATAAAAAAGGCTCACATTTCATTGAGACTGTATTTTGTTTTTCTTTAGAAATTAGCCAACCTGAAATTCAAACATTTTTACTGTCATCATACTATAAAAGAAATTATATTCTTAAGTAAGTTGTATTTGTATAATATGCATATTATGTATGTAAAAGTTGTCAAATTTGGAAGTTAAAAAATTTTAAATTGTGACGCAAGGCACTTTTTCAGTTTTGCACACCAAAAAATCAAACAATACATAATTAGAGGAGTTTAAACCCCATCAACCTGGGCCCAATGTTTGGGAAGCCAGGCTCTGCCTGTCACAAGTCAGGACTAAGGGCGAGTGATAGAGGAGTAACACCTCTTTAAAAAACCTTGGGCCAGCTGGCCCAGCTGGTAGTACCATGTGAGGGTCCCTTGCCAGGGTTACGGTGAAGACCTCAACGGCATAGACAGTGGAGTAGATGGACTATGGAACAGTGTCGATGGCGGAAGAGGCATCCCAGTGCTCGGGAGAATAAGAGTAAAAGGTATATGGCAACCATATATCAATTTAAGGTGACGACGGTTCCATATGTTAATGGCGGTACCCCGACAGCATCTGTATCACATGTTAGTGGCGGCTGATTTTATAACACTCAGAAGTGGAACTCTGAGTTTATCCGACTGACTGGTCAGTCAAAATTTCAAAACCTCAATTAAATCAACATGGACGGTGCACCTTCTAAAGCAAATATTTACCCCAGGGGTTTCAGTCCCCAAGTGGTCTACTCGGATTCTGGGGAGACCACTGATGAGTGCATGGAAGTAAGTCGGAGTACTTCAAATCCCCATAGAAACAAGGTGAAAGCAAGATCTCGGATTTGGCTCATGACATTTAATGTCAATTCTCTTTTGAAAGTGGGAAAACTTAAACATATCCTGAATAAATCTAAAGAACGCTACATTAAAATAATTGCATTCCAAGAATCACGCTATACTGATGAATACCCTTTTGATTCTGAAAACTATAGGATATTCAAAGGAAAACCGGGTGAACGAGTTATGGATCACTGTCCGCAGTTTGGGATGGGCTTTATAGTGGATAAGTCAATACTTGGCTCAGTTGTGACATTCGAGTCTTATTCAGGACGTCTTTCAACCTTAACGATAAAATCGGGAAACAAAATTTATTCTCTAGTGAATGGTCATGCTCCAACTAACATTACGAATAAAGAAGCACCTGACAAAGCAGAGCAGTTCTGGAATCAGCTAGACAGTGTTTTACAAAGAATTCCAAATCATGTCAAAATCCTTATGGGCGACTTTAATGCCCAAATAGGAAAGGAGAAGAAATATCGATACTGGATTGGGAAATGGTCCGGCCATGCACAAACCAATAAGAACGGCATACGACTCATTGAGTTATGCATCAGCCATGACTTGTTTTTTAAATCTACCTTTTTCAAGAAAAGCCCTTCTAAAACTAAGACTTGGGTCGCACCTAATCCCTTATTAGGTGAATAACAACTGGATCATGTGCTGATTTCCCGCCTGCATACATCTGAAATCATGAAACTCAAAGTTCTGAAAGGACTGGATTTAGACTCTGATCATTATCCAACAAAATTTTCCCTGGATATGATCCCTGAAAGAGAAACTTTATGAAGCGAGCTCCACAACGAAAGTACGATACAGCAGGTATTAAAAGCAATGAAGACTTTAAGAAAGGTACAGAACCGTTAGATCCACAAAATTGGACACAAATTAAAACAGGACTCTTACACACAGCCGAAACTACAGCACCACTCAGAAGAACAAGAAAACACCCTTGGTGGACAGATGAATGCGACGAGTTAATACAACTTCGACAAAAAACTTGGCATAATTGGTCATGCAATAAAACTCCAGCCACTTTTCAAGAACTTCAAAATGTTAGAAAGGTTGTTACTAAATCAATAAGGAAAATTCGTAAACTGAGTGAGAATATGAAATTACAGTCTATAGAAGATGACTTTAAACAACATAATTCAAGGAACTATTATAGAACTTTCAAACAAAAGTTAACCAAATATTCTCCTCCATCACTCCATTTTGTCAATCATAAAGGAGAAATGGCATATACCACTGATGCTAACTGCAAAATCCTCGCAGCATACTTTTCTAAATTACTTAATAGTGAAAGCCCTCTGGAAAAGTTTCAGTTCACTTCTAACCGAATTAATCAAGATTCAGCCCCACCAACAGTTCAGGAAATTAGAAAAACAATTCAATCACTAAAAAATAACAAGGCCACAGGAGAAGATCAAATAACTGCAGAACTTTGGAAAAATGCAGGGGAAAATTTCATCAAAAAACTTCACGACATTATGCTGGACATCTGGCAAACTGAAAAAATACCAAAGGATTGGAAGATGGCAATAATACACCCCATACATAAAAAAGGAAGCAGGTCTGATCCAAACAATTATAAAGGTGTTTCCCTTCTTCAAGTCACATATAAAATTCTCTCAAAAATTCTACTCAACCGTGCAGCGAGTCAACTTGACCAAAGAATTGGTGAATACCAAGGTGGATTCAGAAAAGGGAGATCCTGTGCTGAGCAAATTCTGAACCTGAAGAATACTATATCATATTTTCGGAACACAACAAACAAAAATTGTCATCACATTTGTCGATTTCAAAAAGGCCTATGATAGTATAGATCGCATGTCACTTGTTAATGTTTTAACAGAATTTGGACTTGATAACAAAACAAGAAATATTATTAAAGATACACTAATTGAAACGAAGGCTAAAGTTAAATTTATGGGTGGTTGTAGTGATGAGTTTGAAATAAACACAGGTGTCCGTCAAGGGGATGGGCTCTCCCCTTTACTTTTCAATTGTGCTCTTGAGAAAGTTGTCAGAGAATGGAGGAAAGCAGGTGCACCATCTCACCGTCTGGGCCCAAAGATTAAGGGTATTGACTTAGATTGTCTAGCGTTTGCTGATGATTTAGCACTAATTGTCAAAAACGTCGCTGATGCACAGAAACAGCTTGTTATACTGGAGGAGCAAGCAGCCAAAATAGGACTAAAAATCTCCTATGAAAAAACTAAATTTATGACAAATATTAAGAATGGTCCACCTGAAATTGTCATTGGTATCAATAAGATTGCAAGAGTGAAAGAATTAAATACTTAGGTGAATGGATCACTGAAAATGGCAATGAAAATAAATCTGTAGCATCACGAATTCAGAAAATGGAAATTGCTTTTCAACACACAAAGAATGTTTATAACAAAAAAAGCTTGTCCTGGAATAACAAAATTCGTCATTACTGTACAGTGATTAAACCTGAAGCTCTATATGCTTCAGAAACGCTCAGTTTACATCGTAAGACCTTAAAGGAAAAATTAGAGATTAAAGAAAGGAAAATCATGAGGAAAATCTTAGGGCCCAGAATTGTAAATGGCATACACTACCCCAAACCCAACTCTGAAATTTATAAAAGAGTTTCTAAATTAACTGATACAATGAGATTGCGACGAATTCAGTTTCTAAGCCATTTGGAAAGAATGAATCCTACCAGACTCACTTATCGAATCCACAAATTTCTGCAAATCAAACGCACAAGACCAAAATGGTATAAACAAGTAGAGAAAGACCTTAATGAATTGGGTTCACCAAATTTACAAGATAGAAATATGACAAGAGTGTTTACTAAGGCAACACTGAAAATATGGCTTCAAACACCACAATAGAAATATGATCCGGAAAATTGTTCACACAAGGGGATTTGAGGAAGATGAGAAGAAACCACAGCGACGTACCTGGTCGGAGGAACAGAAATTACAGCAATCAGTGAAAATGAAGAACTATTGGGCAAGGAGGAAAGCTCAGAAAATGTTGATTCCGCGTGGTCCTAAGTGACCCATTCGCGAAGAAGAAGAAGAAGAAGAGTTTAAATTAACTTATTGATTAGAAACTTTGTATGGCACGTAATATTTACTGTATGATTGTACAGACTAAGTTTCGTGTTGAAATGAAAAATTGTAGAAATTGGAAATTTCAGTCATCGGTCCCTTTAATGCCTAAATGTATGTTCTTGCATGCCAGGTAAAAGTGACTGTTCATATAAAATGTACGTATGACAAACGATCCAAAACACACTGCTAAAACTGTAAAAAGGTTTATTGAGAAGCAGGGTTAGGGAGTCAAGCGTTACTAGTAACAGTTACATCTTATGGTAACGAGAAGGTAACGAAGTTACATTTTAAAACAAGCAACTGTAACGAAAATGCTAGATACTTTTCCAAGATGGAGCAATCTGTTATCAATAGCATGTGGGGAATGGAACCAACAACTTTCCATTCTAAATTCTATATTCAACCCTAACAATAACCATAAACGAACTGTGAATTTATGATGGGGAAGGTTCCCGTACCTGCACGTATCTATTCCCCGCTTTGGTGCCACAAACGTTCCAAAAGCTCTTTTAGTCGGCATAATGCTGACAAGTCTCTGTGTAGACCATTTACTCAAAGGCCTGAGAATAGAAAACTTCCCACACTCTTCTCTGATGCACACCGGCTTCTATAAAGATCTGCAAGAGTGGTTATGAACCATTCTTGGTATAAAACATGCCAATTAGCTCCTGTAGCAGCTATGTTTGGGACATGCTATTGTAGTCAATTCTGAGAAACACATTTTCTACTAAAACGCCTGAGAACAATGCGACATTTCATTACTTACTTCCGATCTGTTTAAAAGGTTTGAGAAGGGGGAGGAACCTATGCCATATTTTGTTATAAAAATGTATTTTTAAAATCATCCCTGAGGTATTACTTCACTGGTGAGATTGAAGTTAAAACGTGTGTGTGTCTAGACTTGTGGCATCATTATAGAGTTCTATCCCCTGGAAAAAATCCTACGAGCATCCATGAACTGAGGTTACATATGGTCATTATACACTTCATCCGAGATAAATACGAAGGTTTAGCCGAAATTTCAAAATGTTCAGAAATTTTATAACTACACAGCACTAACTCAAGTTTTTTTCAACTCATATTAATTATTTTAGAGAGGAAACTCAGTAGTGCTTCTCAGCACAGTGAACCTAGATCTGATTTCTCTTCATTTGTATTCATTCATTTACATTATTCACAAATGGGGGGTAATTTCCTTTGGCAAATTGTACAATTACAGAAAATTACCAACAATAGCACATACCATGTACACAAGTTGCGATTTGGTAACTATAGTAATTACATCGTAGTATTTACATAAAATTCAATCTTCTCTTAAACACATCAATATGTAGGGGGAAAGGCTCCAAGACTGTGGCAGGTAATAATTATCAATGCCACGATTAATGAAAGAATATTTCTCAATATATCTTCTAATCTCTTGAAGAAACTTCAATATTCTATTTTTTGAAAAAGAGAAATGAGAGAGAGAACCTCATATGTACAAGACCATTAACAGATTTATTTTTTTCCCAGGTAGAAAGAATCAAATTATATTCTCTCCCAATTACTCATACTGGGAGAGTATCTCTCGTTTAGAAGTACCGGTATTTCTCTACAGATTCCTTGTTTGTTAATAATAAGTGCCTCTGTGCATTTATATAGGGTTAATTCTTGTCTAACATTATGTATGTATGTATGTATGTATGTACTGAATAAGAATTAAAAAAGGTACTTTTCATAGTATTGGCTGGGATATACGAAATACTTCGTAACTAGAATTACTGCACACAATTATTTTTTGAAATCCAACAACAGATCTAATTTATTTAACAATTTGAAGATATATTTACACTTCATTTCAAAATAACATATCATTAAAAATTAAATTATTTATTTACATAACAAAATATTTCATATTTCAGTAAGTACTAACAACATAAATGGCATTTCCATAGTTCACGCTTATACTGCATAAGAAATGAAGAAAAGGAGGAATATTTGTTCACAGGCAGAAATGGTGTAATGTTCCACAATGTTAAAGCACCAAGCAGAAATAGAAAATCAACAAGAATGTTCACAGATCACATCATTCATCTTTAAGTAATTTTAAAGCTTCCCAGGTGCACTAATTATAATTATTTACAGATCTCTTTTTACTTATGCTAGATCAGATCTTTCAATATTTGGCAAAAGCTGCATCAAATTAATTAAGAAAATGAGTAATTGTTGATGATATCAATAATGTATGCAGCTCATATAATCAGTCTTGTATTTACAGAACACTCAAGCATCCCCATGATCAGTGATGGAAAGTTAGGAATTACAACTGGAATGATTACTATTTCATTACTTTCTAACTGGTACATTTTACTTGTAATCTACCTAGTACAAGGCATTTTTGACTAATCATAACTTTCCTGTAATTGTTGAATTTTCAGTATATTCCCCAATCACTGGGAAAGAGCTATGAATTTACTGAGCATTTTCACAAATATCAAAATGTAAAACAAATATCCACCATTTAGACCTGTCATTCTTAAACTGCCTCATTGTCAAGAGTACTTCATGTAAAGGTATCCTTCAGTGTGTGTAATTTATGGTGAATGTTGCTTCAAGGGGCAGAACATCTAGATCATCTGCCCTAAAATTAATGTTAAAATGTCTTTATACGATGTTTATAATTATTCTCAATGACTTCTTTGGTTATTAATTAATGAAATTTACATATACATATTGTTTAAGAAAGTTAAATCAACATTTAATACTGCATAAATAGTTTTTCTAAATGTCGAATCCTTTCTCTTGTGTCTACTATTGCAGTTTCAAGGGTCACAACAAAACTAAAGTGAATGGTTCTTACATGTTGTATCGATTACCGGTTCTTACATGTTGTATACCTTCTATAAAGTGAATGGCTCTTACATATTGTATCGATTACCAGTTCTTACTTGTTGTATCTATTACCTTCTATAAAGTGAATGGTTTTTACATGTTGCATCAATTAAAGTGAATGGTTCTTACATTTATCGATTACCAGGGCCACCGAGAGGGTAGGGCGGGGGGCAAATGCATAGGGGCCCGTAAGTTTCACTTTACTGTATTATAAAAAATGTTGTCTATAACTAGCAACAAATTGTTTTGTGCACTTTGCAAAATATATTTCATAAAATAAATACTAAAATGTTTTCTATGAAATAAGATATGTAAGTTTTTAATAAATTCTGACTGTAGCCTACAGCAGATGCTTTTCTCAAAATAATATGGTCTTTCTAGAATAGAGAGTTGTGGATAATAATAATTAAATGTATTTCATGAGGGTGCCGAGAAGAAAATTGCATAGTGGCCCTTAAATCCTCTCGGTGGCCCTGTCAATCACCGATTCTTACATGTTGTATCGATTACCATTTTTTTTACATGTTGTATCGTTTACCTTCTATAAAGGTAATTATTATTTGTAATCGATAATTTCCTTGAAGTAATTGTAATTTATCCCAAATATTTTTTGTAATACTGTATTTTTAACACCATTGCCCAAGTTAAAGAATAACATGCTACACAAGATATGAAACAAAATGGTTCACACGGAAACAAACATATACATAACATAGGTGCCTGAGATTCTAACCCAAATAAAAAAGAAAGAAAGGAATAAGTGATAACTATGTGAGAGTCCCTTATAATATACTCTGTTTGTACCTAACCAGTTCTTGCAAACAAATTTATATGAATTCTTAAGCATACCACAATTAAAACTGTAATAAGTAAGCAATTAAGTTAACAAACACAAAACTTAAAAATAAAATAAAAACTAAGTCACAACAATGTATGCAAAAACTGGTCCAAATCATTTTCACATTATTAAGAAAATTCCACAAAAATATGATTTTTCACTCATTTATAACCATTATAAGTTATCAGAAACAAAACCTGTAAGCAGAACATCATTACTAGCAAATTCAATAACCATATATCAATTTGAATTCCACAGCCTTTCAAGAAGCTTTAGCTACAACAACAATGTCCCTATAGCTATGTACACAAATGTTCTTTCTGCATGGACATGGGAAAACATGGAAAGATAATTTAATAAACAAAGCAAGGGGAGAAATTGCAGATACCAGGCAGAAATGACAGATGTGATTTTAATAATAATATTCATTATCTTTATACATTAACTTTACTAGCTGGTAAGTCCCCAGTCACTACGATCATTCATTTCATGAATGGCAAGAGGATTCTAAGCAGTCTGATTATATAGACTATTCTCTATCCACACACTTTCCTTGAGCTCTCCTAACTCAGGCTGTAGTCTGTACCTTTCTTCCTGCAGTGTAGCCAACCTTCCAGCAATAGAAACAACAGTGACAGCATGTACTAATATGATATTAATGTCCCAAGACATCTCCATATACCCCCAATCGCCACATATATTAATTGGTGTGTAATAGTTCGTACCAAACATTTTAAGTTGCTATACTTTCACCATTTTCTGATTGCAAGCCTAAAAAGAAAACACACTACTCATCCACAATTTCTGACCACATCCTGTTTGGACCAATGGACACCATTTTATCATCAATTTGTTTGGCCCAATCGGATGAACAACAAAAACATTCCCTTTCCATTTTACACAGGCTATGGGACCTGTTAAGTGGCATTATTTAAAAAAATGCTGCCCTTAAAATTCCATGGACTTGCTCTTCATCAGAACTTCCTCCATCACAATTTCTCAGGTGTTGATAATTATCATAATTCATCTGTATTATATTAGTAGAGCTTTTCAGTCAATCAATGTGTGTTCAATTAGATTGGGCGGGGAGTAACAATTAATTTCATAGTTCCTGAAATAAATTACATGAATGATTTATCTACCTATTGTCCGGGGGACAAAGACTGTTCAGGTCTGTAGCATTCCTTAAGCTACAACAGTCACCTGGGTGGTGCTAAAGAACGGTCACTTCGTGGGAAACCTCTACACCAAGGAGTTTAGGCAGCCAGACAATCCCAGTGATCTCCTGGCTCAAAACATTGCTTGAGGTCAAAAACCGGGAATACAAATTGTCATTCTCAGGGTTTTCCAGCTAAGAACCATAGAAGGCATAAGTAGATCAAAAAAATCCTATTACAAAATAAAATCGAATATTTGTATATAGATTTATGTAGATAGTTGTACTTTAATGGCTAGAATTTGTTTCAAATTTCATGTTTGTAATAATTTAATGTGCCATACGCTAAATAAATAATAACCTATTGTCCTTCCCCCATTTGTGTGAGAAGTGTTTTATTAAGTGTACAAATAATTCACGTAATTTATTTCAGGATGAAGGAAGTGAATTGTATCTCCCCACCTAATCTAATTATTGGACACACTCTTATTCACCGACTGAGAAGATTCTACCAATAGATTATACTGTTCAACAATGAAATTTATACATAAAGAAATATACCCAATCTTTATAGATTTTGGCACGCTGAATTCGAAAATGACAGTAATTTTCATTTCTTAGCTCCCTTTTTTGTGCTATACGAAGTTAGTTACGTCCTAATTTCCGTTTTTAGCTTTCGTTGTTTCTTATTTCAGAAATGCCAATGAATGCTGTGTTTTGTTTCTAGCTAACACAGTCTGAGATTGCTTGTCTTCCGTAGTCCATTGTGTATTGGGACATGAGTTTCGGAATTACTGTGTGGAATCAAAACTGCCCCTTTTTGTATTGTGACTTTTACGCGAGTTTCGGAGTTACTGTGTGTAATCAAAGCTGCCCCGCAGATGTGCTAATAACCCCAACAATTTTTGGCCAATCATAATATGTGAAAAACATACAAGTTTCATAACTCCCAACCTGAGCTAATCTAGATTTTTAACTATCATTTTCAACTTCAGCACACTCAAATCCATATAAATCAACTATTTTGGCCTTTGTAAAAAACAATTATCATTATCATTATGGAAAAATGACCTGAATGTTATGTCTATTATACTGTTCTACTTATCACCCCCACTACCACCACCACCACCACCACAAAAAATTATATATTTTTTTTCTGTTAGTTTAAATATCATTTGCCAGTTCTGTAGTAGTATTCATTAACATCCACAAAACAAATAAATCTACCGGGTTAAGCCGGGCACTACTGCTAGTATTTCCATAAAAATTAATTCATCTGTTGAATTAAATGTACCAAGGTTTACAAAAATGTATTGAGGAAACATGAATTAAAGACAGCCAGCTGAGAAACGGCGACAGTCTTGGTTTAAGGATGGTGTAGATTCCGACACAACAACACCTATTTTGCTTTCTTAAAAATATTTTAAAGTCTTTTAAAGTCTTAGACTTATATAAATCAGTAATACAAGGATTCAGCAGAAGAGAATCCTCATAACCTCTCCACTCCAACTCCAAACACTGACCTGCACGTGGTGTCCCCTGCTAAGCTGAGCAACCCAGTGGAAGGTTGGGTAATCAATCCCAGCGGGAAACTGGGTCAGTGAACAGACTAGTGTTGGGGGGGACTGAGAATTATTTTCTCAGTTCTTTCACCTTTCTGAATAACATTCAGGATTGTAATTCGAGGATTTATCCTCCCCTCAAGGTGAAACCTTAGATAGTCGACCATGAAAAGTCATTTGAAGAATAATTCCGCCGTCTGTAATGATAGATTACAGAAAAGACAGCATTCGGATACGGTGGGCTGTCATGCGGAAGATAATGACGAATCGGAGCGTCTGAAAACTCATCAAAAAGCAAACAAACAAATACTACGGAAAATCAAACCTAAACAAGTCTCATTCTTTTCTACACATAATGTTAACTCTCTGGTTCAAACTGGAAAATTGAAGATCATCACGGATATCATGAGAAGTCATAAAATTCTAATTATGGCCCTTCAGGAAATTAGAAATAGTGATCAAGGCCATCTGGAATCACAAGGATATAGACTATATAAAGGAATTCCAGGAAAACGAGTTATGAAAAATTGTCCACAATTTGGTAACGGATTCTTAATAGATCTCAGAATCATTGACTCGATAACAGAATTTAAATCTCAATCCTCCAGACTTACGACCCTAACTTTGAAATCGGCAAATAAAACATATACAATTATTAATGCACATGCTCCTACTAATCAAAAAAACAACACCATTAAGGACAGAGAAGAAGTACAAAAATTCTGGGATCTTTTGGATCAAACTTTAATAAACATCCCTTCATCAAACATCAAAATTCTCCTTGGTGATTTCAATGCGCAACTTGGACAAGAAAGAAGATATAGAGATATAATTGGAAAATGGACAGCACATAAACGAACCAATAAAAATGGTCAAAGATTAGTCGAAATTTGTAGAAACCACAAATTAATCTCTAAATCAACATGTTTTAAAAGACAGCCCCATAAATTGAAAACTTGGAAACATCCTGACTTCAGAAGGGGTGAATGGCAGTTGGATCATGTCTGCATGGATAAATTTCACCATCGCGAAATTCACAATGTCAAGGTTCTAAGGGGAGTTGACTCAGGATCAGACCACTATGTGGTAAAGATAAAAATAAAATTAACTCCAATGGCCAAGAAAAAAACTAATAATAACAATAGGAGGAAATTTGATCCATCTACCTTAATAAAAAATATAGAGTACTGTGAAAGAACAGGAGAAGAGTCTCTCAACACTAAAACATTGGACGAATTAATCACTAAATTAAAATCAATAGCAGAGGAGTTAGCACCAATAAATCCAAGGAAAAAACATGAATGGTGGAATGTAGAGTGTGATCAAGCAATAGAGAAAAGACACCAAGCATGGATAAAACATCAAGCTCTAAAGTCAGAAGAATCAAATTTAGAACTAACTATACAAAGAAAATTAACCCATAAAATCATCAGACAAACGAAACGTAATCATCTTAAAAATACACTGGAAAAGATAGAAGACGATTTCAAGAAAAAGCAATCTCGAGATTATTACAAAACATTTGGTAAATATCTAAAAAAATTTGAAGCTCCAACATTAATGTTGAAAAATCAAACAGGAAAGTTAGCACATTCTAACCAAGAAAATACAGAGATCCTTGCAGAAGCATTCGAGAAACTGTTAAATTGTGATGATCCACTGGAAACCCTGCAAGTAAACACTGATACACCTATTTTAACTTCACCTGATTTAATAAATCCTCCAAACATTAATGAAGTAGAACTCGCAATTAAAGAACAAAAAAATTACAAAACTTGTGGCGAAGACTTAGTCTTTGCTGAAATCTGGAAAAATGCTGGTAAACCTGCGATTATAAATCTTCATCAACATCTAATTAAAATGTGGATTACTGAAGAAATTCCTGCACACTGGACCACAGGAATAATCCATCCATTATTTAAGAAAGGAGACAAAACGAACCCAGATAACTACAGAGGAATTACCCTTCTGGACTGCACATATAAAATTTTCTCTCGTATAATTTACAACAGGATCAAAAACATTCTGGAACCACAACTTGGAGAATATCAAGGAGGATTTCGCCCTTACAGAAGTTGTCCAGACCAAATCCTTAGCCTGAAATTAATAATGGAATATTACAAAAACAGAAATAAGCAACTCTTTATCACTTTTATAGATTTCAAGAAAGCCTATGATAGTATTCATAGACTGACACTGCTAAAAATCCTCAGATCATACGGTCTCCATCCTAAATTGATAAAAATCATTCAATTAACATTATCAAACACAAATTCGAAAGTTAAATTTAGGGGAGAAATATCAACAGCTTTCACAGTAAAAACTGGTCTCAGACAAGGTGATGGATTATCCCCTCTGCTTTTCAATGTGGCTCTTGATTATATCATGAAGGTTTGGCAAAAGGAAAACCCTCCTAAGATCAAAATTGGAACAAAACCATCAATAAAAATAAACTGCTTAGGATTTGCAGATGACTTGGCTCTTTTAGCACTAGACAAGGAAGAGGTTTGTACTCAGATCACTAGTCTCCAAGAAATTGCTCAAGGGATAGGATTACAGATATCCTTTGAAAAAACTGAGATCATGCCTATGAAACCCTTAGATATAAATGAAGTCTATATAAATGATCATAAAATTAACCTAGTTCCTCAATTTAAGTATCTTGGAGAAATTATAACACATAACTTAAACGAAAAAGTAACTTGGATAAATAGAACAAATAAAATGAAAAAGGCACAATCTCTAACCTGGTCAACATATAATAAAAAATGCCTATCAATAGCTACTAAGATCCAACATTATAAAACTGTAACTCTCCCTGAAGCCACTTATGCTTGTGAAACACTGTTCCAAATTAAAAATGAACAAAGAACTGATCAGCTCCTCAAAACGGAAAGAAGAATCATTAGAACGTGCATAAATAAAAAGTATCAGGTTGAGGGAGTCTGGAGGATTCTCCCAAATGAAACTGTCTATCGTGAGATTGATCCAATCACCAGCACAATGAAGAAGAAAAGAATTTCATATTTTTTTCACATCTTACGGCTTCCAGAAAACAGAATTGTACGCCAACTGGTGATGAGAAATCTAGGAAAGAAAACTGGAGGTAAATGGATCCAAGAAATCCAACAAGATCTCAAAGCAGTTGGACTCAAGATAACAGATGCCGAGGAGAAAAATAAAATTAACACCATACTTAAAACTCACAAATTTTCTGCAGAAATGACACACAGAAAGCCTATGGAGATTTCAGATGAGTTGAGAAAATCCCGATCTGAAAGAATGAAAAAGTACTGGAAAGAGCGCAAGAACCAAGCAGTACTACCTTCAAAGAAGAAGTGATTGTGGAACGACTCAAGTGGTCCAATGTGACCAATCAAGATTAATAATAATAATAATATAAATAAAATAAAAGACAATACAAAATAATTCATGCATACTGTGTTAACAGTCAATGCACCAGAAGGTGAACATATACATGCTCATCTGACTGTAGATGCTTTCACATTCTAAGTTGCAAGTAATGATAACGAAGTTTACAGCATTCTGCTGACCTGGCACTAGTGAGCCAAAGACTCAAGGAAAAGTGTGCGGATAGTAGGATATATTAACAGAAAAATAATAAACATTGGTCATAGGAAGTAATAATAATACTAATAATAATAATAATAATAATTGATACGTGCAAGGGCACGTCTCTACTATTTCAAACATGTATTTAATCATGGATGCTGTACTTGAAATTTGAACCGACCGCCTGTTGTCGTGGTTCCGTTGGTCAACGCGAGATGGCTCCTGCTGTCGAACTTCGGCTTCCTCCAAGTAGTTCCTGCTTATTCACCAATAGAGTGCGTTGGTGTTTCCTTTAAAACTCTACCCATTCGTGACATAAGTGAAAGTCAATTATGATTCTTCGTCTTCAAACAAATGCTAGTGCATTCATGATACCGCCAAAATTATGAACTTATTAATGACATTGTTATTTGATGTGTCTTTCTCTGATTGGACAATATTTATTTACATGAAGACAGTTCGATAAATGACGAGCGATTCTCCCCCAGCTTGGGGAGTTAACTGTCGGTCTTTTTGAAAACAAGAAGCCGGCCGCTGGTGTGAAGGAATATCTCTCTGTGTGCTAGGGGGCTTGCCCCCCTGGCTTTTACCAAATATGAATACAAATTCAACTAAGAAACGCCTGTGCTACATAAGAATTTAATTTCTTCCTTTCGCCTGGACGATGAAAGTGATGGAGAGTCGCAACTGGATGCGAACGAGTGCTGGTCATCTAAACAACGCATGTGCCGGGGTTTGCCATTTTTGTGAAGCACATGTAATAACATAAAATTATGTGTTAATTTGTTTATTGTTATTGTGTCTCCACGGAGAAGGATGTAAGGTACGTTTTTTTTTAATTTAATTTATTTAATTATTTTATTTTGGGATATCCAAGTTTGGGCGTGTACGAATGTTGATCTTCGGTTGTGTTCACTTGTAGGCCTAAAATTTCCTTTACGTTTTAATAACGTTTCCTTATATATATTAAGTTTCTTATTTATTTTTTTGTTTACCTTCTGGAGACACATTTATTAAGTTATTTCACGTTTTTATTATTATTTATTTTCCTTTGGCAAGCTTGGGTTTGTCTTTTTTTAAAATCCATGTAAGATCCGTCCAGTTTTAAAACGACTTGCATTAATAGTTTGTGATGTAATTGTTTTTTTTCCACCGTTCTTTTCCTTCTACTAATGTTTAAATTTAATCTTATTTGTTGTTTGTCGTAATTTCGTTCCGGCATGTTTTTGGTGTAGCCATACCTTTGTTTACCGTGATGCATTGTGGTCTCGTTGTCAGTCCTTTTGGCGCGGGTCTCAATAGCAGACGTGTTGTGAATTAACTTAATCCTTTTTTTTGTGTAATCTCGTTAATGTTAATTTCGTGATTTTTGGTAATGTCCTTGTGTTTTCCGCCGGCGTGCATATCATTTATTTATTTATTTTCTATCCAATTTTTTATTTTTTTATTTTAAAGTTTAATTTAAATTCTATCCTTAATGTTTTGGCGTGGCCTCAACATCTGCATGTCGGATCGTGATTGCATTACCTTGCAATTCATCAAGCCCGTTCTGAGTATGTTATGCATGTAATATTTATTTTAACCTTTGGGCTGTTAAATTTTATTTTATTTTAAATTAAGTCTTACCTCTTCTTGGCTTTTGCAAGCAAGCATGTTAGGCGCTATCTGGCCTTCTTGGAAATTTTGTGTGGATTGATGCATGTGCAGTTTGGGTGAAGGTTCTTTAAATTTTTAATATTAAACCTATTATTTTTTTTTATTTCACTGTTGTGGCATTATTTCACCGACGGCAGTCCCGTTGGTTTTTGGGGGGTGTTTGTACGATAGCCTGTGTGTGTTGTCCCCTTCTCCATCTTCCTTCCACTCCTTTGGAGCTCTTCTGTTGGGACATGTCATCTGGAGGTGATGTTGTTGCGGAAGTGACCCGGACCCCTGAATACAGGTAAGTTGGCCCATCCACGTTTCCCGTACTCGTCCCATTCTGGTAAGCAAGCGTTGGTTATCGAGTAACCGACGTGCTGCTGGCCAAGCGATGGTGTCTCTTCTCGTAGCAATAATAATAATGTTATAAACATTACCAATTATTATTGAGACAATGAAAAGTGAAACAAGATTTTCAGGGCAGATGATAACCTATATTTACTGATCTTCATATGCCATGCATTCATATGACAAGGGATTGTTTTATACAAACTGTATCTGATTCCCAGAGAGATAAGAAACCAAGATGCAAAGCTTCAAACAGAAGAGTCACCACACACCTTTTTCTAAGAGAAGGAGATTAATATACCAAGCTTTAAAAGAATGGATATGACTATTTTGATTTACTGTGTTATTTGTTAGCAACTATTTTATTACTTATTCTATTACAACCCAAGAATTAGGAATAGATTCAATTATGGGAAGTCAGAAGTAAGAAAAATGTTTTCAACTCCATTGTAACACTATTTTATGACTGTTAAACATTAAGTAATATGTGTTAAAGTAAACTATTCTTAAAGTAACATAACTGATACTCCCATTAATCTATGTATGCTTTCAGACACTGAATATACTTATCACAGAAAATACTGAACATTTATAAAATTAAGTAGAAATTAAACATTCACTGTCACTCAGCTATTATAATTGTAAAATATGGTCGTTTTTAATAAAATAAGGGGAATGAAAGCACAAAATGAAATAAATGCATAATGAAACATGAATGTTAATTTTTGAAATCACTACATATTATTCATTATTTTCTTTTGGGTGTGTGATGAGTTTTTAATACAAAATTTCAAAAGGTCACCCAAAATAAGAGTCATCTATTATGCTAAGAAAAAAAAAAACTGAAGTATTTCAAGAAAAGATAAGTGTTCTTAAAATGAAAAATATCTAATACAAATTTGCAAAATGAGTAACTTTTAAGTCATACAACCAATGAATGATGAACAGAGACCCAGAATTTTAGTAATAATACCCACAATTATTCTTGCATATCTTGCCATTCATTTAATAAAAAGAGCAAGTTCTATAGGGAATGAAAGCACAAAATGAAATCAATGCTAAATGAAACATGAATGTTGATATGTTACAATTACTGGTGAAAAGCTAGAGACTATTGTATTATAAAAATTATATGGTATTTTACTAGTAATGAAATAAGAAAGTGGGGGCCAACTCCATCTATGGGTCGAACATTGTACCTTATGAAGATATGGTCTATCAGTTGGGTTTGTAATCATCGTCCAAGAAAAAAAAGAAGTATATGCTAACTCTACCTAGTGAGCAAACATTGTACTTGAGTTAGTAATGTTTGTGACCGTCGATAGATTGTGTGTGTAGTACTACTATTGTATTGATGTATTGATCAATTGGTTCCAACACATATCGAATATACGGTATTGCAAGATGTAACTATTGGTTACGGATGATTGGCCGTTGTTGGTCAATTATTACCGTTTGGAATCTCGAGAAGGAAAGATGGATTAATTTCAAGAACTCTGAAATCGAGAAATTAGACTAGCCTACAGGCTACTTTAAAGTCTATCCTGGATTTCGACACATTTAGAAGAAGGAATAATTGGAAACAACCTCCGTGAGAACTTAATCTTCGATATTTTAAACTTATATATAAATGACTAGTAATCAGTATAATCAGTAATGGTCTTCAGAAAGGAATGTAGTCTTTGTGTCTTGTAAAAGGACACTGAAATAATCATTGAAATAAACTGTATTGGTCGAGGTCTGACTGTTATGTAATTTTTGTTGTATTGATCTTTACTTTGAACTATTTATTAGTTTTCTGCTGTATTACAGGTGAGTTTTTGATCATTATATGTGACGTTGGTAAGTTTGGTTATGATGGAAGACCACTTAATACAGTTTTATGTAAGTAATTTTTCAGTGTTCCTATATGTTCATTTGTGCTTTTTGGAGGGGATTCATTATTTATTTTTATAGTCGATTCAACTGAACAGTGTTTATATCTTGCTTATGAAGATCTGTATAATTACATCGCTATAGATGTCTATCTTATCCTTATACTTCTGTTGCCATGAATGTTGTGTAAGATATTGTTAGTACAAATTTGTCTTATTTAAACAATTACCGTTGTTTTTTTCTTAATGTTTGACGAGAAGACATTTTGGATTTCATGAAAGATAGACGTATTATGATTGAGCTCGTGATTAATGAAGACTAAAAACATTTTCTTATTGAATTCAGTCCTCGTTTGGACTTTAACAATTATAGGCTATTGTGTTCTTAGCACAGTTAAAGTAATTACTCCTTTTAAAGCTCCAATTTGATTTGATTTTCAGTTCAGCCTACTGACATTCCTTTGGATTTTGATTTTCCTTTCTTGGAATTATTAATTAATTACGGTCTAGGTTGTCATTTCCCGATTTTATTTAATAACCTTCCTCATGTTTATTAATTTATTATTCTGTTCGTGATTCCTCGCTTGGTTCTTTTATTTATTTCAGATTATGTACTTCTTCTTGGTCTAGACTTAATTTTGATTTTTCATTAATTGTTAGTGCAGAGGAATTAGTGCAGAATGCTCTGAACACAGAACCATAACACTGCTCTCTCATGCATCTAAAATTTTATTGTCAATACTAAAAGCCAGAATAAATAACAAACTTGATTTCCAAATTAATCCAGATCAGTTTGGTTTCAGGAAAGGAATGGGAACAAGAGAAACAATCTTGGCTCTACGAACAATATTAGAAAGAAGAATGGAGATGAATAGAAACACATATATAGCATTTGTAGATATTGAAAAGGCCTTTGATAATGTAAGTTGGGACCATCTCTTCAAAATTATTAAATCTTCAGGATTAGACTGGAAGGATAGGAGGCTGATACTAAGACTTTATGAAAATCATACCACAATAGTAGACATCAAAGGAAGCAGTCAGGAAATAAAAATCAGAAAGGGAGTAAGACAGGGTTGCCCCCTTTCACCGTACCTCTTCAATGTATTCATCGAAAAACCTATAAATAAGTTCAAAACCAACACAAAAGGAATTAGAATAAATGGACAACAAATCCATTGTATTCGCTTTGCAGATGATATAGCAGTGGTTGCAGACTCAGAAAAGGAATTATCCAAGATGCTGAATATACTGTCATCAGATTTAGTAGATTTATACCTAAACATTAACGTGAAGAAGACAAAAATATTAGTTGTAAGTAAACACCCTGAGCGAAATCACACCAACATCAGGCTTGCTAACAAAGTAGTGGAACAAGTCACCAGTTTCCCATACCTCGGAAGTTTAATCACAAATGATAACCGCTGCAGCAAAGAGATAAGAAGAATAGCGCTTGCCAAACAAGCATTCAGCAACAAAAGAACTCTTCTGACCAATATACATCTAGATATTGAGATTAGGAAACATTTTGTGATGTCATTTGTGTGGAGCGTACTCTTATATGGATGTGAATCTTGGACAATTCGAGAACAGGATAGGAAACGGCTTGAAGCGTTTGAGATGTGGGTCTGGAGGCGAATGCTAAAGGTCAGTTGGACTGAAAAAAGAACAAACGAAAGTATACTGCGAGAAATCCAGGGAAGGAAACAGCTGATGGTAACAGTACATAGAAGAACAGCTAAATTCATTGGACATACCGTGCGTCATAATACCTTTCTAACCAATCTACTAGAAGGAAGGGTCTTAGGAAAGAAGGGACGAGGTCGACCTAGGAAGCAATTCCTTCAAGCATTGATACAAAACGTAAGATGTGGTTCCTGTTGTGAGATGAAAAGACAAGCTGAAGACAGAAGACAATGGTTGAATCGACAAGGCATTGCCTTTAGACATTGATTGATTTATTGTTAACTATTTTATGTAATGTTGTCTTGTGAAATTATATTATTCCCTAAACTTACTTCTGTGTTCTTTCTAATTTGTAGATTCTGTATATGATAGTCTCTAATTTTCCTGGGTTATGGTAGCTTTAGTCCTTCTACATCATTGAAACGTCTCTCTTCTTAACGTTTGGGTAAGGTGGGCCATATGTAAATATTCTTTTTGATTTGTGCCACGTTAAAACTACAGTAACTGAAATATGCTAGACATTTCGCTAGGAACAACACCTCCTTTGTCAATAGAGCCTTCTGAACCGTGAAAGCTTTAATCTACACTAGATTGTTTACATGCCAATAGTGGGAAGTCACCATGCTGTTACTTTCCATTCTTTTCCATATGTCTAGTATACCACCCCTGGCCATGAGTAGATATACTGTCACATCGAACCTAACACTTCCCGAGCGGAATACGGATATATCCGGAGCGTACTTTTCAGCCACGATCTGAAAACAAATATATCCGGAAAATTTCTAAATTTAAACCTGGTGCCGTTTTCCGTCAATATAGTTCATGTTCAACCCAGGAGATGGCACCACCATACAGATAGTTAATTATGACACCACTAGAGACCTCTTTGACTTCACAAATACCCGCAGGCAGCTGTTGCTTCAGATGAACGCAGGTGTCATTGCGGATAATCTACATATTTTGAATTTTTTTATGGGGAAAAAAACATCCACTCAGAGCCATAAAAGCATCCGCTCGGGATGGGTTAATACTTAAAGCCCAATGTCCTTTGAGCATGCTAATGACACAATTATCATAGCAACCAGCTTGGAGGAACCAGAGATCATAATGGTAGCTTTGGAACGAACGAGCAATAAACATTACCTGTATATCAACAAAGGCACAACCAGGGTAATTATCATCGGCAGAGTAACAGATACTTAGGACATGATAATGTATCTGGTTTCAATTTTATTGCATTTTTATATAAGTACAGATGCTTCTAGCATTAAAACGGATATGTTACTTAATTGGGAACTGCGAAAGATGGCTAGTTTTCCAGATTGTAAAAAAGTCTGCATACCTGGGCTCCCATATCAACTTGGAAGGAAGCTGTGAAGAAATCCGGAGAAGAACAGCTATGATGAGATCAGCAACTCTAAGCTGAGTCGGATTTGGAAAGATAGATACATAAAGAACACCAAGCTTAATCGGGACTTCCAATCCGACCTAAGCCGCCAAGACCTGGACCATGCAAAAAGTTAATAGCGCATCCCGAGAGTGTCTTAGACCAAACATCATACTAATGCATCGGTCCTGGAAGAACGAGGAATTAAAACAATGCCTAGAAGCAAATCCAGCAGGCCTACCTTAGATATTTTGTCACATTGCCCAAAGAACAAGTGCAACGGAAAAACTGATGGTCGAGGGAGAAATGGATGGGAGGAGACCTTGAGACAGCATATCGATGAAAAGGGTGAACTGGCTGCAGATTTTACTTAACAAGTCTCAACATGAGACAACCCAAGCAGCAGGGGCAAGAGAGAGATAAAGACAATTGACAGACTGAAGCACCACCACACCCTGTCAAGGGCTAAGGACTGTGGAGGAGGACATTAGTATCTTAGCACATTGGCTACAGTTTATTCTGAATGAAACAATTGAGCTTGAATTCATAATGAGCATGATATATGGGACTAGGAAGACAACTTACTGCACTAAATGCAGTCTAGTCGCTTGTATCAGTCTCCACATTATGTATTCCTTGATAATACGGACTGTCCTGTATTCAAGCATGAGATTGATGACAAAAATGTCCTTAGACAAGCGCCAATAATTTACCGGACATATTTACTTGAGACATGATGTATAGTGTATCTGGTTCCATTTTTATTGTATTTTTATATAAGTACGGATGTTTCTAGCAATAAAATGGATAAGTTACTTAAATTGGGTTATTTTCTTGATAAAATCCCCAACAAATATTTTCGATTTACGAGGATAATAGAACGCGAATTTATAGTTTGTTGAGTGGTAATTTTGGTGGGAATTAAGTGAAGAAGATTTTATTATATTGTTACGGCTGTGAGTTTGTGTCATCACTCGCCGCATGAGTCACAACTGCCCCAGGGCTGGGCTGTGGCCTGCCTCCTGTATTGCGCGCGCCTTATGCAACAGGGCTACTACAGACAAAGGGATAGTCCAGAATATTCGTGACTGGACCAGCGATGGAAACCTCGAGAAGCCGTGAACCCTGGATGGATCTAGAAGCATTTATTGAGTCACCGGCCTGCTATATAAGTGCGACCCGTCTAGCAGTTGTTGTTGTGTTTTACGAGCTAGTGCGAGCGATTATCTTGTGCGACAGAAGTGTGGTGACGAAGTGCTGTGCGAGTTACGAAATCCAGTGACATTGTTTCTCCAGCTTGTGGACAGCGAAATAGCCTGCAGCAAGTGATCGTTAGTAATTGTGGTCGGTGAACATAAAGGAGAGGAGCAGGTAGTTTCTGTCAAGGCCACCGTACTCATTAGGACGGATTAACTTCTGTGATCTGTTGACAAGTGGAAGGGCCAAGAGCGCTCAAGGAAGAGACTTGAGGAAACTGGAGGAAGGCTCCTAATTGCTTGTATTTGCTGATTAGTGTAATTTTCTGGCCACAATAAAGTTAATTATTTCTTTAAGCAGTAATTGGTGTTGTGCTTCCTACCCACCGTAATGCAGTTAACAAAAGTGCCACTAGGGAGGTGGCACGTAACAATATTTATAACATACTAGCAGAAGTACCCGCTCTTCGAACGGTCTTCGGTATTAAAAACCAGACGTTATCAATTGAGATACTGTTCCAATGGTTAGGGGCTTGTCATTCCTTCATAAGTTTATCAGAACGAAGTTAGTTTTCTGGGTATATCACAGACACTTGTTAATCTAAGGGCCGTAAAATGTGGTTTTTGGAGACCCTTTATGGACTCCATAGTTTTGTGTCACACATTGAGAAGCGCAACATATGCTTTGGTCGTCCTATGATAATTTTTATTTTTCGCTTTTTTAGCATGTATTTTGAAAAGTTGTTCCTTATACCCACCCTTCTATGAGAAGTACACTGAAGAGTTTTCTAAATGATTGGTGTATTGACTCATGGTTACAATACCTAATTTTACGATGCTCCAAGCACCCGAACATGAATTATAGGTGTGCATAAACATAAAGATATCTCAACCACACAGTATCAAACAAAATCATCATTACGATGAACCCGTTTGTCAACAAAAATATGATTAACTTAGTTAAAATGTGCTCTCAAACTAAATTCACCTAACGTGTACTTCCTGACGTGAAAATAATATTGAAAACCTTGTAGACGAAACGCAATATATGTCAAATTAAAAGTGACCCTCACCGTTGTGGAAAGTCCCCATCCCCAGGAAGACCCCTTTAATAAATTATAAAGGCTCATGGTGCATGAAAATTCGGGATTTTTAGCCTCCAATGGCCCAAATTCCCAAAAGCTGCAAAAAACACTATTCCAATTCAGGAATTTTTGAAAATAATGTTGCTGTTTGGAGATATAATAGACCTTCTGTACCACATATCGCAAGTGTAAGTCACGTGTAAAATTTCTAGGGTACCCCTTGACCCCCTTAATCGCATTGTAAGTCTATGTTTGATTCCACAATAACCTTATAGCCATTTTCAAACTTTAACAGAAATTTAATAAATTGAGTGGCATTGCTTCTTACAGAAATAGATGGAAAGTTGGATGTTACCTCTTGTGGCACTGTTGTCATGGTTACTGAATTGCATTACTTCATTAGTTTCTTGTTATTCTTCTTTCGGGTGGGCCAGCTAAGGACCAAGACGTTCAACTTTTCAGCTTGGCGAGGGACTTGATGTTTTCCCAATATTCGCACATTCTCTGGCTATGTTTCTGCTTCCTCTCTTTTGTCCAGATGATGCCGGTTTTCTTACAGGGTGGTCTGTCCTGAAAACTTTTCTATTTAAGTATCTTTCTGAGATGTGATCGACTTCGAATATCACTTTTCATTATCTTCAGTTCTTGGATATCCTTGTTAACTACTGTTAGCGACGGTTGTACGCTCTTTCTCTTCCCCCAATAGTTGATAAGCCGGTTGATTAGTCTTGTTGGGTTTATCCATGAGACATGTCCATAGAAAGCCAGACGTCTCTTCCTGGCCACATCTTTGATTTTCTCAGTATATCTATATAGCTCCTGGTTTGGTCTTCTTCTGTACTCGTCATCCATTTATTAGTTTACAAAATAAAAGACTGCCATATCCCCTCCAGGGACGTAGGCGACCTGAATAAGAGCCCTTGACTAAGTCTAGGGATCACTAACCTGGCATCCCGAACCGGAGTTTGCTTGTGGTAGGGTGGCCAGTTCCTTTCCACTCCTCCTCCTACCATAGCATCTGGCAGGTTCCCATTTTGCATCACGAGGCTGGGAGACCCCGTACCAGACCATACCAAAACATTTAAATTCTTAGCAGAGGCAGGGATCGAACCCGGTACCTCGGGGGTGACAGCCAACAATGCTAGCCACTGCGCCACGAGGTGGTCTTTATTAGTTTATTAAATGAAATTAGTTTTCTGGGAATATCTCAGAAAAGTAGTTTTAGAGCCTTAAAACGTAGTAGCCTCCAGGCCACTAAACAGGCTGAAAATGAGTTTTGCTCGTCCTTGTATGCCATAATGTAATAATAATCATAATAATAATGTAATAATATAGAGATAGGGATATAATAGACCTTTAGTAACACATCCGTCCGTGTAAATCACGTGAAAAAATTCAAGAGTACCCCGTGACCCCCTTAAGCGCATTATATACGTATTGATGAATTTTACAGCTTAAGTTGGTTCCGTGATAACCTTAAAGCCGTTTGCGAACGTTCACAGTAATGCAATAATTGGAATGGCATTGCATCTTACAGAAATAGATGGACTTCTGAGATTGTGTTGCCATGGTAACCAGCTTGCATTCTTTCAATGGCTTAGTAAATGAAATTAGTTTTTTGGATATATCTCAAAAACTGTTGGTTTTAGGACCTTAAAATGTGGTTTTCGGGGCCCATAGGGCTCCCAAGTTTTGTTTCTCACATTGAGACGCTGAAAATGAGCAATGTCTCGTTTTTCTACGCCCATTTCAGCATGCATTTTAAGAGAGGCACGGAGAAGAGATACATCAATGATGGGGGTCGTGCCTCTGATGGATATCAGTACCAAATTATACGTTGATCCACCAGGCCATTCTCGAGTTATAAGGGAACAAAATTGTCCACAGACAGACAGTCAGATACATAGACAGACAGACAGACAAAAAAAAACTTTTGCGCGAATCCATCATAAAACAGTCTGAAACACGTTAATAACGCAAATTTCCATAGAAATTCAATAAAAACAGACAAACTTTCATTCTTATATATATAGAGATTTTGTCTCCTCTCATAAGTACCCCCTCTGCCCTGTCCTACACCCCCATCTCTACCACCTCCAATCTCTGATGTCAAACATGCCTGAACACCTAGCAAGAAACAAGAGGCAAGTCAATTACTACACAGAACCAAGGGTACGGACGCACATACATAACTACAGTATAACAAGGTTAAGATGCCTACTTTCTCGTTAACTCTCACCCACCAACTATTTTAATTTTTCTGCTTTGTTTTTCAATTAAATTTCATTCCCTTTTTCCCATAGAATTCCCACAACACCTCAAAAGATATACCTGGATGACAGGACCACATCCATGGTCACCCACCATACAATTTATCTAGGATTCCACTTTGAACAATAATTTGTATTACAGTATATGGCTTAACGTTCTTTAACCCTCTGGAACCCGCAAGTGCGGCAAAACGGCCGCAAATTCAATTATTTCTGGGAAAAAAAGGGATTCCGATCGAATCGTGACGGAAGAGCTGCCAGGTATGCTCACGTTACTATGTTTGGCGCATGGGGGCGCCACAATCGGCCTTTGACCTTCGCCTTTGTGGCATTAATTCAGTGGGAGAGATTACAGTGCGCAGACCAGCGGCCAGCTCGCAGCTACGCGGATACTAAACGTTCAAAAATTGACGTGTGCAGGCGGTCATGCAAGTACCATCTAATTATCTTTTTCTTGGTGTTCCTCTGTTATTTGGCATTTCTCATTGTAGAATACCTGGGATGGTGTTGTAGGGGAGGGAGGGCAGGCTATCACCAAAATAACAGCGTCTATTCCCAATTGTATCAGATTGTCACTTCTGTTTTAGGGACCGCAGATTTCGTACCGATGACGATATTCTTCGATGTTTACGAGAACTATCTGAGGATGAAGCTGAGGAGGAAGGATACATGGAGAGTGAAGGAAGTGATGTTGATTACGAACCCGAGAATATATAACAAGAGGATACTTGTACAAATTCCGACAGTCGTTACAAGCAGGGGAAGACGATGACAGATTGAATGAGGAAATGCCGCTTGAGGATGACAATCTTGCCGGAATACGTTTTTATATTGGTAGAGACCAGGAAGCATCATGGGCAAATGATTCGAAATGTACAGCCAGTACTTCACAAAAAGTAAGAGCTAAGAATATTATTAGAATTTTGCCTGGGCCGGAAGGAGCTGCACGAGATGCCAAAACCCCTCTAGATGCATTTCTACCAATCATAAGTATCCAATTGATTGATGAACTAGTGAAATACACAAATATTTCTATTACAAAGATTCACCAAAACAGACGCCAGCAGTGGGAAGAACAGGGGAAAGTCGATGGACGTGACAGGGACTTCAGGTTGACAAATGGCGAATAAATCATGGCACTTATTGGGGTTCTCTTCACGATTGCCTGTAAAAAGTTGAATCGAGATAACGTGAGAGAGCTGTGGAAAATGGATGGGACGGGATTGATAATGCGCAGAGCAAATTTCAGCTTCAATAGGTTCTTGCTTCTTTTACGATGCCTTCGTTTTGATGACGTAACAACTAGAGCTGCAAGACAAAAATCTGACAAATTGGCCCCTTTTCGTGACTCCTGCTCCAAATTCGTCAAGAATTGCCAAAATAGCTGCAGCTTGGGTGAACTTACGACAATAGATGAGATGCTTGTTGCCTTTCGTGGCAGGTGCGGTTTTACTCAATTTATGCCACTGAAACCAAAGCAACCCGCAGCCATCCAAACTATTACCATCTCAGCTCTTCAAAGGGGAATATGTTACTTATGTGAGTCCCATAAAAATAACAGATTAAGAGTCTTTCCTGCAATAAATGCTCACACAAAGTTTGCAAAAAACATAGGAAACTAACAGTGATTTGTGAAAGGTGTCAAGGAGATGATGATAAAGAAACTGAAGACTGGCGAGAGAATGCACACTGGATGATTGATGCCTTTGAGTTTTGTGATTAGTAAAAATAAACTTGAATGATGTGTTTGAGTTACGTGATTTGTAAAACAAAAACGTCGATCTCATTGAGAAACTTTTCTTTGGTTACCACAGTATTATTTTCAAAGTTCCTCTATTCTTATTTTGTCATGTAATTTTTCATTTTGAGATTTTAAAATTTTTATTTAGATTTCGTAAGGTTTATGACATGCCATATTTTTTCTTAGTTCAGATCGCACTGCGATGTATTACTTAACTTATTGTGTTCAATATATGTTTGTTTTATATGAGCGTGTTCTTCAAAACTTATTATAGCCATATATAACCATATAGTTACGTAATATGGCAGTTTGAGGAGAAGAAAAGGAAACTTTTTTGATGCGGCCAATTTGCCGCCTCGAGGGTTCCACTTCAACTCAAATTTACACGAGTTCCAGAGGGTTAAGTCCCCATACAAGGATATTCATATAGGATTGTTTATTCTAATGACATTCAAATTTCAAAACTTCATTAATTACTCTCCATAATGGAAGCTTTGTAAGAAAAGGACAGTACAAATCTTTTCTTGCAATGGAAAATAAACATTTATCAATGATAAATATTGACCAGCTGTTTTAATGAAGTATTTAACGTGTTAATGTAACCAACATTATCATTTAACTAATTTTAATGTGACCTCGAAACACCAGCGGAAGAAAGCGCCGACTGATGCCGAAATATGTACTAGACAAATTATAAATATAAAATAGTCTTTTGCATTGATAAGGTGGACAGTTTCTTCTAAATGTTCTAATTCACACTATCTTAATTCGGAGAGCTAATGGCATATGGATTAGTTGAACGGTATATAGGAGCGCTCTAAATTACTCAAATTACTCAGCAAAAAGCTGTGCGCCAGCCAGGTTGGCACAAACTCATACTGGACCGCTTGACGAAGCCTGGTTTAATCTCTTCCTCTTCCAAAACCAAAGAGGCAAGATGTGCAGTCACATCCATTACCACGTGAACTAAGAGGAAATGTGACGAGACCTCTTCTCATAATTACATCTTCAATTTTGTATAAACCATGTTTTTCTTTGAATACTGTCCTTACAAGCTCTGCTATTTGAATGAACCTCATTCTTTTATCTTAGCTGCCAACTGAACAAAAAGAACTCTATTGATAATGAAGTATGGCAACTGCCAATTGAGAAAGTCCAAGCAGATTGTTTCTGTATACAGTGTACTCCCAATAATTTGCTGGTCTCCAAAAGTATATTTTATAGTAAGTAGTAATTCTTACAGCAACTAATCATTACGCTAAGTAAAATAATCTCGCCATCGTTTACAAGAATTTCAACGTAATGCTCACTGTGATTGAAAAGACTGAAATTTGTTTCTCTGAGATGTAACAGTAGGCCTACTTACGCACTGCTAGCAGAATGCTGCAGGTCGCTGACCTGTTAGTTGGGAAAGGTATATGTGCGGACAGCGTATCGTAAAGAGCTATTAATGCCCAATCATACAAACCTGTGCGATGCCGAGAGTGTTTGTTGGATGCTTTTCATGCAGTCAACAAGTCATGGAAGAAAATTACCACTACTATGCTCACTCAAAAGCAAGTGCTAGCCGGCTTCTGTCATGACGATATTTTGACTGGGCAAGGTAGTCTAACTACGATGACATTACTGGAAAACCTGGGTGAATGCCAAGATGCAGATGAAAGTGACATAATTGACGATTACGGTTTCAGACACGAAAATGATGAGGACATTGTACGGAATTTGACTATTGGTGAGGAAAACTGAGATCGAGATGATATTGAATGCGGGAGTGATGCAACGGAAATCCCAAAAGTTTCCCCACAGTCAAGTTAGTGTCTCTATAGACACACTTATCTCTTATATAGAAAATCGAGATGAGTTTTCATTCTCATAGATTGTTTTCTTGGGAAATGTACAGTTCAATAATTAGAAAAAATAAACGATCTAAGAAACAAAAAGTGATGACAGTTTGTATTTTGTTAGATATTAATGTTGGTATAATCCACATACCTCTAGTCTAGTGTCTCTAACAATACTGTGTCAAGTGTTATAATTACTTCATGTTCATAAAATGAAGTTCAATATTTTAACTAATAGTTTTATTTTTGCTAGCCTTAACAAAAATAACTACAGATAATTAGTGGTTTTAGATAGTTCTCGGAAGTTTTGTGCATTAATAACCGCGAATTATCGGGAGTGCACTGTATTTTATATTTCACAGATTCTGTAGATCCAATAACTGATGCACACAACCTAAAACAAGTTTCCTATGATTGTTCATTAATGGAAAAAAACATTTCAACACATCAACCCCTATCCCCTCTTACACTAATGGAATCTTACTTTCAGAGCACCTTTATTACTACCACCATTTCAAAACACAGCAAATCCTCCACAAAACAACTACTTACCATAACACACCACAAGAATATATGACTCATCAATCCCCAACAGCATATCCTATAAGCCTCTACAACAATATGAGAATGCATTATAAGTAAAGATAATTTGTTCATAAGAATATAACAAAAACTTAACAAATCCTTTATAACTTTTCATCTGACATACACTAGGTACATTATCATTTACACAAAATCAACTCTTAAAATTTAAAGAATAACAATACTTCAGAATAATGTAAGTTCCAGTAACTTCAGAGGCATACTAGCTTCTACAGAGAAGTTTCCAAAACATAAAAGCTTACATAAATAACATGAAACATAACATTTTAGGACTAATTCAAAAGTTAATCCCATATATCTGATGCCTGTCACTGAAACAATAAACCATGCAAATCTTCAATACTATCATAATCAATACTATTACACTAAGCCTCATATTCACTAGTTCTCTAATTCCCTTTTCATAGCCTCTTCACTAAACTATTACTATGGAAGACCAGAATCAAAAGTTGCCATCAAGACCCAAATCCTTTGTTAGAAATTGGAAATAATAAAATATATTAACGTATCGTTAATGGCCATGGTACAATAATTTGCACAAAATTGCTTATTTACGTTCATTTGTATTGTACCTTAAAAATATATTAACAATAAGAAGGCAGCCAAACTTGTTAAGAAATACAACTCAATCAATTATTTATTTTATTGAATCCAGATTCAATAAAATAAATAATTACCAACCTTTACCAGATCAACATGGTAAACATATGAACATTTTAGAAATACAGTACAACTCAGTTCTAAATATGGGCATTTGGGGAGAGGGACCAAAAATTAAGTTTATACAGTATAAGATGGATAATAGTCAAGGAATAAGGAACGCACAATCCACATTACAGATTTCAGAGAGTATCATTAATGGCACTTGTTCCACCATTGCTTTTAAAGGAAGAATCACACCATATTTGTTCTGAAGCCAGAAGATGTGTCTTTCCAAATCACTATATCTCTTGTTGATGTCTGTGATGTTTGATGTTTTTTTTTCTTTCTTTCTCAACGATGACTGTACCAGGTGTAGTGTAAGCAACTCCTAAATCTGTAGCTTTCTCAGTTTTTGTTCTACATAGTTTAGCATCCACTTCTTGAATAAATTGTGTATTCAAGGTCTTTAACACTTTCGGCTGACCAAACCCAACCAAAAATTCGCATCATGAAACCACTGTTTTGTTTCTCACCCCAGCCATCTCCTTCTATAAGCATCTTACATCCCTGGGAATATCAAGCAGTTTTTGAATGATAGTTATATTTAAAAGAAAGGAAGGCTTGTTTCCTATACTTTATTTTCCTGATTATTCTCATGGCAGCACATCTCATGCTCAGAATAAGTGTGAAATTATTTTGACTTCACACCTTTCCCACTCCTAGCTTCCCTTGCAGCTCATTCAAGAAAAAAAAAAAAAAAGGCATGATCATCCGTATTGACACCGTTCAATAAACAATAAACCACAGCATCAATACACAGAATGTTTCATCTCCTGTAGTATGCTTCATCAGGGTTTCAAATAATAATGTATAAAATATGAATATGAATTGAAATAGGATACTGAAGCAAAGCACCAAAATCCAGTAGAAATACCAAAAGAATACTTAAAATGTGCAAACTTTCAAATGGAAAAACAAATACCGAAAAAAGCAGTCAATGTACACACATAATGGATCTAAAGTTCAGTTGATGGTCGGTTACCTCTTTACGTGATCTCTCACTGCCGCAGTCCCCTTTGTACATGAGCCAAGCTATTAGATCCAAATGTCATACCAGCCATCTTCTCCCTTATTTGCACATCACCTCTCATTTTGGTATTGGAAGGACAAGCAAATTTACCTGACATTATTAAAACAATTACTGGAATACATTCAACTAAGTTACGTTTCATATTAAATATGTATAGTAAAATTAAATACAAATACATTAAAATGTTGTGATTAAAAGGGGGAAAAAACACGCAATATTATCTAGCTAGAAAGGGGGAAATTGAGCCTTTTAGTAAAAGTCCATTGCATAGATACAGCGTTGAATTTATATCCCTTAAAATTATATTTTGTCCGGTTTCTTCTTCTTCTTCTTTTGAGACCACAAAGGATCACTTTACCCAACCATTAGTTCGTCGACTTGTAGGAACTGTACGAGCCTTGCGGTCCTCCCAGTACTTCTTCATGCGTATTGATCGTCTTGCCCGTTCTTCGGCGGAAAATATTCTTGTAGGAATTGTTTTGTCCGGTTTACGTATAGAACCAAATTACGCAGGATTATATAGATTGATGTATATAGCAGGTTCAATTGTGTCTATACAGTTAAATCTGGCTAACTGGGCTGTTGGCTAATTACAGCAGCTGTTTATAATGTACAGAATAATAATAGGGTCCTCTTGCCTTTAAATCGTGTCGAAGTATACTAGGCCCTATCTAGACCAAGTAACCAGAATAGACTGAGTGTATATATAAAATTTTAAAGCTACTAGGAACCCTTTTCTTTAAGTTTGTATGCTGCCTAGAGTGCAAACTTGGGGTTGTTAATAAAAATTGGTTAATATTTTGTTTGAAGTTAATGGCTGAAAATATTAACTAATTAAACGTTTAAGAAAAACAGAAAAAAAGGCTGATTTACGTTAAAACTCACAAAAGATTTTCAGCAAAAATTCCTCATCAATATTTAATTTAAGACTGAAAGATAATTTACAAACATTTTAAAAATTGCAGTAATAATAACATTATCTTATTCTAGGCTGACACAAAACCCCTATGGATGTCGAATTGACAGGTGAACATCTAAAGGAAGTAGGTGACTTCTGTTACTTGGGAAGCAAAATAACCAGTGATGAACGAAGCAAAGAGGATATAAAAAGTAGGTTAACACAGGCAAGAAAAGCATTTCTACAGAAAAGGAATCTGTTGACATCGAATATAGATTTAGGTATTAGGAAGTCATTTTTGAAAGCCTTTGTCTGGAGCGTGGCACTCTATGGAAGTGAAACTTGGACTTTTGGTGCAGCAGACGAGAATTGAAGGGTTTGAAATGTGGTGTTACAGGAGAATGATGAAGATGAGATGGGTAGATAGGGTTATGAATGAAGAGGTACCGTATTAAGACGAGTGGGAGAGGAGCGATGTTTCTGGCAACTTGATTGTTAATCAATACGGAACATGACTGAGTCTACTAACTGCTAATGAAGAGAAGAGATAGGTTGGTGGGACACATAATAAGACACCCAAGAATAGCAAACTTAGTTATAGAAGGAAGGGTCAAAGATGAGAACAGTAGGGGTAGACCAAGGTTAGAATATGTTAAACAGATTGACTCGGATGTAGGGTGTGGTAGCTATGTAGAGATGAAACGATTAGCTCAGGACAGGGAAACATGGACAGCTACATCAAACCAGTCAAAAGACTGAAGACTCAAACAACAACAACTCACTAAACTAACTAAATAAAGGAATAATCTAGTAAAATATCTTTGTTTCCAAGATAACTTACAAATCAGGTGATCAATTCAATTAAGTAGCAAACTGGCACTGCTTGTGGTTCATAAGGGCCTTGCAGTGGCCTTCTCGGTATGTACTAGCTAGCGTCTTAGTGAAGTGTACCTAACCAAATTATGAACTGGGGTAAAACGTTAGCATATAGGTTATGATATCTGAACAATTTCAGTCTCTCTGAAATTTGAATTGATAAACAATATCAAAATGATTGAAAGTTAAAAGTTTATTAGTTTTACATGTAATAAGTTAATTTATCCTAATTTTTATAATTAATCTTATGTATGCACCAAACACATACAAAAATAAGAAAACGGGACTTTCTAGATATGTTTTTCATTTTACTGTATTTCCCATAAAATGTACTAAAATGGAATCACCTGGTTCTTGTATACAATCCTTTAATAATTCCTACTCAAATGTCACTATCTAGGTGTTATATATCACAGAACAGCACCCCTCTTCAGAAACATTTTCCCATTTTTCTGAATAAAAAAAAGAACAATTTACAGAACTCCACCAATTAGTAGAATTTGACAAGTTAAAGATGAGTAGTAGTCACATTGTGCCATGGCCATTAACAATCATTGTGATATAAAAGTATCAAAGTGGTTGCTGTAAAGCATTATTCTGCAGACTTTTGTTTAGCATTTGATCTATCTTACTCTGCAACTGTTCAAGGTTTACATCCAGGGCTCCAGCTACAGACTGATTTGAGGCTACAGGATTAGGGCTTGATGAGCCTACCTTTTCGTTGGATCCCTGCTTAGATGGCTCCTGCAACACCTGCAGATGTGCTTCCTCTGGGATAACAGCCACTGGAGATGAGGAAGGTTTTTCAATGCTTAGTACTTTAACTTTGTCCCCAGAATCAAGATTTCCAGTCTTCAACTCAGTAGGTCCATTCACTTCTATTTGGCATCTCTTAAGAGATCTCTGTAAAACAAAATGATACAATTTGAGGTACCAAAAAATGTATAAGGCTCCTTTCGCACACACCAAATTTAGCAATTTGATTGCGATCGGGTGAAGTAAAAAAAAAACACATGATGTTATGAGCTATTGTTTAAATATTGTCTGGCAGCCAGGCCAATCTCAACTTCTGCTGGTCATTGGAAAGAACTTTCTGGTACTTATTGAGTTCACCCAGTCTGCAACTTATATTTTTACAAGTGTGATTGCACACACCCTGGTTGTAATTACGTCTCTACTGTGCATTGATGCTCAAAATACCGTCTTTCCTCGCATATAACTTGCCATCACGTGTATCTCACACCCCATTTTGAAATTTGAAATAGCAGGAAAAACAACCTTGCATATATCTCGCATTAATTTCTGACACCATCATAAAGATGATCGTAAAAATTTTAAGATAGAACTGAACGTCACACTTCTAGCCCCCGATGTTTCTGTTCGTTCTGGCGGCGGTGCTTTCTTTTCTTTCACAGTATTTGTTGCCCATCTGTAGCATCATCGAAAGTACCCGTCTTCACGTTCCATTGTTGTTTCTCAGTTAAGTGTGACTGTTTTCTTGTGGAGGTCAAACTCTAAGTTATATAAAAAAGTGGAAGTTATAAGGCTGGGTTAAAACTCGAAGTGATTAAATACGCAGAAGACGATGGTAATATAGCCTCGTAGTCATAGAGCTGTTAGGTACAGCACTCATTCCAGGTTCCGTACTGACCGTGTTTACAATAAGTAAAACCTGAATTTTCCGCTGAATCAATACTTAAATTAATAGAAAACTCTATGGGTACATGTTTCGGAGACCCTCTGTCTCCTTCCTCAGCCCTCTTTTGGTACTACAAACATCATAAAAACACACTCAAAATCCCCAATAAAACAACATAAAACACACATCATCATCAAATACAAAACCACAACATATTAAAAACTACGAGCTTGAAAAATACACTAATTAAAATTCAACAACAACCATAAATAAAGCTTGTAATGCACTCGCATTTTAAGTCATTCAGTCCTTGTTTACTTTGTGTCTTTGGACACACTAAAATATTGTTTATGCACAATCACTTAATTGTTCAAAGTGTCTTCTAACTCTAAATACATGCAACCATTCTATGGAGACTCTTGCATACGTAGTATGGGCTTGTTGAAAACATCCAGAATTTGCCTAGTGTTGATGGACACTTGTTTGAGGTAGGACAACAAATATTATGGTGTTCCCTATCTAGATACTAAACAACATGCTGTAGTGAAGCGACTGTTGTTTACGAATAACAGTCCAATTAGATAGCTAGTAGAGAATTGAAGACAGTCAATTCAGGGCTTCTTAGATGATGGTTAGCTGACGGTCGGCGGCATCGATTATAACATATTCATTACTATTGTTTTGGTCCTGAAACGAATGATGCACGTTTTAGAGATTTGAATGCCAAGAATCTAAATGTTTATCAATTCATCTAACCGGATCAAAAATAAAAATCAGATAAAGACTTACGAGGAACATTTACAAGTTGACACCTCGTCTTATTCGTCAAGGATTGCTGAATAGCTCCAAATATTCTGAAGAAAAAGAACATCAGAAAATGCCTTTGTTAGTATGTGTTTCCGTAATTATTGTATGGAAACACATTCTTATGGATAATTAAAACGGCACAAAGACTTACCGGACATATGTGACCTTGTCAATACCACAACCCTCACAGAGGTCAACTTCAACTGAACAACGTCTGAGACATAACACAGCTGCTCGCTTGCAGTGAATCGGCCAGACGCGCGGTGGCGGGGAAGGGCGACGGGGAGGGGAGGGGAGGGGAGGGGGTAAGACATGAGTTTGCACAGAGAGGGGGGAGTGGGTGTGAAGTTGGGAGAAATTTGAACGAATCGGGAACATATGAGATAATACCTACTGCGGTGGGGGTTGTGGAGGCGGTTTGCGTTTTTTATTGTTTAAGTAATCTGCTATTGTATCAAACATTTCGTTAGTTTCAAAATTGATTTCGTTTAGATTATTGCATTCATTAGATCTCTGGGAAGTGTTGATATGAATATTTTCCAAGATGTTCATGTAGCTGCCCTTAGACGCATAATGCAAGATTCTGACGTCTTTCCTTATGTCGGTGAACTTATGTCCAGTTTCCTCCATGCGTGTAGCCATGGCTGAGAATTTCCTATGCTTTATGGCCGAAACATGCTCAGCATAACGAGTACGTATGCTCCTACCTGTTTGTCCCGTGTAATTTGATCTGCAGGAATTACATCTAAGTTTGTAAACGCCCGATTTCATATATTTATCATTGCTGTTAACTTTGTTAGAATTGAAAAATTTATTGAAATTAGAATTATTGGTTTTAAAGGCAATGTTCATTTTGTGCTTCTTAAGGATGTTAGTTACTGTGTATACACTTCGATCTATGTAGGTGAAGGTGGCATAAGTTTTCTTTGTTTAGTTGTGGGTCTGTTTTTTAACTTATAGATTAACCTATTGACATATTTATGGCTATAACCATTGACTTCAGCTATCTGATGTACTATATCTAGTTCCTGCTTCCGATCATATTCAGAGGAGGGGATTTTTAACGCTCTATTAATGAGACTTATGAACGTTGCATTTTTGTGGCCGCCCAGATGATTAGAGTCCTGTCTTATGACTGTGTTCGTTTGCGGTGGTTTCCTGTATACTTTGTAATGCAGACGATTGTCTTAACTGATCACAGTTAAATCCAAATAATTTATTTTATTGTTAACTTCTGATTCTAAGGTACATTTAATATTGTTGTCAATATTGTTCAACTCTGCCATTATTTGCTCTATTGCCTGTACTTGGTTATCGATAATAATGAAAACGTCGTCAACATACCTTCCCCAGAAATCTATTCCTTTAATTTGGTTGATAATTTTCTCGTGTTCTATATGGTCAAGGTAAATGTTGGCTAAGATACCTGACAACGGAGATCCCATTGCGAGGCCTTCGGACTGTTTATAGATTTTCTTATTAAAAGTAAAAATTTTGTTGTCAGTGACAAAGGTTAAAATCGAAATGAATTCTTCGATTTCAACTTTGGACAGTTCACTATTGCTACTTAATCTATCTTGAATAATCTTGATCATTTTATTAACCGGGATGTTTGCATACATATCTTTAATGTCGACTGAGTGCATGGTATTGTTTTCGTTAAGTTTAAAGTCTATTGTTCTTTCACAAAAATGCATGGTGTTACTGAAGGAGCTGTTGGCCTTGAGCTTATAGTGTTTATTAAGAAACTGTTGAGCAAATTTCACTAGTTTGTATGAAGGACTATTCCTGAAGTTAACGATTGGCCTAATCGGGATATTTGGTTTATGGATTTTCGAGAGAGATCTCAAAGTGGGAAGGCCGGGATTCATGCTTACAAGCTTGTCAGCTTGTCTCTCGTCTAAGACAAAAATGGCGTTCTTTAAAAGTTGTTTCAACCGTTTTTGAATGATATTAGTGGGTCCTACCGACAGTAGTGGCTACGCGGGCTAAAGCTCCGCGTTAGGTCAAGGGGCCAAGCTCTCTGCTGACTCGGTAGACGCGTGGGTTCGAGCCCCACCGTCGGCTGTCCTTGAAATGGTTTTCCGTGGTTTCCCATTTTCAACACCAGGCAAATGCTGGGACAGTACCTTCTGACAGGCCACGGCCGCTTCCTTCCACATCCTTGCCCAGTTTCATTCATCTTCATCCTTTCCATCTCTCATCCCGACGCGCAGGTCGCCCACGGGCGTCGACTAGAAAGACCTGCACTCGGCCTCTCAGGAGGCTACACGAAAAAAAAAAAAAAATTGGGTCCTTTTTGATTTCCATGAACTTGCCTGAATTTAGAAAATCAATTGTTTTGCTGATGTAATCGTCTTTACTCATTAGCACTGTGGTATTGCCTTTATCTGCTTTGGTAATAATTATATTATTATCATTGATTTTGGTAATGAGTTTTTTGAAATTGTTATTTAAGTTACGGCTTACTTTAGCATTATTTAGAGTTAGAAGACACTTTGAACAATTAAGTGATTGTGCATAAGCAATATTTTAATTTGTCCAAAGACACAAAGTAAACAAGGACTGAATGACTTAAAATGCGAGTGCATTACATGCTTTATTTATGGTTGTTGTTGAATTTTAATTAGTGTATTTTTCAAGCTCGTAGTTTTTAATATGTTGCGGTTTTGTATTTGATGATGTGTGTTTTATGTTGTTTTATTGGGGATTTCGAGTGTGTTTTTATGATGTTTGTAGTACCAAAAGATGGCTGAGGAAGGAGACAGAGGGTCTCCGAAACATGTACCCATAGAGTTTTCTATTAAGTAAAGTATTGATTCGGCGGAAAATTCAGGTTTTCCTTATTGTCATAGAGCTGCCGGCCGAGAATTCAATGTGACTGAATTTAATATTCGCTCCTGGCGTATACAGAAAGACATGCTAGAAACCACTAAACAAACACGTAAAGAGTTTTCAAATGTGGCAACACAGTAAAACAAAACACAGAGTGTGATCGTCAGCTTTTCGGTGGTGCTCCAAACGCTAAGTAAGTGATTGTTAGGTTAGAACTCACAGAGATCTGGTATTTTTAGTTACGATAAGCTGACGAGAGAAGAAAAGAAAAAGAAAGACCGTCAGTTGAACTCTTGCGTGATTGGGTTATGGGTTACGATGACAGATGTTATGAAGAGTTTCTTTACGACGCACTTCGCAAATGTGTTGGACAGGAGTCAAGATTTAGCATGCGAGAGTAGCTCGAAGATTGGCAATGTTCGCCATTATTAACTTCAAAACCCACTATGTAAGAAAATTAGTTGCAAATCCCCCTATACGATTTTAGCATTAATTATTATGTTCCAAATATTATCACTACTTACGAATACTATGTTCCAATAAATTCAATTTAGGATGACGTAATGTTTTCATAAGTATTGTGTTTATAAATGCATTACAGTATATCATAGTGTAACATATTTTGCCTTCTGTAAAATTTGAAAACCTTGCCATAGAAGGGTTTGAATCTAGACGATTCAAATATACACCACCACCAGCACTACAGGGAGAATACCTAATAGATGCTGTTATCACTGCTCACATCTCTCCATCACTCCCGCCTATCACGTTTCAGATCCCCATTTACTTAAAGCTCTTTTCAATCACTTTCGAAGAAATCATGTCCCAAGCACACAATATCCACTCACAAAGGAGTTCCACAGATAAGTGTCCAAATCTTGCCTGTTAGATGCTGTTAGATTTCAATGAGATTAGCTTAAATCATCTTAAGTTTGTCACCTTTCTTAGATACAAACATGAATCCCTCATGGAAATTTTACATTTGGCACTGTTTTTCATTTACTTAGTTGAAACATTTGTGATTTTTGTCCACCTAGTCTATACCTTTATTGTCTTATTATGGGGATTACGTGTACACGTTTCTACCTAATCATAGCTCTTCATCAGCATATGGAAAATTTGTCAACATACATATGGGAATTGTAACGGTGGTTTCCACATCTGACCTCCCTACCCCTGCATTGAACCCTTGTCTTCTGGAGCAAATGGATCGAACCCCGCAAACTGAGACACTACGACGCACACGAGTGCTAAGCTGTACCCGGTATTGGACTTGGGGAGTGAAATTACTAGTGCAAGTGGTGGAGCATCATTTGGGTATCTGATTTGACACTATATACCATTCTGTGCCCATGGGGCACCCTTATTAATGCATAAGCCATGCATTCATGACTTGTGAAACAGGGTGTAGGACACTTGTTGTGCACTGGACCACCCCCTCGGCGCTTCCCCGCCCCATTTCTGCCCGGTCAACCCGTCGCCAGTGTCAAGTGTTCTCAGATGTTTCCAAACGCCTCCCTTATTTTATTCCTTTCTTCAAATCCTAGTATCCAAACCTCCCTCGACGTTCTGTTCAACCTAATTCACCTATTCTTCTTGACAACCAATCAGCTCGCAGTATAAACGCATCGCTTCACTTCCTACCTCACTCCTGAGCTATAAACAAAGAAAAGTTTGCATCTTGGCAAATGTTGACACTCCACCTTTGCCATGCAACAGTTCAAAGACAGGCGTCCTGGAAATACGGCAACCATACCCAAAGAAACATGAGTCCAGGAACAATTGTGTTTGAATTTCCCGCCAGTGTTTCATCATCATCATCTTGCACAGCTTCCAGCCACTGGCCGGGTCTGTTTGGAACACAAGCCTCTCCAACGTCTTCCCCAAGGTAGCAAAACTGTAGTGTAACCTCGCATGACTAGCAGTGGCTTGAAGCAGACAACATCACGGAAGAGGGGACTTTTAACTCAACCATCGAAGAAGACAGACGTGTGTGCGTATGCTCCGATTTTGGATCATTTAAGAGGAATATCTTAACATTATCAAATTGTTAATGTACACAGCACAATCGGACATTTAACAACCTGTTTCCTTCGGGAACAGTCATTTCCATTATATATTTTAAACAATCATTAAAAAACTGAAATAAACTTTTGTGCTAAGGAAGAAGACAATTTCATGGGGCCCTAATGCCCGTTGCTCACGGTAAAATGTTTCTTAAAATTTATTTTACAACTAATTTTATAAAAATTTGACGAAAGCAAGCTGTGTTGTTCATGGTAAAATTATTTTATAAAATCCGTGGATGTATCAGGATCGCCATCTACCGATAAACTTCTGAACCAAGAATCAGCTGTTCAACACACATTGGTTTGAGAGTATGGCTCCAACAAACAAAGCAAAAATTGCCAAAATTGCTGCATTAGCTACAATTATATGTCGTACAGTGGTAAAAAGGAAGGACAGAAATGCTAGGAAGTCCTGGACTCGGGAATGGATAAAAAGAAGAGAAGAGTAGAGGAATGCTGTCCTTGGTCGAAAATGAGTTGAGGTTAGAAGATCAGAATTCATATAGGAATTTTCTAAGAATGGAGGAAAGCAGTTTTAAAAACTCCTAGATCTTGTTGGTCCCAAAATAATTCGACAGGACACTAACATGAGGCAAGCCATTTCTCCTGAAATGAGACTGCGAGCGAGTTCGAAGCCCGTTTATCTTCGCCTTCACATCAGCCTGGCTTGTGTTCGGTCGAATTTGTGAAACATATTCGGCGATTGAGATTTCTGCCTCCCTTCTTGCATTTCTATTGTGGTATATGGGCGTTTTAACCTCATACAAACACTGATATTTCTGGTACTCGTCCAGTAAAACACTAACAGCTTCCTTAGTCCAGCCGGAGCCTGCCATTTTCGAAGTGTTTGTTTACAAGCGAGCTTCACAATCTTCTCACCATGTGACGCCAGCATCATCTTCATTTCAGCTTCCCTGACTGGTTCGTTTCGTAAAATTAATTTTACGGAATAGAACATGTCCTATTTTATGGAAAGTTTTATCAAAGGTTTTATAAAACTTGAATTTGACAGTGAGCATCAGAAATTTTATAAAATTAAATTATTGTACAATAAATTTGAAGGAAAATTTTACCGTGAGCAACGGGTATAACAGTCACCATATAGGTTAAAATGTGTGGGAAGGAGTTGGCCTGTTCGTGGCGCACATGGTCATAAACTTGTACTTCAGCTCTTGGGAGATTTACTCGCCTTTTATAATTAGCCTGGGTTAGGTAACGTGTTTGTCGTGTTTTAATTTAAGTAGTGGTTGCTCACGGTTTGTATGCTTGTTTTGTTGCGTTTGTAGATCGGCTTGTTATTCCTCATCACCAGAGTCATAACCTCTTTCCTTGTTCGGGCAAGGCAGTAATGCTGTTATTCATGTAACGTGTGTTTTAAGGTCAAAGTGGCTCAGTTTGAATTTGTTCCTTTGATTTTTCCAATTTTATGTAGTATGTTTAAACTTGATACCATGTGTATTATCTTGGCTTACAGGATTGGGCCGCGTCGCATATCGGTTATTATTACCCGACGTTTCGGCTGACATTGCAGCAGCCTTAATCATGGGTAGATACGAGTTGGTGTCCGTACTGAAACTAACGGTTATTGCCAGTCAGATGTGCTTGCTTGCCCTGCATTGACGTCACGCTGCTCGCTGATTGGTCCCCGCCCCTGGCAGTCGCGCGAGCAAGCACATCTGACTGGCAATAACCGTTAGTTTGAGTACGGACACCAACTCGTACCTTCCCATGATTAAGGCTGCTGCAATGTCAGCCGAAACGTCTGGAAATAATAACCGATATGCGACGCGGCTCAATCCTGTAAGCCAAGATGATAAACTTGACACCGGCCGCGAAAGCCTACGATCTAAATTGATACCATGTGGTCTTTGTTGTATGAAAGCATGGCACTTCAACATTTGAAATGTCCCATAATACGATCACATGCGCAGCTAAGGAAGTCACCATTTCCATTAACCAAGTTCTTTAAAATTATTTTTAATGATGTAAATTCCTGTTCACTACAAATTTTGAGTGGTTCTCTCTCACGTAAGAAGGGGAGTGGGGGTGTAAGCTTGGCTTGGGCCATGGCCCAACGTGTGGGCAATCACCCTCGTGGAAGGGAGTCTTCAACAGGCCTCCGATGTGCTAGGGCGAAGTTTGTCCCCTCTCTTTTCATTTTCATATTTTTGGACCAACGGGTTGTTTTATTATTTTAATTGTTTAAACTACAGCTATTTTCGGTTGGGGATTGTTTTAAATAATAATAATAATAATAATAATAATAATAATAATAATAATAATAATGGAACCACCCACGTTTCGTTTGTTTGTACCAAACGTAGTTCTGCTTAAATCTCTGGTGATCATTTCACCTCGTGGTGGAGCTCGTGGATGAGGCTAAACGCTTCTTGATTTTGGGAGTTCTTTGTTGCTTGCCAGCAGCTTTAATTTCAGTTTTCCTTAAGGGTAATAGATTAGAATTTTGCAGTAACGGGAGCTTATTTTGAATGCGTTATTAGGTTAGGTTGGTTGCAGAGCCGATCGATGATCGACTCAAATCAAAAACCCGGCTGTTGGGCCTCTCCGCGCCCCGACGGGGGCCCCTCGTGCCCCGTCGGCCGTCTCCGTGTCTCGTCGGAAGAATTCGTCTGTCTGCTTCCAGATTAGAAATCTGGACATTTCAAGATTTTCATTTAAAACCCCAATTAGGTAGGAAAGAAGAAATAAAGAATAATTAGCTTCCCCCTAAGAAAATTTAATTGCATGTCAGTTGACAAATTACCACTGCATGCCTAAAGAAAATATTTGGAAATGTAATTGTGATGTGGCATGTAATTGAAATTAGTCTGGTATATTGTGTCCTTGTTCAATTATGCTCGGCATGAGGGTTTCTCCCCTCTAGTGTGTTGGTGTCGGGTCTTGTTCATTCATTCTGTTTGTGGTTCCTGTCGACAAGCGTCGGTTAGTTGTTGGTAGCAGTGTTGGAGTGTTGTTTAATGTTTTAGTGTTCTTGTGTTTTGGTGTTCAAGGATTGGCTCCTACGGCTAATGTCGATTTGTGTGTTGGTGTCATTGTTCTTGAAGTATTTGTGTTGTGTTTGAATAAGTCAGGATGGTGTTTCTCTGTGCTTTGGTCGAGACATGTTAACCATTACAGGATGATTCTTTCCCTGTTTTTGGTTTTGGAGTGAGTAAGCCAGGATGGTGTTTCCCTGTGCTTTTATTTTGTCGTGTTGGCCAGTGCAGGAAGTTTGATTCCCTATCCTTTATCGTAGCCCAGGATGGTCCATTCCCTGAGGTTATCTTGTGGTTCAGGATGGTTGTTCCCTGACCTTGTGGCCCTTTGTTGGTCGTGCGCAGGATGCTGAATTCCCTGTCGCAAGTTGGTACCCTTGTGAAGGCTGTTGTTGAGGTTAGGATTGCCTCTTATGGTCGTCAAGTGTGTATATCCCCTGTCGTGCTCCAAGGTGTGAGCTATTTCCTTTGGCAGGCTGACATACCTAATTGGGTTTATTGATTTACTTCTTGTCGTTGGAGCGTGTGCCAGATGTTCCAGACCTACCGAGAGACGACTGTATTATGGCTAGGTTCGGAATTTGTAAGGTCTGATTGTCGAGGCAACTTATGAAGAATAAGAATTTTCAATCTTTCCGCCTATTCAATACTTTAATTTTTGCCACAATTCAGGGGTACGTTTCGAGTCCCGCTTTTGGACCCTTCCTCAGCTCACAATCTTATATCTAGAAAACATCTAAAACAAAGAACATCGAAAATCTTAACGATGGCATGGAAATACACATTACACAATAAATGGTTAAAAACACTAAAACAATGTCTAAAATCTAAGAAATAGCATGCATGGTTCACAAATTTCAGGTAAATATTTTGCACTTGTTCTGTTCTGTTATAAGTTATTATGAAGAACGTCATTTGACACTTATGACGATAGAAGTATTTGTTGACAAAATCGATGTCTATAATTGTTATATTGTTGGACACCTTCTGTGGCATGTTTTGTATTATAATTCCTAAAACACTTCAACTGATGTGGCTGAAGACGAGGTTGGACGGCGATTGCTGAACATTTTGATCAAATTCTGTTACAAATGTGGCGTTTGCATAAATTGAAAACTCTTCTGTCACACGGTATGGAAAAAACAAATAGAACTTGCCATCTGGTTTGCTACTCTTGACCCGATGTCAAATGAAAACAGCCCTGCGAGATCATGTGGAGGTCAAGCTCCGCTCAGCGAGAGCAGCCTGCTCCAACTGCTGAACCCCTGGTTGAGCTTTCGCAGAGGGAGAACTGAGCCGATCGATGATCGATTCAAATAAAAAACCCGGCTGTCGGGCCTCTCCGCGCCCCGTCGGCCGTCTCCGTGTCTCGTCGGAAGAATTCGTTTGTCTGCTTCCAGATTTGAAATCTGGACATTTCAAGATTTTCATTTAAAACCCCAATTAGGCAGGAAAGAAGAAATAAAGAATAATTAGCTTCCCCCTAAGAAAACTTAATTGCATGTCAGTTGACAATTACTGTCGCACTTCACCTCTTCCTACCTTGATATAGGCCCAAATTAGCATAATTAAAAGGATATGTAATTAATTCGGCGGCACTGAGGCTACCGAGAAGGAGGCCCAAACGTCCAGTGGCGTTCGCCACGAAGGAGGAATGGGGGGGGAGAGTTCTTGTTTTCATAGTCTCAGAAACGCCCTCAATAATTTAGATCAAGTCAGGAAACAGGCGATGCCAGGACAAGCCTGTTAATTGGAAGGGCTGGACTTACCCTGAGACCGAATGCGAACATTTCCCAACCAGAGTGCAGATAAGGAACAAGGTGACCATTTCCACTAACCTTCATGCACAAATAATTACGAAATCTCGAGATGACTAATAACATGTATTAACAAAAGATTACAAACTAAAAATAAACTAGGCAACACCTTAAATATAATAAAAACATCACATAATAAACATATGATCCCAGTAGCTTATGATTAGGGCGACGCGAAATTAAAACCCCGTGAATTTAAAACACGTTTCAACCAACACACCCCTTGACCAAGTCGATTTGTATTCCCGCATTAAGGAGAACGTGACTACCCCCTCTCAACTGTACAGGTCGGTTGTGCCAACATAACTTGGGGCGCAGACCACCATAACAACGACAGAGTCCATGAGAAATGTTGGTACCACAAGTGGTCCCATGACCCAAATCGTTAAGAGTTTACTCAGAAATGCTACGACGAAATGTTCCAAGGGTAGAAACTCAATCCATAAATGGGGCTTAAAGGGGTTTCTAGGAACCTATTATTTCAGGCAAGTGCGCAGTTGTGCACTTCACAACAGCGTAGAAATGTCAATCTTCTCCCAGGGTATTAACGTCAGCTCCTTCTCAGGCAACAAATGTAGTTTAAAGAGTTTTGGAAACCAATTAGCTGGGAGCAGGAGTGCCTGCGAAATATACCAGCTCCAGACTGTTGCGAAATTATTGCAGTTGAGTAAGCAAATCTTGGATGCTTCATTTTCTTCATGTAACGATGTTAAAAGTCATTACAATTACCACTGCATGCCTAAAGAAAATATTTGGAAATGTAATTGTGATGTTGCATGTAATTGAAATTAGTGTATTTTATTGTGAAGTGTTCTGTACCTTGCATGTTGCATGTTTTATGTATCTTGTGCTCTTCAACTGTAAGTATTGTCATGGCTTGGGGACAACCAACTGGAACTTGCCATCTAACAAAGGCTTATCCTGACCAACTGAAACATCGGTGACTTGGGTTTTGTCCCATAAGTAAGTTCTGAGATTCTTAATGTGGAAGTTGGTAGCGTGGCAGAACACGCCTTGCTCTTCATTTGTTTCTTCTCAATATTGGTCTCGGCTCATGCGCGACCGGAGTCGAGTGTTGAGATGGAGCAGATGAGATTGCTTGGTAATGATAACAATGGGTTCGTGATACCAAACGGACGTGGCCCCAGGGCTTGTCCTCAAGCCTGGGGGAAAATATCGGAGAAATAGTAAGGTAATGTCTTGAAACCTATTTTAATTATCACGGAAAGTTCTCCGTGATACACTGTTGAAATCTCAATTTTATTTCGAAATCAATTAGTCAAAATTGTGAGGACTTGAAATGATTTTATTCGGCATAGCTTGTGATATGATCGTCTCATGCTCGATATATATATATTATTTATTCTAATGATGTGATCTTGTCATATTACCTTATGAGCTCGTAATTGTTATCGACGTAATTCACTCTAATTACTACAAGTCATTTTAACCTTTGTAGCAAATATAAAGATTGCCAAATTATTATTATCATTAATGGTGATGCATTAAGTACCTTTCATCAAATCTGTTTAACTTTGAAGTAGCTTTCAATCTACTATGTAAATGTGATTAGGATTTTGATCCGCAAAGAAAACTTAGAATAATATGAAGACTGATCTTCATTTGTTTTCTGTTGGCAATGATTATCACTAGGGTTTAACAAGTATTTTTGGGCGTCGATACTGACGCTAACGCTAACCAATGAAAAAGATACCTATTTAATTATTGCGAACTAAAGTTTTATCCTTCGGTGGCCTGGTTCTGAAATCATTTGATCATACACGCAAGATCGCCACGCCCCCTTCCTTGGTTGTCCGCCATTGCTTATTTTTTTTGAAGAGTATATTTTCTACCGATCCTCCTTGTATAACTTATTATAAATATATACTATTGTGATTGTTTTATGAAAACTTCGTTTTCTTTCTTTAAGCGTCTTACTTGGTGAAAAGATAGGTTATGCTAAAATTATTCATTTGTGCCAGTATAGTACAAGGCTTGTTAGGTTGCAGCCACATTGGCCGCTGAGTACCAAACCCACCCTTCCACACAATGGAATATTCTGCAAATGTCCTAGTTAAGGTAATTAATCGGGGCAGTTGCTACATTCCGGGTAAGCTAGATATAGTGTATTGTAGCATTAAGACTGATAGGCTAAATGTGATATTGCATCCTTGTCTACTTATGTACCAGATTTTTGTTACCAATATATTTTTATATGTGTCGGTAAACACTAGATTTTATTCCTAATCACGCCCTCGGGTGAGGGCCCTCCTGCTCAACAGGCTAGACCTGGTACTTCCTTGTTCCTGCCTCACTTTGTACCAGAGTAAACCGGGGTCAGGATTGTCGGTACAGGTTCAACAAAACTAATTTAACCTTTCCAGTGTCACTGAATATATTTTCAGGTTTGATAAGGTTTCAGGATTTCAAATTTCCCCGACTTTTCCCGGTTTTCCAGACTAAAATTTAAAAAATTCCCTGACCGCACAGTCGTTTATTTCCCTGACTTTTCCCGATTTTTCAGAGCAAAGAATAGAAAATTCACTAACTACAGGGACGACATTTACCTCGCTTTTCCTTAGGTTTTCCAAACCTAGCAAAAGTGCATTTACCATTAGGAAATGTTATTCTGGATGATCGATTAAGATTAAGTTAGAAAAACTGATTTTAGACTAATTATTTGTGCAAGGCTATTCTTAGACGCGAGGAGAAATGTTGTAGTAGATGAAAAATAATAGTGATAACAAATATCCGAGCAATGTTTCATTATATAAACCGGACTTGGCGCGTTTCTTTAAAAGTATAAAAACAAATAACAAATAAAAAACAAAACAAAAAACAACAGTTCCTTACTGTAATAAATAACATTTAATACAATAAGAACAGGAACACATTTTTACAATAAATGTTAATTTGCTAACATCAATTTTAAAAAAATAACTGAGGAGAAAGCAATCAATCACCAATTCTTACTTTCTAGTCAATCACAATAAAAGTATCTAGAAACTGTCAACTGATACATTTTATTCTAACATTAGATAATTAATATCAAATGAGTTGTTTCAGTTAATATGCCGCCTTGTGTACGAGAAGTTATGATTACTAAGAAGTTGCTCTGATCTTGGCCGTTTGGGGAGATTTCCTTTGTCCCCGTGGAAGATCACGAAATATATGCGACGTTACGTGATCGTCACCGAATCATGTCTTCGCAGTCAAGTACGGAGAAATATCGACACGTTACACGATCGGCGCAGGTCTCAGCCGTTAGACGCGATTTGTCGTTTTCACGATCGAACACGGAGAAAAATCGCTGTTTACATAATCGGTGTCACATTTAGTCGTTCGACGAGATTTCTATTGTCCTTGAGGTCGGGCACGGAAAAATAGAGTATTATTACGCAATCGGCACCGCTTGCTGTCCGTTTGACAAGAATCCAGTTGTATTCGTCATCGAATTAGGAAAAATATCGCGATGTATCGCAATCGCTGCCGCTCTCGGTCGTTTTACGAGATTCACGTTGTCCTCGCGGTTGGACACTGAGAACGCGATATTATGCAATCGGCACCGCATCCGGCTGTTCAACGATTGTCTGCCTGTCTATCTGTCCTGGTAGAATGGCGGAGGCAAGCTCGAGGTTGGGCCTGGTTAAAATTCACGAGCAGTTATGGACATGTTGTATGGTCGACGCCGTGATTCCCGCTGTCCCTATGCTGTGGTTGGAAGTTCACGGTGGATCATGAGAAGAAATGGGTATCGCGATGCTACGTAGTCTGTTATTTCTAAGTGGGCTGATGCACTTCTCGCTCCCCGTACACTTTGAAGTATACGGTAATGGGAAAAGTTGCGAGTAGGGTTCGGTATGTTTCGTGATGGGTGCCCAACCACATATGACAGGATTCCCGCAGTCCTTGTGGACACAAGTTCGCGACCGGGCAAGGGTTTTATGACTTTTACGCAACTGGCGTCGATCTCGGTCAGTTTGACGAGATTCCCGCAGGCAAGTCGTGCGGTCAGCCGGCCATCTTGAGGATGTGATTTTGGAGGATGAACGTTCGAAGTAGGTATCGGATATTACGAATGATTCAGAGGAGATTGCACGAATAATACGACAAGAGGCACATTTTCTTTCGAATTCAAATTATAAAAGTTTTCAAGATAACCGGTTAGATTATATATCCTGTAACCTAACAATTGTAGGTTAAGTTACAGAGACTCTTTTAGGTATTTTAGTTTGTTTTATTTTATCTTGTTGCCAGTCATGGCCACGGTTGGTAGGCCGCTATTGAAAATCTTTAGTTCAGCGCCTTTGAGATTCTTGGTGGTGGTCTGGCCTTGGCTATTGCATATGATAGCTTCCTTGATCTAGAAGGTCAAGATGGCATGTGGACGTTGCCATGGTGATGAGTTGTTGATAGGTGATTTTGTGTCAAGATGGAGGACAGTTAGTGAATTATATTTGTGTATGAAACATAGTTTTGTTTGTTTGGATAAATCAAAGATTGAATAACTCTGAGTTTTGATATGTGGAGTATGGACATGGGTTGTTTGCAGTGGAATTTGAGGCAAGAGGGGAGCTGAAGTATTTTTTGTGGAAAATGTAATGTGAAATGGTGACAGTGTTGATTGGGTGTATGATGCCAAGGCATAGGTACTAGGCATAGCTTGCCTATATTAAATAAATTGTGTGAATTTTGTAATGTTGGTCTCCTAGTCTTTGTGTGCATTCAAGCAAGAATATTGCCCCACAACCTGAGGTGGCTAACAGGTCGGTTATATTAATATATTACAATGTCGCCCAACGTAGGGGCTGAAAGAAGATAGCTTAGTGAAGTTATTATTAATTATTACAATCCAATAGAACTAAAGTTCGAAGGAAAAATAGACATACAACGGAGTTTCGAATTAACCAAACTGGATGTCGCAAATTTACGAGACAGATAGATTATTTAAATATACCGTCGTCTATGTATTTCGGAGCATTTTTGCGTTGTTTTTCTTTTTTTCAAAACTGTAGACCTATCATTTCGCAAGATCGCGACAATAAATTATATCACATTATTTCTGGACATCAATTTGAGATATCCAAATTTCGAGGTCAATATCAGAAATGAGAGGTTTCTGTTGAGTTTCAGAAGTTATCGCGAATAAACGTCTCGCAAAAAGTCAGGTTTCCGAATAATACACAAGCATCCCAATAATTTCAACCGCGAAGATGGTTTCAAACTTAGCAACATTTGGAAAGTTCTCCTAGCGCGCGACTGCCAGGGGCGGGGACCAATCAGCGAGCAGCGTGACGACAATGCAGAGCAAGCACATCTGACTGACAATAACCATTAGTTTGAGTACGGACACCAACTCGTACCTACCCATGATTAAGGCTGCTGCAATATCAGCCGAAACGTCGGGAAATAATAACCAATATGCGACGCGGCTCAATCCTGTAAGCCAAGATGATAAACTAGACACCGTCCGCGAAAGCCTCTGATCTAAATAATACACAAAAACATTACACACAAAATTAAACTCTCTTCCTGATGCGGAAAATATACGTTGAACCAATGTATACAGTACCACTGAAGGTATCCTCAGTATTTCCTTGAGGTCGTGCGCGGGGAAGCCTACGCAATCGGCGCCGCTTGCTTGAAACTCGCTTAATCACAATCTGTGAGCCTAGCGGTGCGGGTTTAAATGATTTAAACCGACCTCAGCGAATTTTCGTTACCTCCAGCTATCCAGACATAAAAATTAGCTACATTTCGTTACTTTCGTTACACGTTTGTAAAATTAGTTACTATTTCGTTACTTCAGTTACATTTCGTTACCAGTAGACACCCTGGTATACGAACCAAAAAAATAACTGTCAAACCTTAATAATTCTTTTTCTTCTTTTTCTTTCCTTTTCTCTTCTTTTTCTCTCTCTCTTTGTTTTTTTTTTACAAAATTCCCTGACTTTCCCGGTTTTCCCTGACCACAACAAAAATCCCTGACTTTTCCTGGTTCTCCCGGTTTTCCCGGTCGCGTATCAACCGTGTATTTTGTATTTTGCCTGAGTGATCATTTATTTTAAGGAAAATTCCCTAAAAATGTCAATTTTTTTTACATTTTATTTTTGTTTGAAAATACATTTGAAAAGAGAAAAAAGTTACAAAATAAGAAACAGTTCAGGAAAACCATGGTTTTTACACTTGCTAAATTCAGTCTGCAAAACAGTTTTTTTCTTGTTGAACAAAATTACACGGCTTGTATCACTTATAAATTCACAAAACAACAACAAAAACGCACACAACATTATACTATGAAGAGTGAAGCTCACTGTTTTCAATATCAGATGTGTTTCTTTTTGAGATAATCTTCAAAACACCCCGCTGGATGAAGATATGGCAGGCCTACCTTGGAGAACTGCACTAGTATCTGCATCATTATCACTCTCATCTTCATCAACTGCACTTTCACTCGATTCTGAACCGTCGATCTCTTCAAAGCCACTGTAATCACTATCTGATTCCTACAAATAACTTGATATGGTAGCCACATTTTTGTCGTACGAGCCCGCCATTTCACTGTTTACATCAGCTTAAAGATGCATCAGCTGATTCCGTCAAACTCAAGTATCTATCAAACGAATACTCGGAAAAGTAAAAGAAGTGATTCAAGTAGTCATTTCCAGTTCCGGGCGAGTTCATATACATTATTTAATACCATACTGCCACCTGCCGTAATTATCTGTGAACTTACGACAACTCGCGGAATATTCCGTAAACATGTTGCGGAATATATCGTAAACAACACGCAACGAAAAAGTGCTGGTGCGGAATATTTCGGAAATTACACGGGAAGAGTTAAGACATAGGCTATCTTAATTTTGAACTTTATTAAAGATACCACTACAGCATTCTAGAAACAATATGTTCACAAGATTTGACAAAATGTACAAAGTGCTTACGTTTAAAATTAAGATAGTCTTTGTCTTAAATTAGTGTTATTAATCCAAATTTTCCATGTGTTGATGTAGAGCTATGATTGATTAGTTAGAAACCTGTACAAGAAACCCTCCTAATAAGGTAATAAAAGTATTGACTAGGTAGACAAAAAAAATGCAAAGTTTTCAACAAAGTAAATGTTTGTAAGTCAATATGGAAGCCCTATCACAAAACCAAAATGCTTTACTTTAAAGCTTCAGTAAGCATTACAGTACAGTGTAGCTTCTCGCATCTGGTCGTGTGTACGATAACATTCGATGTCCCTTTGTTATTGATTGTTTGACTTTGAGACATCAAAACCGACTGGCATCTGAACATAGCTATTTCTTCAATTTCCGCTTCCCATTATGAAGCGATGAAATCAATACATTTTGGTTGTAATCATTTGGCATTCTTTGGTATAATGAAGTTCTTCATCAAAGACTAAGTTCATTTCTCTTCATAAAATTAATCAAGCCTCAGCTGACCTTCCAATCCGAAACCATCATCGTTCTTTAAAATACAGCATTTTGTGAGAAATAAATGACATAGCCTCGTTGAGTAATGAAATCACATATTTCTGCAGATCTTCTGCAATTTGCAGAAATGTGCCACTTTTGTGACTGCAAAATGCTTTGCGAGACTTGTTGGTCGCTTGAAGTGCGGTTTGTCTGTTTCTGCCAGTAGTGCATGTTGCACTTGCGACACTGAATACTCGCAGCCCACTCCCTATTCCCATGTGTCAAGTGTTACTTGAATACTTGCTCATTGTGGATTAACAAACAACTCTGAAATCACAAAACAATCCTAAAATATATTTGTAAGAGAAATAAGGCATCCCAGGTCAGATCTGAACTGATTCACACACTGAACTGTGCAGTGATAACAGAAAGTTGCGGGTATTTGGAAAGCCCGGTTTCGCAATGGGGGGGCCGATAGTTGACATCTTTATTTTGTAACGCATTCAAAATTGCACGATAAATCATGGAGTAAGTGGGTACGTCTAATACACAAACATCATTTTTCCCACTAGAAACCAAAATATGCAGGTGTATAAATTATGCAAGAAAATACGGTGCTAATCTTCTTCTTCATTTCCCGGTTCCAGTGATCTAGGTCGGGATGTGAATCGAGGACCTCCATACTTTTCTCGTCTTACTTCCAGTATATCTTCCACTTTCACTCTTCTTTTCTCAATGCTCTTTCTCACAGTATCCATCCAACTTATCCTCGGCCTTCCCCTTTGAAGCCTTCCCATGACTTTCTCAGTAAATAATCGCTTCGGGACTGTCTTCTCCCATTCACATCATATGACCATACCATTTTAGTTTACTGGTCTCGATCTTGTCTTGAAACTTCAAGAATCCTGTTTTCCCCCCAATTTTCTTGTTTCTGATTTTGTCTCTGCGAGTCTTTCCAATTATACCTCTAAGGAACTTCATGTCAAATGCCTGGATTCTCCTTTCCTCCCGGTGCTATTATACTTCATAAATCATTATCATCGATTTCAGTTTTCCAGCTTAGGTCGATCAGAGCAAATATGACACGCCTGTACTTAACTCTGTCTGTCCACCATCATTTCCTCAACCACTGAACTCCACTCCAGGTTCCGTTCTCTCACACTATCTTTCACCAAGTCCATCCACCCTACTCTAGATCTTCCTCATCCTCTCTTTCCTGACATCTGACTCTCCATCACTAGTTTTGGCATTCTTTCATCACTCATCCTTTTCAGATGTCCATACCATCTCAATCTGTTCTGCTCCAGCTTATTATTCAGCTTCTGTATATTCACTTCCTTTTGAATGTCTTCATTTCTCACTCTATCTCTCCTAGTCTTCTGTACCATACTCCACAGGAATTGCTTTTCAGTTGCCTGTATTCTGCTTTCATCTCTCCTAGTCATCGGCCAAGCCATACGTAATCTATCTATCTATCTATATGTATATATAAAGCTCAATGTTTGTCTGTCTGTCTGTCTGTCTGTTAAGTATACAAATCCACACCGTTTCACCGATCTGAACCAAAATTTGTATACTTACCCTTTGGAACCCTGCGGGTAACCCTGTCCACTTGAAATTTCCGACAGACCACCCCATTCCCTGCATTTAGGCCCTTTGGCCCAAATCTACACCGTTTCACTGATCTCAACCAAAATTTGTATACTTACCCTATGTGACCCTGTGAATAACACTGTCCACTTAAAATTTCGGACAGACCACCCCATTTCCTGCATTTAGGCCCTTTGGCAAACATCTACACCGTTTGACCGATCCGAACCAAAATTTGTATACTTACCCTTTGCAACCCTGCAGGTAATCCTGTCCACTTGAAATTTCGGACAGACCACCCCATTCTCTGTATTTAGGCCCTTTGACCCAAATCCACACCGTTTCACCGATCAGAACCAAAATTTGTATACTTACCCTTTGGTACCCTGCGAGTAACACTGTTTGCTTGAAATTGCGGACAGACAACTCCATTCCCTGCATTTAGGCCCCTTGGCTCAAATCTACACCGTTTCACCGATCTGAACCAAAATGTGTATACTTACCCTTTGTAACTCTGTGAATATCACTGTCCACCTAAAATTTCAGACAGACCACCCCATTTCCTGCATTTAGGTCCTTTGGCAAAAATCTATATCGTTTCACCGATCCGGACCAAAATTTGTATACTTACCCTTTCGAACCCTGCGGGTAACCCTGTCCACTTGAAATTGCGGACAGATCACCCCATTCCCTGCATTTAGGCCCTTTGGCACAAATCTACACCGTTTCACCGTTCAGAACCAAAATTTGCATACTTATCCTTTGGTACCCTGCGAGTAACATTGTCTGCTTGAAATTGTGGACAGACCACTCCATTCCCGGAAAGAGGACAGGGTCCGTCCCAAAGGCAATGGAAAAAAGGGGTAAAACCGGACCCGCTCAGGAAACCCTCAGGGTTGCCAGCTCCCGAACTCACCAGCCATGAGCCCTTGAGGATGTAGCACTATCCAGTTCTCTCCAGAAGTGGTGGGGCTACACACACCCTGCCTCCTTGAGGGTCTTGAGCAGAAGACATGAGATATTAAGAAAAGAAAAAGAAGGCTGACACCTCGAAGAATGAGGCTATCAGGTATGATTAGACAAGGGCCAATTAAGGCGGGATAGTGAAAGAGTCGCTAGGCCTCGGATACCCTGATACCATCGGGATCGGAAGAGAACAAGAGTTTGACCAAGGGAGGCTAACAGGAAAGAGAACTGAAAGGAGCCAGGCACCAGTAAGTAGAAGCAATGCCGGACTCAGCTGAGGTCCCGTGGTCGCAAACCCACGTTCCACAAGTTGAGAGACCCTGGTGGGTGGAGGGGGGAGGAGGGGGCCAGGTGTGAAAATAGCTTGCTGATTCATCGCGAGTTGACATGAGAGGAATGTCCAGACCCCGCCGTGTTACCTGGTATTGCTGACTATGCTGATGTTCATACAGGGTCTTTGCTCAAACCACTGTAGTGTTATGAAAGAATGAGTGATTCACCGGTCAATGTGAATAGGACCGGGAACCCCCCCGAACGTCTGTCATCATATATCGTCATCATCTGCGATTCGTGCAGCTTGGACCCGAGCAGTACTCGATAAGTTCTTTCACTACACGCATCGAGTATAGGCCTAAGCCAGAAAATAACGTTCAGACTTTGGAAGACATCGAAGGTAGAAATCTGAATTGCCTATATCAGATTTAAAATTACACCATGTTCGTTTAGTAGCCATTTTTCATTACCTTATAATTATCATAAGGGCAAATGACCTAGATGTTACGCCCATTATACCACTAATCACCACACACAATAAGTCTTCATCGCCTGTGAATTTTGAAATATTTCTTTCTATCACGGTAGTTTGTAAGTTTGTCGTGTCAATTCAACAGTAGTTTTCATTATCATCCTCATCAAAAGGGCAAATGGCCTAAATGTTACGTCCATTATACTACTAAGTAACACCACAGCCTTCATCGCCTGTGATTTTAAAATGTGTATTTCCATTAGTTTGTAAGTTTAATATACCCGTTCAGTAGTAGTAGTCTTCATTGTCATCCTCATCAAAAGGGAAAATGACCTAGATGTTACGCCCATTATACTACTAGGCAACACCACAGTCTTCCTCGCCGGTAATTTAAAAATATGTATTTCTATTAGAGTGTAAGTTTATTATACCCGTTCAATAGCAGTCGTCGTCAGTATCATCTTCATCAATGACGTTGAGTGTTAAGGAGACTGAAATATTATCATCATTCCACCGGGCGAAGCCGGGTACTACTGCTAGTCTATCTATATATATAAAGCACAAAGTTTGTCTGTCTGTCTGTTTGTCTGTTATGTATACAAATCTACACCGTTTCACCGAACTGAACCAAAATTTGTATCCTTACCCTTTGGAACCCTGCGGGTAACCCTGTCAACTTTAAATTTCGGACAGACCACCCCATTCCCTGCATTTAGGCCCTTTTGCACAAATCTACACCGTTTCACCGATCTGCACCAAAATTTGTATACCTACCCTTTGGAACACTGCAAGTAACACTCTCTACTTAAAATTTCGGACAGACCACCCCATTCCCTGCATTTAGGCCCTTTGGTCCAAATCTACACCGTTTCACCGATTTGAACCAAAATTTGTATACTTACCCTTTGGAACCCTGCGAGTAACACTGTCTGCTTGAAATTGCGGACAGACCACTCCATTCCCTGCATTTAGGTCCTTTGGCACAAATCTACACCGTTTCATCGATCTGAACCAAAATTTGTATACTTACCCTTTGGAACCCGGCGAGTAACACTGTCCACTTAAAATTTCGGACAGACCACCCCATTTTCTGCATTCAGGCCCTCTGTTCCAAATCTACGCCATTTCACCGATCAGAACCAAAATTCGTATTCTTACCCTTTGGTACCCTGCGAGAAACACTGCCTGCTTGAAATTGCGGATAGACCACTCCATTCCCTGCATTTAGGCCCTTTGGAACAAATCTACACCGTTTCACCGATCTGAACCAAAATTTGCATTCTTACCCTTTGGAACTCTGCGAGTAGCACTCTCCAATTAAAATTTCGGACAGACCACCCCATTCCCTGCATTTAGGTCCTTTCGCACAAATCTACACCGTTTCACCGATCAGAACCAACATTCGGATACTTATCCTTTGGTACCCTGCGAGTAATACTGTCTGCTTGAAATTGCAGACAAACCACTCCATTCCCTGCATTTAGGCCCTTTGGCACAAATCTACACCGTTTCACCGATCAGAACCAAAATCTGTATACTTACCCTTTGGAACCCTGCGTGTAACACTGTCTGCTTGAAATTGCGGACAGACCACTCCATTCCCTGCATTTAGGCCCTTTGGCCCAAATCTACACCGTTTCACCGATCTCAACCAAAATTTGTATATTTATCCTTTGGAACACTGCGACTAACACAGTCTGCTTGAAATTGCAGAGAGGCCACTCCAACCCCTGCATTTAGGCCGTTTGGCACAAATCTACACCGTTTCACCGATCTGACCCAAATTTTACATACTTACCCTCTGGAACCCGACAAGTGACACTGTTCACTTTAAATTTCGGACAGACCACACTATTCCCTGCTTTTTGGCCCTTTGGCACAAAACTACACTGTTTCACCGATCTCAAATAATTATCCTTTGCAACTCGACGAGTAACACTGTCCACTCAAATTTTCGGACAGACCACTCCATTCCATGCATTTAGGCCCTTTGGCACAAATCTACATCGTTCACCGATCGAAAACAAAACGTTTATACTTACCCTTTGGAACCCGATGAGTAACACTGTCCACTTGGAATTTCGGACAGACCACTCCATTCCCTGCATTTAGGCCCTTTTTCACATATCTACATCGTTTCACCGATCTGAACCTAAATTTGTATACTTACCCATTTTAACCCGACGAGTAACACTGTCCACTTAAAACTTTGGACAGACAACTCCCATTTCCTGCATTTAGGCCCTTTGGCAAAATCTACCCTGTTTCACCGATCTGAGCCAAATTTTACATACTCACCCTTTGGAACCCGACGTATAACACTTTCTACATGAAATTTCGGATAGACCATTCCATTTACCGCATTTAGGCTCTTTGGCAAATATCTACATAGTTTCACCCAACTCAACCAATCTTTATGTAAGTTACTTACCCTTTGGAACCCGACGAGTAACACTGTCTGCTTGAACTTTCGGACAGAGCACTCCATTTCCTGTATTTAGACCCTTTGTCACAAATCTACATCGTTTCACCAATCAGGATCAAAATTTGTATACTTACTCTTTGGAACCCAACGAGTATCACTGTCCACTTTAAATTTTTGACATACCTCTCCATTCCCTGCATTTAGCTCAGGAATCCCTCGGAGTTGCCAGCTTCCTAACTCACCCGCCATGAGCCCTTGAGGGTGTACCAGAAATGGTGGGGCTACACACACCCTGCCTCTTTGAGGGCCTTGAGCAGAAGACAGGAGATATAATGAAACGGAATAGAAGGCAGACCCCTCGAAGAATGAGGGCATCAGGAAAGATGAGACAACGGCCAATTAAGCGGGAAATTGAAAGACTCCCTAGCCCTCGGATGCCCTAATACAGTCGGGGTCGGAAGAGAACAAGAGTTGACCAAGGAAGGCCGACAGGAAAGAGAACTGAAAGGAGCCTAGCACCAGGAAGTAGAAGCGATGTCAGACTCAGCTGGGGTCCGGTGGTCGCCAACCCACGTCCCACAAGTTGTGAGACTCGGAGGGGGGGGCAGTTGTGAGAATAGCTTGCTGATTCATTGCGAGGTGACATGAGAGGACTTTCCAGAGCTGTCTATACTGATGCCAGCACAGGGCCGTTGCCCAAGCCACTGTGGTGTTGCGAAAGAGTGAGTGATTGCCCGGCCAATCTAAATACGACGAGGAACCCCGAACGTGTGTCATCATATTTCATCATCATCTACCATCATCTCAGGTTCGTGCGGCTTGGACCCATTTTCTTTGCCGAGCAGTACACCATAAGCTCTTTCACTAGACGCATCGAGTACAGGCCTAAGCCAGAAAATAAGGTTGAGACTTTGGAAGACATCGAAGCTAGACATCTGAATTACAGTTGTAAATTACACCATGTTCGTTTAGTAGTCATTTTTTCATTACCTTATTATTATCATCATCATCATCATCATCATCATCATAAGTGCAAATGACCTAGATGTTACGCGCATCATACCACTAATCACCGCCGCATAAAGTCTTTCTCGACTGTGATTTTTAAAATATTTATTTTTATTACAGTACATTGTGTACATTATAAGTTGAAGTGTCAATTCATTACAGGTAGTAGTTTCCCTCATCATCCTCATCATAAGGGCAAATGACCTAGATGTTACGCCCATTACACCATTAATCATCACACGCAATAAGTCTTCCTCGCCTGTGAATTTTGAAATATGTATTTCTATTACGGTAGTTTGTAAGTTTGACATGTCAATTCAACAGTCGTTTTCATTATCATCCTTATCAAAAGGGTAAATGACCTAGATATTACGCCCTCATTGTCTTTGGGGGGGCAAATGATCTAGATTTTATGTCCATTATATTTCTAAGGGGACTTTGATACATTATCATCATTCCACCGGGCGAAGCCGGGTACTACTGCTAGTTATTGATAAATAAAAGGTCTTGTACATAACTTCTTTAGCCTTCAGTGGTATCCTAAATTAAACTCCGAACCTGCTGATAGAAAACACTACCACATTGTATTCTCTTGTTGATCTCGATATCCAATCTTGCATTTTCCATCGATTCACTTCCTAAATATTTGAAGTGCTCTACTACTTCCAGATGTACATCTCCAATTTTAACAATACCTTTTCCATCCATCTTACTTCATAAATATACTCGGAAAATTCTTTACATTATACAATAGTCTTACGACCCATAATCCGAACATTTGTAGAAAGAGTCCCATGGAGTACCATGGTCGCAATTCCACATCATTTTAGTTAAACTGTAAACCATGAGACAGCCACATTCAAAAATAATAATCTCTGTTGGTAAAACCCTCATTTGTAATATCTGCAATACAAATAGGAAATGCACTAATCTAAAGCATCCAAGCCATTCCACTACTCACCCCTCCTCCTCTCCTTATGAACTTCACAACAAAACAATGCAATAATACCAACGACAAAAAAAGAGAAGAAAAAATAATTTACTTTGAGCTCAGCTATATCATTCTTGAGCTGAATGTTCTCCTTCTCCAGGTGATTTGAGCGACTAGTAAAATCTTGTGTATGGCTTGCCAATTCCTGGTTCTGTTTCTGTAGCCTGTCGTTCTCAACTTCTAGACGCAGGAACCGCGACTGAAACACATAATCAGATAATATTAGACATATAGACAAAGAAACATTTATTACAATGGATTAAAATAAAGGAAGGGAAGGGGTGGAGGGTGGGGGGGTAGGGGAAAGGGAGGGAGAATGACACTACTTCAATATTCAAGCTGAAGCATTAAAAAAAAAAAAAAAGGAGCTCAATTAAAAAATCAATTGGTATTTGAAGCAACTTAGCTACCGGTATTCTTTTAATAGCTACAATCTTGGAATTACACTATTCATCTTCTGAGATACCACTGAAAATTTTAAAGGTCATTCGGCTCTTGGAAGTGGGAACTCATGTCAAGCCTCATAGCTAAGTGGATTGGATGGCAGCTTTCTGTTTAAAAGGCCCTGGGTTGTGGAATATTAACATTTAATGTTTAAGTCTTTTTACAAGATATAACACCAATATCACATGCCCTAACTTAGGTAATTAATTTAACGAACCAGAGTATATTTAATGATTCATCCCCTATTGAATCTCCCATTTCGCAGAGCAAGAGTGAACATACTTGAGCAATATTGTTGAGCGACGTACCATTTTAATGGCATAAAAGTAGATATGTAATGTCCCTTCTAATCACTACAGTAATTATTATTCATAATTTATTTGATTTCAAATGCACAATTATGTTAGGGTAAAATTGTAGTTGTTCCTTTATGGTATTTCAAAATGCTTTATATAACTGGTACTTTAAAGCTTGTTATAATTCACGCTGTAAAAATTATTTTAATTTTCCACCTTGTCAATTCTTTTCATTATGCAATTGGTGTAAATATTTCGGACTCCCCCCCCCCCGAGTCTATCTTCAACATCTTAAAATATACAAACATCTCTGTATGTATAACATAATGGAGTGAGTTGAAGTTTGTGAACAATCATAATTATGCTATTAAAATTTCGAAGAAAAAAACAACCTTCGAGTTAATGAAAAGCTTTGCAAGAGCTTAAATTAATTATATTTGCATCTTTAACACAAGTTAATAATCTTGCTTTTTTTTTAATGTTGTGTCTGATTTTCTCTCTTTATATATATAATTAAAACAATATCAATCAAAAATTGCTGTAATTGGTAATAAGTTACATTTGTGTATTTAACACATATTGATTTTTCCCCCCTTCTGTTGTGTCTGTTTCTCATAATTATGGTTAAAAATCTTAAAAAGTGTTTCTATGAATAGCTGAGTCAATAAAAGTTGAAAATTGATAAAAGGTTCGAAGGTTTGGGGTCCGAATAGGTTAAGTCATTGAGGAACCATTTGCTTTTCTTGGAATATCAAATTATCTGAACTTGCACTTAGTGTTGTGTGTCGAATTATTTTTGCTGTTATTTTTATGTTGTACAAGCTGTACCCGGCATGAATTGCAATGCCAATCAAAGAAAGTGTTGGCGTTGAAATTATGTTTCTTGAAGTGCTTTTGGATATAATATGTTTTTCAATTTCCGTTAACTGCCTCTAAGCTATCGTAAAATGGATTTACTAATTTATAATCATTTGTGGGAGCGTGCACAACAACTTTCCAAAGTTTCATCGCAATCGGATGAATGGCATATGAACGTATACGGGATTTTGTTTACGATTCGTGCCCTGTCACTCATTTGTTGAAACTACTCGTGCGCTACATACAGTATTGTTAAATGGATTTACTAAGCCTCAAACCTTCCCTGGAGTGTACTCAACGATTCACCAAAGTTTCATCACCATCGGACGAATGGTATATGAACGTATACGGGACTTCTTTGAAACGCTTTGCGCGTCGTCGCCCATTTGTTGAATCTATTCGTGTGCTACCTACTGTAAAATGTATATACTAAGTTAGAAACTGTCACGTAAGTGTCCACAACATCTCACCCAAGTTTCATCGCTATCGGACTAATGGTATATGAAGACATAGGGGATTATGTTGACACCCTCCGCGTGTCGTCGTTCATTTGTCGAATCGACTCCTGTGCTACCTACTGTGAAATGTATTTACTAAGCCAGAAACCTTCCTTGGAGTGTCCACCATATTTCACTAAAGTTTCACCGCTAACGTCCGAATGATGTATGACCTTATACGGACTTTGTTGAAACGCCTCGCGTGTTGTCGCTCATTTTTTAAAATCTACTCGTGCGCTACCTACTGTAAAATGTATTTACTAAGTTAGAAACCTTCACGTAAGTGTCCACAACATCTCACCCAAGTTTCATCGCTATCGCACTAATGGTATATGAAGACATAGGGGATTTTGTTGAAACGCTCCGCGCGTCGTCACTCATTTGTTGAATCTACTCGTGCGCTACCTATTGTAAAATGGATTTACTAAGCCAGCAACCTTCCCTGGAGTCAAACAACATCTCAGCCAAGTTTCATCGCTATCGGATGAATGGTATATGAACGCATAGGAGACATACCCACAGACAGACCCACAAACTATCACGTAACATTGATTTTTATATATATAGAAGATAGATAACTGAATTTCACTTTCTTACGACAAGGTATAAGAAGCTGCTTGCTTAATGCTGTTAATGGTCCAATTTCACAGTTGATATTGTATAAGTGCTGAATAAGGACTCAAGTAGTCCAAAACATTGACATGGTGGAAAATTAAAATCTTTTTTACAAAGTGAATATTGTAAGTCAATGAAAAACTCTGTGGCACTCAGCTCCTGAAGAGTCTTGGTCTATCAAGCAACTGCTGCCCAACCATTCAACCTACAGTTTACACCACCGTTTTTGGCCAGTGGCCGTGAGAGCTCTCGCATCGAAGCAAGTTTAATGGTTGCAACTGGCAGGAGATGCTTAGAGCATGTGCCCCACTGGTAGTCTGGAGTCTCACTGGCTGTTTGGAATTTTATCTTCAGTCCATCTTTTCCCTCTCGGCATGCCGAAAGGCAGAGGTAGATTTCACCAGGCAAAGAATTGTACTGATTGGGTGGAAATTAATAGTTTCAATTTAAATTAATTATTATAATAATACTTTTATTGCAGCCAAATAGCTAAATTAATTATTGTATCAATACGGACCACAATGGATATTAATATTAACTAGCGCACCTGTGCGAGAACTCTCGCATAATGGGTTGTGTGCACCCCATGTGTACCACCCGCCCGGCTCTAGTGCTAAGTGGGCTTTACGCGACACAGTTCTTTCAGGGGCCATCGTCTTGTTTATTTGTTGAAAAGCACTTTATAAACAAATATATATATTTCCGTTTATGTTTCAAGAAATGCAAGATTTTCCCTGTACTATTGAGACGATTTGGAAGATTTTGGCACAAACCACACCTTTTAACTCCCTCTGATTTGTGAAACATACACCTTAGCATATTATTATTATTATTATTATTAACTTTATTGGCCACATTGGACCACTTGAATCTTCCATGTATGCTTTTTCTTTGAAGGTTGTATTGTTTGATTCTTCGTATCTGCCCAGTACTTCTTCATTCGTTCTGAGCGCAGTGTTCTCAATTCGTCTGAAATCTCGTCTGTGCATCATTTCTGCTGAAAATTTGTGATTCATAAGAAGGGTGGTAATTTTATTCTTGCTCTTAGCGTATCATATAATAAGATATTCCCAAAGAAAAATATTTCAAATTCACTAAATTTACCAATTTTTGTATACCTACAAACGTTCTACAAGTTAAGCATACGAGAAGCCCTATCTTCTTATAATAATATTACATGCTGTACCCGGCATGCGTTGCAATGCCAACCAAAGAAAGTGTTGGCGTTGAAATTCTGTTTCTTGAAGTGCTTTTGGATACACAACATGTTAACTGCCTCTAAGCTATCGTAAAATGGATTTTCTAATTTAGAACCATTCGTGGAAGCGTGCACAACAACTTTCAAAAGTTTCATCGCTGTCACTCATTTGTTAAATCTACTCGTACGCTACCTGTTGTGAAATGGATTTACTAAGTCGAAACCCTTCCCTGGCGTGTACACAATAACTCATCAATGATTCATAGCAATCGGATGAATTGTATATGCACCTATACGGTGTTTTGTTTAAACGATTCGTGCGCTGTCACTCATTTGTTGAAACTACTCGTGCTCTACCTATTGAGAAATGTATTACTAAGTCGAAGCCCTTCCCTGGCGTGTACACAATAACTCATCAAGGTTTCATCGCAATCGAAGAATGTTATATGAACGCAATAGGGGATTTTGTTGAAACGCTTCGCGCATCGTCACCCATTTGTTGCATCTACTCTTGCGCTACTTATTGTGAAATGGATTTACTAAGTCCCCTTCCCTGGCGGGTACACAATAACTGATCAATGTTTCATCGCAATCGGATGAATAGTATATGAACGCATACCTGATTTTGTTTAAACGATTCGCGCTCCGTCACTCATTTGTTGAATCTACTCGTGCGCTACCTACTGTAAAATGTATTTACTAAGTTAGAAACCGTCACGTAAGTGTCCACAACATCTCACCCAAGTTTCATCGCTATCGGACTAATGGGATATGAAGACATAGGAGACTGTATTGAAACGCTCCGCATGTCGTCGTTCATTTGTCGAATCTACTCGTGTGCTACCTACTGTGAAATGTATTTACTAAGCCAGAAACCTTCATTGGAGTGTCCACCATATTTCACCCAAGTTTCACCGCTAACGGCAGAATGGTATATGACCTTATACGGGACGTTGTTGAAACGCTTCGCGCGTCGTCCCTCATTTGTTGAATCAACTTGTGCGCTGCATATTGTATAGTGGATTTACTAAGCCAGAAATTTTCCATGACGTGTACACAACATCTCACCCAAGTTTCATAGCTACGGACGAATGGTACATGAATGCATACGGGACTTGGTTGAAACGCTTCGCGTGTCGTTGCTCATTTGTTGATTCCACTCTGCGCTACATATTGTAATATGGATGTACTCAGCCAGAAACCTTCCCTGGAGTGTACACAACATCTCACTCAAGTTTCATCGCAATCGGATGAATGGTATGTGAACGTATACGGGACGTTGTCGAAACGCTTCGCGCGTAGTCACTCATTTGTTGAATATAAACGTGCGCTTCGTATTGTAAAATAGATTTACTTAGCCAGAAACCTTTCCTGGAGTGTACACAACAATTCACCAAACATTCACTATCAGACGACTGGTATATGACTTTATACGGGACTTTCTTGAAACGCTTCGCGTGTCATAGCTCATTTGTTGAATCTACTGGTGCGATACCTATTGTAAAATGTAAGTACTAAGCTAGAAACCTTCCCTGGAGTGTACACAACATCTCACCCAAGTTTCATCGCTATCGGATGAATGGTATATGAAATTATATGGGACTTTGTTGAAACGCTTCGCGCGTCGTTGCTCATTTGTTGATTCTACTCGTGCTCTACCTATTTTTAAAGGGATTTACTAAGCTAGAAACCTTCCCTGGAGTGCACACAACATCTCAGCCTAGTTTCATCGCTATCGGACGAATGGTATATGAACGCAAACGTGACTTTGTTGAAATGCTTCGCGCGTCGTAGCTCATTTGTTGAATCTACTCGTGCGCTGCCTATTGTAAAGTGGATGTACTAAGCCAGAAAATTTCCCTGCAGTGTACACAACATTTTACACAAGTTTCATAGCTATCGGACGAATGGTATATGAATGCATACGGGACTTAGTTGAAACGCATTGCGTGTTGTCGCTCATTTGTTGAATCTACTTGTGCGCTATTTACTGTGAAATGTATTCACTAATTTTGAAACCTTCACGTAAGTGTACATAACATCTCATCCAAGTTTCATCGCTATCGGACGAATGGTATATGAACACATACGGGACTTTGTTGAAATACTTCGCGCATCGTCGCTCATTTGTTGAATCTACGCGTGCGCTACCAATTGTAAAATGGATTTACTAAGTCAGAAACCTTCCTTGGAGTGTACTCAACATCTCACCCAAGTTTCATCGCAAACGGACGAATGGTATATGAACGCATAGGAGATATACAGACATACCCACAGACAAACTATCACGTTACATTGATTTTTATATATAGAGATAGTCTACTGCTATTTGCCTTGCACTAGCACAACTGCCGACCAGCCAGGCAGGAGTTGGAGATAACGCTACCATTGGCTTGTCTGTAGAACGACACGGCTGTGAAAACAACATCAATATTGCTTTTATGACATCCGTAGTACAGTCAGTAATAAATTGCGATACCTATCTTCGGCTTAGCTCTTCCCTCGTCCATTTGGCATCTTCACCGAGAAAATTTTGCTTATCTCTTTGCGTAAGGGTGGGCCATATCAAAAAATCTTTCAGACAAAAGGTTTCGGTAATGTTTAGAGGACTATTGACCGTTTTGAACAGTTTTTAAATTGTGTCTATTATAACCCCTGACACTACAGCCCATGAAGGCCCTAGGCTTACCAAGCGACCGCTGCTCAGCCATTTGGCCTGCAGATATTGGGGTGACGCGTGGCCAGCGAGTCTGGTCACCTTGGCCGTTAATCTTGGTTTTCGTGACCGGGGCGCTGCCTCTCTGTCAGGCAGCTACTCAATTGTCCTCATGAGGCTGAGTGCGCCCCGTTCCAGCCCTCACGTCAGTTTCTAAAATCCCTGACGGAGCCAGGAATCAAACCCGGGACCTCCGGGTGAGAGGTAGGCACTTTACCCCAACACCACGGGAGCTATATTAAGGGAGCTATGTTTTTTCTTTTTTTTTTTAACTCTTTTTCACCCCTTTGGTCAATGGTTGGAGCTATCAAAAAACTTAACTGAGATAAGTTTTTGGTCCTTATCCGAAAAATAGTATGAACTTTGAATGGATTCGATTTTTCATATACTGTATTAAGTAAGTTATAGCGATATTTCACTTTTTTGGAGAAGGACCCGCATTCCCACCCCCTTGGTCCGATTTTGCCCATCAACAAACTTGACCGTGATTTTAAAGGAAAAATATTTTATGTATACATTTGAAAGTGATTGGTGGAAAAGGTAGTTATCACATCCACAAAAAAGTGATACATACTAGATGTGAGTAAAGCAATGACAAACTACCTCACTCCTCATCTTGCCTAGTACACCTCAATATAGCGCTGCCTTGGGTTTTTGTGGGTATCTACCCACATAACCTAAGGGCGGTACTTTTTGAGGATCCAACCAGCCTTCGGGCTGACTACCTAACAGACAGACTGTATAGATATATAAATTACATATAAACTTTTGAACTCACGGTGATTTTGGGGTCTGGGGGATGTGAAACGCGAAGATATGTTGAAATGGTACCCATTGAAATTGGTAGCCTCTCTAATGAAATCTACTTAATAACATAAAGTCACCATACCCAGCAAATTATACGAGTGTACAATAATTTGGTTGGTCTGTGTAATAAAACCCTCAAAGTAAACCTCGCATTTCACAAGTTAGACCGGAGTTTGACAGTCAGAGTAATCAGCCGATGAGATAAGCGAACAGCTGACATGTCATGCCTCTCGTTTAGATCAATGCATCACAGAGTGCTTAGTCACAGATATTGCAAACAAGACATATTACAGGCAGCTTCCACACCAAGAGATGCCATAGTAGGTTTGAGCGGGAAAGTGTAGAATGTTTACAAGCTGTTCTGGCAACCACTTTTCTGATGTAAAGAAAATCTTAATGTGGAACCACTCACTAATCAGCAACTCTTGTGATTTTAGGAGCTTTTATAAAAGCAGTTTGATATTGAAAACTTTTCAAATAATAATAATAAACAGTGGTCAGACCTGAAACTCTGTGTGTGGCAGAAACACTTAAATTAACAAGATTTAGTGATTTATACAAATTAGAGAAGACTGAAAGACAAATTTTAAGAAAAAATACTGGGAGCTAAACAAAATAATAACGCAGAATACAGGTTACGACCAAACAGAGAGTTATATTTGAAATGTGGAAAAGTAACTGATGTATTGAAAAAGAGAAGATTACAGTTTTTCGGGCATGTTTAGAGAATGGAAAATAGTAGACAAACTAAACAGATCTTCAACTTACTGAATAATTACAAATCCAATCCCTCATGGTTCATTGAAATCGACAAAGATTTGACAAATGCCAGAATTCAGACAGACAAAGCAAACAGATCACTCTTCAGAGAAGCTATTCAGATGGCAGAATTTCAAGAAGGAAGGAAACAAACAAGTCGCAGAACGTAGATTCAAGAGGAGAAAGATCGACTAGAAGGATGAAGGAAATTTGGAAACAAAGGAAATTGAATACAATGGACAATAGCCAAAGTTGATTCTTCGTACCCTCCAAATCGGTTATTCGAAAGAAGAAGAATCTGTATACTGTACCGATATATTAGTGTAACGTGTCGCCGCGAGCCGGACGGGCAGGTCTCGGGAGGACGTGGTGTGACAGATCCATCAGCTGGCAAGACAGTTCCCAGACACGTACCCCTCTCGCCCCCCGCGCTGGCCACCACAATAACAAAGCCCCTGTGAGTCATTGCAATGGCATTGACACACCAGACTACCACACTGTTCTGTTTCTCGAAGCCGCTAGGTGCAACGTGAAAAATCGAGAGACTCTACGCTACTGGAAATGGTGACATTGAGAGTATTCCAGGCCATCTGTCAGTGCGCAACATTGAGTCGGGACTGTGAATGCTTGGGGGTGCAGCGGTGCTTCGTGAAAGACGAAAGATTTCGGAACTAAAAATTTAGAAAATAAAGGGGTTCCTATAGCCGAGTAAATACGGTACTTATTTGTCCTATTCATTAAGATGTAACTTTCTTCTTTCTTTCTCCGTTACGGTCTTCTAAGGACCACGAGTCAATTTCAATGTTTAGTCCATTGGTGTACTTTCTTCTTACGCCAGGTCTCCTTCTTCCTCCAGGACTCCTTCATCTTCACACTATGCATCTTCTTTCTCTCTTCGGACCATTTTGAGCCTCTTTTCTTTTCCTTCCTTCCTTGGAACCCTTCCATTCCCAACACTTTTTTTCCTAAACATTTCTCTCTCTATTGCATCTTCTTCTCTTATATTGTTTCTTTCTAAATCCTTTTTAACTTCTTGAATCCAAGTTGTTAATTTCTTGTTCCAAAGATATTTGAATATCTGTTTGGTTAACCTGTTGTCATTCATTCTATATAAATGTCCAAAAAATAGCAATCGCCTCTTTTTTATTGTGTCTGTTATGTTTTCAATGTTGCGGTATATTTCATCATTACTTCTTAATTTCCAGAATTCTGTAATTCATAATGGACCTAATATTTTCCGTACAATTCGTCTTTCTAATACTTCCAATTTATCTAACTTATAATTCAGTGCTAGACATTCGCTTGCGTATAGGCATTCTGGTTTGATTACTGTTCTGTAGTGCTGTATTTTCAAGTTTCTAGATATTTTGTTGTTGTTGTAGGTGTTCCTAGTTATACCATATGCTCTTTCCATCTTGTGTACTCTTTCTTCTACAGCAGATTTTTCTAAACCATTTTCCTGAATGATTTCTCCCAAATATTTGAATTTCTTTGCCCTCTTAATTTTACCAATTTTTATGACTAGGATTTCTGGAGCATTTTTAGCCTACTTTTCACATTTTGCAAAAATGAGGAAAAAGTAGACTTATGAGATCGGGCAAATGTGTGTCTGTCTGTCCTTCTGTCTGTCTGTCTGTCTATGTGTGTGTCCCCCCCTATCAACTCCTAAATGGCTGCAGCAATCGAAACAAAATTTGGTAGGAGTAAAGATCTATACCTGAATATCTCATGGCCATATTTGAAAATGATGTCAGTGCTACCAACTGATGAAAAATCGCAATTGAAATTTTAGCTCCATGTTGGATATCTTGGAAGGTATGAATGGGAGCTATTTCAAAACTGGCACACGTATAGATAATAATATTGTCGTTTAATTTCCAGGAGGCCATACATGGCAGTGTTGCCAAATTGATTATAAGCCTGATGATAGGTCCAAATTTTAAATGCATATAACTTCTACACTGTCAATTGGATTTCAACCAAATTTCGTATGTGGTATGTGTACATAAACAGATATGACTGAGCGTATTGTGAAGAGCCATCAGGTCTGCCAACTGTTAATAAATGCTCTCAATTTTTTTAAATCCAAATACCCATATATCAGAAAGTATGCAGGCCGATGGCTTTACACTATGCACACGTATAGTACCTGACATTGTATATTAATTTGGAGTAACTTATATATGTCAGTGCTACCAACACGATTCTAAGCTTGCTGAGAGGTCCAACTTTAAATACATGTAACTTCTATACTAACATTTGGATTTCAACCAAATTTCGTGTGTGCTATGTGTACGATAACAGATATGACTATGCCGATTCTTAATAGTAACCAGGGCTGCCAACTGTTAAAAAATACGGTCTCTATTTTTGTTACCCTAATATCAATATACCAGAAAGTATGCAAGCCGATAGCTCTAAACTTTGCACACGTATAGTACCTGGCATTCTAGATTAATTTGGAGTAACTAATATACGTCAGTGCTGCCAACTTGATTCTAAGCCTGCGGATAAGTCCACATTTAAAATGCACGTAACTTCTATACTAACTAATGGATTTCATTCAAAATTGACACAACAATAGATCAGATTATTTCAGATTATTTCTGACCAATACATGTATGTCATTGTTGCCAACATGATTTTATGCGTGCTGTTAGATCCATGTTTCACTGAATGTAATGTCCATGCTATCCATTGGACTTCAACCAAATATTGTATTCTGTACCTTAAGATATGGAATTAAGAATATATTCAGTCACCAGGGCTGCCAACTGTAGTTCTCTATTAGGCTACATTATGCCAGTTATACATCATTTCGAACTAATTAGAAATTTCCGATATTACCAACTTAATTTAGTCATTATTCTAGATAGATCCATAGATTGGCATGAATCTTAAATTTTAAGAAAAGTAGGCTCTTAAGTTCGTCACGGAACTTCTTGTTTATATTTGTCATAAATTTGGTTTTTTCTACAGAAATTCTTAAACCTGTTCTGTTGGCTATCTCTTCTGTTGCATCAGTCAGATTTTCAGAAAGTATGGCAAAATCATCTGCAAATGCTAGACAGTTTATTTCAATAACTCTGTTTTTATTCCCTAGTGTTATGGGTGATATCTTGTGTTCCCTCAGTTTTTCATTCCAAATTCTTACTATTTTCTCCAGGACACAGTTGAATAGCAGCGGAGATAAACCATCACCTTGCCTTACACCTGTCTTTATTTTGAATGGTTTAGATATTCTCCCCCGAAATTTTACTTTTGATATGGTGTCTGTGAGGGTTTCACGGATTAGATTAGCCAGTTTAGATTTAACTCCAAATTCTCGAATTACTTTATCTAGAGTTTCCCTGTCAACGGAATCAAAAGCTTTTTTAAAATCTATAAATGTCACTACTATGGTCTTGGAGTTTATTATCCTGTGACGGATTATGGACTTCAGGTTGAATATCTGTTCTGCGCAAGATCTGCCTTTTCGGAATCCACTCTGATATTCACCTAAATGACTGTCGAGTGTTGCTTGTATCCTGTTTAGTAATATTGTTGAGAATATCTTATAAGCCACTGCCAATGTAACTTTATTTTTATTTTTCCAGTTTATTTTAAAGGTTCTAGATTGTAAGCTCCAAGTTCATTTCTCTATATCAGGCATTCTTAACCTTTTGAGACTGTGAGCACCACTCTCATACCATACCAAGTACCCGAGCACCATGAATTCGAATAATAATAATAATAATAATAATAATAATAATAATAATAATAATAATCTTTCACTTTTCTGATTCCAACCTCAATGCCCGTGTTTAGAAACACCAAAGAAAACCTCCAAATGCTCCAAATCAATCACAATAACTCATTGGACAGGGATCACTTCCGCCAAAAAATAGTGACGAACGGGCTTACCCGAGTCTTGCCTCCAAAAAGAAGACATGGTGCCCCTTGGACAGAGAAACGCAAACATGCCCATTCCCTAAGGATGAGGGAATTCTGGGTGCGAAAGAAAGCAAAATGTAACAAGACTTAACATGGTCCTAGATGGCCCTAGCGAATTATATATATATACACCGGAGTAACCAGAAACTGCATTAGGGGATGCCGATTATGTTTGGCAGCGGATGGGGAACATTTTCAGCATCTACAGTAAGCATGGTGAGTAAAAATGCATGATACTGATTTTAAGCGCCGTATTCTGTCGTACATATGCGTGCGCGGTCGCCGTGAACTGAGCTGTCACTGGTGGAGTGCGTGAGCGAGAATGTCCTTACCAAGCAAATATAAAGACCTTGTATATACCGTACGTATATAATAATGCAACAAGCATGCACCTCTCTTTCCTTTTTCTATCTATCTCTCATTTATATGTAGTGCATCACACATTTATAATTTATATAATCTGCATGCGTATGAATATTCACAGCACTCAGAAGACACCTTACCGATGTATTATTGGATGGCTATTAATAGGGACCTGAAAAAAAAATTGCAATAAATGCGAATTTTAAAATTTCGTACAGAATCTAAGCCTACGTTAATTTTAATGTGAAAAAAAAAAAAAAAAAAAATATATATATTATGCATAAATCAAAGTGCGACAAAATGTGAATTGTGACCCAAAATGCAAAAATACCAAATAAGTGAGATTTTGTAGCAAAATTACTTTAAATCCGCTAATTTATTTGCGAATTTGTTTATTAAACAAAAGAAAATGTTTAGCAGGTGGCCTAATCGCTCGCTAGCGATACCTCATCTCGGACTCGCAGTGTGCATATTGGTCTATATAACAATCGATACGAACTTTCGACTATATATAACTTATTCAGACAGCTGACGAACTAAACTCGTTTGTGCACTTGGCGCATCGTGGCAACTGGTGGTTTGTCGAACACGTGGACTTCGCTAAACGAAAAATTTTGCGGCATGCTGCTTGAATAGTAACCTTATTCTTTTGTAACCTTCAAGCACTTCAAGGTTCGAAGTTTTTTTTTTCTGCTGTAACTGCTCATGAAAGAGCACAGCAGTACGCTAATCATGGCTTTTATTGTTCCGACTCTGCAACAGTATTTTGCAAATATTGTAACTGCCGTGTTGGGTGGGAGAAGAAGGACAATATTCAGAAACATATTACATCGGTAAAACATGTTGCGAAATGACGATAATGCGCAACAGTTTCTGAACCCAAACAAACCTCTGTTATTGAAAGACTACAGGGTGCCAAACGACGGAAGCATGACAAGGACTACTTCACAAAAAGAACTGTTGAAGTATTTGCAAAAGCAAATATTCCCTTAGAAAAGCTTGAAAATGAAACACTAAGAGCGTGGATTGCTGAATTTTCAAGTCAAGGGGAGCTGCCTAACGCGAGAACTCTTCGCGAAAAATATTTTCCTGGTAAGTACGGTTTAAATAAATACATTTGCATTTTGATTCTCTCTTGCTCATCATCATCATCATCGGCTTTAACTCGAATCCGAGTATAAATCTTCTTCCTTCAGTCCAGTTTGTGGATGTGTTTACGGTGACTAAAGAGTCCAATCCTGGCATGGAACAAGCGACCAAACAAGTCGCATAGTATTGCTGGTGGAGGACGTGGTTGGGCTGCTCGAAGTTTCCTAGCTTGACGCTTGGCCTCTTCATGTATGCGTCGATCCCTTTCAAACGTCTTTACAGTATCCGAGATGGTACGGCGCCAAGTTGAGCGGTTTTCAGCCAGCATGTCCCAGGTTTGTGAATCAAGACCTGTCAATTTCAGGGTCTGCTTAAATTGGTCCTTGTAGCGCCTCTTAGGACCACCATGAGGTCTGGTGCCATAGCATAACTCACCATATAGCATTTGACGAGGTAATCTCACATCATCCATCCGATGGACATGACCAATCCATCTAAATTGGTGACCTATTATGGATGATTCTATGCTGTTGATTTGAGCCTTTTCCAGAACAGCAATATTGGTAATGCGGTCTTCCCATTTAATCCTCAAGATTGATCGAAGTTTTTGTAGGTGGAAACGCTCAAGCTTCCTAAGATCACGTCGGTAAAGGGTCCACGTTTCACAGCCATACAACAATGTAGAAATGACTACCGCTTTGTACACCATAAGCTTTGTACTCATGGATAGATCTTTATTCATGAAGACCCGGTGCGCTAATCGTCCATATGCTGCATGGGCTGCGCCAATTCTCTTATCCACATCCTGCTCACAGGTACAGCTCACAGAAATGGTACTGCCCAGGTACGAGAAGTGGTCAACCTGTTCTAATGGCAAATTTGAAATGGAGATATTGAACTGAGGAAGAGGTGTGCCTGGTGAAGGTTGTGCCAAGACTTTAGTCTTATTGACATTTATGGTAAGACCAAAGCGATCACATGCACTTTTGTAACAGTTAACTGACTCTTGCAGCTCTTCTGGTGTGAGAGTTGGTGACGCAGCATCATCTGCATACAACATGTTAGTAACCTTAGTAACCTGAGTTTTCCTCAAGGAGCGGAGACGAGTTAGGTTGAAAAGCCCTCCATCAAAATGATACTTGATCTCCACACCTGGGATGTTTGTGGGTGAATCATAAAGCATTGCAGCCAAGTACAGCGCAAAAAGCGTTGGAGCCAGTACACATCCTTGTTTCAGTCCATGGGTAATGGGAAATTCATCGGACATCTTATTCTGATGGCAAACCTGACCTGTCATGCCATCATGGAGAGCTTTGATTAGATCTACAAAACGCTGAGGGCAACCAAACCGCTTCAGCACTGCCCACATGGCAGGTCTTGGAACCGAATCAAATGCCTTTTCCAAGTCATAAAAGACTAAGAAGAGTGGATTCTGTTGTTCTCTACATTTTTCTTGTAGCTGTCTCACACAGAAAATCAAGTCAATTGTGCTTCTGGAAGTTCTAAATCCGCATTGTGACTCTGGGAGGATCCTCTCAGAGACAACCTTGAGGCGGTTAAGTAGAATTCTTGCAAGAATCTTCCCCACAATTGATAGCAGTGATATACCACGGTAGTTGCCACAAACACTGCGATCACCCTTTTTAAAGATAGTGACGATAGTGGCATTCTTTAGGTCTCCAGGTACCTTTCTTGATTCCCATATTCTGAGGATAAGGATGAAAATTCTTGTTTTGAGGGAATGACCTCCGGCTTGAATTAGTTCCAGAGGGATGTTATCTGGGCCAGGTGCTTTTCTGGGTTTCAATTGGGTGAGAGCTGCACTGAATTCATGATAAGTAGGAGGTACTGCCAACCACAGTTGTTCAGGTTGTTGCGGCACATCACAGAGGAAGTCTTCAGCAGCTTCCGATGGACGATTTAGGAGATTGGAGAAGTGCTCCTTCCAGCGTTCCAAGATTTCTTGACTATCAGTAAAGGTAGTAGAATTATCAGCGCTTTTCAGTGTACCTGATGATGAGCGAGATGGTCGATATATTTCCTTGAGTACGGCATAGAAGTTCCTCAAGTCTCGAGCATCCGATAGTCTCTGCAGTTCCTGAGCCTTATGTTGCCACCAAGTATTTTTAATCTGCCTTATCTGCGTCTGGCATTTACCCTTGAGTTCCAGTAGTTTATCTCTCTTTGTGTTGGAAGTTGGGTCTTGAAGATGGGCAAGATAGGCATTCCTTTTGGCATTGATGAGAGACAGAATTTCCTCATTGTTGTCATCAAACCAGTCTTGTCTTTTCCGCACTATAAAACCAATGGTTTCCTCAGCTGACTGTGTGATAATCTTCTGTAATGTGGCCCATTCTTGCTGAATATCATTTGTTACTGGGTTTTCTGATAACTGGGTGACGATCCTGTTTCCAAAATGTTTGTACATGGATTCATCCTGAAGTTTGGATGTATTAAACTTCTTTCTTGGCAAATTTTTGATGTTCCTAGGTGGTTTAGGTCTGATGGATATCCTGAGCTTACATATAAGAAGTTTATGATCTGTCCAACAATCGTCTATATTCCTTGCTGTTCTGGTAATAAGAGTGTCCTTCTTATCACATTGTCGGGTAATGATATAATCAAGAATGTGCCAATGTTTGGAACGAGGATGCATCCACGTGGTTTTGAAGCGGTCAGGTAGCCGGAACTGCGTGTTGGTAATGAAAAGTTCGTGTTCTGCACAAAGACCAAGAAGCAACAGTCCATTGGGATTACATTTTCCAAGTCCCTGTTTGCCCATCACATTATTCCATAGCCTGTGATCTTTCCCAACTCTGGCATTGAAGTCACCGAGGAGCAAGAGTTTATCTGCAGATGGTACCTTGGAGATGATTTCACTTAGCTGATTATAGAACTGAGCCTTTACTTCATCGTCAGAATCTAAGGTAGGAGCATAGGCAGAGATGAGTGTCATAAAGGAACCTCCTGAGAGTGGTATGCGGAGAGTCATGAGCCTTTCGCTGATTGCAATGGGCGTAAGTTGGTGATAATTTACCAGTTTGGTCTTCACAGCGAAGCCCACACCATGAATACGACATTCACCCTCATCCTTTCCTTTCCAGAAGATGGTATATCCTGTTCCAGATTCAGTAATCTTGCCTTCAGCAGACAGCCTAGTTTCACTGAGAGCAGCAATGTCAACGTTGAGTCTTGATAACTCATGGGTTACGAGAGCTGACCTTCTCTCAGGTCTAATGTTATTGTCAAAATCAAGCAAGGTTCTGATGTTCCATGATCCAATAATCAAATTGTGATTCTTTACTGTTTTTGAGTTTCGACCGCATGAGGGGTGACCTGCTGAGTGCGGTTGCCCAGCCGGACCAAGATTGTGACTTCCGATGTTTAGCCCACCTTTTCTAGGGCCTTCCCCATGTGGGGTGGGCAGCGGTGATCCTAAATAGGCCTGCCCAAACACAGATGCAGGACCGAATTCCTGAGTAGTCACAGAGTCTCCGGAAGACGACCATCACACATCTGCTGCCAACGTGCAGGTCCGAACTAGGGGCTTCCAGTTTAAATAAATACATTTGCATTTTGATTCTCTCTTGCTCATATAACCTATACAAAGCAAAGCTAATCCAACTTCTGTAGAGGCTAAGCTTACAGTCAGCTCTTCCATAACCTTTCCAAAACATACCTTAACCTATAAAATTGTGAAGGTAATCCAACTTCATAATATAATACCTAATCCATCTATTTTACTATACGAAAAGCTAATGTGATAATTCTGTTATTTCGTTTGAGCAATGTCCATCATAGCCTCTTAAAAATGAAATAAAATAAATTTCACTGAATTCCTATGGCTAACTAACACAAATAGTCTTATTTTTAGAAGTTGCAGCTGATCACAAGAAATCAAAAACTGAAGCTCTAGTTGGGAATAAAATTAACATTTTATGTGATGAAACCACAGACAGAATGGGTCGCTGTGTTTTCGTTGTACTGTTCCAAGTGCCAACAGCAATTGAGAAGAAATTGTTGCTGGAGTGAAATACCTCGAATCCGGAAATCCTACAAACTATTCCCGTGCTGTGTTAGATTCATTGCTTGATCACAGTGTGCAATATGATGACGTGAAAGTATTTGTAAGTGACAGTGCTCCATATATGACTCGTTATGAAACACAAGATCATCATTGGGGACCATTTGCTCCATGTGCAGTGATGGGCACACAAACTTTGCCTTGTTGGTAATTGTTGGACAGCAGCTATGTCCGATTTAAATCAGGTTGTAACAATGGTCAAGTCGGCCTTTCTAACCACAAGGAAGCGCAAATATAACTACTTTCACTTTCTGAAGTCAAACAAGATGTTCAGGAAAGAACATATAGCCTACTTTCTCCTAAATGTATGGGTATAGTTATAACTCTTTGTCTTTATCACCTCCTAATTTCTTCCAATTCGAAGTGCAAATTGGCACACTGGATTTGAGGAGTGGCGTTCAAATAACTTACCCCAGCATTTTGCAATTTCATCAGCAAACACTCCAAACAACGTAGGTATTCAGTTTATTAACACCGACTACTTACAATAATTTAAACTTCGTTGCTCTAAACGTATCACTGGGAGAAACATATTTAATATACCTATTACACAGCTAATTTGTAATCGCGCACGGCTAACGAGAAAGACAGGCCAGGGCGCGTAAACCAAACCCTTCTGTGACGTAGGCAATGTACCGGTACTGCTTGATGGTGCTTGTACGTTTAAGTCGAGAGCAATTCATAAGCAGCAGAAATGCAATATTTTATATCAATTTTCAAAATATGGACGCAGTTTAGATATTCCGTGTGTTTTCAAACACGATAAATTATACTGTATAGGTTTGCAAAACTACGCCTATTGAAGTTACTCCTTACAAAAATCCACGCGAACTAGGATTCAAGGGTTCGTTGTGTCTTTAATAGCTGCAACGAGCAGGCTACAGTAAGTCGAGTTGTAGATTCTGTGACCTTCGTTGTGAGTTAAATTATGTGCACATGAGTATAATTAGATCAAAGAATCTTGCAGCACAGTATAGATATCATTAACTTATTGTTGTTTCAAGGGGCGGAACATAAATTAATTCGTTTATAGAAGAGATCTGCGGAATACACTACCCACCGACTAACGACTTGTATCAATACCTTCTATGAAGACGAGTGATAAATGAATACCAACGTTTATACAGGTTCAATGATGTAGACAAGATGACTATAGAGCGTCTCAACCTTAAAAGACAGTATGGAATTAAATGTAGTAGTTGCCTCTCACTCGCACTCGTATGTCCTGCAATTAGCTTCGTCCTGTTGCCATTTCCCAATAATTGAAAGTGACAAATCTAAGAAACTGTTTACGTGGTCTTATAGAGAATTTTTCGCTCTTTATGATGATGTAAAAATAAAAGCCATAAATAATTAACACATAGCCCAATTTTTACAATTACGATATTTTAGCGCGAATCTATATTTTTGCAGATATAAAACTTATCACGACATAGATAATGAACTAATGATCGCAACAGATCAAGAATTTATTTTTAGATTGCCTGATGTTGGTAGAAGATACTCTATTTCTCAGGGCAGTAATTATTTTCATAGTAAGAAAGTTATGAATTTTTTTCTCAAATGTTATTTGAAAAATCTGTGATGGTATCACAGGAAAGTCACGTAGCGACAAACTTTTTTGCTATTGACTTTACGTTGGTGACTAAACGAGAAGAAATTTTCATTAATATGTGAAAAAGTTTTTAAAACAAACCCGAGCTCGATATCAGATAGCATTCATAAGTTATCGCACTTACTCCTCCCGCCCAGCGCTGACGCTGCGTAAGTTTGGTTACTCAGACACCAGTATCTTCCCGACTGATGGTGTGATGTTAAACTGTGAAATGAAGTGGTCCTTGAGTTCTTTATAAATTGCCCACCTCGTTGCGTACCGTAGTGGCTAGCATTCCTGGCTGTCACCGTGGATGCCCAGGTTTGAATCCCGGCTCCGGCAAGAAATTTAATTCCGGTCTGAGGGCTGGAACGGGGTGTACTCAACTTCATGAGACAAAACTGAGAAGAGGCGGGTTCGATTCCTACCTCAGCCATCCTCTAAGTGGTTTCCGTGGTTTGCGTTTGTTCATCCAGGGAATAACATATTATCATATTCATATTCATGAATAATTGAAAAATATAAATTATTATAATGTGTGCATTAAACTCGCCCTCTGAGGTTCTGCGTATCATATCTAAATAGTGTAGCGTTGTTCGCTGCAAGGTATGAGCTACAGTTATATACAACAAAGAAATATTTTGGAAATTTCCCTAGTTTTGCGTAAAAGCACGCCTGTATACGAGTTATATTACATCATGTGCCCGCCCTTGCAGAACTTTGTATATGCAGTAGATCTGGCATCAGCGCGCCCCATTTAATGTGTACTGTCTTTTAAGGTAGAGACGCACTATAGGTACTACATTGCTGACGTCACGAAAACTCACCAGAGCCAGTCATTCTCGTTGGCCGTGATAATCGCGCCTTATCTTGGGGATGTGTACCCCTCTATCGGCAAAAATAATAACCTTCTCAATTATACTGTAGACATGGGTTCACTAACTGACCGGTAGAGAGCACAGCTCGCATCTAGAAGGCTGTGGTTACCTATAACATAGTTCAAGTAATTACTCTTAGATGACACTCCGGTGGTGAATGTTGTTTTAATTAAATATATATTTTCCATTTCAAAATGCACCATATAATGCTTTATTTTATAACGTCTCAGTACTCAAGAAATAATAAATATAAAAAAAATCAAGCAAAAAAGTCCAACTCTGACAGGATTTGAACCACGGCCAGCCTGATGAAAGACCAACGCCCTGACCACTCAGCCAATCGTGCACACTCTAATTGATCGTTAGCAATTATAGCAAATCATGACTTGGACTAAACGTTTTCTTCACTGGAGTATATTTTAAACCGAGTTCATTTCATAGAAAGTTCATATATTTGTTACCACTAGGCTATATTGCATGCAACATACTGAAATTAATAAAATATAGGTCAGAACGAGAGATCAGCTGCCATCTTGTCAAATAACCGAGACGACTCAGCTTTTTAGAATCACTACTAGACTATAATATTAAAATATAAACTTTTAATTTCAAACGGGCCACGTCGTTTCGAACAGATTAAACGATTCTTGGTTCGATAGTCGGAACTGGTGGGTCCCATGTTATGGATTATAAAGTTTGCATAATTTACACGGCCGCCATCCCGAAATGGTACGGTTGATGACCTCGTAGTTTGGGCACAAGACGCGTCTCATATGAAGGAACGTTGTTACCAAATTTGGTAAAGATCCGATTATTAGTTTGGTCATAATGCATTATTACGTGTTGACCATTTGAGTGGCCGCCATTAAGTTTTGGTAATGATGGCGGCAATATAAAACATGACACTGAGGTGCCCTTTGCCAGTGCTATCTCTGTACCAAATTTCGTTCAATTCTGTTTGACTGTGTTCGAATTGATAGGGGGGGACAGACATTCAGAGTACACACACTCACACACACACACACCCAGACTCACACCCACACACACACAGACAGACACACAATTTTTGGCCCTGTAGTGATCTCATAAGTCTACTGTCATTTTTTGCAAAAATCGAAAGTAGGCTAAAAATGGGCAGCAAAACTTTTTCCATCGCCGATACTTACTCGATGGAACAGCTGGTTTGAAGCTGTTTTCTACTTAGCGAGTTATTTTCATGATGATGTGAGTTTTTTTAAGCTACCTGACATGAAAGATGTTAGTAACAGTGGTGTTACATTTCTGCGAGGCTTGACAGAGACGTAGATAGGATTTATTCTGAAATAATTTTTGTGAAAGAGCATGCTAGTGAACTTGTTGAACTTCTCACTCTGCTTGAGGGGTCCCAGTATCCAACCTCACATTTGCTTTATCCCAAACTTGAAAACTTAGATGCTAATTTTGGTGCAATAATTCAAGGCCATTATTCTGAAGCGACAGATAATGCCGTAGCTAAACTCACAGCCTTAGAAAGTGCTACAAGGAAAGATTTGTTTGTAAAAGTAGCTCAGTCTGCTAGAAGCAAGCATACTAGACTAAAGGCAAGTGATCCCAATCGCATAAACTTTGAAGCCATAGCACAGATATTTTATCCTAGACACGTGGTATTGAACAATGACAAAGAAACAGATATTCAAAAACTTCCGGGCTTTACAAACATTCCATGTCATGAAATAAGGAAGGGCAATGATTCTTTCTATAGTGAGTCTCTACATTAAAAGACAGTACGCGTTAAATGGGCCGCGCTGATGCCAGATCGGCTGCATATATACAAAGTTCTGCAAGGCCAGGCACATGATATTAACATAACTCGTATACAGACGTGGTTTTACGCAAAACTCTCGAAATTTCGGAAATATTTGTTTGTTGTATATAACTGTACCTCATGCCTTGCAGCGAATGATGGTACAAAATTTAGATATGATAGACCAAACCTCAGAGCGCAATTTTAATGCACACATTATAATTTATAATTTTCAATTATTCATTAATATGATAATATTATAATACGTTATAATTTTACATTTTCTCGAATATCATACAGTAGGTTATAATAAATTATAATATGGCATTTTCCACAAATATAATCTCTATATATATAAGAATGAAAGTTTGTCTGTTTTTTCTGAATTTCTACGGAAATTTGGGTTATTTACGCGTTTTAGACTGTTTTATGACGGATGCACGCGAAAATAATTTTTTTGTCTGTTTGTTTGTCTGTGGACAATTTTTTGTGTCCTTATAACTCGAGAACGGCTGAGTGGATCAACGTAAAATTTGGTACAGATATCTTTCAGAGGCACGACACCAATCATTGATGTAACTCTTCTCTGTACCTCTCATAAAAGGGGACCTACCCCCTTAAAATACTTGCTGAAATAGGCGTAGAAGGGCGAGACAAAGCTCATTCTCAGCCCCTCAATGTGAGAAACGAAACTAACCACATTTTAAGGCCCTAAAACCAACAGTTTTTGAGATATTCCCAGAAAACTAATTTCATTTAATACAATAATGAAAGGAAGCTAGCCGGTAACCATGGCAACAGAAATTCACAGGTCCATCTATTGCTGTAATATAAGACGCAATACAATTCCATTTATTACATTACTGAGATAGTTTGCAAACGGCTAGAAAGTTATAACGGAACCAAACTAAGCTGTAAAATTCATCAATACATATAATGCGCTTAAGGGGGTCAAGGGGTACTCTAGAATTTTTTCACGCGATTTACACGTGCTGGTGTGCTACGGAAGGTCAATTATATCCCTAGCCCTATATTGATATATTATTATTATTATTATTATTATTACACTACGGAAAGGAAGATCCCCCGAGGACTGGAAAAAGGAAATAATTGTCCCGATCTTCAAGAAAGGTAGTAGAACAGAATGCAGAAACTATCGGGGAATAACACTGATGAGTCATTGTGCAAAGATGTTTGAGAAAGTTTTGGAATGGAGAATTAGGACAAGGATAGAAGGAGGGATGAGGGAAGAACAACATGGCTTCAGAGCAGGAAGGTCCACAGTGGATTTGATTTTTGCTGTAAGGCAGTTACAAGAACAGCACTGTGAGTATGGAACAGATCTACTGATGGCCTTCCTGGACATTGAGAAAGCATATGACAGTGTATGCAGAAACAAAGTATGGAAGTCCCTGGAGGATAGAGGAGTAGAAAAATGGACTATAAGGAGGATAAAGGAGATGTACAAGGGAAGCGTGAGCTGTGTGAAAGTGGGAGGAGAGAGATCGGACTGGTTGGAACAGAGAAACGGCCTGAAACAAGGAAGTGCACTGGCACCGTTACTTTTCATTGTGGTGATGGATGACAAAATGACCCGAGTGGCACAAGTAATTGGGGAAGGAAAGATGAAAGCAATGGTGTTAGTGGATGATTTGATGATTTGGGGAAACAAGGAGGAGGAGGTACAGGAACAGTTGGACGTGTGGGAAGGAATAATACAAGGATATGGGATGAAATTTAGCATAAATAAGAGTGAGATGGTGATCACAACAAGGAAGAAGGAAAGAACCACAACGGGAATAACAATAGGTGGGGAACAGCTGAAGAAAGTGGAGAGTTTCAAGTATCTGGTAAGCCTGATACAAGATAATGGAAGAAACTATAGAGAAAAAATGAGCGGGGGAGACAGGCAGAAGCATTCCGGAGGAGTGTGAGAAGCATGTTATGGAGCAAGGATGTCCCTCAGAACAGAAAAAGATCATATATCGGACGTACTATGCCCCTATCCTGACATATGCCTCGGAGACCTGGGCTATGAAAGGAAGGGAGAAGAGCAAAATACAGGCCAGTGAGATGAGGTTCTTGAGAAGCAGTATTGGAGCTACAAAGATGGACAGAATAAGAAATGAGAGGACCAGAGAATTAATAAAGGAGGAACCATTACGGGATGGTATAGAGAAATCTTGACTTAGATGGCATGGACATGTAAAACGAATGGATGATAAGAGGATACCCAGGAGGATACACGAGACGAAGTGGGAAGGAAAGAGACCGAGAGACAGGTGGCTGAAAGGGATGGAAGAAAGCGTGAAGAAGAGAGGAGAAGACTGGACAGGGGTGGAAGCTGAGAGATGGTGGGAAGACAGAAGACGTTGGAGTGGCCTGTGTTCCTAACAGACCCGGCCAATGGCTGGAAACTGTGCAAAAGGATGATGATGATGATACTACGGCCTACAACGACGAAACAAAGCTCATTTTCAGCCCCTTGGTGTCAGAAAAAAACCTCGGGGCCCCTAAACAGTCGTAAAGGGTCCCCGAAAACTACATTTTAATGCTCTAAAACCAAGAGTTTCTGAGATATTCCCAGAAAACTAATTTCATTTAATAAACTAATGTAGGAATGCAAGCCAGTAACCATGACAACAGTGTCTCAAAAAGGTACATCCAACTTTCCATCTATTTCTGCAAGAAGTAATGCCACTCTATTTATTAAATTTCTGTGAAATTTGCAAATGGCAATAAGGTTATCACGGAACCAACAAAAACTGTAAAAAATTCATCAATGCGCTTAAGGGGGTCAAGAGGTACCCTCGATTTTTTCGCAAGACTTAAACGTGCGATGTGTCGTACAGAAGGTCTATTATATCTTCAAACAGCAACATTATTTTCAAAAATTCCTGAATTGAAATAGTTTATTTTTTTTGCTTTTAGGAATTTGGGCCATTGGAGGCTAAAAAACCTGAATTTTCATGCACCACAAGCCTTTATAATTTATTAAAGGGGTCTTCCTCTGGATGCGCACTTGACACAACAGTGAGGGTCCGTTTTTATGTGACGTGAATTGCATTTCGTCTACGAGGTTTTCAATTTTATTTTCACGTCAGGAAGTACACGTTAGGTAAATTAGTTTCAGAGCATATTTCAACTAATCATTTATCTTTGTCGACAAACATGTTCCAAGCCCCTAACCACTGCAACAGTAGCTCAATTGATTACGTCTGGTTATTAATACCGACGACCGTTCGAAGAATGGGTACTTCTGCTAGTATAATATCAGAAAATTAAAAGTAAAAAAAAATCACATCACATACCTTCAGACCTGCCCACTATCCTCTGGTAGTGGTGTTAACCCTTCCATAAATTTCTCCGTGTCCCTGGATGATCCAGTTTCAGCCGAATCGGAACCAGTAGGCGATCCATCGAAAGTGGAAGAAGACTAAGATGATGATGATGATGATGAAGAAGATGACAAGCGTATCAAAAATTGCTCCTCGTCATCTTGAATCTCATCTGCTTTCCACAGTTCACTTTCGATTCTTTTGGTGTGGTTCACGTAGTTTGCCCAATTTTGTGTGATCACGTGGTGGTATGCAGCCGAAATTAAAGTCTTCATCTCTTGTTTTTTGAATGAGACGTTGTTCAATTTTATATAGTTCTTCACTTGTGCCCATACCATTTCCATGGGATTAAGTTCACAGTGGTATGGTGGCAAGCGAAGAACATATTTTCCTGCTGATTTGGCCATCTCGTCAATGTTGTATTTATCATATCTCTCTCTGTTTTGATTCACAATAAAAAAAGAAGTCTACAATCCGGTCTTTTCTCCATGACGTTGTAGGTAAAAGTTCGCTTTTACGACTGTGATAGCCTGCATTGTCTATTACTAGGATAGATCCTTCAGGAACATTGGGCAACAATTGCTCGGCCAACCACTTTTCATACAGTTCACCTGTCATTTCATCGTGGGCGCCTGCCGTGTTCTTTTGGCACAGAAAAGTTAACTCTGCACCATTAACGAACCCTTGTTCATTCCCGGCATGAACCAAGGCAAACCTCGATCCACGAGCCCTAGGTGGCCTAAGACCTGCGCTAACACCCTCAATTGCTGCCTGACGAGCACTTTTGATTTTAGTATCTCTCCATTCTTTTGTCACGGTGTGGCCCATGCTCACCCAAGACTCGTCAGTAAAAACAATAGATTTGCCTTCATTCCTAAATCTTTTCAAGTCCTTAAGATACTTAAGGCGCCACCTGATTATATCATCCCTTTCAATCAGGGCACATTTGTTGGCTCTTCTTACATATTCAAACCCTATGTCATGAAGAAATCTATTTAAAGTGGACCTCGAAAAATTTGGCAGTGTATTATCACTGTTTACCCTGCTCAAAACTATATTTAATGTTGGTGGTATGTTTTGAAAGAACAATGAATGAACGATGCGACGGACTCCGCTTTGTACTATTCCATCATACTTTATTAACCTAGCATATTTTTTGTTTACTCACTCTATTAGGTTTTGTTTTTGCTGGCGTTCTCAGAGGACCTTCCTTTTTTTCTGTTCTTATTCTATATACTAAACGTTTTGAACACCCGGTAGCTTCTGCTGTCTTTTCAACTGCCTCGGTAACGTTCATGCTCTTTAAGAAATAATTAAATATATTCAGTACTATAATCTGTTCTCTGCTGTGCAATTTGCCAATACTACGCCACTTTCTAGTTGCTGTATTCATAGTGAATATTACAATAATAAATATAATAATAACTCAATAATAATTAACACAATTTATAAAAAATACAAGGACCACTTCACTTCACAGTTTAACTTCACACCACAACAAATTTAATAACGCTGAGCTCTGGGGTAGCACAGAATCTTTTCCTACACTCATCAAATGCAGTCGTGAAGATAACAAGCCAGCCTGAATAAACAAACTATCGCTTCCGTCATTTACAGTCCAGCCGCCGAGTGTCCGGCTCTGACATTTCTCATGAGGGAGGGAGACCACGTTACCGGTATTGTACCGCGAAATATAAAACAATGTGGACCACATCAAATATTTCACAAGTTTTTAAATGAATTCTGATGAACCGCTGACCATATTACTAAAATAATATACTTACACACAGTTAACCGGTAAGTGGGCAAACACAAGACAATAAAACAACAAATCTGCACTAACACACAGAGCAACTGGACTACAGAAGAGAGCCTTGGCAACATTGAGCTAAATTTAAAGACCGGCTTACCGGGAAAACCGCTGATTGGTACAGGTGACAACATTCTTCATGGTAGTAAGCGACTTCACCAACATAGGTGGAATTCTACTACGATCGAAGAATTTAGGTTTTGTAACGGCAAAATGTGGGAATAACAAAATGCATAACATTGCAAATGGGGTGTGGGACTTCTACGTTACATAGTGAAGACGGTAGAAAAGAGTTACAATGATAGCAAGTTTCGAGGTTTTATTAACTGCTTCTCACTGCCGTAAGTTGGCTATACTGTTCTCTTTACCCCTCTTCTCCGACCATCGCCAAACGTCAGAGCCGGACACTCAGCGGCTGGACTGTAATGCTGAGAGGGTGCATTACGCTAAGTGTGATAACTTATGAATGCTATCTGATACCGAGCTCTAGTTTGTTTTAAAAACTATGTCAAACAGTATTGAACATTTCTGCTCGCTTAGTCACCGACGTAAAGTCAACAGGAAAAAAGTTTATCGCTACCTAACTTTCCTGTCATACCATCCTATAATTTTCAAGTAACGTTTAAGAAAAAAATAACTTTCTTAATATGAAAAAAATTACTGCCCTGAGAAATAGGATATCTTCTACCAACATCAGGCAATATAAATATAAATTCTTAATCAGTTGTGTTAGTTCATTAGCTATGGCGTGATAAGTTTTATAAGTGCATAAAAATAGATTCGCGCTAAAATATCGTAATTTTGAAAATTGGGCCATGTGTTAATTATTTATGGCTTTTAATTTTACATCATCACAAAGAGCGGAAAATTCTCTATAAGACCACGCAAACATTTTCTTAGATTTATCACTTTGCATTATTGGGAAATGGCAACATCGCCGGGGTAGAAGAGGACGAAGCTAATTGCAGTACACATGAGTGCGAGTGAGAGGCAAATAGTACATTTAATCCCATACTGTCTTAAGGTAGAGATGCTCTATAGAATATTATTGAATCGCAGTTAAAACAAAATGAGGAGTGTGAAGTAGTACGTGCCTTGACTGCTGTTCAATATGAACATGAACATTTTTCCAAGAGTTCTTTAGATCCTTTGTAGACACCAACAAACAATGTGGACAGTGAGCATGTTTTGTCGCACTACTATACAGTTGTTACAGACAGAAGGTGTAACTTGAAAGAGTGCAATGCAGAGTTATTTACAATGCTTTCATTTGAACATTAAGTTGTATCTCAAGTGTAGCCAACAAAGTCATAGAGTCCATAAAAATCTGGAAAAAATTTGATGCTAATTTTCCAAAAATAGATGCTAAATGGGGGGGGGGGGGGGGGGGCTAATTTAAAGGAAAATAGATGCTAAATTTTCAGGTCCCTAGCTATTGATGATATTTTCAGATGGTTACAGGGCCTTTGCAAGCACATCATGAGATTTAATACTTAGTTTATTAGGTAATTATTTTGAGTATTGTTATTTAATATAATGTATTGTAATATTATTATTTACTATTTATTATTTACTGTAAATGAATGGATTGCCTGCAACAAATAGGGACTCACAGTCCAATGCATATATCCTAAAATAAACGAATAACTAGCTATTCAATAGCTATTCAAAACGCAAAATTTCAAGAAAGGAAGAAACAAACAACTGGCAGAAAGTGGACTCAGGAGGAGAAAGATCGTCACTCTAGAACGATGAAATAAATTTGGAAACAACGGAAATTGAATACAATGGACAATAGCCAACGTTGATTCATCGTACCCTACAAATGGGTTATTCGAAAGAAGAAGAAGAAACGAATAACTAAAATAAATTAATCTCTCAGAAGTGCTGAAATGGCTATCGATTCACTGCTCACCACATTACATGTGGACAGTTGGGTCGAATCAGTATCTTTCATGTTACTCATAAAACGGGAATGTCCAATTATTTTTATTATAGATTTAAAAAAATACTATTTCACTAAATAAAATTTCTGGCTGTCAAAACTTGTAAAGGAAACACTATTATTTTGGCTCATGCAACAAAATTAGAATTGAAGAATGGGTCTCAGGGCAGCTTCGAGCACTTTTTGGCTCGTATGATGAGAGCACCAAATTTAATTTTAAGAGCACCAGGATTAAAGACAGTGGGGGTCCGGGCGGAGACACCAAGAGCCCGCCGATGAGCCAGCTTGGTGTCCTAGGCGAAACCTCACACAAGACACGGCACAAACCTAGAAGAATTGCCGAGTTTTAATTCACTGGCGGTGAAAGCCAATATACCATCTTTTTGGAAGCCTTCATAGGGAGGTTGAGGCTGCTTGAACTTTTAGTTCTCGCAGTCAAGAGGTGCAGTTGCACCTCATATAAAGGGAGGTGGCGTGAAGTTCGCTACTCCAGTGGGGGTCCGGGCGGGGACACCAAGAGCCCGCCGATGAGCCAGCTTGGTGTCCTAGGCGAAACCCCACACAAGACACGGCACAAACCTAGAAGAATTGCTGAGTTTTAATAATGATAGTGGTGATGATACTCACTTTAAGAGACTCCATCTCCTTCTCCTTGGCGACATGCAGCTGCTCCAACTCCTGATGAACAGCCTGCACTGCCGACTCCAACTTGCTCCTCTCCTCCAAGCCCTGTAGCTGGGACACTCTCAACTTACTGCACTCATCACTGAGGTCTTCGTGCTGACTCTGCAATGGACATAATACTCCTCATACTGTGTGTTGACACAAATCTAACAATGGTATCGAAGGGAAGAAAAGGACACATCTAACAACAACCTCACCATGCTTAACTGCTATGCCCACGATCGTGGGCTGAAGTCGTCGAATTTATAAGAGTGTTAAAATCCTTGGTTGGTTCCTCAGTTTAGGGGCTGCGACAACGCGGTCATGTAGCCCCGTGTACTTTAGGTGTGTGTAGAATCTGTCTTATAACCGGTGTTAATTGTGATAGCTGTATTAGTGTGCGTTATCTGTATTATTTATTTATCGTATGGCTTTTAGTGCCAGGAGTGTCCGAGGACATGTTCGGCTCGCCTGAGTCTGTAATTCAGATATAATAATAATATCGTATGTCCTCGGGTGCAAGCTTTGTTATTTGCCATCCAGAGGGCAGCTTGCCTGTCGAATTTTGCTGTTCCTTAGAACGCTATGCAAGTCAAGGAGGTTAGATATTTAAGCTGCGTGACACTATAAAGCTTTCTAGTAGAGAAAGGAGGAACTTTTTTGTGTTGGTGGAACACCCCGAGATTATTTTTGCCATTATGAACACGGTCTACTGAATTCAAAGGGTTCTTTACAATGCCAACAACATATAACATGCATGCCATGATTTTTGTCGCCTTTCAAAAATCGCTTACCACGTCCAGGAGCGAACCTGCAAGCGTGGGGTTGGAAGTCCGACAAGATAACCACTCATCCACCGTAAGGACTGCAGATCAATTTCATGTATGGTAGTTCCTACTTTTGCTACCAAACGCTACCGTCAACGACACCTGTAAACTTGGCTACTAGATGTCAATGCAACCGGCACCTTGCGAAGAACGTTGCATCGTAATAGAGCGTTAATCAAATCTAACCTAAAAATTTAGCTTCACACAATTGTAGTTAGTGGAAGGTACTTTTACATGCCGGCTTTACTTCCCCTCCGAAGGAAGCCACACTGAGGGATTTTTAACACTCTTCAAAAATCCGACGACTTTGGCCGGGTTTGAACCCGCGATCTTGGGTATAGAAGCTCGGCATGCTACCAACTACGCCACCGAAGCCGCCAAAGCTGCTAAAAGATTACAGTTTTATTATATTTGAATTGCTGCCAATGGCCATAGCTCCCCAAGTTCAATTTCAAGTAGTTCCAACTTAGGCTACCAGAGATGCCACTGTCATTAACACCTAGCGGTGAACGTTGGAACTTGATAACAGCGTTTCTAACCAAATAACCTATAAATTTAGCTACACACTACCAATTGTAGTGGTAGGTTCTTTTAAGGGTCATAAAAAAGATACCGTATTATTACGGTATTTTATTTTTTTCTTATTGATAAAATCTGGTCGTTGTCCAACACTGCAACCTTATTACTGGCCGCCACTGGTTGGTAGTACATTTCAAAAGGAATACTTAAATTTATTTTCGTATGGAAGAGCGTGGGTGTATCTGTTTCTGATTATCTTTACGACAATGTGTTCACATCTGTACTTGTTCGAATTGTGGACTGGAATGGATCAGTTTTCAAAGGCTTTACATCCAGTTTATTGTTTGTAAAATAGAAGAAATATTAGAATATCCAAAAGGTCAAAAATCTAGCTATCTCTGGATGCTGATAATGCTGCATAATGAGCTTGGAACAAAGATCACTTTCACAGCTAAAAAGCCAGAACTAGCAAATCAGTTTTTCACGAAGTCATGCAAAAAAACAAATCTAAATCTCCCTTAATCTGACTATTCTTTTTACCTTCTCTAGCTCCACCCTTTACTTTCCCTCGCACAGCAAAAGAAATATTTATTAAAGCTCATGGAAGTGGGCAACATTGGAGAGAGCAGTCATTCAATTTGACAGTTACAAGTTACCAGCTGTCCTGCAATGAATCTAATACCTGTTATATTCCTCTTATTCTGTTGGGGGACAAGGTTAGAATATGTCAAACAGATGACCTGAGATGTAGGCCTACATGTAGAGATGAATGAATAAATTCCCCATCCCATCTCCAGCACTGGGGTCTCCATAAACTAGAGAGGGGGAATTGGTTTATTAATCAACAATGTACATACATATGAAAAGAATAAATCACAATATTCATACAATACATGTAAAGTAAATCATTTGTTGACTAATTCCAACCCTAACAGGCCTTGATGTCCAAGATCTGTATAGGGAGGGTTGATGTGAATATATGAAGATATGTAATAGTTACAATTTAAATCATAATAATAATATTTTATTTTTTGTACATATGTATATACTACTTACAATATAGTAGCCTATCATGGTCCCACAAATTTAGAAATACTACTTAAATATATAACATAACTTATAATTGAAGTTGATTTGCCTTATTAGAAAAAGTTATTTTAATTATTTTGAAATTTATTGTGTGTAATCAAAACCTAGCTTAGTTGACTTAGCTGACTGATAGTTTCCCTACGAATGTTTCCAATTTGTTATTTTTCTTCTCGTATTGGAAGGTTTCTTAATATTGATGGTAATGAATTTAGTAATTTTGGTATTAAAATTTTAAATTCTTGTTTCCAATATGAATTACTGTGAAGGGGAACAATGTACTGACCATCCTGTTTTAGTCTGGTTTCTTTTGAGTACTGTGGTAATATTCTATATCTATTATCTCTATAATGTGTTAGAAGTATTGTGGTCTTATATCAATCTGCAATGGACAGAAATTTCTTCTTACAGTTATCTCTAAACACAATTAGTTTTAATAAACTTTTTTGCATATTACTTAGCATTTTAGACTTCCTATTGTCCCTTCCCATGATACAATGCCATAACGAAGTACTGATTCGCAAGTGCTGATTAGGCCATTGTGAACACATTTGGAGGGGCAAAATAGGCAAGTGTATGAAAGAAGAATAATGTCTTTCTCAGGTTCTTTAAAAGTTCCATAACGTGATTGTCCCATTTAAAATGAACATGCACCGTGACTCCTAGATATTTATAATTATTCACAGATTGAATGTATTGGTCACAGTTACAGTTAGTAATTTGAATTTTGACAGTATTTAAGTGCAGGCTAGTTATAATTATGAAATTTCAGTTAATTTCTTCCTTGATTTTACCATGCATTCGTATATTCAAAATTCTGGATTTTTTGAATTAAGGGTGAGATCATAGTCGTGGCTCCATCTTAAAACATTATCGAAGTCTTTTTGCACCATATTAAGAGCCCCTTGGACATGTTTATGTACAGCTATGAGGATTATGTCATCTGCATACATAAATATCTTACAATTTAGTACTAATTTTGAGATATAATTCATAAAGATATTTTAGATACAGTAGTTGACCCTAATACTGACCCCTGTGGTATGCTGCTCTGTACCTCAATAGGATCACTTACAGCATTATTTACTCTGATTACCATTTTTCTGCCTGTTAAGTAGCTTCGAACATTTCTAATGTCCTACCTCTAATACCTATTGATTCTAATTTTAACAATATTCGATCAAACTGTAATGTGTCAAACACTTTGGAATAGTCGAGGAATAAGACTAGCGCGTGTTTGTTCTAATTCAAGGCACCATTCACAATATTTGCAAAGTGTGAAAGCAACAACTGTGTGCATTTCCCTTTCCTGAAACCGTAGTGAATAATTTTATATTTATCTAAAGAGTTTGTCTAGTTTCGATGCATTTTTCAAAAATTTTATGGATTATAAATAGGATGGATGATGATCTACAGTTATCTAAAATAATATGATCACCACCTTTATAGGCCTAACAATTGCAATTCTGGATGTGCTAAGTATGTCTTTTGCACGAATTTTGTTTATCCTTGGTCGCTTGTTACGATTTAAATTACCTATGATACTAAATATTTCTGTGGGTGTAACTTCGTATAGCATTATTGAGTGTAGCGAAGTGTCAATAGTTACCTTACTCCCAGAGAAATTATAGGTATATGCATGTGTTATTCCTTGCACTTGGTCATCAAAGTTTCTCGCAAAATTATTTACAATCGTATCAATAGGGTGTGTGTATTACCAAGATATTTCTGAATTATATCATCTATTGAGTTTAGTTTTGTTTTTTTACCTATAATATTATTGATAATTTTCCATGTTTCTCTCATATTACAACTATTTTCATTAAATCATTTTCTGTAATATGCCACTTTAGTTTCGAAAATGTCCTTGTACAGACTGTTTCTAAATAAGTTTTATTCTATATCGTTCACTATTTCTATTTGTTTCCATATTTTAAACAACTAATCTCATTGTCTGCATTTTACCTGGAGATCCTTTGAAAACCATGGTTTATTTGCTCTGCGTCTACTTTTAAATGTTACATAAGAGTTATTATAAATTACACTGAATGTGTTAACTAACCGGGTATAGAGCTGTATCAGACATTCGAGGTTCCGATATTGGTCCCATATTGCTGTACTAAGCTGGTCATGAACTTGCAATAAGTCAGCATTCTAATGTTTCCTAACTGGTGAGAGGAGTTTGCTGAGACCATAGTCCAACATATGTTATGAAGTGGTCACTGACATCTGACTATTACTGCCGAGTGTGCTGTATTCTCTCGCCTTCCAAATATATGATCAATCAGCGTTTTTGTCCCTGTCCTTGGATCGATTATGACACGGCATAAACCTAGAAAATTTGCTGAGTTTTAATTCACTGGCTGTCAACGCCAATATACCATTAATAACCAAGTCTAGTTTCCTTATTGCAATGCTCTTCCATGTAAAAAGAGCTAATCCTCCACCTCTCTTATTTACTCTACTGTGAAAAAAAAGGCATTAAAATGTTTTAAATTAAACAGGTTGTTCTTTAAGTCTAAGATATTGATCTCTACTAAACATATAGCCAAATATGTATTATTTCAATAATTTCTTCAAGAAAAGTTAGCAAAAAATGGTTCCAATTTGCCAACAATGAACAAATATTTAGTGACATTATACGTATTTAACAGGGCGCCAGGAAATGTTCTCCGCAGTCACTGCCGGCTTCTGCCAGAGCTAGCATCAGCAGTTTAGTTGGCATCACGGTGTCCTTGACAGGGTAAATCCCACACATGTGGGCTGTAGGCTGTCGAAATCGTCAGTGTGTATTGCAATAAGTGAGCATGTGTCATCAGCACTTCCAGGTTCAGTTATGAATGGCTGTGGTAAGCACTAAGTTTACTGGGTGGTTTTTTTTATATACACAAACGACAGTCGTGCTGCCAACGTAACTACTGATGATAGCCCTCGCAGATGCATGTAGGCACTGCGGAGAACCTTTCCTGGCACCCTGTATTACAGTATCTATAAAATCAAGAGCACTTTCAAATTTATAACATGTTATCCAAGGTTCTTGTGTATAGTTGAGTAATGCCATTTGAACATGAAAAATATCACTCCGCGATACTTGAACTATTTTACACTATCTTCGCTAGATCGCCAAGACAGGTAATTCTGACAACCCCACTTTCTTCATTTTTTCTTGCCAACACAAAACCATTCCTAAACCATACAAATTTCCAATTAACCTCCCAAGCCTTTGTTTTGGCCTGCCACAATAAGTCTCGATAGAACTGTGTGAGGCTTTCATTAATATAAATGCGCCTACCTTGATGTTGTGGTTGAGTGGACCAGCTGCTACGTTTTACGTTGCACTTGTTAATTAATTCATTTCTTTTAGGTATCAAACAGAACTTAGTCACGATTGGTGCAATTTTTGTTTTATTCATTAATGGCACACTGTAGATTTCCTCAACTTCGAGGTCAACTACAAGTCCCTCCGCCACTTTATGGACCACGCCTTCCAGGATTTCATCCTTCTCGTGTGGCGCACCGCTAATTTCCAAGAAGGGCCGACGGTTGTTCTTTTTCAAGTTCATAGATTTTGGTTGAGAGGTCCGATATCACATTTTCCTGTTTTCTGTTCTCTTCCTTTAACGGTTTCACTGGAGATGTTAACTCGCGCTAGTTCGTTGCTTTCCTTTAGTTCCTTCAATATTTTGTCATACTTATTTGACATAAACTGAACACTTTTCACACTTCCATCCACCTTACCTTCCAATGATGCCATTACATTGGTCATCCCCTGTATCGCTGACTTCAGGTCTCCAGAGTCGTTCATGCCGTCCACTGATTGTAGGCAAGCTCCATCGTCCGGTCCCGATGGTGAACGGTAGACTGTAGCCTCCTTCCGTTGCCGGCATGTTCCACAGCACTATTGAGCTTTACTAAATTTAGACATATTTTTCCACTTTCGAGTGGTTACAGTGGTGCATTCGTAATTATATACTGAATTACACCCCAGACACTTCACGTAATCACCGTCAGTTGGCAACGATTCGGTACAATAAGAACAATCCATTGTGCAAGACAGCACTAATACGGAGCGACAGGTAAGCACGTCCGTTCGCGGCGAGATCTACCTTAGTAATGGAACCATTAGTTCTAGATAGGGAGCTATGGTTGGCTGTATCAAAACAATCTATAGATTAAAGTAAGAAATGGCAACGTCAGGATGGCCATTGGTTATAAGAAGAGGAGATAGGAAAGGGAAAACAAATGTTACCATTGGTGGCAAGAAGCTTGAAACTGTGGACAGCTTCAAATATTTAGGAAGCAAAATAATGCAAAATGCAAGGATAGATGTAGAGCTTAGCAAAAGAGTGCAAAAGAGTAATGCATTTATCAGTGTAGAAGAGGGACGTCCCAATTTAATGTAAAGAAGTGTTGTACAAGATGTACTATAGGCCTACTCCTATATTGACCTATGGAGAGGAAACCTGGACAGTGACAAGAAGCGACTTCGGGCCAGTGAAATGAAATTCTTATGAAGTATGATAGGAAAAACAAGAAGGAATAAAGTGAGTGAGAAATGACGAAGTCAGGACAGTCACTGGAGTAGGAAAGTAGAATGACAGAATCGAGAGGAGCAGGTTAAAATGGTTTGGACACATCAAACAAATGGAAGATGTAAGAATACCTAAACACATGTTGGAAGATACGTGGGAAGGAAAGAGCACAAGAGGAAGACCCTGTGCATGATGGATCGACTAGATTAAGATTAGAGACGAAATATGGACTATAACAGACTTTTGAATGAAGAGTGGAGGAGTACCAAAAATGCCCAGACCCAGCCTGAATAAGAGGGAAGGAGGAGGTTGCTGATGATGAAGACTCAGAACTTAAAAGGTATTTCACAATCATACATCGTACAGCTTGGAGTGGCATGGATCTTTCCCACCCTTCCAAAATATTACTTCCTTGGACAAGAATCAAATCCACCATTTTGGGATCACAAGGCAGATGCACTCTACCACTGACCCACGAAGGAAGCAGAGCCTGTAAATGCATCAAAGACAGAGTCCTTTTTCTTTTTGTATGATATATCGACAGACATGTGATTTAAATAATCTCGCTTAATTTTAACATTATTCTCCACTCAGGAGCAGAGAATACTTCAGGGAATATTCCTTATGGCTAAGGTCATTCACCACCAGCCCCCACTCTACAATAGACCTCGACTACACGATTGGAGTAAGAGATGCTTGCACAGTATTATGAGGGTTTCAAAGATATCACCCAATTAAAAATAGCATTGACATTATTAGCATGGAAACAGGTTGGTTGGTTCCTCAGTTTAGGGGCTGCGACAACGAGGTCATGTAGCCCCATGTACTTTGGGTGTGTGTAGAATCTGTCTGATAACCGGTGTTAATTGTGATGGCTGTATTAGTGTGTGTATCTGTTTGTTAATTCAAGTAAGGACCGCAACTTTGCATTTTTCAAATGGTTCCTACTTTTGCCGCCAAACGTCACCGTCAACGCCTACTAGGCCTAGTTCAGAACTTAGCTTCTAGACGCCACCGCAGTCTGCTCTTGGCAACGAACGTAGGGACCTAAGAGCGTCGTTTACATTCTTAACCTATACAATTTTGCTTCACACAGGTGTAATTAGTGGAAGGTTCTTTAACATGCCATAAATCTATGACATGGGACTTCCCCTCCGAAGGAAGGCATACTGAGGGATTTTTAACGCTCTTAAAAAATCCGACGGCTTCGGCCGGGGTTGAACCCGCTATCTTGGGCATAGAAGCTCAGCATGCTACCAACTACGCCACCGAAGCCGCTAGCATGGAAACAAGCATGGAGATAAGAATGTGTATAATTTACTACAATCTACTGTACATCCATTCCATACTCTTAGCTTAACAGAAATCCATCAATGAACCTGTATGAAAATTTAATCATCAATACTTTATCCACATTTATTATTTGTCAATAAAAGTTCACACACCATTATAGTTGTGGAAATATAATCTAAATGGCTGTTTGTTTTGTCATTTAGACTTTCACGGCCCGTGTTATTATTCATAATGTTGAATTTTGGGCTTATGCCGTGTTTTATTATATTGAAATTCGACGCGTTTCGAAAGAAACCATGTCTTTTATCGTCAGGAATAATCTGGAATACGACAATGTTGCTAAGAGAAAGCAACGAAGAACATATAGAAGGTGCCCAAAGATGGACGCCATTATAGCCCCATGTTAGGGACAACGGAAAGCAGCAGTGAATTACTTTCTCAGGGTTCTGATAATAGGTAGCCAGGATTCACTGAGATTGTAGCCGGTGTCGCGGTTGAAATTATCTGGGTGTTTACGTATTTCAACCGCCTCCCTGATGATTCTGGGACGATATTGCTTTATACGGGCAAGAACATCCACTCCTTGGAACATGACATCATGGCCAGGTGTTAAAGCATGATCGGCAACAGCTGATTTATCAGGTTGAAGGAGCCTGATACATCTATTATGTTCCTTAATGCGAGTGCATATTGTTCTCGAAGTCTGCCCGATGTAAACCTTGCCACAAGTTTTCCTATGTGTTTTGTGATGTAGCGACTAGCATTCATGACTTTCGCCCCGGAAATACAGGTTCAATTCCAGGCTCTGCCGAGAGATTTAATTCTCGTCTGTGGGCTGGAATGGGATACACTCAACCTCGTGAGACAAAACCGAGAAGAGGTGGTTTCATTTTCACCTCAGCCATCCTGGAAGTGGTTTCCTGTGGTTTACCACTTCTCCTCCAGGCAAATGCCGGGATGGTTCCTAATTTAAGGCCACAGCTGTCGACTTCCCAAGCCTCACCTGAAATAGAAATACATACACTCCAACAGACACTGCAACAACACGCCCAAGTACACAATGATAAATGACTACGATGACCAAGCCCCTCAAATGTAACAACAGATAAAATATGTCAGTCTTGTAGGAATGTGATTACATGTCCAATTTCCTTTAAGTGGAATTACTCGTGTACTATCTTCTGCATTGAAAATATAGACTGTGATGATATATTTTACCTATTTGCTTGGAGCTTGTCATATCATTCATACCTTTCCTTGAGACTTCCTCTCGTTGCTTATTTTAGGGGCTGCGACATTGTGGTTACCTTCCGTGTATTTTTGGGCATGTATGTGTGGAAGTTGTGTGATACATGTGTTATTGTGATGGCTGTATTAGTGTGTGCATTTGAAAAGGATTGAGAAAAAGGCAGCCATGACCTTAAATTCCTTGTGACTGGTTCTGTTCATTTTGACAGCAAGTCACCATCATCATCGTTGTTGTAGGATAATACAGTTTCCCGGGTGTGGTTTATGAGCCTCTTCCATCTTTGTCGGTCCAGATAGATCTTGGTCTCCTCAATCTCTGTCCAATCCATTCCTCTACTAGTTCTGTTTTGCTTGACTGTATCAAGCCATCTACTTCTAGGTCTTCCTCTGGGTCGAGTGCCTTTAACTGTTTTCTCTACCCATACTTTTGCTATTTTGTTGGGTGCCATTCTTTTTACATGTCCAAACCACCTCAACCTTGAACTTTCAATTTTTCTTAGAAGAGATTCCTGTACCTGTGCTGCTTCCCTTATACTTTCATTTCTGACCTTGTCCATTCTTGTTTTCTGGGCCATTGTCCTTAGAAATTTCATTTCTGACTTTGCAGTCTAATGCCATCCTTCTTCAGGATTGTGCAGGTCTCAGTCCATATATTGTGTTGGTGACAAAATAGCTATTATAAAGGATGTCTAACTTTAGCTGGTATTTTGGTGTCCCAGAGAAGATTTCTTACTTGATGGTAAAATTGTGCACCTTTTTGTACTCTGTGGGTTATTTCTTTATCACATCTTCCATCTCTAGGAAGTACACAGCCGAAATACTTGAGGTGGTCCACTTCTTCCAGCAGGTATCATTCAAAATAGTAGGTTGGTTCGACAATCTATTCATGTCTGGTACGACTCACTGCACAGGCTCTTGGACAATATATTCACCACAAGCACGCACTGAACTTAAACTCACATTACCTATCCATCCCCATAGCTAAGTGGTTAGCATGCCAGGCTTCAGTCAGTAGTCTCTCAGTTCAAATTCTCAACTGGGCCTTGGGGATATTTATCTACTAAGGTTAATTCCTTAGAGCAGGACTCTGGGTGTTTGAGAAGTCTTCATCGTAGTATAGAGAGCTTTGAAGCCATTTTTTCAATGTTGTCTTATCGGCAATTTATATTGCCAACGTTTCAGTCTGTCAACACAATATTGCACCGTTCAATTCATCCTCGTTAACATGCATATCATCCATGGGTGTCGGTCGACCAGACATCCACACAGGTCACACATGAAATGAAAATCCACAGCCTGTTTCCAGTCTCCGACCGGGTCAGGAATGGAATGAATGAAGCCCCCATCTAGCGGCGAGGATTTGAACTGTGACGGCTGCCGAGGCCTGACGCACTCCTCTGGGGCAATGATTAAATGAATGACAGATGAAATGAAATGATAGTGGAGAGTGTTGCTGGAATGAAATTGTGACAGGGAAAACCGGAGTACCCGGAGAAAAACCTGTCTGCCTCCGTTTTGTCCAGCACAGATCTCACATGGAGTGACCGGGATTTGAACCACGGACCCAGCGGTGAGAGGCCGGCATGCTGCCGCCTAAGCCACGGAGGCTTCCCACACAGGTCACACATAATTATTATTATTTTTAGCTTTTAGACGATTAATTTTTTAGAAATAGTTTTGAGAACCTTTTCTTTTTGGTAAAACTTTAAATGTACTGTAAGTCGATTCATATCATTATTTGAGCTGAGGAAGGCCACAACGTGGCCGAAAACGGTACAATGAAAAGTACAAATTAATATTGACTCAAGGCTTTTAATTTTCAGAACTTACTATCAAGTATTTTGAAAGAAAGAATCTGAGGGATTTGGTGGAAGAGGTATTAAATGACTGCGGACGAGCTCCTATTGGCTGTAGTTTGATAGTTGGCACAACATGTTGCCAGTGTGTGTTCATTCGTTCAGTTGCTTATTAGCCATTGTTTCCAGTCATAGTGTTCAAACTTTACTGCCCGACATCCAATAAAACTCGACAATGCAAAAAACACGGCAACAATATCTCCATCGAGTGGCTTGTTTTGAATATTCGGTGCTAAATATTCTTTTACCTCAACGTAACGTATGTATTATCGTGACTTTCTTCATCTCGAAAATTAATACCTGCTTACTGCAAGGTAGCCTAAGTGATTATATATTCATCAGATTATTTTGTATTAGCTGTAGAATGTTTGCCCTCTTTGTCGTATTTATAGAATTGAATACAGGTGACAAAGGTAGCATAGCTCAGGCGAGTAATTTATATATGTATTCGAATGTACTGTGCATTGACTCAAGAACAATTGATGAATTACTTTACGTATAGGTGTGTCGAATGTCTGAAGTGTAGTCCATTGCTCGGTGTTATTCAAATCAGCTGATTTAAAAACTCGGCAACACAGCTCAGCTGTTCCAAGCTCCCGCCATATCCTTCACAGAGTATAGTGGGACTTAATTATGAAAAGTCACCTCAGTTTATCTCGACTAATTCTGTTCAGATGCCACCAATAAATCAGTTATGAAACTGTAATTCAATTCATATCAATTGCTGAAAATAATATCTACAGTACTTGCTCTGGTGGCCACCTCATGTGGCCTATTGGGTGCCGAATCTATGTTAATCTGTACATTGAAGGGAATTATGTTTCCTACATGTTTCATGCCAAATGAATATAGAGGTCGCATTGGTCAATTCTTGTATGTACGATCACTAAGGGCTTATGGCTTTTAGCATTCAATATCTAAAATTTCACATTTTAAATTCAGAATTTAGAGTTATGTAGCATCCATGATTTTCAGACAGTATTTTGTAACAAATGTTAAAACTATGGACTCAGTGATACATTACATGAAGCAATAGAACTACAATAATATAGATCATCACCATCATCTTCTTCTCCTTCTTCAGAGTTTGTCCCACGTGGCTGCAGGGTCCGCTACATGGATCCGTTGTCTCCATTTTACTCTGTCTGAGGCCGCATCAGGATGGAGTTTCACGCTTTTTAGGTCTTTATGTAGCGTGTCACACCAACGTTGCAGAGGTCATCCTTTTGGTCTTCTACCGACGAATTCAAGTGTGTATCCCGCCTTGGCAATCATTTCACCTCCTGCCCGTAAAACATGTCCAAACCATCGCAGACGTTCTCTCGCATTTTCTCTGATTGGTGCAACACCAAACCGTTTCCTGACACTGTCATAATAATATAGACTAATCATATAGAATTGCTTGCCAAATTATTTTTAAATATTATAGAAAACTAAATTGGAAGAAATATATGTCTCAAAAAGTAGTTCTGTGACGAACTGTACAGCCTATTTTCATATATCCTACTTAAGGTAATTGCCTCTTTCAACATACAAAATTTCAGTTTGACTGCTATCATAGATTAATAGGTATCGAGTACCGTCTAAATATTTCGGATGGTTGCCTTGTTGGAGTTTTATATATGTCGGCCATAGAGTTATGTACTATTAGATGATGATTTTTGTGTATGTTCATTATTCAAACATTCACTTCGATCACATGATTAATACACAAGAAATAAAACTTAATTTTAAAATTGTGCATAGCTGCCATCTTGAGGTTTAATTTAATTGGTATTCTGCCCGAAGGCAGGTCCGAGCCTCCGAAGAGGCTACCCCCAGCCGGAGTTTACGTGCGGTAGGGTGGCCAGGGCCTTTCTGCTCCTCCTTATGTTGGCCAACAGCGCGCAGTGCCTAGAACCGGCACACCATCCAAGTTCCGACTACGTCCAATGTTGCTTAACTGCGGAGTTCTCATGGGATCCGGTGTTTCAACACGGCTAGGCCGTTGGCCCATCTTGAGGTTATGTGAACAATTAAACTAAATTAGATTCCAGTGCATTACAATGTGCATGAACATTTACTGTACAATATTTAACTGCGCTAACTTGGCTAAATCGCGAGAAAAGTCTATTAAAATGTTTTACCTTGGCCACCAAGTTTGTTTTGTATTTTACAGGTTTTTGAAGTCTTATAGCTGAACTTCTAATAGTACCCTTTTTCACCGTACAAAATTTCAGGGTGATATCAGTAATAGTTTTGGAGATATGTTATGTAAACAACTGAACTAAATTAGATGCCAGTGTATTACGATGTATTTAAACATTTGCTGTACCAAGATTCATTGCGATTGGATGGTTAAGTCGCGAGAAAAGGCTATTTAAAAGTTTCAACTTCGCTTGGCCGCCATGTTCGTTTTGTAGTTAACAGGTTTTTGAAAGTCTCATAGATGAACTTCTAGTAGTGCCCCTACTGTACATTATTTCAGGGTGATATCAGTAATAGTGTCGGAGATATACAGTGAGTTCCTCTCATGACTCGTCTGGCCAGCTCACCGAGCTTATCTCCCGTTGACTCAGCACTCCCCGCTCGGCATGCATAGCAATAAGAACAGAACAGCACTTGGCCTACTTTATCCGTGCATGACATGAGATAATTAAAATGAAGAAAGGAAGAATTAATAAACTAAGGTCGTACCTTATGACAGGAGATGTTGGAAATGTTCTCCTCCTACATCCACACATTTCCGGCATCGTCTTAGGAAACTCCGATTCACACGCATAAGTTCGTCTTCGGTAATTGAGGCTATTTCTCTCCAGATATGTTCTTTCAGTTCATACAAAGTATGAGGGTTTCTTGCATACACCATTTTCTTTAAGTTCCCCCATAAGTAAAAGTCACAAACTGTTAAATCTGGGAACCGTGACGGCCATAAGTCCGTACTAATAACACGGTCTTGAAAAATTTCCTCAATTAGGTTTAATGTGTCATAAGCTGTATGCGCGGTGGCAGAGTCTTGCTGAAAATATCCACTTTGACAGTCAGTGTCAGTCAGTTCGTCAAAAAATGGTTTTAGTATATTATCCCTGTATCTTTGTGCATTAATTGTGCCCTGAAAAAATATAGGTCCTATAATTCTGTATCCATTCACTGTGCACCATACTCCAACCCGTTTGTCATGAAGAGGAATTTCGTATATGCGATGGGGGTTTTCTGTATTCCAATATCTGTTATTCTGCGTCGAAACATAACCGTGTAAATGGAACGAAGCTTCGTCTGAGAAAAATATTAAGCGTGGATCAATTGTTTCATCATGAACGTTTCGTAACATCCAATTACAAAATCGTACCCACTTATCATGATCACGTGGATGCAGTTTGTGTACTACAGTAATCTTGTATGGCTTCAGTTTCAACATTTTCGTAGCCCGCCATGCTGAGGTCTTCGAAACCCTGGCTTCTTGTCCAAGTCATCTTAGGGATTTTGTAGGCGTATGTTCTAATCTTTCTGAGATTTCATTTACTTTTTCCTCATTAAGTACACGTTTTTTAACACTTTGCTTCGTATCCAGTAAAGAACCAGTTCCTCTCAATTTATTTACGAGATTCCGCACGGTATCTCTATGTGCAGAGAGTACACCTGGAAAATGAGTTATGAAACGTCTAACGACTTCCCTGCAAGACTCTGTTTTCAAATAATTATCGTACATAAATACCCTTTCTTCTACCGTGTACATACGTGGAGGCATTATGAGAATTATACGCCAAGTAACACTTCACAACTCGAGCTCGAGAACAGTTGGAGCGACAGATCAACACTAACTTAATACACGTTATAAGCACGGACCAGAACTGGGAAGTGCGCGCTGTGGAACAGGAAGTGATCAATCAACGCGAGGCAGATAAGCTCGATGCCCTGGCCGGGCGAGTTATGAGAGGAACTCACTGTAGAATGCTGGTGAAAAATTTCGCACAGCCGCCATGCTGGACTGGCGAGACTTAATAACATTTGAAGGGCACGGTTGGGGTCGGCCGAAATAGTACTGTACTATGACCTTACCGAGTTTCATTGAAATCGCTCTAGCCATTTAGAAACAAACACATATGCGCACACACATACACACACACAGTCAAAAGGTGATCATAAGACTTTTTTTTTTTTTTCAAAAAATGAAAATAGTATAAAAATAGGAAAAACTTAGTCTACACCTTATTTGACCATAGAAACATTCAGTACAGCAAACTTTTTCTAGTTTAGTCGTTGCTCAGGAAAGAAATTCCTTGTGTTGAAATAGTACATTATGCAACGAGCCTATAATGGCAATAATTAAGACAAGAGTATGCTTATAAAACGAGCGTATGCGAGTTTTATAATTTCCATACGAGTGTCTTAATTACCATTATAGGCGAGTTGCTTATGACTGTTTATGTCCGCCGATAATTATTATAACTATTTTTTGTTTGAACATACAGTAAATATTCATAAATATCTGTCGAGATTTTGCCAGTTTTATGTACTGAACAGAGCGAATGAGATGCAGAGAATGCCTTGTATTTGACCATGGCCTCCTCGATTACCCTACTATGACACTAGGGCACACAGTGAAATTTAAATTAGAAGGTCATGGAACTCAGCGCAGGTGCGATGCTATCCTTATCTAATTAGTCCAACAACTGTTTCTTGAGCTCTGATTGGTGGGAGAAACTGTTTCATAATGAAAAATTGTAGTGAAACTTTGGAATATGAAACAACAAGTAGGATGGATTAAGGAAATTAGAGAAGATATGAAAGAATTAGAAATAACCTTGGATGACTTGCAAAACAAAACAAAAAAATTAAAAACCCCGAGAGATATAAAAATAAGATTTCAGGCTAAAATAGACAAACGTAATACAGTAAAAAGGGCATTTACAGATGAGGAACGCCTGAGAAGATCAGAGCGAATGAAAAGCTACTGGGCGACTCGGAAAGGAAACTTACTGAAGAAGAGGACCAAGAAATGATTGACTGAAGTGGTCCAATGAGGCCGTAGAAGTAGAAGAAGAAGAAGAAGAATAATGAGCCTCATTATAGTACAGTTTTCTGACATATAATAGTCAGGGTCGAAAATAAAATTCCAAACACAATCCAGCCAAAAGAAAATCTTTCGTTAAAAAATAAACATGATGATGATGATGATGATAACTTAATTGTTCTTTTAAGGGGCCTAACATCTAGGTTATCGGCCCCTAATAATAAATAAACATTTCAATCATTTTTACTATTCTCAAGAAAGTATGTGTAACTGTTTTATTTAAAGCTGGCTATTTATTTTTTAATCAAGAATATTGCATTTGTTTTGCAGAAAACTAATTATTTCGCATTTTGAGCAAATTCTCCATTTTATCGCTAATTGAATACCAATAAAATTCACTTGTTCCTCACAACGTGAAGATAGTTCGTATTAATCATAACCATGATGGTACGTAAAGTGTTTTCGTATTGACTTACAAAGTTGCTTTATAACTAAGGATTGGATCCGCCTTGTCAATACATATAAAAATATTATTGCCCGTCTGTTGGGTAGTAAGCCTGGAGGCTGGCCTATATAGTGTGACATGGTAGCCTACATGGACAGTCGATTTGTTGTCCCCTACTGGGCTGGCAATGCCCATGACTTTGTATAAAAAGAGACTAATTCCTGTAGTCATATAGTTTCCCATCATAGTACAGGGTCTTCCTCGACTCTCGCTGTGAAATAGGCTTACCCGCACAAGATATGTGTTGTGGGGAAGCAAGGCTTTACTCTTGATTAAGGCCACCACAATATTTAACTATGGCCAAGAGAGAACTAGAAGAAAGCAATAATTTAGTGCCAATGAAATTTGCCGTAGATGTAATGACATTGTTACTCATATATTTCCCATGGGACAAGGAGAACCTCAAAAAGACTTGGCAACAGTTTCAGACACATGTTTGTTATTATTTGAAGACAGAGTTATTGAATGTATAGTCAATGATAGCAACAAATAAACAGAACAAAGTCTCCAGTCTTCTTTACCCAGTTTGAAGTCGTGTATGAGGAAGTGAGAGGGACTGGGAAGAAATACTGTACAGTATATGCTTTTGGAACACATTTTTTGACAGGTTGTTGAGTAACCATGAAAATTGGATAAAATTATCTGATCTATAAGGAGCGTTCAAAAAGTAACGAGCCGGAGGCTGGAATGCGCAAACTGGTGACTACATCGGCTAATCATGGCGTGTGTAACAAGGTGTGGTTCCGACCAGAGCGTGGAAGATCACAGCCTGTCGCTAGAGGGCACGTGTGCACGTCATGTGACGATACAAAGCGAGCAGCAGCATGCATCAATGGTCCAACGCTGCCAGTTGCATTGCAAACAGTGACATGGAGGCGTCAACCGAAGGGCAAAGAGGTGTTGTTCGGCTTCTGACAGCGGAAGGAGTAGGGGAAACGGACATTCATCGCCGAATGTCACAAGTGTTCGGCGAACACTGCATGTCCCTTGCAAGGGTCAAGGCGTGGCATTGGGTGTCGTTAGCCGATGATGCCCGATCTGGGGCACCCCCCTCCATTACCGATGACAACATCCAGCAGGTTGATGCACTCATTACCCAGGACCGCCGAGCGACAGTGAAAGCCATAGCTGCCGTGGTCGCTCCAGGACAATGCACGACCTCATACGGCCAACACAGTTGCGGCACTCCAGCAGAAATTCAAATGGGAGGTTCTCGGCCACCCTCCATACAGTCCAGACCTCTCTCCCTGTGATTATGCCATGTTTGGTCCCCTGAAAAGGGCTCTGCGGGGCCAACAATTCACCTCGGACGCCAACGTCCAGCTGTACGAGTGGAACTGGTTCACATCGCAGCCCAGGGAATTTTATGAGACAGTCTCGTGTCGCAGTGGGACAAGTGCCTCAACAGCCAATACTTCTAACATACAGGTACTGGTTTCTGTAATTATGCCTCCGGCTCGTTACTTTTTGAACGCACCTTACCGTTTCTGAGATGTATCATCTTGCGATCACCTCACTGTTCCACCCCTTAAACAATAACTAACTTTAAAACATAGAAATGACTTTAGGGAGTCGGTCCTCTTGGTACGGTTATGATTGTTGAGTGAGATTTGAGAGAAAGTGACCACAGGATTTGAATACAAATCTCCTGCTGTCTGGGCAGGCGACTTTAACAACTTACAATATCCAGGAAACCAGTGCTAATTCATCTTTGGAAATAAGTTCTCCTTGAGGCATGGCATTGGTGAAAGTCGATGAATGCAACTGCCCAGACAGCAAAAGATTATTAGGACTATTTCTCCACTTGATCATGTCAGTGAAACTAATCACCCAAGGAAATTTATGCATGTGTTATGAACTGTGGATAGAATAGAAAAAAAGAACCCAGTGTGAACGCATATGCATGTTAATCACTTTCATCCTCTTTCAAATTTCACATTTTCAAGTCTCAACCGTCATGTCATCATCCTTTACAGTACATGCTGCATCAAGTGTAAATAGAAGTACAACCTGGCATCTGCGCAGCGACCATTTTAAAAGCCCATGTAAAAGGTTAATAATAATAGCACACATATATTCAGAAATCAATTAACAGTAACATCTAGTTAATTGGGCAACAGATTAATTCGGGCAGCTATTAATTAGGGACAAACCTGGAAGAACAGAAACAGATCAGCATGCCATTTTAAATTTCTTTGTTATTGAGGACCATATAGGATGTCATAAATTTAACCATTATGGTTATAAATGAAGAGCTCGTTTCCAAAACTCACTAAGTCAGTTTTGGACGAAATTGAGAAATCCGTTGGATCTTGTTCGTAAAGTGTAGACCTATGTATGCTACTAATATTTTATTCCAGAACTCACTATGTCATCATAAATTGTAACGTAGGATATTGCATTTTTTTTCCAAAACTGTACTAAGCCAGGCCGTGATGTCTTCCAAACTCTGCTAAGTCTAATGCGCATGCGTACGAGTAAGCTCCTGTTTCCCGCCAAGCCGTGATGTCTTCTAAACTCTGCTAAGTCTAACGTGCCTGTTTCCTGCCAGTAACCTCTTGGCTGTTTCATGTGTCGTATGTTGATGAGCTGTGTTTAAGAGAAAGTTTCTACATTTTAAGAAATTGTACAAGATGAGTGACTTTGATTTAGAAGGATTAAAGAGTCCTCTAGAAGATTCCGGTCGAAACAGGAAGAGAAGAAAAGATGTAAACACCTGGGATAAAACAAAACGCAAGCATGCAAGAAACAGTTCAAGTGCTTACCCTGCATCTTGTATCGCTTGTAATCATGCTAGAAGACCGAACTATACATGCAAGGTAGGATTGTTGAGTCAAGAAGACATCACTCATTTCCGTGACAAGCTGTATGACAACAAATCAAAAGTAGAGCAAGATAACTTCCTTTTAAAATATATTGTAACAAAAGAACCAAAATCACATCGACCAAGAAATGAAGGCAATCCCCGTGCTAGGTTATTAACACAATATTTTATACGGAGGAAAGCCGGCCAGATTATACGACAGGGTGTCTACTGTAAGGATGAAGTAAAAATTAGTTACTTTTTAGCTACCTTTTAGTTACCTGTTAGTTAATTTTAGTTACCTTTGATTTCAAGATACGTCTTCGGTCCGCAAGCAAAGGGGCTCATCACGCGGTGAAGAAAAACAACAATGAACTGTGTTTTAAGCGCTAAATACAAATCACTTAGGGAGTTATATAAATTTTAAAAATAATGAATAAATACTAGATACTGTATTGATTATCAAATTAGTTGTTTCAGCTAATATGACGTCTTGTGCATAAGACGTTTTTATAATTGCCCAGAGGTTGCTCTGCTCTTGACCGTTTGGCGAGATTTCCTTTGTCCCCGCGTTAGATCACGAATATATTTATAGGACGTTACGTGATTGTAACCGAATTCTGTCTTCGCAGTCAAGTACGGCGAAAATTCGAGATGTTACACGATCGGCGCTGGTCTCACCCGTTTGTCGAGATTCCCGTATTTTTCGCGATAGAACACGGAAAATATCGCGATTTAGATGATCGGTGTCACTTTTAGTCGTTCGACGAGATTTCCATTGTCCTTGAGGTCTGACACGAGAAAATATAGCATTATTACGCAATCGGCGGCACTTGCTGTCCGTTTGACAAGAATCCAGTTGTCCTCGTCATTGAATGCGCAGAAATATCACGATGTATCGCAATCGCTGCCGCTCTCGGCCGTTTTACGAGATTCACGTTGTCCTCGCGATATTATGCATACCGCACCGCACCCGGCCGTTGAACGATTGTCTATCCATCCTGACAGAATGGTGGAGGCAAGCTCAAGGTTGGGCATGGTTAAAATTCACGAGTAGTTATGGATATGTTGTATGGCCAGCGCCGTGATTCCTGCTGTCCCTATGCTGAGGTTGGGAGTTCATCAGTTCAGGGTGGAACACGAGGAGGAATTAGTATCGCGACGCTACGTAGGCTGTCATTTCTAAGTGGGTTGATGCACTTCTCGCTCCCCGCACGCTTTTAAGTATACGATCATGGGAAACGTAGCGAGTAGGTTTCGGAATGTTTAGTGATTGGTGTCCAATCACCTTTGACGGGATTCCCGCAGTCCTCGTGGTCACAAGTTCACGATAGGGGACGGGTTTTATGATTTTACGCAACTGATGTCGATCTCGGTCCATTTAACGAGATTCCCGCAGGCAAGACACGTCTTGAGTATGAATGTTCGAAGTAGGTATCAAATACTAAGAATTATTCTGAGAGGATTGCACGAATAATACGACTAAATGACACGTTTTCTTTCGAATGCGAATAACGAATTATACAAGTTATACAAGTTTTCGAAATAACCGGTTAGATTATAATATATCCGATGGAACCGAAGTTCGAAGGAAAAGTCGACATATAACGGAATTTCGAATTAACCATACTGGATGTCGCAAATTTACGAGACAGATTTTTAAAATAAGTTATAGCCTACGTATTTCGAAGCTTTATCGTAATTCTTTTTCGAAACGGTAACATTTCGCAAGATTGCGACATTAAATTATTTCGCGTTATTTCTGGACTTCAATTTGACATAGTCTCCAAATAAATGCGAGAAATGCGTAGTTTCTGATAAGTTTCAGAAGTTTTCGCGAATAAACGTCTCGCGAAAAGTCAGGTTTCCTAATAACACAGATAGGCCTACATATTTCACACAAAACTTAAGTCATCTTGATGCCGAAATTATACGCTGAACGATGTATACCACTCAGGGTATCTCAGTATGCATTTCCTCGAGGTCGGGCACGGGTAAATATAGTTTATGCAATCGGCGCCGCTTGCATGAAACTCGCTCCATCGCAATCTCTGAACCTAGAGGCGCGAGTTTAAATGATTCAATCCGCCTTCAGAAATTTTTCGTTACCCGTATCTAAAATTCGTTACTTTTTCGTTACTTTCGTTACCCGTTTGCAAAATTCGTTACTTTTTCGCTACTTTCGTTACTTTCGTTACCGGTAGACACCCTGTACGAGTTTGTGCTCAATCTTTTTGTTCGGTAACAGGAATGAGTAGATTCAGATTGAATCGTTTATCTAAGAACTTCAATGCTACTGGTGAACAATGTAAAGAGAACAGGGGCGGTGGTCGTATTAAAGCCAAAGACATGGAAACTGAGGTTTCAATTGTTAATTTCACTAAGACATTGAAGTGCAGAGAAAGCCATTATGGGAGGGCAAAGAGCGTACGAGTTTACATGGACCCAACACTTTGCGTCAAGAAGATTTGGCGATTGTGGAGAGAGGCCAGGGTAAGTGCTTCAAAATCAGGCGCATCTTATAGCAAATTTCATAGAATTTTCCAAACTTGATTCAATATCGGGTTTGGGCACCCGAAAACCGACACATGTTCATACTGTGAAGAATTACAAATCAAGATACAAAATAATTCTACATCACCAGCCGAAAGGGCAGACCTGATGGGATGTTACAGATTGCACAAAATACGAGCCAAAAAATGTTATGAAATTTTGAAGCGAGAGGAAGATAATGTTCTGAAAGTAGCATTTGACATGCAACAGAACCAGCCCCTTCCCACGATTAGAATTTCCGAGACTTTTTATGCTCGACAGCTTTGGTTGTACAACCTAACTTTTATAATTCATGAAAACGTCCAAAATGTGGAAAACACATTCATATATTCTTGGACAGAAGATCAGTCTGGAAGAGGATCGAACGAAGTTGCATCAGCCTTTCATAACTTCCTACACTGTCTTGAAGAGAGGGTCCGTCAAGAAGCAAAACCAGAAGGCATTAAATCTCAGAAAACATTGAGACTGTTCTCAGACTCTGCCACAAGTCAAAACAAGAACTCGACCATCATGGGCTTCTTGCAAGATTATGTAAACAAAAGTGACATTTTTAATAAAGTGGAACACATATTTCCTATCTGAGGACACAGTTTTTTGCCTCCGGACCGAGTGTTTGGAAGAATCGAAAAAGTGTACAGAACTCGTGAAAAACTATTAGAGCCACAAGATTATCATGCTATTCTGGAAAAACATGGAGCTGTTAAACTTTTAAAGAGAGATTGGCGGCTACTTGATTTTAAAAGGAGCGCCAATAATGTAATGAAAACTAAGCTCCCATTCTTGATGAGGGAGCAGCGTGTTCTTCTGTACAAAAAAGGAAAGAAAGAAGTGTTTGCCAAGAATACCTACAATGGAGACTTCAATGAATACTAAGTGTTAAAGAAGAAATCAGTCCATTCTTGGAGGAACTCATACAGATTGGTCCATGTAGTAGAGGAATGCAATAAAATATCTTCAAGGAAGAAGGATGTTGCAGCACTTCTGAAGTTTGATTCTCTGTCCGAACAAGCCCAGTTGTACTACAATAAAGCTCTGAAGAACTTCGGTGATGATGCAGATCTGGTTGATCACACAGAAATACACTATGCTGAAGAAGAGCCATTTGTGTAGCACAAAGTTAAGGCTGTGCAAGTGCGTTTGTTCTTGGAATTTATTTGTTATATATTTGTATTTTTTTTTAATGGCAGGTATTGGACAATTTAATAACATTTTTCTGTTCCTCATTGATTTTCAAGGGAAGTTTGAGCAATCTAGAATAAATAACTAAAATCCCATTGCTTTACGTGCTTGCTTCCGATCTACCAAATGTGTAACTTAGCAAGCGCAAGTAGATGTTTTATTCCAGAACTCACTAAGTCTGTAGTTCTTTTCCAGAATTGACCTAAGTCAAGTGACCTAGTTTACTTTTGGAAAAAAATTGGCCTTTTAACGTTAATAACTTCAAAATAGGGGTTTGGTTCGTTATCACTGTTCTGCATATTAATTTGAAAAACGTCTCTTTACTTCATAATGAAGTAATATTGCCAAAGTAGGCTCCGGTTCAAAAAATGTCTCTCCTGAAAAATCATCATTTTTGACTTAGAGAGTTTTGGAAACGAGGTCTTCAAATATGAAAGGTTCTATATTGACTTACATAAATTTGTTATTCCTATTAGGAATTTTTATTATTCAATATTAGTTTTCTTAAATCTATAGGATATACATGTTTTAGATTTAATTTAGATCCATCATCAATGAATTCTATTTAAAACAAACAAACAAACATCTCTTACTCATCATCATCAATTTCAGTTTTACAGCCTAAGCCAGGTCGGAGCAACTGATGCCCCTCCACTTTACTCTGCCTGTCCACCATCCTTCCTCAACCACTGAACTCCACTCCAGGTTCTGTTCTCTCACACTGTCCTTCACCAAATCCATCCACCGTACTCTAGGTCTTCCTCGTCCTCTCTTTCCAGTCATCCGTCTCTCCATCACTTGTTTTGGCATTCTTTCATCATTCATCATTTTCACATGTCCATACCATCTCAATCTGTACTGCTCCAGCATATCATTCAGCTTCTACATATCCACTTCCTTTCAAATATCTTCATTTCTCACTCTCTCTCTCCTAGTCTTCTGTACCATACCCCTCAGCAATTTCATTTAAGCTGACTGTATTCTTTCTACTTTCATCTCTCCTTGTCATCAGCCAAGTTTCTGCTCCATACGTCATTATTGGTAAGTAATAAGTCTTGTACATCACTTCTCTAGCCTTACTAAAATACTTTTAAACCGATTGTACATTTTCTTAGTTGCAACTACTGTATTACAAATCTCTCTAAGGGACTAGAATTGTCCTATATCGCCCATGCTAATTTTCAACTTTTTATTTACCTTCACCTCAGAAGCTATTAACAGGTACTAATCAAATTTACTCAGGAATGCTCTTCAAGACTCTTTCCTGACTTTGACACAGGACTTTTGTAAATAAATGAGTTTTTGAAATTTTATGAATTTTTTAAAAATTGCCTTATGTTAACAGAACTTTAACAGGGCATTAACATCGAAACAAAGACAAATGATCCAGAGACGTCAACGAAAAATGGATAGGAAGATACTTCATGTCTCACAGAGATAGAATACGGAACGAAGATATAAGAAGGAGAACCGGCATGAAAGACGCTATGACATTAGCAGACCAGCTTAAATGGGAATGGGGTGGACATGTAGCGAGATTAGATCCCAACCGATGGACGTACAAAATGACGATGTGGGACCCAAGAACGGGAAGACGAAACGTTGGGAGACAAAGAATCAGATGGGCAGGCATGTTCGTAAAATGGGGAGGAAAACAATGGACAAGAACAGCAAAGATGAGGCAGGAGTGGAAAGACCTAGGAAAATTCACATGCAGTGACCAATAAAACAATGCATCAATTAGAAAGACACCATTCGGTGTACGTGCAGCAAAAACGGTACATATGCCCGGTGTACAATAAAGGCTTCTCACAGAGTAGTGACCTCAAGAAGCACAGCGTTGTTCATACTGGAGTGAAGGAATACACTTTTAGCACTTGTGGGAAGTCATTTGCACGGCGAACAGAGCTCATGGAACAATATCACCAGACCCAATGAACAAATATGTTTCTATATAACAGAATGTTGTAGCGAATGTTATACCAGCGCAATATAATTTACTTAATTTTTAATCAGCTAAACATCTATATAGTAGGCCCAATCAGAAAGAATGACCCCGAATGCTCCTCAGGACTTGCTCACCTGATGAGTTAAAACTGAGCAATTCCCTGCAAATTGCAGGAGGCCATAGCCCTTATGGGTTTTGTAAGGCTATTTATTAATATTATTATTATTATAACAGGACTTTCATAAACATTTCCATCTTGGCAAAATTAAACTAGGGTAAATTTTGAGGGGAAAAAAACGGGCACGTTAAAATATAACACACATTAGGAGGAATTACATCTAAACATTTCAGTTTTTGTATGTTGAAAAGTCCCAAACCAAAAGAAGGAAATTTTAGATCTATAGAAACATTTTAGTGAGAAATTTGAATCAAAGATTTATCCAGTTTTGTGTATATGCCACTTCCATAGGATTTCTCTTCTTCCATTTGAAGCAGTAGCATACATATTGCTGTTCTATGACCCTTTGCCCTTGCATCTAGCGCAACCTCTTTCTAAAAATGTATTTTTGTATCTATTGTCTAATATAAACAAAAATGTTGATGTACTTTGGTGGGTTTACTAATTGGATGCACAATTGTAGGAAAGTATAAGGAAAGCAGTCCCAGGAATGATATATGAAAAAAATATTTTTACCTTTAGAAAGCTAAAAGTCCGTAGATTAATATGGCGCGAAAACAAAGTTTTGAACATTTTGAAGATTTTGGGCATTCATTACAAATCTCTTTTAAATAATCGACAATTTGTTTAATGTATTTTAGGTCGAAATGATTGTTTATTTTAAATGGAATTAATAGATGCTGAAGAAGAATCTGAAATAGACCTGAAACATGTACATCCTATAGATTAATATAGTATTGACTAGGTGAAAAAATAAGAACTTCTAATGGAAAACCAAAACAAAAAATTATTAGGACCATTTCGCCGCTTGATCATATCAGTGAAATTAATTGCCCATGGTAATTTATTTAAGTGTTATGAACTGTATATAGAAGAGAAAATGGAGCACAATGTGTATGCGTGCAAGTGTCAATCACTTTCCTATCCTTTCAAATGACATGTGTACTCTAGTATCGTATGTATCAAAACAACTAAGTTCACTCAGGAAGAATAATGTTCTGACCACAAGCTCATGAAAATACACGACCGATGATTGGTGCAGAGGATGAACAGGAGTGAATACGGACTATTCCCACCTTGTAGCTCTAGGTGCTGATGATCTCGCTGTCCCGCCCCTTAAAAAATAACTAACTAACACCTTGTTGCTAGTTGACTCACACTCACCAACATTTTGTGCATGACAAGAAGTAGCCTAGCAATTCAGTTGCAACGTGGATGCGTTGCAATTCTAGAACTGGAAGTAGTCGAGCACTGCAAATATTTGGGAAGTGAATTGATGGAAAAGAAGAAGCCTCTGTGGCTTAGGCAGCAGCACGCCAGCCTCTCACTGCTGGGTCCGTGGTTCAAATCCCGGTTACTCCATGTGAGATTTGTGCTGGACAAAGCAGAGGCTGACAGGTTTCTCTCTGGGTACTCGGATTTTCCCTGTCAAAATTGCATTCCAGCAACACTCTCCACTATAATTTCATTTCATCTGTCATTCATTTAATCATTGCCTCAGAGGAGTGAGACAGGCTTCGGCAGCCGGCACAGTTCTTATCCACGCCACTAGATGGGGGCTTCATTCATTCATTCCATTTCCTGATCCGGTCGATCAACTGGAATCAGGCTGTGGATTTTCAATTGATGGAAAAGTGCAAGATTGGATATGGAGATCAACAAGAAAATACAATGTGGGAGTGTTTTCTATCACTAGGTTCGGAGTTTAATTTGGGATAGGGAGATACCACTGAAGGCTAAGGAAGTGATGCATAAAACCTATTAAGTACCGATAATAATGTATGGAGCAAAAACCTGGCCTGTGACCAGGAGAGATGAAAGTAGAATACAAGCAGTCAAAATAAAATTTCTGAGGAGTATGGTACGGAAGACAAGGAGAGAGAGAGAGGGAGAGGGAGAGTGAGATAAGAAGACATTCAAACACAGAAGCTGAATGTTAAGCTGGTGCACAACAGATTGAGATGGTATGGACATGTGAAAAGGATGAATGATGAAAGCAAAACAAGTGATGGGGAGACAGACGACTGGAAAGAGAGGAAGGTCTAGAGTACAGTGAATGGATTTAGTGAAAGACAGCGCGAGGGAATGGAACTTGGGAATGGAGTTCAGTGGTTGAGGAACGATGGAGGACAGACAGAGTAAAGAAGAGGGGTGACATATTTGCTCCGATCCGGCTTAGGCTGGAAAACGGAAAATGATAAGGTAAACATGCCCGAATAAGGGAAAATAATTTATAGTGTGTGCCTCAGAAACAATTCATTACCCAAGTTACAGAGGAAAGAAGAAGCATATAGCAGTCCTACTTGCATTGACTGTTGGGTATTTCATTTGTTGTCAATGCCTTTACTTTCAGTATCAGACAATCTGCTCTTACTTATCTCACTTAAAGGTACTCAATATCAAACAAATTTGGTGACATTTTTGTTTCTCTCTAATGTCAGATACATACCAAGAAGGCACATAACAACTTGGCACTTGCTGACGAAATATAACCTCGCCACACACAACCAACAATGCAATTTAGACTAGATCACAAAGGGCAGCACTGCAGAATCAAAGTATGCATAAATTCATTAAGAATCCACCTCCTCAATACTTTCAAGACCAATAAATACAACACTTACTTGTAATAATTTATACTGTTGTTGTAAAGATGTATATTTGTTAAGAGATTCAAGATTCTCCTTTTCTCGAAGTTGTTTCTCTTCATCTGCTCTCCCTTGTAATTCTTCCCTTGTTTGCCTATGATCAGCCTTTTCTTGTTGAAGTGATTTCTCCAATCTTAATTTGTACTCAAATATTACTGAAAAATAAAAGAAACAAAAAACCATTAAAGAAAACTCAACATATTCTAAGAGTGAATAATACAAAAGAAAAAAAAAATACAATCACAGTGTAAGGCAGATAACCTTGATGTTGCGCCCCTTAAAGCAATAATCACCACAGCTACAAGCGAGCACAATTGAAACCACAATATAAATATACTCAAAAGCTATTGTTCATTTAGTGGTTTGGACTTTGTGATAATCAGTACCAAGTAATTTGATGTGTGTAGGATTTTTACGATGATACTGCGCTGTCTGTGTGTATTTGTAATCGAGACCAGGATTATGAAGAACACAGCATTTGCCTGTCAGAACAGCAGAGAGAAACCACCAAAAAAAAAAAAAAAAAAAACCTTCTAGGATGACTGAGGTGAGAATCGAATCCACATATTCTCAGTTTTGACTCAAAGGTCTGAGTGTACCCCAGAATGAAATTTTTTGGTATAACTAGGAATCAAACACAGGACCTTTAGAACCAAGGTCACAATGCATTCCCCTTGACCATACAATGTAGTATTCTCGGAAGCATCATGTTGTAAAATGACAATTAAAGAAGTTAATGGAGGAGCCAGCTATAAGCTTCTGCTATCAATAATGTGTACGATAACAGCATTAAGACTTTAATGCTGTCATTAATGCTATTATTGCATGAATGTTCTTTACAATTTGAAATGTCTACCACAGGGCCTCTCAGGGTGCAATGCGCGCTGCAAGGTGCTAAAGACGACTTTGCTAGGTTAACCACAGTGCAAACCCCAACTTCTCAATTTTGATCAATAGCTCTGTCTTTCTCTTTCCCTGTGCTTATCTCGCTCACACCCTTTTCGTCCTTCCTCACTTTTTCTGAGATTCTTCCTCAAAGTACAGATACAAACCTCATTTGTGGATACAGAATTATCTTCTTCATGATATTTCAACTTATTCTTCCTTTCTGGCATCCCCTATGATTTCCCCACATTTCTTTCCTGAATGTACTCTAAAGGTAACTGGCTTCAGCATCACGATTGACAACAAAAATGAAGAAGAAAGTTTGCACATCGATTTAAATGGACTTTCGGGAGTCTTGGCTTTCTTCGCAGCAGGTTGCGCGCGCGATTATTATGTAGTTGTCCTGAGCTTATCTATTTCACTGATAAATGCACGCTTCGTTGCTCTGCTGATCGCTACACTATCCAAGCCGAGCATAGCTGAGTTGCCCTGAGCCAAAACACTGGTCCGATGTACAGAACTTCTGCGCTTGGGTTTGCACGTGTGCGATTCCACACATTTGAGAGGCCTTCGTCTACTACAGGCATTCTCAATCTGGTGCTCGCGAGCACCCCAGTGTCCTTTAAATTAATTTTGGTGCTCTCGTCATACGAGCCAAGAAGTGCTCGTGAGCACCAGGTTCCCCGAGATCCCTTCTTCAATTCAAATTTTGTTGCACAAACCAGAATAATAGTGTTTCATTACAAGTTTTGACCGTCAGAAATTTTATCATTTTGTAAAATAGTATTTTTTAATCTACAGTAAAAATAATTGGACATCCCTGTTTTATGAGTAACATGAAAGTTGCTGATTTGACTCTACTGTCCACACGTAAATGTAACTTATCTGGACGAGTGATGCAAGCAGTTGCAGCATGCCTGGTGAGTGGTGAATCCCCTAGGTATCTCAGCACTTCAGAGGGAGAGGAAGATAGGAAAAAGAAATATAGGCACATGTTTGTTGCATAATTATTATTATTATTCGATTTAATAGTGCTCGGGTACTTGGTATAGTATGAAAGTGGTGCTCACAATCTCAAAAATGTTGAGAACGTCTGGTCTACTACATCGGTGACTTTCAACCTTCAAGAGAACAGGACCGACCTTGAAGTTTAGTTAACTTCCCAATACCCGCAACATAAATTAGTACACTTTAAAAACATAATCATGCGCTAAAAAGTTGCTACAAATGCAAAAAAAGAGAAGTTAATCCTTGCAGAATTAACAGTGGTCCTGCCATTATTTCACAGATTGGTGATTATTAACAAATAAATGAAAAAATTTCCGTTCATCATCCCAATGTTTAAAATTCCTTTATATAAAGATGGAAATTGACCTCGAGACACATGATGTTTGGTCCGCCTTGTTGTGTAGCAGCTAGCATTCTTGGCTGTCATTATGGAGGCCCAGGTTCGATTCCCAGCTCTGCCAAGAAAATGTATTCTGGTCTAAGGTCTGGAATGGGGTACACTCAGTCTCGTGAGGCAAAACTGAGAAGAGATGGGTTCAGTTCCCACCTCAGCCATCCTGCTGTTTCCCCACTTCTATTCCAGGCGAATACCAGGATGGTTCCTAAATTAAGGCAACAGATGCCTCCTTCCCAATCTTCATCTGAATTACAAATACACCCACTCAGCCATCACAATAACACAGGTTATCAGACAAATTACACACACACACACACCCAAGTACATGGAGCTTAATGGCCACGAAGTCTCACAAAGCCCCTAAATGAATCAACAACAACAATATGATGTTTGCAAGTATTCATACATCAAGGTGATTTTTATAAGTTGTTGCCTTATCAAAGGAGAAAAATACCTACCCAAACAGAAAGCCATTTTCAGGAACCAATACTGCTGTTGTTATTGATTCATTTAGGGACTCTGGACATCATGGTGATTTAGCCCAGTGTACTTGGGTGTGTAGGTTTGTCTACCAACATATGTTGGTATGATGTCTGTGTTAGTGTGTGTATTGTTACGAGCCACCCCCCTAGTGGCACTTTTGTTAACTGGATTACGGTGGGTTGAAGCACAACACAGGTTGTTCCTTTAAATGAAATAATTAACTTTATTGTGGCCAGAACATACACCACTCATCAGCAATTACAGACAATTAGAACCTTACTCCAGTTTCCTCAAGTCTCTTCCTTGAGCGCTCTTGCCCCTTTCACTTGTCAACAAACCACAGAAGTTAAACCGTCTTAATGAGTCCGGTGGCCTTGACAGAAACTACCTGCACCTCTTCCTCATGTACACCAACTAAAGTTACTTGCAGTAATCCGCTACCCGCTGTTTCGCTGTCCACAAGCTGGGGAAACAATGTCACTGGATTTCGTAACTCGCACGGTACTTCGTCACCACACTTCTGTCGCACTCGCTCAAAAACACACACCCACAGAAAACTCGGTCCCCTCACTGTTGAAGCCGCTTATATAGCAGGCTGGTGACTCAATGAATTCTAGAATCGTCCAGGACACACGGCTTCTCAACATTTCCTTCGCTGGCGGGGTCACGAACATTCTGGACCATCCCACACGAGGCAAGGCACAGCCCAGCCCTGGGGCAGTTGTGACTCGTGCGACGAGCGATGACACAAACTCACAGCCGTAACAGTATTTATAATAATAAATGTTATTTGTTTTACGTCCCTTTTAACTACTGCGGCTTTTAGAGACGCCGGGCTGCTGTAATTTTGTCCTGAAGGGGATCTTTAACGTGCCAGTAAATCTACTGACACGACTCCCTCACATTTGCGCAACCTCAAATGCCAGCTGACTGCGCCAGGATTCGATCCTGCAACCTTGGCTACAGCAGGCGGGAACGTTACCGCTGAGCCACGCAGCCATTGGTGTGTATTTATAACTGAGATGGATTGGAAAGAAAGTGGCCATGGCCATAAGATAGGAACCATCCCAGTATTTGCATGTAGTAAAAGTGGGAAACCACAAAAAACCACTTACAGGTCCACCTTTTCTAAGTTCTGCCTCACAAGGCTCAGTGTTTCCTGATCCAGCCAAGAATGCTAGCCACTACAGCATGAGGTAGTGAAGTAATATTGTATAGTATGTAAAGAATAGGGTGACCCAATGCACATACACTGCCGGGGGGGGAAAAAAATGTCACCTGAGAAGACGACGTTGATTTTGATCCGATGATGGCAGATGCCACCTGGGGGATAGTAGATGTACTGAAAAGGGTTTCAACGTCGTCCGCCAACAGACAGCGTAGTGGCATAGCTACCAGAATGCCATCTGTGTCTACCATTTAATAGGGAAAGCTCACAGCCATACGGCTCATTGTGGTGCGAAAGTGTGAAGCAAGCAGGTACAATGCCACGGAGACGCACTCGTGCTTCCTACAGCCAACAGAGAGTTTGAAAGGGGTCAAATTGTGGCCTTCCGAGTGGCGGGGTGGTCCTTTCGGAGAATTGCCACACAAGTTGGACGTGCTGTGTCCGTTGTGCAACGATGCTGGTATCATTGGTCACGTGAACATTCTCACACCCGTAGACAAGGTTCTGGACATCCACACAGCGCAGACGTCTGCCAGTATCGTCGTATTGTAAGGGCAGCAGTGGCAGATCGTACAGCTACCACAGCACAGATACGAGGGTTTGTGAGTCCAGAAGTGTCAACACGAACTGTTGCCAACCGGTTACTAGCAGTGGGACTATGGGCACGCACATCTCTAGCCTGTCTTCCACCCACGCCACAGCATCGACTTGCACGGCTCGATTGGTGCCGTCAGAAGATCACTTGGAAGATGGAATGTGCGATAAGCTACAACTCTCGTTCACCTTTGGTGTTCGTGGAGGGAACGCTGACCAGCACTCGGTACGTGCAGGATGTTGTTAAACCCGTTCTTTTGCCGTTCTTGCAACACGAAGGGGATGTGTTGTTCCAACAGAATAATGCTCACCCAGACACTGCCCGTGCAACTCAACCTGCACTGCAAGACGTGCAGTAACTTCCCTGGCCAGAATGATCGCCGGACTTGTCGCCAATCGAGCACGCGTGGGACATGATGGGCCGACAAGTGACTTGTGCGACTCGTCCACCCACAACTCTTACAGAACAGTGTGAACAGGTCGAGAAGGCGAGGAATAACGTATCCCAAGACAGTATTTGCCATCTGTATGATCGACTGGATGCAAGAGTCAGTGCCTGCATTCCCGCACCTTGTACTAATATGGGTGTTTCAGCATGGGTCGATACCTGGTATCTCGGAACTGCTTGACCTATTGATCTGTATATTTAATCATTTCATGTACTCCTTATGCACTGTTGCCACAATAAATCTTGAGTGAATTGGTAACCTCTAATAGGGTGATTTTTTTTTCCGGCAGTGTAGGTAAAAACAAGGATAAAATTACTAATAATTTGAGGGCAATGCTGGAAAAAAGAGAAAATCTTCTTTTAGGCTTATAGACAAATTTACCCATTTTTACATGAATTCTTATAAAATTACGACTACTTTATACATGCTGCTGGTACTTAAGATCCAATTTCTTCTAGGAGGCTTGGTCTGTCCTTCATACTCTTATAAAGACACACACGTGCAAAATGTTTACCAAGCCTAACCCATCCTCAGATGATAAGATTTACCATAATGAGGTACAGTAAAACAAAGCAGTAAAACAGATTACATGAAATTAAACATAGTTTTACAATAGAGAATGCAGGTACTGTGGTGTGTGGGTAGAATGCCTGCCTCTCACCCAGAAGTCCTGGGTTCGATTCCCAGGTCCAATAGGAATGTTAGAAACTGATGTGAAGGCTAGAACATGGTGCACTCAGAGCCTTGTGAGGACAACTGAGTAGCTCTCTGATCAGAGAGTCCGTTCCCAAGATTAACGGCCAATGGGACCTGTCGCACTGACCACACGTCACCCCACAATCTTCTTCTTCATTTCCCGGTTCCAGTGATCTGGGTCGGGGTGTGAATCAAGGACCTCCATACTTTTCTGTCTCTCCACCACTCTCGTCCCTCTTCCAGTACATCCGCCACTCTCATTCCTCTTTTCTCAACGCTCTCCCTCACTGCATCCATCCACCTCATCCTCGGCCTTCCCCTTTTGCGCCTTCCCGTGACTTTCTCAGTAAATAATCGCTTCGGGACTCTGTCTTCTCCCATTCGCATCATATGTCCATACCATTTTAGCTTACTGATCTCAATTTTGTCTTGTAACTTTGTGAATCCTGTTTTCTCCTTAATTTCCTTGTTTCTGATTTTGTCTCTGCGGGTCTTTCCAATTATACCTCTAAGGAACTTCCATCTCTGCCGCCTGGATTCTACTTTCCTCCCGTTTAGTTGTTATCCACGTGCCTGCTGCATACGTCAATATAGGTGTGTAATATGTTGAATACAAGATCTTTTTACATTTCTCGGGAACTTCCTGGTTCCACACCAGACCCCTCACACTCTGGTAAAACCCATTTGCTTGTTGGATCCTCTTACCAACTTCCTCACTTACCCTTCCATCATCTGTTAGGTCACTCCCTAAGTATTTGAAGCTTTTCACAACTTGTAATGGTTTTCCATCTACTGCAATATTTCCCCCCAACCATCTCGCACATTTCTTGTCATCACCATTGTCTGACTCTTCTCCACACTGATTTTCATTCCATGCTCTTCTATCTCCTAGTTCCAAACATTTACTTGTTCTTGGACTTCCAATTCATCGTCCCCCCCATATCACTATGTCATCAGCGAAGAGTAAGGCCTTCGTCCTTTTACTTCCCCTTTTCAGTTTCACTCGTTTATGGATTCCATCCATGACAGTGAGGAAAAGTAAGGGGGACAATACACTCCCTTGTCGGAGACCTGTTTCTACATTGAACCAGTTTGTTTGTCCAATATTTGTCTTCACGCTACTGACGCACTGAGGATACAAGGCTTTAAATAATCATTTCCACTTCAGCTCTACCTACTTTCTTCCTTATCAATGCATCCCAAACCAGTTGTCTTGGCACACTATCATATGCCTTCACAATATCTGTAAAGGTCATCACCAAATCCTTTCTGTATTCCCACCTTTTCTCCATCACATTCCTCATCGTAAAAATAACATCAAAAGTTGATCTGTCTCTTCGAAATCCATATGGTTCTTCCTCCATTTCCTTTTCCACTACCATCCTCAGTCGTCCCTCAATTATCCATTCAAATACCTTCGCCACATGTGAGATGAGGGTGATTCCTCGGTAGTTGTTACAGACTTTTATCTCCCTTCTTGAAGACCGGAATTATAATTCTTTACCCCACTCTTCTGGTACTTCCTTATTTTTCCATATCACCCGAAACAATCTGTTCAACCATTGCATCCCTATGGGTCCAGCTGCTTTAATCATTTCTATAGCTACCTCATCCACTCCTGTTGCTTTCCCACTCTTCATCTTCTTAATGGCACTTTTCTATCTCTAACATTGTTATATCTTCACCTTGAATTTCTACCGTCCTTTCATCCTCCTTTCTTTTCTCTACCAATACTTTGGATTTGACGTTCAGTAACTTGTCAAAATAGTTTTCCCAATGTTTCAGTATTTCTTCTTTCTGTGTCAAAACCTGCCCTGTCTCAGTCTTCACAAATTTTGTTTCTTCTCTGCTTTTCACTTTGTTCTGAACCAATCCATACAACAGCTTCTGGCTTCCCTTAGCATCTTCCTGCAAAGTTTCGGTGAAGTTTTCCCAGCACTTCCTTTTCTCTTCTTGCACCATCTTCTGGCACAATATGTAGGCCAAATGGCTGAGCAGAGGTCACTTGGTATGCCAAAGCCCTTAATGGGCTGTAGTGTCACATTTTGTTTTGGTTTTTCTTTACAAGAGAGGAATTTTGAGATTTTTTGAAATTCGGCAACTTCATAAGGAGATGCCGATTATGTTTGGCAGTGGATCGGGAACATTTTCAGCATCTACTGTAAACATGGTGAGTAAAAATGCATGATACTGATTTTCAGCACCGTATTCTGCCGTATATACGCGCGCGCGGCAGCCGGGAACTGAGCAGTCACTGTCAGAGCGTGTGAGCGAGAATGTCCTTGCCAAGCAAATATAAAGACCCTGTATTACACATAACTTAATATTACTTGAAGATTCCTCATTTAATTCATTATATTTTTGCAAAATAAAGTGTGGTACAATAATTAATTAGTTAAGCATGTCCATATTATAGCAAAATAAAATAATTTCCATTATTATGTCTCAGAAAATGCGCACAAACTCAAGAGTAAGGGCACTTTTTGTTTCCGGGGTGGGAAGAAATTTAGCAGCCATTCTGAACAACAAGTTAAAAAGTAGTCTCTCAGGCACTCACTGGACAACTGAAAAGTCCAGCCGCTGATTCTCCGGCAGGGTGTGACTTAAATTCTAATTATTACATATGAATTGCAGGGAAATGGTGAAAGAGGAGCCCTTGCAAGGTAGGATTGAGACATCAAGACTGAGGTGGTATGGACACCTAAAGAGAATGGATGAGAAGATTCCCAAGAGGATACATGAGATGCAGATACAGAAGAAACGACCACGGGGAAGACCAAGAGATAGATGGCTGAAAGGAGTGGAGGAATGTGTCAAGAAGAGAGGCGAGGACTGGACCAGAGTGACAGCGGAGAGGTGGTGGGAAGAAAGAACTAAGTGGCGAGGCTTATGTTCCAAACAGACCCAGCCTGGGGCTGGAAACTGTACAAGATGATGATGATGATGATGATGAATTGCAGCCAATGGCCATAGCCGAGTATTTTAATTGAACGCCCATAGGCTCCCAGCAAGTTCAATTTCAAGTAGTTCCAACTTTGACTACCTGATGCCACTGTCATTGACACCAAGCAGCAAACATTGAAACTTGACAGAGCGTTTCTAACCAAATATAACTGACAAATTTGGCTACACACTACCAATTGTAGTGGTAGGTTCTTTTACATGCCATAAATCTTTTACATGGGTCCGCCGTCTTTACTTCCCCTCCGAAGGAAGGCATACTGAAGGATTTTAATGCTCTTAAAAATCCGAAGACTTCAGCCGGGTTTGAACCTGCGATCTTGGTCAGCAGTTCAGCATGCTACAGACTATGCCACCAAATTGAATTTTCATCCCCTCACCTATACTAATATCTTTTTTGGAATTTTTCCCTGTCTTATGAATTGCTTGGAAAATCCATTTCATTTACCTGATTTTCTAGTGAACAAATATTATTATACTGACTGGTTTGAATTACCGTATATGTCACTTGCGAAAAAATACAGTAAGAGACAGAATATGTAACTTTACATTAAAAAATAAATGTATGTAAAATATGGCATTATGATTAAATATGTAAAATACATAACAATAACATGTAATTACAGTGACACCTCTCTTAATGGACACTTCATAACGGACGATTTTCTAGGTCCGTGACCAAACCCCAATTAAGAATACTAGTAATTAATCTCTCTTATGCGGACACTCACTATTACGGACATGGGCACCCCAGTCCCATAAAAAAATCAACCAACCTCGCTTAGCAGACACTTGTTTCGGAAAGAAATCGCATCTCTGTAGGTCTATTAGTCTTGTATAAACACTCTGTTGTGTTAATGTACTTTCGGCACATCCTGTGCTTCCTGGAAGCCAGTTAACGCTGACCTTCCCATTCCCTATCTTCGGCACTGCACCAAAAATAAAGCTAGGCCTAACGGTATCGCTTTCATTGTTCTTGGGAATATTTAATGCCATTTTCGGTCCGTATTGACAAATTATGATTTGATTTATTGAACAACCTCCATCAATCAATACATTGGTTATGTGTTATGACGCACTAGTTGTGGGACATGTTTCGAACCCTGGAGCGGTCCTTCATCAGCCACATTTTGACACCATTAAAACATTACACATAAAACACTGAGCAAAGTAAAAAGAACATCATGCACATACAGTCACTCATAAAAACACAATAAAATCCTGAACAGATTGAACATATTAACCATTAAAAACTTTTTAAAAAAGGTAATGTATAGTCTATTATCTTCCTGTCTTCAGTTGATCAGACTATTGTCATATAATTCTGTCATTTCAACAGTCCTTTCCTTGGCGTGGCTAAGTTGGGAAGTTGTTCATTTGGCCAAAGTGGTGCCATTGCTTGTATAAGGACGAAAAATCACGCAAACATTCCCAATGAGCGGCTCAGAAATGAAAACTAAATGTTCCAGATGGCAACACCTGGCTCTAGCCAGCAGGCCATTTGCAGGCACGTGTAAGAGGATCTTTGCCATCTGGTACATTTAGTTTTCATTTTTGAGCCGCTCATTGGGAATGTTTGCGTGATTTTTCGTCCTCATACAAGCAATGGCACCACTTGGGCCAAATGAACAACTTCCCAACTTAGCCGCGCCAAGGAAAGGACTGTTGAAATGGCAGGATTATATGACAATAGTCTGATCAACTGAAGACAGGAAGATAATGGACTATACATTTCCTATATAAAAAGTTTTTAATGTTTAATATGTTCAATCTATTCAGGATTTTATTGTGTTTTTATGAATGACTGTATGTGAATGATGTTCTTTTTACCTTGCTCAGTGTTTTATGTGTAATGTTTTAATGGTGTCAAAATGTGGCTGATAAAGGACCGATCCAGGGTTCGAAACATGTCCCACAACTAGTGTGTCATAACGCATAACCAATGTATTGATTGACGGAGGTTGTTCAATAAATCAAATTCATTGTCCTCTTGAACTTGAAATGATCGGGATAAAAGAATTCATACTTTCACTATCTGGTCAGTTTTACCGTGAAACTTCTTAAATCTATTGTAGGACCTGTGTGGTACAGTAGCAAGTGAGCGCATCTGAAATGGCTCCTCGTAAAAGTTTAACTTTAAAAGAGAAAGTAGACATCGTAGATTACCACAAACGTGAGAAATGTGGTGTACGGAAACTATCTGAAGTGTTCAAGATTGGAATGACACAGGCAGCAGAAATTGTGAAAAAGAAGAAAAGAAGAGAATTAAGGTATGGCGTCTTAATGGTAATGAGCAGAAAATTAGTCAGTTTCAAAGTGGTAATGGCACTGTTATTGATGAGGCAGTGATAGGGTGGTTCAGCAAAATAAGAAGTCAGAACGTCCCTGTGTCTGGACCAATGATACACGCCAAAGCATTGGATTTTGCGGCGAATTAGGTATTGGAGATTTCAAAGCCTTGAACGGCTGGTTGGAGGATTTCAGAAAGCACCACGATATAAAATTTAGCGAAATTTGAGGAGAATCCTCCACTGTTCATATGGATAATGTTTCAAGCTGGGAAGAAAAATTGCCTTCCATCACTGACGCACCAGAAAACATTTTAAATTCGGACAAAACTGGACTGTTTTTACCGCGCGTTACCCTACGTTTTTATATAAATATACATACTGCACAAGTACATGTGCCAAATTGCAATCATTTTCTCTAACCCTCTCTATAGCGGACAGTATTTACAGTCCCAAGGGTGTCCGTTATAGAGAGGTTTCACTGTATATGATAGCTAAGGTTCTAATTCATGGACATTTGTCATTCTTAGTTATGTATTAGCAAAGGGAAAGAATATGTATTTACATATAAATCTTAACCCTAGTTATCATGTTTGTGTAATGCTTTGAAACAGCTTAGAAATGCTTTGGTGAGGATAATAGCATATATTCCCCGTTAAGGTGATATAAAGTGGGTTTCAATGGTCAGACAATTGAGCTGAGCAATGGCTATAAATGGTCCCAGAAACTAAGGAATATAGTCTGCAACAATAAATGTCCAAATGCCAACTGCGAGCAAAGGGTAAAAGTTCAGAATTTATAGTCAGATGCATTAACTATCTTAGTTCAGTAATCAAAGGATCCATTCTTTTAATATGTAGGGCAAAGACTAGTTCAAGCTTTAAGCTTAAAGCATTCACACGTAATCATTGTGGTCATGAAATTCTATCTCTTGAAATCTATTGGTCCAAGTTACTCAATCAACGGCGAATCCCATCGACAAGGCATAAATTTCCATCGCTGAAGTATTGCAGTATTTGGTTTGAGAACACTTTCGAGCAAGCGTTCTCAACCTGGTACACTTTAAATGAAATTTCGTGCTCTCATCATACCAGCCAAAAGGTGCTCATGAGCACCAGCTCCCCTGAGATCCATTCTTCAACTCAATTTCTGTTGCACAACCGGAATAGTAGTGTTTTCATTACAGTTTTGACAGACAGAAATTGTCATTTTGTGAAATAGTATTTTTTAATCTACAGTAAAAATAATAATTGAACAAACCTGTTTTACGAGTAACACGAAAGATGCTGATTCGACTCGACAGTCCACACGAAAATGTATCTTATCTACAAGAGTCATGCAAGCAGTTGTAGCATGCCTGATGAGCGGTGAATCTCTAGATATTTCAACATTTCAGAGAGTGCGACAGTAAATGGAAAGAGAGGCACATGCTTGTTGAATCATTATTATTATATTCAACTTATTGGTGCTCGGGTACTTGCTATGGCATGAAGATGGGTGCTCAAGTCTAAGAAAAAAAGGTTGAGAATGTCTGCTTTAGAGAGTGCTGAACACATTAGCTATTCCAACATAGGGCAGATGTAAAACTGAAGATGAATTCTTATGTATAGGGCTCGGATTTTTAGGTAAATCATTTTTTTAAAATGTAAATACATATTTTAAGCATTTTTTCTATAAATACATAAATTGATGCTTCTCACTTATTAGCATATAAAAAGACATAATATTTATATTTTTTTAAGTTCACTATGAAAGATCTTTCAGTTTATTGCATTTTTGTTTTGTGTTTCTTCAACGGTGGGAACCTGTGAGCTATCTAATCTTCATGCAGAGCAAATGTCAGCTTGCAACTGTGTTATTCTTAACTTGTCGCCCCGTGCCACTCGCTGTGGAAGCCGGGGACTTCCTTGTCCATAGCCATATTGCACCACGTGCTAGACTTCCCCTCCCCCAGCTACCTGGAACCAGTTTCACTCACATGAAGTTCATTTCTGGCACTGTTAAGTGTAAGGCAGTTCTACGATGCCTAAAGTAAAATCAACTACAAGTTATCATCTGTTGCAGAATTCAAAGATAATTTTACTTCTGATGGGGGCGTTCTGTTCTGCCAACCATGTGGGAAAGCAATCAAGGCTGAACAGCGATCTCAAGTTACACCACACCTCGAGGGCAAGAAACATATTGCCTTAGTTTCGCACCTGCAGAAGAAGTGTTTCGCGATAATCGTCGGTCATTTGTGATAAACAACCTGAAGATGTATCTCGTTGTGTATTGTAATGCTTCAGCAGTCAGTGAGACATAGCATAAATTGCATTCGTGAATACTGCATACTGTTCATATTGTCATTAATAAACTAAATTATAATTAAATATTTTTACTTTTTTGTCACATATTTCAGGTATTTTCATACATAAAAAATAAATATTTTTCCGATTTTTAGCACCTAAAAATCCAAGCCCTACTTATGTATGTGAAAAAATTTTGTTTATTGCACTGTCTGGCATAAAATATGAAAGATTCTCAACAGTTGAGTTAGGGGCTGATAACCTAGATGTTAGGCCCCTTAAAACAACAATATTATCATCATCATCATCAACAGTTGAGTTAAATATTGAAGTATGAGAAAACACTATTAACCCGGGAGAGGTGGCGCTGGGGACTTTGTGACCCCAAGCAGTTTCGTTACGCTGAGGTTTCTACATTTTACTACACACAGACTATACCTGCCACACACCTTTCCTCAAATTCCTGATCTATTGTCTGAGGGCAGTAACCCATTAGTGGAAGGGAGGAAGGCAGAGTCAAATGTATTTTTGTCGAGCCATGTTGCTATGTGTTCCAAAAGACACCAGCCACCAGTCCCTCTGGCCGAGTGAACAGCTGTTCCAGTCTTACCCTTACTCCATGAGAATGCATCTGACTGGTGAAATAGAATTGATTGTAGTTAAGTGTTAAAATAAAACCTTATGAATCGTCTGAGCTACGATGAGCAAGAATCCAGGGTGTTATTTCTCCTGCAAGACGTCGAAGAGGTAGAAATATTACGAAGTGAAAACAGTGATAGTGAAGATGGACTAGAAATAGCAGAATCTTGTAGTGATACTGAACAGAGTGCAGACTAAGAAGAAAATGAAGAAAGTAACGATGATGTGCCTCTTTCTCAGCGGATCTGTACCCTTATTGCAAAAATAAAAAAATAAAAGTTAAAATATGGAGTACAATACAACCCCAATACAACACAACAAGAGACTTCTGGTGAAATACTACAATCCTACATTATCTAAAACTTGTCTAATCATTCATTTTGAAATTGTCAATAGGCAAACTGAAGTAAGAATTATCAGATATTTCATAAAAATGGATGATTGCCCGGCAGATCCGCACCATTTCTATTGTAGAGTAAATACCCGTTTATAATATGTGCACGATTTACATTTTAGACAAATATACTTGCTCATTAGTTCAGTGAATGTTTTCACGCCATATCAGTAGCATAAACTAAATAATTGTCGTTACTACAGAGAAATAATTGTTGTTCAAGTAAGCGCCACATCTCCCGGGTTAAGATTAGAAAGAGGAAAATGGAGTTGAGAATACCTCACTCAAAGCTGTACTGTAACTTAAGTGCTGCTTTGTATTTTAAATGATCCACGATAAATTCACTGAATTTACTTAACATGTGCTGAATGCTTGGAAAATGATAATGATAAATAGATTTGCATTGGATCTTGAGCTATTAGTGGGCCAATCAAAATGTCTTGACGGACCATTGGCCTACTTGGCCCACAGGCCTAGGGTTGGCCACTCCTGGTCTAGACAAAACCCATTGGTCTCGATAAAAATTATTGATGAGCAGTACAGTACCATATGCACGGGGTTGGCAATATTGTACAGAGAGTTTGTTTTATATGCGACGGGGTCCCTCGCTCACCCGCCAGGCACTTTGCCAAAATTATTTAATCAGTTTGCAGCTTTCCGCCGAATCAATACTTTGCCAAAATGCGGTGCTTGCGCGGCACTGAGTCATTAAGTGTAGGAATTTGTATTTAAATTTGTACTTGAATGTGATCCTTGACCAATTTTTTGACGACCTGACTTACGGAGAGCGATTGTCAACTTATTTTCAACAAGATTCTGCCACTGCTCACACTGCCGAAGCATTCATGACAGAATTGCGTCGCAATTTCGGTACGAGAATTATAAGTCGGAACATGTGGCCCCAGCAAAGCCCAGACTTATCACCATGTGACTTTTATCTGCGGGGGACGCTTAAAAATAGAGTGTGTCCGAGAAACCCTCACACTATAAATGAGCTTAAAGACTATATTACAGCTCAAATACAGTCAATCGGTGCTGAGGATCATCAGAAAGTCAATGACAAATTCATAAAGAGGTGCCAGCGATGTGTAGCAGTGAATGGCGAACATTTTCAGCACTAGCTGTGAACTAGGTAAATCATCATCATCACCTGGCAGTTTCCAGCCACTGGCCGGGTCTGTTTTGGAACACAAGCCTCTCCAACGTCTTGTGTCTTCCCACCATCTCTCAGCCTCCACCCTTGTCCAGTCTTCTCCTCTCTTCTTCACGCTTTCTTCCACCCCACTTCAGCCACCTGTCTCTCAGTCTCTTTCCTTCCCACTTCGTCTCGTGTATCCTCCTGGGTGTCCATACCATCCAAGTCTAGATTTCTCTATACCATCCTGTAATGGTTCCTCCTTCATTAATTCTCTGGTCCTCTCATTTCTTATTCTGTCCATCTTTGTAGCTCCAATACTGCTTCTCAAGAACCTCATCTCACTGGCCTGTATTTTGCTCTTCTCCCTTCCTTTCATAACCCAGGTATCCGAGGCATACGTCAGGATAGGGACATAGTACGTCCGATATATGATCTTTTTGCTGTTCTGAGGGACATCCTTGCTCCATAACATGCTTCTCACACTCCTCCGGAATGCTTCTGCCTATCTTCCCCGCTCATTTATTTCTCTATCGTTTCTTCCATTATCTTGTATCAGCCTTCCCAGATACTTGTAACTCTCCACTTTCTTCAGCTATTCCCCATCAATTGTTATTCCCGTTGTGGTTCTTTCCTTCTTCCTTGTGGTGATCACCCATCTCACTCTTATTTATGCTAAACTTCATCCCATATCCTTGTATTATTCTTTCCCACACGACCAACTGTTCCTGTACCTCCTCCTCGATTCCCCAAATCATCAAATCATCTGCAAACATCATTGCTTTCATCTTTCCTTCCCCAATTACTTGTGCCACTCGGGTCATTATGTCATCCATCACCACAATGAAAAGTAACGGTGACAGTGCACTTTCTTGTTTCAGGCCGTTTCTCTGTTCCAACCAGTCCGATCTCTCTCCTCCCACTTTCACACAGCTCACGCTTCCCTTGCACATCTCCTTTATAATCCTCCTTATACCATAGTCCATTTTTCTACTCCTCTATCCTCCAGGGACTTCCATACCTTGTTTCTGCATACACTGTCATATGCTTTCTCAATGTCCAGGAAGGCCATCAGTAGATCTGTTCCATACTCATAGTGCCTTACAGCAAAAATCAAATCCACTGTGGACCTTCCTGCTCTGAAGCCATGTTGTTCTTCCCTCATCCCTCCTTCTATCCTTGTCCTAATTCTCCTTTCCAAAACTTTCTCAAACATCTTTGCACAATGACTCATCAGTGTTATTCCCCGATAGTTTCTGCATTCTGTTCTACTACCTTTCTTGAAGATCGGGACAATTATTCCCTTTTCCCAGTCCTCTGGGGTCTTCCTTTCCTTCCATGCTGTCTTCATCACTCGGTACAACCATTGTATCCCCACCTCTCCTGCTGCTCTCACCATCTCCACACTGAACTCATCCACACCCGGTGCCTTCCCTCCTTTCATCTTCCTCACTGCATCTTCCACTTCTTTCCATGTTAAGTCCTTTTCTGTATGCAGTCCATCTTCCTCTTCCCCGATTTCTTCCTCCTCGCCGTGGTTTCCATTTGGGTTCAGAAGTTCTTCAAAATATTCTTTCCACATTTTCTTCAGTTCTTCCCTATCTTCTATCTCTTGTCCCCTTTTGTTCACCATTTTAACATAATCCATAGGATCCTTCTGCCTCCTATTCTTTACCATCCCATGCAGGACCTTTTTTGTACCTTCACTATCCTCCATCATCTTTGTCCACTCCTCCATCCACTTTCTTCTCTCCTCAGCCACTACTCTCTTTGCCTCCTTTCTTTCCTGGTACTCTTCCCTTGTCTCTACCGTCCTATTTTGATACCACCTCCTAAAGGCTCTATTCTTTTCCCTTACTATATATTTTGTCTTCTCATTCCACCATGGTGTTTCCTTCCACCTCTTCTTACTACTTGTCCTCCCACATACTGCTTCTGCTGCACCTACTAGTGTCTTCTTAAACCTAGGCCATTCCTCTTCCACCCCTCTTTCTTCATCTGTTGGAATTCCTTCCTTTACCATTTTGAGGTACTCGACCCTTCTATCCCCTTCTTTCAGTTTCCATATCCTTATACGTCTTTCCTGGTTCTCAGTCCCTTTCTTCTCCTTAGTCCCTCCCAGGTTCATTACCAGCAATCTATGGTCGCTATCCAGGTTCTCCGATGGTATAACCTTGATGTCCGTGATGTTCTTATTTAATTCTTTCTCATACAGTATATAGTCGACCACCGACTTCCTGTTCAAGTCATCACTGTACCATGTGATTGTGTGGCTCTCTTTTCTTGAACCAGGAGTTCCCAACTAGCAGGCTGTTTCTTTGGCAGAAGTCCAACAGTCTCTTTCCTTCCTCATTTCTTCCGCCCCAACCCTCTGGTCCAAGCACACTCGCATTCCTTGTCTTTCTCTTCCTACATGGGCATTCAGATCCCCCATAACAATCATATTCCTTCCTACCAGCTGCTTCTGCAATTCCTATTCATACTCCTCCTTCTCTTCAGAGGCGCAGCCTACTTGTGGAGCATACACTTGCACTATTTCTACGGTCTCTCCCCTCAGTGCTACTTTCACTTTCATCATCCTATCACTTATTCTCTTCACTTCTTCTTTTAAACCATCTCGTACTACTACTCCCACTCCATTCCTCTTTCCCTCTTCATTCCCACTACAGTACAGTCTATAGCCTTTTCTCAGTTCTCTCCTTCCTTCCCCTTTCCACTTTGTTTCTGCCAATCCCAATAAATCCAACTTCCTTCTTTCCATCATATCCACTATCTCCTCCACCTTCCCCGTCAGCGTTCTTATGTTTAAAGTTCCAAATCTTAGTCCATGAACACAGCTGGGTCGTCGTCCATTGTATCCGTCCTGTCCGAGGCCTGTTCCCTTCTTGAGAGCAAAAGTCTTAAATCCACTACTGGCTTGCTGGGCCTATCGTAGCTTCACCAGAACCCCGTTAGCCGTCACTTTTCAGGGCTCCTGTAGGACCTTCATAGCTACCGTAACGGTCCCGGGGCACACGAAATCCCCACTGTACTTCGCCCCTACAGGCAATCCCCTACTTTGTCCCGTTGCCCGTCTCCCACGACGTGGATGAGGGGTTGGACTTATGGGAGAGGTAAGTACAAATTCCTATACTCAATGACACAGTGCCACGGAAGCGCCGCATTACGGCAAAGTGCCTGGCGGGAGACAAACGAGCAACGCGGGTGAGTGGGCAAGCGAGGGTACCCGTCGCATATAAAACAAACTCTCTGTAGTTGTCCCATAATTCACGTGTACAATGGCCGGCACAACTGGAATTTCACAATAAGTCATGATCTACAGGGACTTTATTTTTGCTTGGCAAGGACATTCTCGCTCACGCGCTCCGCCAGTGACAGCTCAGTTCCCGGCTGCCGCACGCGTATTTACGGCAGAATACGGTGATTAAAATCAGTATGATGCATTTTTACTCACCATGCTTACAGTAGATGCTGAAAATGTTCCCCATCCACTGCCAGACATAACCGGCATTTCCTTATGAAGTTTCCGGTTACTCCGGTTAATTTAGCTTCAGTAAGGAAATAACGATATTTACGTCTATTTTTATTGTTTACTGACCTGTACATTTGAATCTCTTAGCCAGTTGATTTATTGTCCGATTTATAGGAATGGGTCTCCCTGGAAATGTCATTCGAAACTTTTGTCTTGTTCTAGCGCACGTTACGTACGGTACGCATTGTGCAGACCTTCGCTCAACCTTGGCCGCCGGGTCCCGGCCAGGTTGGCGCGTGATCTCCAGCGGGGTATTCCCTCGCTCTTCTGTAGACGTGTAAGCTCTGAGCTAATTGGGTGTTTCAGTCTTTCAGTGTTTTATAAAGCTACTGTGTACCAGTACTATATATCATAGGCTATTGTGTAGTGTTTTATTGTGATTGTGTGTAGTACTGTAATGCCTTGTGTAAAATATTCGTTATGTGAACATTTATATCTGCAGGAAATCGTGCGCTAGAACAAGACAAAAGTTTGGAGTGAGATTTCCAGTGGGACCCATTCCTATAAATCGAAAAATAAGACAACTGGCTAAAAGATTCAAACGTACAGGTTCAGTACACAATAAAAAATAGACTTGAAGATTTCCTTACTGAAGCTAAATTAACAGGAGTAACCGGAAACTTCATAAGGACATGCCGATTATGTTTGGCAGCTGATGGGGAACTGAACATTTTCAGCATCTGCTGTAAACATGGTGAGTAAAAATGCATGACACTGATTTTAATCACCGTATTCTGCCGTATATACGCCCGCACGCGGCAGCCGGGAACTGAGCTGTCTCTGGCGGAGCGCGTCAGCGAGAATGTTCTTGCCAAGCAAATATAAAGACCCTGTAGAAAGGGGATGGTAAGTGGGTTATACACAGCAGAGGAAAGAGCATCTATTACCACAATTATTATTTATCATTACAAAAGATATTTCCACTAATTTCAGTAGTTTGTAGAAGGACCAGGATTCCACTGCTGTTACCCTTAAAGAAGCGGCTTCGGTTGCGTAGTCGGTAGCATGCTGAGCTTCCATGCCCAAGACTGCGGGTTCAAACCCGACCGAAGTCGTCGGATTCTTTAAGAGTGTTAAAATCCTTCAGTATGTCTTCCTTCGGAGGGGAAGTAAAGCCGGCGGTCCCATGTCATAGATTTATAGCATGTAAAAGAACCTTCCACTAATTGAACTTGTGAGAAGCTAACTATGCATGTTAGATTTCGTTGAAACGCTGTAACAAAGTTCCAATGTTCACCACTAGGAGTCAGTGACATCTGGCAGCGAAAGTTGGAACTAGCCCACTTGAAATTGAACGGAACTTGTAGCTCACCCAATGGGTGTCCGCATTGAAGCAGCTACAGCTTCTGGCAAGCCGAACATATCCTCGGACACTCTCGGCACTAAAAGCCATACGCTAAATAAATAATAATCCTTAAAGAGAGAAGGGCATGAAATGTCTTGTATCCAGTGCAGTGTCTCATAAAACAAATAAAATTTGAAACAGAGACTTGCAGTCAGCTGTTCTAAATAGGTCAACAAAGTTAGAGGCCTTACCTTGTAGTTGTGCAGATAACGACTCCTGTTGCTGCAGGCATTTATCTGCCCTCTTCTGCTGCTCTTGTAACTCAAGTTGTGAGCCATGGAAAATGTAAACTACCACACCAACGAGTACACATGCTCCAAGGTATATAAAAAGTCGGCTTTTTGTGCCACGAGCAAAACGTGGAGTACTCATCTCCAGAATACTTCTTTCCACTCTACTCATAGCATGATTGATTACCTGTGGAGGGATAAAAATAAGAATTTATAATTTATTACACACTGTTTCATATAAGTTATTAATTAATATAGGCTTCCACATAAACGTTAATAGCCACTATTTTCGTAGCGACAGGAGTCCTTGGAAATAATAGGCATCATAGTGAAAGCATGTCAAGCATACTGGTATAGGTCAACATTTTTTTGCAGTACAAGTACACTCACAATGAAGAGTAAAATGTCAGAGTATGCTCTCCCCATCTAAGTACTAGAGCTTATTACTGGCCAACAACAATTCAAATAATAAGTCTAAACTTATTCCCAAAAGTATAATAATTTAGGCTAGATGCATATTTAAAACAACTAGACGTGTATTCCAACGTTTAGAGCATACATCTCAACACAAATCGTCATCTTCCTGCCTTTTATTCTCAATGCAAAAGGACATAAATAACTCAATATTATCCAAAATTAATAAACCTTTGGACCAAGGCTATTGCCAGAATTTTAGTCATTTAACTCACCTTTACTCACCTATGAACAAATATACGACCAAGTAAAGACAATTCCTGTGAAGATTTAGAATAGTTTCTACCGTTTTAATACAATGTAATAACATTCTTTCAACATAAAGATAACATACCAGGTCAACACAATATATGGGGACAATGTTTATCCAGTGAAAACATTTTGTAATCTCATATAATCCACAAAAATAATATTATACAAAACATATGAAATACTTACATAAACTATATTATTCGGTGATGCGATTTATACTAGTAAATAAAAGCCGCACATGAATACTTTTCACTGATAAGCTCAACCTTGCTTTCCGATGCATTGATGTGTTGTCAAGTTGAGCTGGAGACACTACACTTGTCTTGTGAAGGGTCGGCGACAGAAACACGTTACCAACATCTTGTTATATTTTAGTCCTCACAGATGTAACTATCTCAATTATTTGCCATTATTTCTTAGCATACTTTTATTTATTTTCTTAATTGGGTGTTCATAATATGAATGCATTTCCGTTAACCTAATAATTTACAAAACTGAGTATTCCAGTGTGTATCTGTAAGGTTGCAGAAATGGATGACAAAAGAGTCATGAAAAGCGCTCGCATGTTGCATTCTCCGACCTCGACTGTTCCTCAAACCATACTGGGCTTTTCGCTTATGTGAAAGCTGCTGTACGGTGTAAGGGGTGCAATCTCCTATGTCGTGATATTTCTGTCGGGACAGTTTATTGCTTAGACACTGAATATTTGATTAAACTCTTCCAAAATATATACTTAGAGTGATTAACTACGACCAGTGTCAGCACGCATCTCTGACTGTAAGTATTTTGTAAATATCTGCCTGTGATCTCAATCTATCACCCCGGAGAACATTAGTAACTCATGCCTTTCAGTCACTAAAACCGCTGCAACACCCTATGCATGTGTGCTAGAAACAAGTGGTGGATGAATCTCTATTTTTTAATATTTTAATATGTGGCGTAGAATTAATTGAATTAATAATTGTTTTCTTAAATTAAGTGCAAGTCTCTATAGGCCTACATAAGACTAGAATTAGATCTTGATTAATGACAACATTTAGTAGGAAACGGGGGGGGGGGGGGGGGGGGGAAGGTACAACACTCAGTCCCCCCCTTCCACTGCCCTCACCCCCTGTCCCCCTAGCCCCTCCCCCTTCCCACTAAAAAAAAGGAAATGTTACAGAGAAGTAGGCGTACAAAATGAGATAGGCTAATATCACAAAATTTGAGGGCTTCAAGATGAGTTTCCTATTGCTCCTACTTACTTGTACCACCCCTTTGTCAATTCTTCACTTCTGTCTTACAGCATTTCTCTTCCTTCATGAGTAATATGGTATCACTTAAATGTTACATGACCCTTAAACTGAAACACAATCAAATGTTTGTGCATAGCTAGTGACAGAAGTTCTTTGCTTGATTTGTATTTCAGGGGGCATAACATCTAGATCATAGCCTCATTACTGAAGACAATTTAGGCCAATTCCAACACTTAAGGAAGTGAGGGTTTTGGTTGAAGAAAAAGAACAGCTATGGTAGGCTGGGGAATGAAGACCATCCTAGTCCTCAAATAATTCTAAGATGCCAGGTTGGAAGAGGAGAAGTGGATTTAATTTTATTTTCAGGACGGGCCAGGGAAGGGATTTTGGAAGGAAATCGGCTGTGGACCTATTGAAAGGACTGGTCAAGTGGATTTCATGTCTAATTTTGTTTTGGGGCCTATGACCACTGTCCACATCTAACCAGAAGTTATGGATGTTGGGAACATGTAGGATGCCTGGTCCTCGAATGTAATAATATCAGGATTGGGAAAAGTAAGGAATTGACCTTGTTAGGACAGACAGGAAGAGATGAGCAGGGCACAAGTCGTACCGGTGTTAGGCTAATGTCTGACCCAACGTAAGGCCCATGGTCACTGTCTGTCTCTCACTAGTAGAGAGTTGACAGATAGATCATAAGATTATGCTGATGACCTTTTCAATGATGCCCTATTTCAAACATTGTGTTTCCAACCCCCCACCCATAGAATCCTTTGTCTGCCTATGCAGGCAATTGATTTCTATTTACTTATTTTTTAAGTTTCAGGGTTTAACATCTGAGGTCATCAGCCCAAATAAAAAAGAGAGTACTTAAGATGATGAACATTTGTTGCCAACGAACCGTCGGATTTTTGTCCAGGCTAATCACAGATAGTATATGCCTAGATTGCCCTTCACTCTCCCAACTGCTAGAACTCTTCCCATTTGTGCTTTTACCTTAAATTTTCCATCCTACGGCAGCATTCAATGATGTTTCAGGCATAACTTATCAATCTCTGAAAAAAAAACCGGTGTGATTCCTCGGAGAATGAAGGCAGCGTGGAAAATAAAGAGATGGGTCATGACAGGTGGTAAAATAGACACCCTTCTCTTGATTTTGCAACTTTTCATTCGGTAACCCAGTGTGGTGGATGTTTTTCATATTACAGTATTTGTAATAATAACGGCCTCAAATGCCATGAACGTAGATTTTTAAAAGGGCTGAAAAGTTGCAATAAGGCAACCCTGAAAAATGTCTTCAAAGCTATCTATACTAGCTAGCTCTAGCACATATTCAAGTTAAAAGAGAACATGCAGAGGAGGGGAGAATCTACCTCCTAGTGCGATGGTTAGTATTCTTGGCTGTCACAACAGGGGTCTGGGTTTGATTCCCAGCTCTGCCAAGAAATTTAATTCTGGTCTGAGGGCTTGAACGGGGTACAATCACCCTTGTTACGCAAAACTGAGGAGAGGTAGATATAATTCCCACCTCGGCCAACATGGCTGCCTCCTACCCTAAACCTGGCCCCATTTACAAATGTACAGCCACCGCAATGGCACAAATTATCAAACAGTTTCAACACACACCCAAGTAGCCTACTTGGGGCTATATGACCACAATATTGCAAAACCCCTAAATTAATCAAAAAGAGCATCAGCAGGAGGGGAGGTCAGGAAATATTTCTATGTTTGGGTCAGAATTCTGAATGATCACTCTTTGAAGATTGAAATCACCAACAAGCTTGTGTACAGATGCTCAAACTAAGTCTTGGTGCTCTTGGTAACAGTTTTGCAAAAGTCCCCATGGTGAGTTTATACAAGAACCTTTACAGGGATTATAAGTACAGTACACATAGGTAAAATGTGAACCATTTTTAGTAGATCCATATTCACTTACAATGGGTAACTCACATTGTGATTAATATTCTTGTCCGGCTTGGGAATAAAGTATTGACAAGGCAGAAAGGAATATTATTCATTCTGTGATTAACTTAATCTATTATAAGTACAGCCTGTATATTATGAGATTACTAACTTGGAGAATTGGCTCTAGGCTCAAGAACTATACAAGAAAGAAAAACTACTGTTAGCAAATGTTCTTTGTGCAAGTAACTATGCAATGTTGTTGTTGTTTGAGTCTTCAGTCTTTTGACTGGTTTGATGCAGCTCTCCATGCCTCCCTGTCCTGAGCTAATCGTTTCATCTCTACATAGCTCCGACACCCTACATTCGAGGCAATCTGTTTAACATATTCTAACCTTGGTCTACCCCTACAGTTCTTGTCCTCGACCCTTCCTTCCATAACTAAGCTTGCTATTCCTGGGTGTCTTAGTATGTGTCCTACCAACCTATCTCTTCTCTTCATTAGCAGTCGCCAGAAACATCTCTCCTCTCCCACTCGTCTTAATACCTCTTCGTTTGTAACCCTATCTACCCATCTGAACTTCATCATTCTCCTGTAACACCACATTTCAAATGCTTCAATACTCCTCTTTTCTGCTGCACCAATAGTCCAAGTTTCACTTCCATAGAGCGCCACGCTCCAGACAAAGGCTTTCAAAAATGACTTCCTAATACCTAAATCTATATTCGATGTCAGCAGATTCCTTTTCTGTAGAAATGCTTTCTTTGCCTGAGCCAACCTACTTTTTATATCCTCTTTGCTTCGTCCATCACTGGTTATTCTGCTTCCTAAGTAACAGAAGTCTCCTACTTCCTTTAGCTTTTCACCTGCCAATTTGATCTCCATAGAGGTTTCTGATTTATTTCGGCTGCATTCCAGTATTTTTGTTTTACATTTATTAATTTTCATCATGAATTCTTTCCGTAAGACGGAGTCCATACCATTCAAAAACTCATTCAAATCCTCAGGCTTGTCGGCCAAGATGACGATGTCATCAGCAAATCTCAGAGTTGAAATTATTTCTCCTTGAATCTTCACTCCCACTTTAAATTTTTCTCTAATTTCCTTCATTGCTTGTTCAATGTAAAGATTGAAAAGTATGGGTGATAAGTTGCAGCCTTGCCTTACACCTTTCTGAATACCAGCTTCTCTCTCATGCCCTTCAACTCGAATGACTGCTGTCTGGTTTCTGTACAGATTGTATATCACCCTCCTATCCCTGTACTTTATTCCAATCGATTTCAAAATGTCAAACAATTTAGTCCAATCAACGTTATCAAAAGCCTTTTCTAAGTCTACAAAAGCCATGAACGTTCTCTTATCTTTCCTTATTCTACCTTCCAAAATCAGCCTAAGACTTAGTACAGCTTCCCTTGTTCCTACATTTCTCCTGAAACCAAACTGGTCTTCACCCAACTCCGTTTCTATCTGGCTTTCAATCCTCTTGTAAATTATTCTAGACAGGATCTTTGAAGCATGAGTAATCAAGCTGATTGTACGGTAATCTTCACATCTGTCAGCTCCCACTTTCTTTGGTATAGGGATGATTACATTCTTCTTGAAATCAGGGGGTACCTCACCTGCCTCATAAATCCTACACACCAAGTGAAATAACCTGATCAGACCTTCATCTCCTATGCAGCATAGCAACTCAATCGGTATATCATCTATGCCTGGTGCTTTGTTCCTGCTTAAGTCTTCCAAAGCTTTATCAAATTCTGATCTCAATATTAAATCTCCTTTCCCTTATACAAACTCTCTATGTAAGCTTTCTATCTCTCAACCTTTTCTTCCCTATCTGTTAGAGGCTTTCCATTTGTGTCCTTAATATTACAGCACTTAGTCTTCTTTTCCCCAAAAGTATTCTTAATCCTTCGATAAGCTGTGTCTACTTTTCCTAATTTCAGACAATTTTCTATACCTGCACATTTCTCTTTCAACCATTCTTCTTTCGCTTCCTTGCACTTCTTGTTAACCTCATTTCTCAGACGTCTGTATTCTGCTTTCCCCTTTTCATCTCTTACATTCTTGTGTTTCCGCCTTTCATCTATCAATTCTAGTATATCCTGAGTGATCCACGGTTTTCTACCTATTCTTTCTTTCCTACCAATGTTTTCTTCTGCGGATTTTGTTATTTCATTCTTTAAAAGTGCCCATTCGTCTGCAATTGAAGTTTGTTTAGGGTTTTTCATTAGTCCTTCCTTAATACTCTTCTTGAATCTTTCGTTTACATCCTTCTCTTTCAGTCTGTCTATTGCCCACCTTTTTGGCTTTTGACTTTTCTTCAGTTTCTTCAACTTTAATCTGCATTTCATTACAACCAGATTGTGGTCAGAGTTTATGTCAGCACCAGGATATGTTTTACAATCCAAAATCTGGTTTCGAAACCTCTGCTTGACCATAATGAAGTCGATTTGGTAACGCCCTGTATCTCCTGGTCTCATCCATGTGTATATTCTTCTATTGTGGTTATTGAATAAGGTGTTAGCTATGACCAATTCATGCTCGGTGCAGAATTCTACCAGCCTGCTTCCTCGATCATTCCTTTCACCTAATCCGAAATCTCCTACTATCTTCCCTTCTCTCCCTTTTCCTACCACAGCATTCCAATCTCCCATTACTATAACATTTTCATCACCCTTGATATACCTCAGAATTTCGTCTATTTCTTCGTAGACCTTTTCAACATCCTCATCATCAGCTTGACTGGTAGGCATATAGACTTGTACCACTGTGGTGCAGGTAGGTTTAGTATTGATTTTTGCTACAATAATCCGTTCACTATATTGCTCATAATATTCCACCCACTGTCCAAGTTTCCTACTCAATATGAGGCCAACCCCTGCTTGGCCATTGTTTGATTTAGTGCTAATGACCCTATAGTCTCCTGACCAAAAGTCCTGTTCTTCCTGCCAGCGCATTTCACTAATCCCAACCAAATCCAACCTCAACCTATCCATTTCCCTTTCTAAGTTTTCTAACCTTCCACTTCCTAGCAGACTTCTAACATTCCACGCTCCGATCCGTAGAATGTCAGATTTCCTCTTTGTCACTTCTGTGATGTTAACCCCCTCTCGAGTAGAACTATGCAATAGGGAGGAGGATCGAAGCCAGCCAAAAACTAAACAGGACAACCTATTGTAACTTAACTATGACATAGGCAATGATGGAACAAGTTCCTTGAAAGAAATTGTGGATACGGTAAGATGAATGTTTGAATTAAAAGGTGTCAACCAAGCCCATTAGTGCACTATCTTAAGAGCCCACATCTCCCCAAAAACTTACTATGGGTGTGACATAGATGACAACCATAGGTATATCATCTTTCTTATCAGATAACTCTTGTTAGTATGGTCAAATTAAGCCAAAATTTGACTCGACACTGAAAACATTTTTATACAGCCAATTATTTCTGAAATATGTTCTTCTAGGGCAACAGAATAGCCTACAGAAAGCTTCCATTTTCTATCAGCTACTTTGGGACGAAATATTTCCACAAGCTTCCAAGATTAGTTTCTTCAAGATGTACCTATACTAACGTATGGACTGGAAGCAACAACCCTTACTGGACCAACAAACAGTTGTCTCCACGCAATAGAAATTAAGTGCCTTTAAAAGATGAAGATGGATAAAATAAGGAATGAGGATATTCGACAACAACTGGGATTGGAAGGTCACATAAAGAGGATGGGAGAAGCAAATTTACAAGGACCTTGAAGCTAGAGATAACAACTGACATCAAATACAGGAATAGCAGTTATGGATGGACAGGACAAATTGGAGACGGCTCATAGGCTATATAACCTCACCCGGCTTGCTGGAGCGAAGAAACGATGATAATAATGAGGGCCCCCTGAACATTCAAAAAAAAAAAAAACAACAAAATTCGGACTTCTGGGAATATCCCTAAATTTTGAGGGGGGAAAAAAAGTTTGCCATTTGGGATTTTTCAGATAATTGCTATAACTTATGAACGAAAAGTGAAACTAAGGTGTGGTTTTCGCCAAAATGTTCGTTTTGACTTTTAGGTGTTGCAGCTACTAAATGTTAAATATCCGAATTGGGGATTGTCCTTAAATTTGGAAAAAGAGACATATGGTCGGTGGCGGCGCTAGTGGTTACGGGGCCCTGTGCGATACGAGATTTGTGAGGCCCTTACTTCCGGAGGGGGTTTGGGGGTTAATACCATCTAGGAATAAAAAAATAAGTGAAATAAATTGAGTGAATTCTAATATTGTAATTTTAAAATACAGTACAGTATTACTATTTCAAAAACTTAGCCTACAGTACAAAGAATGCTAAAAATGAACTCTTCTTTCTTTTTTTTTCTGGCTGAAGTCCTTTATTAAATTTTTACTAGGGGAACCTGTGTGAGAAATCTCACATGTTAATTAACCACCCGCTCTGCTTTACCGTTATGCGGGTTTCTATAAATATGTTTTTTAAACGCACTTTTTAAACAAATTGTCGATATTTATGAAATCAGAGTGCAATTCGTCACTGTTGCGGGTAATAATTATGTTTGAATATTCTTTCCAATGCACAATGGGTTGTGTGCGCCCCATGTGAACAGACTACCCACCCGACTCTAGCGTTATGTGGGCTGGATGCGACACAGTTCTACCAGAGGCTATCGTCTTTTTTATTCGTTTAAACACACGTTTTAAACAAATATATTTCCGCTGACTTTTTAAGAAATGCAAGATTTCTCCTGTACTATTGAGACGATTTGGAAGATTTTGGCACAAAACGCACCTTCTATTATTACTCCTTCTGGTTCAGAAGGTTGAGTTTTTTGTCGGATGAATTTAGCATATTATAATTATAATAGTTCAAACTAGATACCAATTCATTTTCTATGGGTAGGATTGCGAGTGCTGAGAGTCTGTCTTGGGTCATGGTGTTTCTGAGATAGGTTTTAATTAAATTTAATTTTGAGTAACTTCTCTCGGTAGCCGCAACTGTGACGGGAATAGTAGCAACTATTCTACTGTAAGTGCAATACTTGTATTTGGATAAATTTCACTTAGATTGTTTTCCACGATGTACTTCAACAAAGCCGTTACGGTACAATTTCACTTTTCTTCATTTTTTTTATTCTACCTCGATCATTACATGTGAGAATATTCTTAATTCTTCCCGTGGCTCATGATCGCAAGTTTAACGGTCACTTAAAAATACAAGCTTCCTTCCTTTTTCATGATTCTTCAAACAGATCCATCCCTTCGATATCATGTTGGTCTCCTACGGAAAAAGCAACTCGAAGATCTTTGCAATCAAGGTACCGTCTCGCGGCTCTCGGGCCTACATCTTACCGTGCCTCCCTGTTGGGCCCTGGGAGGCGCGAGGCCCTATGCAGTCGCACACTTCGCACACCCCTGGCGCCGCCACTGTATAGGGTACGGTATCTTGAATTTTCCCAACTTTCATTTTAACTCAGGAACGGCGTCGCTTCGTTCTTTGGCCGTTGCGAGCGCGAGAAATTGGCGAGTCGAGTCGTACGGGTATACTCCTGATGGGTATTCCTACAGGATTGGTGCTCGCAATCAGAGCGTCTTCGGTGGCGTAGTTGGTAGCATGCTGAGCTTCTATGCCGAAGATCGCGGGGTCGAACCCAGCCGAAGTCATCGGATTTTTTAAGAGCGTTAAAATCCTTCAGTATGCCTTCCTTCGGCGGGCCCATGGCATGTAAAAGAACCTTCCACTAACTACACTTGTGTGAAACTAAAATTTGTAGGTTAGATTTGATAACGCTATATTAGTTCCAACGTTCGCCGCCAGGTGCTGTTTGCGATGACATCTAGTAGTCAAGTTTACAGCTAGCTGTCGTGAACGGTAGCATTTGGTAGAAAAAGCAGGAACTACTTGAAAATTGATCGTCTGCAATCCTTACCTGAATCACAGATAACAATACACACTAATACAGCCATCACAATTAACACCGATTTATCAGACAAATTCTACACACACCCAAAGTACACGGGGCTGCATGACCGCGTTGTTGCAGCCCCTAAACTGAGGAACCAACCAAATTGGTTTTGAGCAATGAAAGATTTCTAAAGTATGTGGCTGTAACAATAGCAAGCATCCCTTTGAGTCAGGTACCAGTGCTTACAAAATTAGATCTGAACCTTGAGTTGCGCAAGTTATCAAGAAATCGAAGTTTTGAGGGAATGTGTAATGTAAAACTAGAATCACATAAATATCCTGCAGATACCGTGAATTTTAAATATGCGCATATCACCTCATGTACGGTAGAGCGAAGCTTCAGCCAATATAATCACTTTTGCGAGACAACGGGCGAAGCTTCAAGTTTGAAATTTCAAAGCAACATTTTGTGGCCCTACTGTAATGGTAGCAGAAATAATCAATGAATGAATTACAAATAATGAGTAAGTGAACTGGAGAGAAATTGAATACAGTTTACGCCACGGTTTTTGGCCGGTCAGTCCCGGTTTCATAGTCTTACTGTCCTCGCATTATATCTCTGCCTGTGAGTTACGTAATTACTTCCAGGAAAGGCATACCGACTGTACTAGCCTCACCTAAGTTATTTCTCAAATTGGCATCAACAATAGCGTGTGCCGACTGCATTATGCTTAGTCGGCCGTCTGAACTCCCGAGCCCCACACTGTGAGGTAAGTTAATGTCTTATGAATAGGAGTAGAAGAGTTGACGTCTTTAATTCTCAGAAATGCAACGGTCCTCACCGGCAGAGATATAATACGAGGACATTACAGAGGACAGTCTGCGAGCCTCACGCATGTGCAATTGATACGTGAGTGTTCACTTGCGCGGAAAGCAACTCATGCATCAATTGCACATGCCTGAATTTCGCCAACTGTCCTCTGTATGACTTCGCAATCGGAGCTCTTCAGCCAAAAACCGTGGCGTGAACTGTAATTTAATTTATGAATCTAGTATTTTAATGTACTTTTGTAGGCTCTGAAAGTAACAAAATGTAGTATTAAGTTGCTAAATTAAAATTATTGTTCTTATTTTGCAAATGATATGGTATAGACTATGCGCATATATTGAAAATTTTTAGTTGTATTGTCCAGATTTAAAAAAATATATGTACGTATTTTGAGACCTCTTGGTGCATATAAATCCTAGCCCTAGTTATGAATACACCTCGGAAGTTGGTCCATGCATTTATGTACTAAGGTTTGTTTAAATACGCACTAAAACATTTATGCATTATATAATTTTAAAAAAATCGTTATTGGTTACAAAACTCATAATTGTACTTAGAGCACAGTTTTGCAATTGTAACTAGTCAACCATGGTCTGTAGAGATGCCGACGCGCAGGCCCGACGAGAGGGGGGGTCAGGCGGGGCTGCAGCCCCGGGGCCCGACCCTGGAGGGGGGCCCGGCCGGGCAAAGTATTCCTTTCATGACTAAAATATATCACAGACAATTATTTATTTATTTATTTATTATTATTTTATTTATTATTCATCGTATGGCGTATACATGAGCTACAGATCTATATTTACACTATTTACATAGTTAATCGCTTGTGGCGTCCCCAGGAAAAATTCTCTTCTACCTCCGTCGAAACGGCTCAGTGGGCATTCTTGGGTTATGTGCTTCACAGTTTGCCTCTCAGCACCACAGTCACAACAAGATGATGACTTTTTCCTCCATTTGTATAGCAGATCTGCACACACACCATGGTTAGTTCGGATCCGGTTTAGCTTGGACCATACTTTCCGAGGTTGTTCAAAGCCAGGTACCTTCTGTGAGATGCATGGCATTTCCAAAGACTCTGCTGGGGCGAATTGTCTCCATTCATTAGACCATTTCTCAGTAAGGTTGAAATTACTCATTGCCAGGTTCTCCGCCGTGCAGATGGGTGGATGTCTTGACTTCAGTCTATCTATATGTAGATGGTGGATATCCTCATGAATGGGCAGTCTTTGATTAATCTGGATCTTCTTGTATTCATTCATCAAAGCATTGCATCTGCGGAGGTGGGGTGGGGGAATATGGCTTAATACAGGCAGCCACTGAATAGGAGTTGATCTGATCGTGCCTGTGATCATTCTCATTGTGTCATTTAATTTAACATCTATTCTCTTCACATGAGGGCTGTTTATCCAGACAGGGGCACAATACTCTGCAGTAGAGTAAACCAGGCCAAGAGCTGAGCAACGTAAAGTAGTTGCACTTGCACCCCAAGTAGTACCACATAGTTTTCGAATGATGTTGTTGCGTGTCTGAATCTTGGCAGCACTCTTTCTCAAGTGTTCTTGGAACGACAGCGTTCTATCGAGTGTAACACCCAGATATTTGGGGTGTCTATTGTGGCGGAGAAGGGTGTTATCGAAGTATACCTTGAGATCCCTTGAAGCCATTCGATTGCTCAGATGAAAACAAGAAACTTCTGTTTTACTCATGCTTGGTTGGAGTCTCCATTTTCGGAAGTAGTCTCCTAAAACAGCGAGATCTTTTGTCAGCGTTTCCTCTATCTCCTCGAAGCATAGGTCGTTAGTGGCAAGTGCCCAATCATCTGCATAACCAAATTTCCTGGATTTTGTGGGGGGTATATCTGAAATATATAAATTGAACAGAAGTGGGGCAAGCACTGATCCTTGTGGAAGTCCATTGTTTAGTTTGCTGGATCTGCTGGTTTCACGTCCCATGACTACGCGAAATGTTCTGTCACTCAGCATGTTGTTTATAAGGTGGGCCAGACTCCTGCATGGAATCACTTTAAGGAGTTTACTGATAACGCCTTCTCTCCACACTGTGTCGTAAGCTGCCTTTAGGTCTACAAATGCTACCGAAGTATTTAGTCTTTGTTGGAATCCTGCTTCGATGCAGGTAGTTAATGACAGGACTTGATCGGCACAACTTCTTTGTGGTCTGAATCCTGCTTGTTCAATAGGGATCGTTTCGAACACTTTTGTAGCAATTCTATTCAAGATTAGTCTTTCTAGTAGTTTATAGCATGCACTGAGCAATGCTATTGGTCTATAGCTCTCTGGTGTTTCACTAGGCTTTCCTGGTTTTAGGATTGCAATGACTTTACTCATTTTAAATAAGCGAGGTAGGTTGCCTGTTCGAAGAATGTAAGTTAGAAACCTAGATAACCATAGTTTCGTATTTTCTCCACTATTAATCAGAAACTCGGGGTGAATCCCATCAAATCCCGGTGCTTTACCAGATTTCATATCTTCTAAAGCTTCATCGATATCGTGCACACTAAATGGTCTAGTGTATTCCGAATGAAGGGGGCATGTGGCCTTGAGACTGGCTAATTGCTTTTTGATATTTCTTGTATGATTTCTGTCTCTCGGTGTCCTAGACAAAGCAACTATATGAGCAGCAATTTGGTTTGGAGTAACTGCAGGATTTTTCCGAACAATGGGAGTGGCCCCACCAAGCTTCCGTAACAATGACCATGCCTTTCTGCTCGATTCTCTGAAATTCATAGATGTTACAGTTTCAATCCATCTTTCTCTTCGGGCATTATCAAGATTATGAAGCAGTTCATCCCCGATTTCTTGTTCGCCACTGGAAAGGAACTCTTGGTATAGCTTTTCATTGTCATCAGTCCATCCAGGAATGTATTCCTTTCTGTAACCTCTAGGAATGTGTCTTTTTGCTGTGGCAATTACAGCACCCACAAATCTCTCATAGTTGTTGCTTGTTGGCGGTATCCATCTGACACATTTATCAAGGTCACTCGAGAACGCTTTCCAGTCTGCTTTCCTGAAGTTCCATCGTGGGCGAGGATAAGAAGTTACCAGAGGTATCTGCATTCCAACCTCAAGACGCACAGGACGATGTTGACTACGTGGGAAATCTTGAAGTACTTTCCGTGAAGTAAACAGAGGTTGTTTATTTTGATCACTGGAAACAAAACATAGGTCTGGGTTGAACTCCTTTTTCCATGCGGGAGATCTAAATGTACCTCTATATTTTGCATCAAATATAAGATGAATGTCATGTTCCTCGACCCAATTCATGAGAGTGTCTCCATTAGAATCGGTGGCACTATAATTCCATTCTACATGGTGACTGTTGAAATCTCCCACATAGATGGCTGGGTGGTTTTGTACCTGAATCATCTGGGAGGGCCACGGAGAAAGTGGAGGCTTGTAGATGTTTGTAATGATGAAATCTCCAACTTTGATGACAACAGTGTGAATGTCATATTTAGAGCTAGATGTGAGCAATGAAGCATTTTCAATGGTGCTGCGAACATATGCAGCAGTGCCATATGCATGGTGGTATGTCGCACCTACGATATCATATCCTGATATTTGCCCTCTGGTTTGTAATTGATGTTCGTCCACCACATGTGTTTCCTGAATAGCAACCACATCGATGTTTTCATCTCGTAGGATATTTGACAAGTAGTGGCATTTGGATTTACTTATGCCTTCTATATTTAGATGTAGAACTTTAAGCGTAGGCCCGAAGGTCTTTGCCTGTTGGTTCTGAAAAGAACCATTTGAATGATTTTTCATTTTCATGTACAATAGCCAGGAGATCGCTAAGATAGTCTGGCAGCCTGATCACTGTTGCTCGTTTAGCACCACCCAGGGAGCACGTGTAGGGTAATTTCAGGTTAAGGCCTACGGACGTGAGCAACTCCACTCCCCACAGACAATTATTTGATGAAACAATCAACGTCTATGCAAAATGGTGCAAGAACAATAACATAGGCTAGGTCAAATACTTTAGACAGAGCACCCGGGAAACAGCTGAACCAGAGCACCCGAACGTAGTCATACAATACCGTAGTTCTCAGAATATGTACCTGTGGTGAGGGGCGCATACCTCGGTTCTAAATTTAATTTACTTGACAGGCTTCTTTGGTTTGTATACCAAACTTGAAACTGATTTCCTCACCATTACCTGTCGCAATTCTAAAGATTAGTCTCCTCTGTAACTGTGTTTGGAGCGTCACGTTGCTTTGTTTCTAGTGATCTTTGTGTGCCGTGCGCTCACTCCATTTAAATTGTCTAGGTTAGAAAATAGTTTATCTAATCTTCGTCCATACTGGAATTCATTTTCGCTCTGTATAAATGCCAGATAAATATGATGCGTGGTGTAAGGGTATTTCCATTGCCGAACGTACATAAAATAGTTGTGGTCTAAAGAAAATGTTCATCTATAAAGAACTAAGAAAGCATTATCATTATTGTTAGGAGGCTTGTATTTCTTACGTCTGTAGCCTATAGGCAGTGACACGTTTTGAAAAAGTTTCGATCCGAAGATCCCCGGTTCGAATTCACGTCGCACCAAGACATTTTAACTGTCTGATTATCACTTTATGGCTTACGTCTTGTATCCAACATTACCTAATAACTGAGAAATCTCATTTGCTGCTATTATTATGATTATTAGTAGTAGAGTTATGATTATTATTAATATTATAATTAGATGTATTATTATTATTATTATCGTTATTATCGCCATATACTGTATGCTAAACAATATTACTGGAAACAAGCTGAGCTTTCATAAGCCAACTGGCAGCATTAGTAGCATCGCAAAAATAGATAAACGCTGCGAATATGACATATTGTAATGTGGACGCAGCACGCAGTTGTTAATGACTCCGGCTTGTAAAAGAGTAATTGACTTGGTCGAAAGAACAGCCATTGCTTTAGCATGAGAACGAGGATATTCTCAAATTCAAAATCATTACGATTTTCAGTGTGTGAATTTCTATTAAAGATCGACGTTAGTTTGATGATGGTTGTTGTTGATGTTGATGTTTTAAGGGGGCGGAACAACGAGGTCATCTGCCCATAATCGTTAGCTTACGTGTTGCTTTCAGTTATAAATATTGAATGCGGGCTACAAGGGAAAGAAGACAATAATTGAAGGAAGTGAACCATGATATGTTTGAAGATATGGAAATGCAGGTATAATAAATTTCGCTGACGGATCTGAACAATAGTTTCTAATATTCAGAAGGACAAAAACATATAGAAATGTTTGGATATTAAATTAACTCTGGCTCTTGTTTTTATCTTGGACTAGCTCTTCGTACCCGTCGTTGTCGGGTTTGCGATTTAAGGGAATCAAATTGACTGGTGACAGGAGTTAGTGAAGTTATGGCAAAACTATCGAACCCTGTTTGGGCAACACCAATGTAGTATTGCAATTTGTACCCAGCCCATTGTTCTGCTTAGAATTAGGTAGTTTTAAGGGAGGACATTTGGGGTCACAAAAATGAACATTAAACAGCTCATAAGAAAAATAAGCTATCAACCAGCACGCAAATTCCTAAGAAGGATGTTTTTTAGAAATATTTGTTGGCTTTGGGCCTTCGTTGTTTAGCCATACGGCCAGAGTAGGGGGGTGATACGGGTTCTGCTTCACTTGACACTCCTGTGCCCAATAAACCAACATGGCCGCCGCGCGAAGTTGAAACATTTAAATAGACTTTTCTCTCGAACCCATGGTCGGAGTTTCACGAATGAGGTGTTCATAGGACTTGAGGTGACGCCCCTTTGCTATGGACCACTCGTTATACTTTTGAAAAAAAAAAATGAAAATTTTTGTTTTTGAAACTAGGTGATAGTTTGAAAACTAAACATGATAGAACGTTGTGCCATAGCTCAAACGAATGGTCTTTATGCCCTTTATTTTCTATAATGAAACTTTTTTATTTTTTATATTTTTTTGAAAACACTCGAATTTTGAAAATCCTATATTTTGGAAACTAGGAACTCTACAAAAAAAATTGTTTAACGTAAATCAATGGTCCCTACCCCCTCTACCCCCAAAATAAATTTCAAGTCTCTAGGATGAAAACCTGCAGTAGTGGGATGGTGGGGGAGCTGCTTATAAAAGCAAGTGGTGAGCCCCTGCGACCTTGGAATGGAACGAGCCATGCTAGGAGGGCGTGCTTGGATTCGTTTTTTTCGTCTCGTCGTGCTCTTTACGGGAATGTCGGTGTCGAAAATGTGAAAATCTGGAAACACAGTCTTTTTGGGGTAAAAACGTGATTTTAGACTTTTTGCTATATCTCACGAACCAATAACGCTAGAGGCGTGTTCGACAGGTCCAAGGACTCGGGGTAACGTCCTCTCTCCTATGGACCACTCGTTATAATTTTTAATAAAATTGGAAACTCGATTTTGGGGTAAACACATGTTTTTTTGTGATTTTGCCGATATCTCACGAAGCAATAACGCTAGAGGCATGTACGATGGGTCCAAGGACTCGGAGTGACGTCCTTTTTGCTATGAACTACTCGTTGTAATTTTAAAAAATTTTGGAAACGCGATTTTGGGGTAAACACGTGTTTTTTGTGATTTTTGCCGATATCTCACGAACCAATAACGCTAGAGACGTGTAGGAGGTGTCCTAGGACTCGGGGTAACGCCCCCTTTCGAGTGTGGTAGATATTTTTTCCAAAAATAATTCACAAAGGGCCTAACGCCATACATGTTGAAAAAACGTTTTCTTTTTCTTTACTTGTTTATAATGTTTATAAAGCGTGGTGGTTGAGAGAGACGATACGGCTGGGTGTGTGTGCGTTTCAACGAACCTGTCGCTGACCACGGTGGCTGTGCTCAATAGATCAATCGCTATTTCGGCGGGTCGGTGTATGACAGAGCGAGGGTGCGTTTTCTGATATTTTACCTTTAACGTGTAAACGGTGATGAGAACTAGGTTCTATGTTGGTCGAAGCGAGTACAGAAAACAAACTTACAGGAGGTGAAGGTCATTTGAGATTATTGGAAGGCATTGATCTGACTTGACAACAGGTGACGCTTGAAGGTGAAATAATCTGACCATCGTGGTGGCAGGGGAGTGTGAAAGGCATGCACACACACATTTGTGAAACCACATGTAGGCTAAACCAGTGACATCCTGTCTTGCTTCGTACGTGACAAAATGCAAGTTCATGTGAAATTTGATCTTTCACAGGTGTTCGCTTGGGTGTTAGCTGTCCACGTGCATGATAACTGTTAACAAGTTACATCCTGTCTTGCTTCGTACGTGACAAAATGCAAGTTCAGGTGAAATTTGATCCGGCACAGGTGTTCGCTTGGGTGTTATCTGTCCAAGTGCACGATAAGAGAATCTTCAAAGCGTGGGAAAAATGATTATACATGCAACATAGCATATATAAAGACATGTCGTTATCATTTCCACGCTCACTTAAGTGACTACCTTTGAACACACTGCGTTGCAAGAAACCCCTGGTCTTGTTTATCAGTTTTGGTGTTGGTAGAAAATACTTAACCTTGTTGTGGGGTAGGTATATATTTATTTATATATTTATTGATTTTTATATAAATACATGCAATTATTTATTGATTAGGTAATTAATGATTTTTATTTATTTATTTGTTTGCAGATAACGTGTATAGCCTACCTGTCGTGTGTCTGTGGGAAATATATATTAAAGAAAGAGAGAAAGACAGAAAAGAAAACCATTTCCACACTAGCCCACGAGACGGGAATATAGCAAAGCATTATACGTCAAGGTGAGATTTGTTTTATTATATAATATAACCTGTTTGATTTTGTTTTGTTTATGAAATACATAAACTATATGGAATGGATATACTTATGGTGGTTTATTTTATTTCTTTTTAGATATTTGGAGAAAAAAAAAGGGTTCACTGCTACAGCAAATACAGTTGAAAACCAAGTGGCTTTAGAGTGGAACCATTGTCAAGCAGTCTACAGCTGAAAACTCAGGTGAGAGTGTTCTTTCTAAAATAATGTCATTTGCTACTGCTACCGATAGCCTAACTTGGGAACCTCTAAACAGTTGTTTCAAATCACGTGTGTGCTCTGGCCGCGTAGTCAATGTTAGAAAAAGTTTGATTCCCAAAGAATTTTTACAATCTTGTTTTGAAATTTTTAAAATTGAAATTTGCACAGCTCAAAGGTTGCATACGGCTTTAAAGGTGAATACAGAACTAGTGTGCGATTTCATATATAAAAAGAAGGACGTAGAGCATAAAGAGACATTTTATATTTGCAGTAAAATGCAAGAGCTATTCATAGCCCATAATTTGGAACAGTGGTATGAAACCCACGTGGTGAATGCCTTGCTATCAAAATTTGATAAACTGCAACAAGGATCGAGTGGCCTTGCCTTAGACAAAATTCACCATTTACAAATCAACATTTGTCATTTCAACCCGTTGAATGCTGGGTCTAGCTTTATTAAAACACCACCAGCAATAGCATTGAAAAAGGCTGTGGTAAATATTAAGAATTATGACAATGATTGCTTTCTGTGGTCCATGGCCGCGTATTTGCAGCCAGCACAAGACCGTAATGGTTCTCGACCAGGAAAGTACAAGGCCAAGTTTGATGAATTGAAACAAACGTTAAATTTAACTCGAGTGTCGTTCCCTATGGACTTAACCGAGATCCATAGGTTTGAACAAGACAACCAGGACTTTTCGTTCATGGTGTATGGCCTTGATGGTGATGAGATTGTGGGTCCTCTTTATGCCACAAAAGAACCGAAACGACACCACATTCATCTTTTATATCTGTCTGAGGGAGAGGTGAATCACTATTGCCTTATTAAGAGCCTAAGTAGATTGCTAAGCAGTCAAATGTCAAAGGACAAGTGTGCAAAACATATTTGTGACCGTTGCTTGCAATATTTTACAACCTCCATGCTCTTAGAACGTCATAGGGTAGATTGTGTTACTCAGGAAGCGGTGAGACTGATATTGCCACAAGGGGACAAGGCTGTGTTAAACTTTAAAGACATTCATAAGCGTGACACTGTTCCCTATGTGGTATATGCAGATTTCGAAGCACTCACCACACCCATGGCGGGATGTGAACCAGATCCCACCGTTAGCTCAACCACACCCATTCAAAAACATGAACCCTTTGCCATAGGATTTAATGTGGTGTGTGCCTACGACCCCACACAATCCGTTTACAAATATCGTGAGGGGCCAGATTGTGCCAAATGGTTCTTGGATGAACTTGTCAAGTTGGCCGACCATGTACAGGAATTACTGGACCACCCAGTACCCATGAGCCTATCTCCAGAACAACAGCAGCAGTATGAGCATGCCATGACATGCCATATCTGCGAAAAGCCTATTTTAAGTGGAGAGGAAAAAGTCAGAGACCACTCGCATTTTACAGGGGAGTTTCGTGGAGCTGTGCATAGTAAATGCAATTTGAACTTTCCAGCTCCTCGTTTCATCGGTGTCTTTTTCCACAATCTGGCAAATTATGACATTCAGTTTTTGATTCGTGAATTGGGCCATGTCAACAAGGGCTCGTTTACCATTATTCCCCAAAACCATGAGCGTTTTACGGCCCTGACATGGAGGTTGAGCAACTTTAGCATTCGATTTTTGGATTCCTTTAAGTTTATGGCATCCTCGCTAGACAGCCTTGTGAATGGCTTGAATGAGGAGGAATTAAAAAATACTAGAATGCATTTTAATGATCCTGAGCAATTTCAGTTGTGCATTCGGAAAGGTATATTCCCGTATGATTTCTGCAACAGCTGGGACGTGTTAAAGCAAAGAAAACTCCCTCCACAAGAGAAATTTTACTCGAAACTAACACGCAGTACCGTTTCCGATGAAGACTATGCACATGCATGTCAAGTTTGGCGAGTGTTTGGCATGAACACGCTAAGTGAATATGCTTTGCATTACCTAAAACTGGATGTATTGCTGCTCACTGATGTGTTTGAAAAATTCCGTAACTTGTGTCAACACATTTACGGTCTTGACCCGGCTCACTATTATACGAGTCCTGGGCTCTCGTTTGATGCCGCTTTGAAATACACTCAAGTGGAATTGGATTTACTCACTGATGTAGACATGGTTCTATTTTTTGAAAAGGGCATTCGTGGCGGCTTTGTGTCACTTAACCAGCGCCATGCTGAAGCGAACAATGTCTACATGCCTGATTATTCACCAGACAAACCAGAATCGTACTTAATGTACTATGACGTGAATAATTTGTACGGTTACGCCATGAGTCAGCCTTTGCCCTATGGAAAGTTTGCTTGGCTGACAGAGAAACAAGTGTCAGAATTTGATGTAATGAAGGCTAGCCAAGAAACAGGCTGTGGATATGTGCTAGAAGTGGATATTGAATATCCCTCATCCTTGTATGATGAACATGCCGATTTCCCATTCTGCCTTGAGCAAATGGTTCCCCCTGACAGTAAAGTGAAGATTGAAAAACTCATGGGCACACTTTACAACAAAAATCGGTATGTGCTACATATACAAATGTTGGTGCAATGCCTCGCCCAAGGCTTGGTGTTGAAGAAAGTCCACAGGGGTATTTCTTTTGCTCAAAAAGCATGGCTTGAGCCATACATGCGACTCAACACAGAGCACCGACAAATGGCAACACAGCAGTTTGAAATTAATTTTTTTAAATTAATGAACAACTGCATCTATGGCAAGTCCATGGAGAATGTCCGCAAATACCGTGACATTAAATTAGTGAATGTCTGGGAGGGGCAGTGGGGTGCCCGGCGGTACATTGCCAAGCCAAATTTTAAATCGATCAAAATTATCGATGAGGATTTGGCTACTATTGAAATGAGTAAGACCAGCGTGACCATGGATAAGCCCATTTACTTGGGTCAAGTCATTTTAGACTTTTCTAAATCGGTCATGTATCGATTCCACTATGAGTTTGCCAAACGCCATTTTGAGGACGTCTCTCTTTTGTATATGGACACGGACTCATTCATTTACCACATTCGCCACTGCAACCCCTATGACGTCATGAGGCAACATAGTGACTGGTTCGACACCTCTTGCTATAGCGCTGACAACGTGTTTCAGCTGCCCATAAAAAACAAAAAGAAAATGGGCGTTTTAAAAGATGAATGCGGTGATTCCATTATGACGGAATTCGTAGGTTTGGCCTCAAAAATGTATGCTTACCGCACACTCGACTGTAAGGAAGCCAAAAGAGCAAAAGGTGTAGGTAGGGCAGTGGTAAAATCGCTACGTGTAGACGATTACCTAGCGGTTTTACGCACGGGCAAAGCTATGTCTCATACACAGTGCAGGATACAATCCAGCAACCATCATTTGTATCTTGTGGAACAGAGAAAACGCACCCTCGCCTCCATGGATAACAAACGTGTGTGGGCTAATGACCTGCTCACCAGCCTGCCCTGGGGTTATGATCGCAACGAGGAGGAGGTGTGATTTCATTGTTTAATCGTTTATGGGACATAGCTTTATGTAACTTGTAGATTTAGTATTTTGTAAATATTGGTTTCCGTCATTGTAAATAGTAGATTTTGTAAATAGTGACAACCCACTTGGACCTTTTGCTCTTTAAAATGTTCTATGCAACCTTATTTTTTAATTTTTTTTTGATTGGTTAATAGTGTGATTATTTTAACGCTGTACAAAGTTGAGTTTTTTTGTAAATATGAAATAAGTAAGATTTTTAGTAACTTTAATAACTAGTATTTAATTATTTTCGTAATGTAAATGATAAACTAAAAAGTTCTTTTGGGATGAGTGTGCATGTCGAGAATGTGCTTTTGGGAATAAATAAAGTGGTTGTGTTTGTTCCCAAAGACAGGTGTGAATGTATGAGTGGAGAGAGAAAACTGATGTATATGGTTGACCAGAGCAAACACGGTGAGGTAGGGTGGGTGGGTGGGGAGGGGGTAAATGGTCACTTATATACTCATTTTGTTTTAAATAGTTTCGTTTTTTCATTGAAATGTGGCAGTCAAAAGACATTATTTTTGTAAAAACAGTCTTACCTGCAGTAGTCGTAGACCTCGACGTTTCTCCAAACACACATTAACACATTGCAGTATTATCAAGGTCAAGCACTCGCATCAACATCATTGTCAAATCTCAACTTTCGACATACACCAAATGGAAAAAATGTGAAAACAGCAAAATGAAAAATCCATGTTTCCATATCACCAAAAACAGGAAAACTTAAAACGGACATTTTTAAAAACTGGAAATGGCCACGTGTGAAATTTGAAAATTTAAAAACTTCAAACAGACATTGTTTAAAATGTGTCATCAACAAAATGGAAAAATCCATTTCATCAAAAACGTTAGACTTGAAATGAACGTTTTCAAAAACTGTAAATTGCAAATTGGCAAATGACAGTGTGTGGAATTCATTATGTGTGAAATGTGTAAAATGAAAAAATCAGCCATCAACATCACGATTTCTTAAAATTAAAAATAACAAATCATTGTGCTCTGGTAAACCTTTGTTTTTATTTCATAGTCATAGTGAATTGACAAAAGAAAAATAGAATACAAACACATCCCAATTCCTCACTCCTCAATGTTTATGTCCATGCATCATCAACTTTCCTTTCATAGCACTCATGACAATTAGGGCTGCCATTCTTTCACCCACTGAGGCATCACTGGATGTGAAACGTTGTTTAGCTTTCTTTAATAACAATTTATCTGCCACATGTCTTAAACCAGGATGACTATGGCGATAAGAAAGGTCATGTTCCTTGCATGCTTGATCCAAAAGATTAATGGGTACATCACCACGTTGTAAACGTTTTTCGAGACGAGTTCCAGGGCCGCAAAAACGATAACCTGGAAGATGGATTTCGAAAGGTAGGTATTGAATCACTTTGTCAATGACGCCATTGCCAGTACAGGTCTGGCATATCCTTTTCCATCGATGGTAAAAAGGTTTGGTCTTCCTCCTCCTCTGTGGACGATGTTTGTGTTTGTTGTTGTTGTTGTTGTTGTTGCTTTTTCTCGCCATGACACCCATGGAATGATTCAACAAAGTCTTTACATGGACTTTTATGACCGTGATACAGTTTCACTAGCTGGCAAGTCGCACACTGACGCATAGACGGTATTTTTGCCATGGCCACTTGCTTATGGTGATCGTAATCCGTACAGGGTTGCAATTCACTCAACACAGGGTCTTGAGTCCATGATTTTGGTACATGTTGCCAGATTTCTTTCACTGCATTGGCGGCCACATAATAAATGAACGACTTGGGCAGCGCCAAGAGTTCCTCTTTGGTAAAACTGTCTAGTTTCTTTTTGCACACAAAGAACTTGCCGATGGCTTTGTCCGTAGCATTGCCTTTCTCCATGGTATCACGTGCTGTAGATGTTTACACGTCGCTTGTAGAAATCTCACTGACGTCATTCACAGGTAAATCTTGAGTTATAATTTTGTTCAACAACTCCCAGCAGGCATGAGTGGTTAACCAATGAAAGAGATGCCACGCATGCGATAGGGCTGTATGGGTAATGTTGCCACAGGAACAAGTATCCATGAGCGTTTGCAGGGAGGGGCAGCCCAACTCCATGAGGTCGATACATTGGCAGTAAGACGCCAAAAATGGTTGCAACCATTGACGTTTTTCATTACCTTTCACAAATACCACATTGGCCGAGGACAAGTGTGCTTTCATGACCACGTCCAAATATTTATAGGAAATGGTTCCCTGATTCCAGTCTAGTTGCATATGATTTTCAATCCACTGGGTTTGTTTACGGTCTTTTTCACACAACAAATCAAAAGCATGGGGTGGTTTAAATAGCAAATGCGTAGCTTGCGATATCCAAAACGTGGTACAATCGATCATGGCCACTTGTTTAAATATAAATTTGTTGTCACCAATTTTAAACCCTTGGCAATCCACAATGAGTGTGCGCAACATGTTGACGCTTGCCTGGACCAAGTTCAACTGACGACTGACTGACGATCAGGTGTGATCATGACATGGACTTACCTGCCATGCTAGTTTCAAAAAAGAAGGTTAGGGTAGGACAGGGGGACCTGCAAAAATTAGAATTTAAGAATTACATCATTTTATTATCATAACACGTCTTACAGGCTTTTCTCATTTTAGGATAAGGACGATAGCAACTGATACAACAATATAGTCTCTTGTGTTTGTAACGTCCATAACACCGATGATGTCCCAATGTCTCTAAACTAGGCGTTTTTGATGGTGAGCTGCTCACCGAAGCACCATGGATACCATACGGCCCACATGTATCATAACTTGTATTTTTTTCATCACCCAGAGACACAAGTGAGGGATAGCTTGAATGACAGGGTATATTTCCCACTTTCATTCTGCACAGGTAGGGGCAGGTGGGTGACCAGCGCTGATGTTCCTGCATGGGTTCATCGCCCTCCTGCCATTGGTCTATGATGATGGGACAAAAGGCACATTTCACTTCATCTCTTGTTTTTAAATAGTAGAATCCAGCAGCCGCCAAGGCTTGAGGGTTTATGAAAGGCACTGGCCATGTGGCAAAAGTCTTGAAACGTTGTTCCTCAGAGTTTAAATTCATGGATGTAACGTCTCTTGAGGCTTTAAAGCAAGACATGACTGAGCGACTTGACGTGGGTTGAGCTGTTATTTATACACTCGTCACTTGGTTGGACAGTGGATAATAGTTGACTTGTTTGTGATGAATAATTAAACAGTAGGCTGTCGTATTGGCTGGTACATTGTCATGCGTTTCAAAATCTAGTCGAATGTCGATATTGGATGGCTTGACAGACTCTTCCAGGTAAGAACAGTCAAAAACAATCAGTGGTGCTCTTGCCTTAAACGCTTGGGGTAGTAGCATGGGACCGTTCTCTTTTTGATAATACGACCATCGAAATTTAGAAAACAAGTCGTACAGGGGGCCAAACTTATTTTTTGAAAAATCCAAATCCAGTCCTTCATAGGGAAACACAGCTCCGTTGAGGAAAAGACGTGCATTTCTCAATTGCAGGTGATCAAATTGCGTGGCATCTTTGGTTTGTTGATACTTGCGATTCGTTTGAAAACCCACGATCAGGTAGAGAGGTCTCTCTGTATAGCGAGCTGTTTTTACAGACCAACTGTGTGTGTTGGTGGTGGGCAATAGCGGATACTCATGGAGTGCCCAGCTTCTAAATTCCATGGGTAGAGGCATATCTCTCTTTACCATTTTGAGTATGTCCAGTTTTTTGCTATCGTTAAGGGTCACATGAGGCACTTTCCATAGCAAGCGTTGTAGTTGAATTTTTGAATCGATGGAGGCATTGTCGGCCCCCTTGAGTGCATTGTTATCACTCCTGTCTCTCACTAGATAAAGCACTTGCCTTGCGTTAACCACAATGCGTTGGTGATCTTCGGCAAAGCCTAGAACCAGTTTAAGAGGTAAATATCCAGTAAAGGTCCCATCGGTGTGTACCATCCAGTCATTGGTCGAGTCAGGGCACCAAGCTGCCATGCAAAGTGTTTTACCTTCTTCCTCACTATAAGAGGGGTATAGTTTCATGACACTGGAAATACCCACATTTCGAGTGCTATCCACCACGATATCGTTAATGACATAACGTACTTCAGAAAACAGAAAGGCTAAACCATGGTTGGCCAACTTGGATGTAGTGGGTGTAGAGCCATCGGCTTTGGTGAGCCGACCTTCAATCTGAATAACACTTTCATGCGGTAGGGTGTAAATATCTTGGTTGTTGATAACAAATTGAATTTCATCATTGTTATTGAGTCCAGGTGTTTGAGCTTGATAGGAATGGAGATCAATTCTTACCACTCCTGGTTGCTCCTCGATGTGGTTCGCTATCTCTAGGATAGAATTCATTATAAGGGTTGACGTGGTAACCCAAATGCTGTAAAATCTGCTTGCCTTGAGATGTTAACGTGTATTCACGTGGCAAACAACTAACACTGTTCCTAGACGGTGTTGTTGCTTTATACACAAATTTCATAGTGGCTTTAGCACCAACTTGTAAGTCACTGGTGTAGTGGAATCTAGATCAATGAGTTGTTGATCTCTATTGATCAGTCTTAATGTTATATTACTAATACTATCAACAGCCACAGCATGAAAAAGCACCACTGGAGGGTTTTCACGAATAATATACCCATTGGGCGATGTCACAATAAAGTCATAAAGCGAATGCGATGGTTCTTGATTGGTGTACACTTGGCTAATAATATTACACGTCACCGACACATGATGGTCCTCAATGAATTTCACTTCATGGTCCGATTCATGTTTTTTGTTGGGCTCCAACACACGTGGTTTAAATCCGAGTAATGGGCCAATGGAATCGGGGTGTGTTTTAAAGTCAATGTTGAAGGTAGAGAAAATACTGCAGCGATGAGTGTTAGTATTGCCTACAAGTTCAAACTTGTGCGTTCCGTCGAGAAATGACTTTAAACCATACTGATTGATCAACACCACATAAATGTGTTCATAAATATCATCGATCGTGTATCCACCAGAGTTCAGGGTGAGCACAGAATCATCATAGTAAAACTTGTTGTTCACATTTTCACGTATGTTGTATATTCGATTGTACGTTTCAAGAGAAACAAGTCCTAAACCATAGGGTTTTTCACTCAATTCGATAGGCGGGTAAAAGTCTAGGCTGACTTCAGGTCCACGTCCATGCACTGTAAACGTTTTACTTTCTACCGACATACTGGTGGCGTTTTTGCTTATGCTGCGTCTTATATAAAAAAATTAAACACAAACGTCCACACTGTTGGCTGTTAAACGTTTGCTCACGTTTCACATTATAATATATCTTGATCCTGTTTCCAAAATAGGTCACTAGTTCCATGGGCGGGGGCAAATTCCCAAAACTGTCAAAGTACCATACCGTGGATCCCTCTTTGACATAAGCTACATAATGCGTTCCTGGTCCTCGGTGATCATCCAAATTGACAACAGCACATTCCTGTTTCCAGGGTCGTGGGGGTAATTGGTTTCGCATAAACACACCTCGAAAATGAGAAAGCTTTAGTTGTTTAGCATAGCTTTCCACTTGTTGATGCGTCAGGGCATGTCTCGCTATGGCTGAGGTTAAATTTTTTTTTTTTTAATATTTCGAAATGGTGAAATCCCAAATCCTTGTTGATAAAAGGCTGGCTTTAAATTGGCATTTCTAGCCCCCATGGCAATCGCTTCCATCGTTTCATTGTGTCGCTGACTTTCTTTGAGTTGTTGCTTGCCCTGCTGCGCGGCTTTAATGGTTTTCGCCACTGCACTGGCACCGCCCAAAAGTGAGCCCAGAGCAGCCAAACCAGCAAATAATGCAGGTAAAAATCCCGCTCGTTTGGGAACGGGAATCACTCGCCCTTGGTTTGAAACCTGTCGCCGACGTTTTGGAATAACCTGTCTCTGTGCTGCTCGAAGGGCTTTCCTTATGGTCAATACATTATTTTTTCTTTTTTTCTTTCGCAAGGGCTTGTCCTCGAATGTTGTAAGCCCTGGCTTTGCCAAGGACAAAGTCCTTTTTTTAGTCTTTCTCACTGCATACCTTTGTTTCACCATGATGATAATGACCCACAACCTTTCACAAGAAAGTTTAAATCACAACTAACGTCAGATGGTTATTTCATGGCTGTATATTCCAATTCCACATAAAGTGGGAAGTCGTTTATGGTTTTTCCCGCTTGCTTTTCATCCCATGTCAACATGAGATAAAAGGATAATTCGTCACCTGCATTGACCATTTCATGGTTATGAAGCAACATCCTATGACCATTTATCTTTATTTGTAAATGGTTCTCATCAGGTATGGCATATTTGATGTGAATGGTTCCATCATAGTGTAATCGATAGTGGCTTAAACCCGAAGCAAGCGCATAGGTCAAGTGCTGATCATGGACTAGCGGTAAATGGTTTCTGTCATTCACAGGTTTTTCATTTGTCAGATACACTAAAAACACAGATGGGATAAATTTATAAAGCCTTTTCATTTCATGGGTCACGTAACGCTTGGTACAAACATCGTCTTCGTCTTGTGGGTCTTCCACGTGAATAATCCGATGGTGATTAGCGCTATAGCCATTCACCATAAGCTGGGGCACTTTGTCATAAAACTCATACACTTTGTTATCCACATACTTTTTCGTAGTAACGTCTGTAGACACTTGAGGATGTTTTACATGGGTTAACCGCTTTCCCTTAAAGTCATAATCTCCCTGTTTTGTGCGTGGCACTACTGACCTATCCACATAGTGTTTATTAGCAGGATCTGTTTCCTGTTTAGGATCATGTATGGGGACAGGCCTAGCTTTGGCCATCAACGCACGTCCAAAGACATCCATCGTCAACCTGTAGTACCAGTCTACTGTTTCTATGACAAGGCTCGGTGTCCTGTATATAGACAGCCTGCTAGCCTTTCTAAGCCTTAGTTGAAATGAAGATTATTAAGCAGCAAGAGTCATTCCCCGTGGGGGACATGGTTTCCCATCTCTGTCCCACATCACGTGAACAACGCCATGGTTCACTGTTTCCATCTTCCATTCGCTGCATCATTGTGGGGCCTTCCGGCTGTGGAAAGACTAATCTTTTGCTAACGCTCATTACAGCGCCCAATGGTCTGCGTTTTCAAAATATTTATATTTTTGCAAAATCTCTCTACCAACCCCTCTACGTGTTTCTGGATCAAGTCATGTCTGGATTACAAAAAGAGAATATGGGTTATTTTACATTTTCCATGCAAGAAAATGTGATTTCACCGGATGAGGTAAAGCCTGATTCACTCATGATTTTCGATGATGTATCCACTGAACGTCAAGGCATCATTCAAAGCTATTTCAGCATGGGTCGACACAAACATATCGATTGCTTCTATCTTGGGCAAACGTATTCTAAAATGTCCAAACAGTTGATTCGTGACAATGCCAATGTCATTGTTTTATTTCGTCAGGACGAGAGGAACAGTCGTCACATTTATAATGAACATGTGAATCCGGATATGACCTTTCAAATGTTTACAGAATTGTGTGCCAAGTGCTGGAACACTCAACGTCATGCCTGTTTAGTGATTGACAAACAAAGTGAACTCAACCAAGGACGGTATCGCTTAGGGTTTGATCATTTTATTGCTATTTAAGGCCTTGTCTCATTCCCCGGCAAGTCATTTGTCAAGACACCATGGCGTTAGCAGAGAGTCAATTGAAAAAGCATATTATTAGAGCAAAAAATACTATTCGCCAAAAGTTTCGTCAATTGAAACAATCACGTGCCAATCATGCTTTGTTTATTCAGCAACATTTAGCACCTCCACTAAAAGCCATGTTGAAACCCTCTTTCAAGCCATCTGAAACGCTACCCACCGTTTCACAAGCCACGCAAACGCTGCACGAGGACCCTGAGGAAGAGGAAGAGGAAGATTTGACTAGTGTTAGTGAAGTTGAGGATGAGGAGGAACAAGTGTTTACGCCTCAAAAAAAGGCCGCACCCCTTGCAGAGTTTTTGAGAAAAAAGAAATCCTTGGCCATGGTCGAAACACCTTGCCCTTCCAGGGCGTCTCCGTTTTCACAACTCTTGGCCACCCCTCAACATAAAGCTCAACTGAAAACCATTTTAATAAAATATTATGGATCAACATTGGAACCCTATTTCACCGATCTATTTATTGGAAACACAGATACCACGTATGGTGTTCGCTATGAGGATGATAGTTTTAAAATTGGCGATTCATCCATTAAATTTGCTCGTACTAAAGCTGTCATTAAAAACATCAACTATAAATTAACGCCAGGACTGTTAAAGCTGCTCTTTTCTCGGACCCCCTCTTCCCATGATTATACGTCAGAGGATCTTGACAAATATAAATCCATTTTATTGGATACCCATGCCCACAAAAGACAGTATGATCCCACGCAACAAGTGAATGCCAATATATCTCAAAAATATAAAACCATCATTGCAAAAATGTTTCCCACCAGTCAAAGTACTCGTCGTAAAGTGTCCGCTTCGGGAGTGACATTTAAACCATTAAAACCCCTTGTGGATGTTACCTACTGGCACAATCCCAATAAGCTCGTCCAGCGGCTACAGTTGTTGCATGCTTCACGTCAAGCTGGCCACACCGGTCACGATTGGGAAATTCAAGAAATTGAACAAGAACTTCGAAATGCCAAAATTATTGTTTAAGCCCTCACCCATTAAAATGGGTATTGCTCACGAGTTGCATCGCCCAGCTAGGCGTCATTATCCACGACTCAAGGTGATTTCACGAGGTGTGGATGAACTTTGGCAGGCTGACTTGGTTGAAATGATACCCTATGCTGGCGTTAACGACGGTGTACGCTATATGTTGACCGTCATTGATGTCTATTCCAAAATGGCCTTTGTTGAACCTGTGCGTCGCAAGTCTGGTCCACTAGTTACCAAGGCCTTTCAACATATTATTCAACACTCCCAACGTCAACCTCAACTGCTACAAACTGACCAGGGGAAAGAATTTTTCAACAAGGACTTCTCCAGTTTTCTCAAATCTAAGGATATTCACCATTACACCACGTACAGCAATCTCAAAGCCAGTGTGGTCGAGCGGTTCAACCGAACATTGAAAACCCATATGTGGAAAGCGTTTACCGCTCAGGGCAGTTATCGCTGGTTGGACATGTTACCTGAGCTAGTATCACGTTACAATGACACCAACCATAGAACGATTGGGACCAAGCCACGTCTCGTAACTAAAAATATTCAGCGATTGGATAAACTGTTTAACCCCATAAAAACAGCCGATCCTAAACGTCACCGACTGAACATTGGGGATTTTGTTCGTGTGAGCAAATTTAAGTCTGCCTTCAATAAGGGCTACACGCCTCAGTGGGGGACTGAACTATTTCGAATTCGTCAAGTCAACTTGGACACTCCAGTCACCTATTTACTCGAGGACCTCAACCATCAACCCATAAAAGGTAGATTTTATCTACATGAACTTCAGAAAACAGCATTTCCTCAGCATTATCTTGTGGAAAAAGTGTTGAAACAAAAAGGAAATAAACTCTACGTCAAATGGTTAGGGTTTAACTCTACGTTTAATTCTTGGATCAATAAATTACATGTTGTGTGAACCTGTGTACTTTTTATTTATTCACCCATGTTGTACACCACCTATAGCTCTATGTATACAGCGCTCCGCGCTTCATGCATGTTCATACATGTTTGTCTTTCCCTTTCCTCTTGTGTTCCCTCATACATTACCCCCTCCCCTCTCCCTCCCTTCACCTCCCACCACTGCTGTTTGCAGCTCTTGCCTGTCTATTGGTTGTGACATCATTCCCACAAGTTGCATCATACTTTTTACTGATTCAGCGATTCTCACGCTTTGACCATTCTGTTATCGTGCACGTGGACAGATAACACCCAAGCGAACACCTGTGCCGGATCAAATTTCACCTGAACTTGCATTTTGTCACGTACGAAGCAAGACAGGATGTAACTTGTTAACAGTTATCATGCACGTGGACAGCTAACACCCAAGCGAACACCTGTGAAAGATCAAATTTCACATGAACTTGCATTTTGTCACGTACGAAGCAAGACAGGATGTCACTGGTTTAGCCTACATGTGGTTTCACAAATGTGTGTGTGCATGCCTTTCACACTCCCCTGCCACCACGATGGTCAGATTATTTCACCTTCAAGCGTCACCTGTTGTCAAGTCAGATCAATGCCTTCCAATAATCTCAAATGACCTTCACCTCCTGTAAGTTTGTTTTCTGTACTCGCTTCGACCAACATAGAACCTAGTTCTCATCACCGTTTACACGTTAAAGGTAAAATATCAGAAAACGCACCCTCGCTCTGTCATACACCGACCCGCCGAAATAGCGATTGATCTATTGAGCACAGCCACCGTGGTCAGCGACAGGTTCGTTGAAACGCACACACACCCAGCCGTATCGTCTCTCTCAACCACCACGCTTCATGGACATTATAAACAGGTAAAGAAAAAGAAAACGTTTTTTCAACATGTATGGCGTTAGGCCCTTTGTGAATTATTTTTGGAAAAAATATCTACCACACTCGAAAGGGGGCGTTACCCCGAGTCCTAGGACACCTCCTACACGTCTCTAGCGTTATTGGTTCGTGAGATATCGGCAAAAATCACAAAAAACACGTGTTTACCCCAAAATCGCGTTTCCAAAATTTTTTAAAATTACAACGAGTAGTTCATAGCAAAAAGGACGTCACTCCGAGTCCTTGGACCCATCGTACATGCCTCTAGCGTTATTGCTTCGTGAGATATCGGCAAAATCACAAAAAAACATGTGTTTACCCCAAAATCGAGTTTCCAATTTTATTAAAAATTATAACGAGTGGTCCATAGGAGAGAGGACGTTACCCCGAGTCCTTGGACCTGTCGAACACGCCTCTAGCGTTATTGGTTCGTGAGATATAGCAAAAAGTCTAAAATCACGTTTTTACCCCAAAAAGACTGTGTTTCCAGATTTTCACATTTTCGACACCGACATTCCCGTAAAGAGCACGACGAGACGAAAAAAACGAATCCAAGCACGCCCTCCTAGCATGGCTCGTTCCATTCCAAGGTCGCAGGGGCTCACCACTTGCTTTTATAAGCAGCTCCCCCACCATCCCACTACTGCAGGTTTTCATCCTAGAGACTTGAAATTTATTTTGGGGGTAGAGGGGGTAGGGACCATTGATTTACGTTAAACAATTTTTTTTGTAGAGTTCCTAGTTTCCAAAATATAGGATTTTCAAAATTCGAGTGTTTTCAAAAAAATATAAAAAATAAAAAAGTTTCATTATAGAAAATAAAGGGCATAAAGACCATTCGTTTGAGCTATGGCACAACGTTCTATCATGTTTAGTTTTCAAACTATCACCTAGTTTCAAAAACAAAAATTTTCATTTTTTTTTTTCAAAAGTATAACGAGTGGTCCATAGCAAAGGGGCGTCACCTCAAGTCCTATGAACACCTCATTCGTGAAACTCCGACCATGGGTTCGAGAGAAAAGTCTATTTAAATGTTTCAACTTCGCGCGGCGGCCATGTTGGTTTATTGGGCACAGGAGTGTCAAGTGAAGCAGAACCCGTATCACCCCCCTACTGGCCAGCTTCAATGTAATTTATTTTTACTTGTATAACGTAATAATGTTATTGGGTTTGCGTTCCGTTAAACTACTGAGGCTTTTACAGACGCCAGGGGATCTTCAACGTGCCAGTAAATCTACTCACATTTGCGCATCCTCAAATGTCAACTGACAGCGCCAGGATTCGATCCTTTAACCGTCAGCTCAGCAGGCTAGAACGTTTCCGCCGCTCCACGCAGCCAGTCTTGGTATGATTGATGAGGAAAGATGATTGTAATGTATATCGTATATCATAGAAATTGAATGGGCTTACGATGAATGAGAAGATAAACACATCCATTCCCGTGGCCGGATTCAAACCAGCAGTTGAGCTTGAGTTTCAAGACCAACCTTTGCCTTTTATTATGACCCATGCCAGCATAACATTTCGTCACTCCACTATCGGTGTTATATTGAGACCAGTGGTGTGAAGAGATTGACAACTTGCTCAGAGGGTACTGTAAGTACTGCTCGGGTCTAAGCTCTGTGAACTTGCGGGATGAAGGGCAGAGGCAGGGAAGGAGCAGGCGAGAACTAAGAAGCCTGTCGACTGCCCGCCGTGTTACCTGACATTCTCGTCTATTCCAATACTGCTAACATGGGGTCTTTTCTGAAACCAGTGTGGCGTTGGGAATGAGTGAGTGTTTCACCGACTAATGTATTTGCTTCTGTTACTACGCAAGGACCGAGAAACCTCATCACTCGTCACCCCACTACTCATAGACCGCGATGCACATTCCTCTCAGGTTCACGCAGCTTAAATAGACCCGAGCAGGCACTATGTTGCGACTTCCATGTCTGGACATGTCACCGTGTGATATTCTCAGATCAGCAAGTTCTAACACCTGGTCAGGGCGCACCTGGTATTGCGATGTCAAGAGAAGGATACAGATCGCGCAATTGGCTTGCTGCAGGGAATTGAGGCTTACTATTAACTCCCCTCACCCCTCCGTATAAAAATTCAATTTGTAGCCTAGTTTTATGTTATTGCTGCATTCTACTTACATACGAATGTTCATGCCATTCGCTCCAGTAGTATTGACCCCAAACCAAACCAAACCAACATTCAAACTGAAGATGTATTTGGTCATTAAACACCTCATCCGGGATAAATGAAAAGTTTCAGCCAAATATTCCAAATGTTCAGAGATGATAACACATACTGACAAGCAATAGTAAATTTAAAAAAATGATGAGCATGAAATTAGTGAGTATATTATTATTATTATTATTATTATTATTATTATTGATAATAGTATTATTATTGGGGCCTCCGTGGCTTAGGCGGCAGCACGCCGGCCTCTCACCGCTGAGTCCGTGGTTCAAATCCCGGTCACTCCATGTGAGATCTGTGCTGGACAGAACGGAGGCAGACAGGTTTTTCTCCGGGTACTCCGGTTTTCCCTGTCAAAATTTCATTCCATCAACACTCTCCACTATCATTTCATTTCCTCTATCATTCATTTAATCATTGCCCCAGAGGAGTGCGTCAGGCCTCGGCAGCCGGCACAGTTCATATCCTCGCCGCCAGATGGGGGCTTCATTCATTCCATTCCTGACCCGGTCGGAGACTGGAAGCAGGCTGTGGATTTTCATTTTTTCAATAGTATTATTATTATTATTATTGCCGGCCCCATGGTGTTGGGCAGCGCGCCTGACTCACACTCGCCCCGGGTTCCATTTCCGGCTCCGTCAGGAATTTAAGACACTGACTTGAGGACTGGAACGAGGTGCACTCAGCCTCGTGAGAACAATTGAATAGCTGCCTGACAGTGCGGTAGTACCCCGGTCATGGAGATCAAGATATTTTTTTTCCGTGTCCAAATCAAATTAGATTTTGCCAGTAAGTAGCAACAGTTGTAGCATTAGCATTTGCAGCCAAAAGATCGTCTTTTGAACATATGCCCTTCATCAAGGGGCAGATCAGCAGTTGTTCTGGATCTTGTAACATGCTGCAGTCACAGAACTCATCATTGTTGACGAGCATGTTGCATTTCTTGAGATTGTTCTTGCAGCGTGAAACCCCCGTCCTCAGCCTGTTCAATGATTTCCAAATTCCATATGGCAAGTTGTGACCAGGTGCCATTTTTTCTGATAGAGGAATAGTTGGGTCTGTGATCTCTGTCTTCCATATCTTCACACGGGCAGCTTCTTGTGAGCCTTCGAGGGCTGTTGCTCCCCTCAAAAAGCTGTTTCTGGACTTAAGTCTCTGTCGGGCTGGTTGTTGGCCGAAAAGTGGATCCCTTGAATCGGTTTCTTGCCGTTTCTTCTCAGATGCTGCTGCTACCATTCTTCGGACATGAGGTGGAGAAATTCCTATAAGAGGGTAGATTTTCTGAAGTGGTGTTGGTCTATGACACCCAGATACAATCCTGGAAGTCTCATTCAGAGCTATATCCACCTCTTTGGAATGTGGAGAAGAAAGCCAAACTGGTGCTGCATATTCAGCAGCTGAGAAGCTCAGTCCAAGGGCTGAAGTTCTGAGAGTGGTGGGGTGAGCACCCCATGTCCTTCCTGTTAGGCAACTTAGTATGTTATTTCGTGAAGATACTTTACTTTTGGTGTTCAAGCAATGTTGCTTGAAAGACAGAGTTCGATCGAGGGTGACACCAACATATTTTGGTGTAAAACAATGAAGGATTGTTTCACCTTGCCACTTAATGTTCAATGTCCTCTTTGCTTCTTTATTTCGCAAGTGGAAAGCACAAACTTGCGTTTTGGCTGGATTTGGCTTCAAATTATTTCTGTGATAGTATCGACAAAGTTCTTCCAAAGCACAGGCCAAAGAATGTTCTACTTCTTCAAAGCTACGACCTTGCACGGCTACTGCATTGTCATCTGCGTAGATAAATCGCCTGGTGCCTTCTGTTCTGGGCTGGTCATTGGTGTATACGTTGTAAAGCAGTGGCGCTACGACGCTACCTTGAGGTAGTCCATTCTTCTGGAGGCGCCAACGACTATTTTTCCCAAGGAGAGACACGTAAAATCTTCTGTTCTCAAGGAAAGTTCTTAGCAGTGAGGTCAGCCTGTAGTCCTTTGTCAGTTCATAAATCTTACGAAGTAGTGTGTTATGATTAACAGTGTCGTAAGCAGCAGTTAAATCTATGAAGGCTACACCAGTAATGCACTTTTCCTCAAATCCATTCTCTATGTGCTGAATAAGGTTCAGAATTTGTCCACAGCATGACCTGCCTGGTCTAAAGTCTGCCTGCTCAGAAATCAGTTTGCTATCTATAGAATCACATATTCTATTAAGAATCATTCTCTCCACAGAAGTGAAACTGGCCGAAAGTTCTTTGGGCTATCAGGAGTCTTCCCAGGTTTTAGGATCGCAACTATGCGAGCTTTTCTCCATACCTTAGGAATCTTCAGCCTGGATGTACAGTTGTTCATCATTGAAAGTAACCATTGCAGTGTTGCTGGTCCAAATTGTTTTATTTGCTCCGCTCTGAGATCATCCAACCCAGCTGCCTCGTTCGATTTCAGACCGTCGATTGCTTTCATAAGTTCTTCCATGGTAAACAGGTCCTTAAGGAAATCAGTCTCTTCTTCAATGCACCGTTGAAGTTTCTCTGTATTTGACTTAGATTTTGAAGTCTTTCCATAAAAGATCAGTTGGTGTGCTATCTGATTAGCAGTTACTTGAGTAAAGTTAAAAGGCGGGCTAGTTGGATCTCCACTGAGATTCTTAAGAAGACGCCATGCTTGTCTACTATTCTGTTTCATATCGATATTAGAAACCAAGCTATTCATCTGTCTGCGCGTGTCGAACCGAGAGAAATCATCAGTGCAAGCCCAGCTTCCATTGCCGGCCAGGGAATTACGGTACTGGGCATTAATGTTTCCATGATATTTTTGTTACACGTTTCTGTTTTCTATGCATCTATCAACGAATGGATAGAAAGTTCACACTGAATATTAATGCAAATATGGGTGGATTAAATTGAAACTGTAGCCAAGTTTTAAGCATTCGCTATTTCAATACATATAAAATACAGAACTGGAGAAGTACTTAATTAAACCGTAATCTTACCACCTTTAAACATTTTATATTATGCATGTTACACAGGGACAAGACAGCACAGCTGTCCAGCTGCTTGCTTCTCACCCTGGTGGACCAAGTTTGATTCCTGGTTAATACACATTTCAAATCGTAGTTCAAATTCAAAACGTCAATAGTTGCCACTGTTTATTTAGTCTCATTTCCCTAGGAATCTAGGAAGCATATTGGCTGCAGTCCTATCAGCGCCACCTCTGGATCTGCCCCCTGTTTAAGTCAAATCAACAGCTACTTCCATGGTCGTCGCACTCACAAATACGGTATCCTAAAACGTGCGTGAATGTGGAATACGGTATTATTATTCCGGTGGTTAACATACTAGGCTTAGGCCGAGGATTTCTGGGCTCTATTCCCGGCCAGGCTCGGAAGATTTTAATCTCCAGTGGAATTATCTGACGTCTTAAACATTAAATTCATTCCCGACGCGCAGATCGAGCATAATAAAATAAATAAATAAATAAATAAATAAACAAACAAAATTAGCCTATAGACAACCCGTAAGGGCAAAAGCCTCCTGCGAGCTCGTGATTTTTAAAGTGTTATTATAAGGATTTTGTTATTTTATGCAAAATAGGGTCTGGTAATACTAAATTACTTTATACAATTTACTACCGATACCAATAATAATATTAACAATAATCATTATTGTCAGCATTATTATTACTATTGTTATTACAGTATAACCCAGGATAATAGAATATGACATCAATGAGGGACAGAGAGAGGGGAAGAGCGGGAGGGGGGGGGGGCGGGGGGCCCGGGCTGGCTCCAGCCCCAGGGCCCGTGGCGGCTCTCCACGGCCCTGCCGACGCGGGGAGGGAGGGGGGCTTTCGTGTCTGAAAGAGAATTACTACTGTATGTGATTATTTCCCCCCACCTCAGGGTAATAGCCGAAATATCTTAAGGCCACGGCTGCCTCCTCCCCAATGACAGCGTTTAATGTGAGCTCACATGCTTGTGCAGACACCTGTCCTCACGAGCTATGAATTATCGTGCTTGGGCCTCGACTAGAGCTTCATTGTCAACTCCCGGCCCAGCGGCTTCGTATACCTGAGGTCCGGGTTCGATTTCCGGCTCTGCCTAGACATTTAATTCTGGTCTGAGGGCTGGAACGGGGTACACTTAGCCCTTGGAGTGAAACAGAGAAGAGGAGGGTTCTATTACAAGTTGAACCATCCTGGATGTGGTTTTCCCACTTCTACTCAAGGCAAATACCGGGATAGTTCCTAACTAACTTGAATTACAAATACGCACACTACTACAGGCACCACAATAACACAGGTAATCAGATAAATTCTACACACCCAAGTACACGCGGCTAATTACCACGGTGTCCAAGCCCCTCAAATGAAACAACAACATAACTTCATTAATTTCTCCACAATGCACATCTTGCCTTCAACATCACCTAATTTAAATAGCCACATAGTTCCCTAATTCGCCGCAGTTTATTGATGTTAATTCGTTTGAGGCTTCTTGGTCATCAAGCTCGTGTACTTGGTCTGTATTCAATTTGATAACCTGTGATTCTGTGGTGACTGGCAATTGCCTTGAGGGAATGTAGAAAGACCCGAGGAAAACCACACTCAGGATAGCCTCTGTCAGCGCCGGGATTCGAACATGATCTCCGGACTTGCTGCAGCTCCCTATCGCGATCGTGGTGAGCGATTTAACGCGCACGTCTACCCCGTGGGTGCAATTTATTGAAAAGAAAGAAGAAAAATAGGAATGTCGAGAAAAATGGGGAGATATTTTTCTAGGACATTCGTGCCAGTTCAGCAAAATAAAGGCGGAGACAGCTGAAACTTGGTCCAGTCGTAGGAAATGTGGAGATGGTATTCCTTGCGTGATTTACGGCTCGCAGTATGAGTTCTGTGACAGGCGACAGAAGACGACACATCCTCAGAAATAGTCTTCCAGATTCCTTCGCAACTGCATAGACTTATTGTAGAGTTCGTTAGCTGCAAAAATCTGGGACAGATATTGGAAACCTTAGATCATAAATACAATAGATGGCTGATGACGTCACATTTGTGAAACCAACATCTCAATCAGCTGACTAAAGGGAACTGCTGGGAACTGCGGATAGTTTGGAGCACTGAAATACTACACGTGACGATAGAATTGGGCTATTCTGTTCTATTCATTACCGTACTAAGCCAGAATGGTGTATTACTGTTCAGCGTATGGATGTAAGGAGACGTTTAGGAAAAGATCGAGCATTTCTTTCCATAGGTAGTCCTAAATTAATTCATTGTAAAATAACCCTAAAATTCTTGACTTCACTACTTGCATTTCTTTACGTTTCCTCTTAAGTCCGAGACATGAAAGAAAAATAATTTAATCTGTAAATTTATTACAAATTATTAAAATTTACTCTATCCCTTACTGCACTGAACAGGCCTATGAAGCAAAATTAGGACCATCACAACATCAAATAGCCTTCCTTTTCAATCATGTTCAGTGTCAAATTGCGGGTTATGCTACTGATGTGAGGATGTAGTCTTCGATAATAAATACGCTGGGGTAATATTTGTCATCTTATTAAACGTATGGACAGTGCGTTTGGTTGAGGAAATTTTCAGATCCTTCTAAGATACATTGCAGCCCTAAATTAGTCAATTCGTAGGATTTCAAAGTTCTGGATTATTACTGCGAAGGTTTCTATGATTCGTGGAAAATGGAATTTAAAAGGAAACAGTTCATTGCTTGTAATGATTTCCGTTGTAGCAAATGTAATGCATAGTTGTTAAAAAGCAACGCTTACTAAATCAATAGACTTCCTTATTTCCATTTGCCTATGTTTTGTTCACCTTCATAAAATACTGAAGTGGAAAGTAAAGCTGAATAAGAGCTAATCGTACGATAAAATTTTGTAAAGTAATGCACCGGTACTGAAATTAGCCAGAATACATTTTCTAATGATGACAAATAAATTGGGAAATGATGTAGTAATAGATTGAACTTGTTTGGAGCTCTCGGGCGTACAATTAAAAATGACCAGCTACACAAACACAATTCTCTTCAAAAATCAGTAGGCCTAATTCAGAATTGGATGTGTTATTAATTATTTACAAGAGGGGATCCTGGATGTATGAGTTACGGAACACGGCAGCCACTTTTTACACAAACACAATTCTGTTCAAAAATCAGTAGGCCTAATTCAGAGTTGGATTTGTTATTAATGATTTACAAGAGGGGATCCTGGATGTATGAATATTATAGAACACGGCAGCCAATTTTTACACAAACACAATTCTGTTCAAAAATCAGTAGCTCTAATTCAGAGTTGGATTTGTTATTAATTATTTACAAGAGGGGATCCTGGATGTATGAATATTATGGAACACGACAGCCACTTTTTACACAAACACAATTCTGTTCAAAAATCAGTAGGCCTAATTCAGAGTTGGATTTGTTATTAATGATTTACAAGAGGGGATCCTGGATGTATGAATATTATAGAACACGGCAGCCAATTTTTACACAAACACAATTCTGTTCAAAAATCAGTAGGCCTAATTCAGAGTTGGATTTGTTATTAAGTATTTATAAGAGGGGATCCTGGATGTATGAATATTACGGAACACGACAGCCACTTTTTACACTAAAACAATTCTGTTCAAAAATCAGTAGGCCTAATTCAGAATTGGATTTGTTATTAATTATTTACAAGAGGGGATTCTGGTTGTATGAGTATTACGGAACACGACAGCCACTTGTAACACCAAATATGTTACATTCTTAACCTTTGCTACCTTCCGGTATGTAAAGAAACATGCGATGCTTTTCCCATTGTCGTATAAATTACGAAATTGTGTGTTTAAACCCTCATTAAAAATCATTTCCCCACCAACTCCTATCACCTTCCATTACGAGTTCCTCTGTTTTCCCTTTAGTCAGCTGATCCAGATGTTGGTTTCACGTCACAGTACAGGCGCAGTGTGGCCCTCGTGCGCCACGCTTGATTTTGACCGCTGGCGCCCCTAGCGGATGCTTGTGCAACACGCAGGATGAATGACTGACGCAACTGCCTTTGAGTCTAGGCAAGCAAGCAATTATATTTACCGCTCCAATGTCGTGCTCTGTTGAGGTTTTTGTTGGTTTTGAAAGGATACAGTGGACTCAGACTTATTTCAGACCTTCCACCCTAAAGAAAGGTGCAAAACTCAATGAGAGTTGCCATGTACTCGAAGTGAGAGAAACGTCGGGAGGGGAAATTGCCGGCGTATGTTTGAGAGAAACAAACATAAATCAACCACCGTATACTGTCAAACTTCAAGTAAGCATTAAAATGTTATGTATTTCCTATGATACTTATGACAACTTTTATCAATAGGCCCAATCAGCATTAATTTATGTCTTAAATTATCATGGGTAAGCCACTAGGCTATCATGCCCGTCAATGTCTTTATAATTCGTGTTTCTTTCAGATCGATCGCGAAAGAAATCTTCAATCCGCTGAATGCCAGTGCAAAGCCGGCCTCTCCCAATGCTCTAAGCATATTGCTGCGTTGGGTCATTATTTTAACACAGAGAGAGACCATTCTAGTACTTCCTCTCTGCAGCGGTGGGAGAAACCTAGGAATGTTCCCGTAGGATATACTAAAGGTGAAAGCATAAGGCAAATGATAGAGAAGAAAACAACTAAGCGACCAGTTTACTGCATGCCAGAGAGGGGAAATGACGAATATTTCAGTAAAGAAGAACTATATGCACGTCTTAAGAACATTGATTGCGCATTAACGGGAGGAACGTCAGAATTCTAAGAAATGAGAAATTCCTTTCAAGTGTTATTCCAACAGTGCAGAAATTTTATTTTGAACACTATCTACCATTCATTTTCACACGGAGTAACGGCATATCAGCGTGATCTTGTCCATGTCAATCTTTTCTACCATTCCTACAGTATATTTGTAACAAGTTGTGAAGGTAAGTATAAATACATTATGTATAATAATTATCAATAGTACATATAAGCATGGTGTAAGTTAATACAATCTAGAATTGATTTCTCATTATATGTCGATTGCATGATGAATTAATTGAATCACTTATGTACGGTACCGGTTCTATTTTAAGTTCTCACTGTCTGACCTTGACCGTAGGAAACTAGGGGAAGGGGGTTGCTGGCATTCCATTCAGGATCTCGCTCAGCTGAGAGAAAGTATAACGGAACAAGTTAGATCTGAACCTTCCGATGCGCATGTGCGTCCAGTTGCATTACGTCATCCCCCCGCCTGGATTCTTTGTCAACCAGTGAGCACATACTTCATCACGCGCTAGTTAGATGTTGCCAAGTAGTCATTATTCCCAACACCTTGGCAGGGCACAGATGCTGCCGAGGCATGCGAAGCAAGACTGAGTGGCTCTGTACTTTGACAAGCACGGCAACAAGCTTCCTGTCAGGAGTGTGTGAAGTGGGCGCGCTCTCAGTTCATCACCACCAATACCAATGCTATGTCACTGAGAATGCTCCTATTCGATGCTTTATGCTTGCATAATGTAACCACAGCGAGCAGCCCCAAACAGTTGTTGCACCAAAGAGGGGAAATCGCATTTGCGTCTAGTGATCCTACTACTTCCCCTCCTAGACGAGACTCCGCCATGACAGGCCAGGTCTAACTTGCCACGCTATATCAGGTTACTTTACGACTTGATGATAGGAGGACTTAAGTTCACCAAAACTCCAATAACATGAAGAATCTTATCTATATGAGGTAATAAATCCGTAGTTATTTTGTTGCTCAGTATTTTAAAAACTTGCATTCTGTGAATACTTCTTTCAACATGGATTCTAACTGACGCTATGTCATATGTTGTTTTAATTTCCTCAGATGAAAATTGAGGATTATAAGCAAAAGGAGGCATCACCATTACAGCGTTTGTATCTTCAAGGCACGTCTTAATCTGCGGAAATCCTTTGTCCCACATCACAAGGTCACCTGGCTGAATGTAGGCTAGTTCAGAATGCCTGAATGAACTGTAATGTAGCTATCAGTCGCTCTTCCACCGGAACATTTAGAAAGAAAACAAATATATCCGGATGGGGTGATCGCAACAAGAAATTTTACAGTAAAGGGGTTCTTATAATGCGAGAACATTAAAATTCTCTGACGGACACTTGGAGGTCTTTCACAAGGGACTTCACTGCAATCTATTATGCATGTGCAATTTTCAAAATGTCTTTTAAATGCATTAGGCATGGTATTCTTTATAGTGGACCGCTGTGGCCAGAAAATCCAATCTTTGGTATTCTGAAACATATTCTGCAGAATGAATTTAAAGGTGGCTGATGCTCTAGTCCTGTGACAATTAAAAATATACCAAGAGCAGCAAAACTAATTCCTAGCTTCGGCTTCACGAGGAAGAGAAGTAGCATGTTTTCTCTGCCTAGAGAGCAATTCCGATTTGTAGCGGGTACCAAGGATAACAGAACACTGAACACTTCTAATTTTACACCCGCTATTTCAAGGAGATGCGAGTCCTTTTCTTGCACGGATTTGTAGCCACAGAATACATTATTTCTGCTTAAACTATCCACATTTACACCACAGTCTGCTTTATAACACGTATCTGTCATTGTTTGTTTATTCTCAGGAGGTGCCGGTAGATTTGTTTGAACTTCAGCTTCACCATTATTTCTTAATGAAGAAAACATTATATTGACATCGATGTTGGCTGTACTTACGTCCATTATATCAGTTTGTGTGCTAGCATCAATGCATTGTTTCACGAGATTGTTGTCAACTAATTCCTTTCCATGTCTGAGTTTCCGTCTCTTGTATCTCGTCGCCTCTGCAGTTTCCCTTTTTTGTTCGTGCTGGACAGATGAAGTAGGTTTCAAATAGAGTCTGGGCATGTAACTAGGACTGTCGGGATCCCTTGTAGGTGTTCCGTTAACAAAATGACGACTACAAACACGTGCATTTTTACTGGGAGCCCATGGTTTCCTGTCAACAGTCGCTCGCCTCACTGCTGTAATCCAAGCTTTCCTTCTGATTATATGCTGTTTATCATTAGGAAAACTAAAAAATCTATTACCGGGAGGACTGTTTCTGTACGTGTAATTGCAACCAACTACACAACAGTTTCTTCGACTCTTTGTAACACTCGCTTCCATCGCGACAAACTGAACATTCCTTTCCATCAAGCGATACCTTACAGTAGAGTGCTGCGTCATCCCCACCAGCTATAGATTTGTCACCAGAGCGCAGCACAGTAGGCGCGCACGAGGTCTTATAGACAATAGTAACAATAATAAACACATTTTAACTTGTTCGCCGTTATGTGTTCAGGATTCAATTCACAAGCAAACCTTCTGCTGGTGCAGACCTCCTTGTGGTATAGCGGCTAGCATTCTACGCTATCACCCCGGAAGTCCGAGGTTCGGGTTCGATTCTCGGCTCTGCCAAGAAATTGAATTCTGGTCTGAGGGTTGGAACGGGGTACACATAGTCTCGTGAGACAATACTGAGAACAGGTGGGTTCGCTTCCCACTTCAACCATCCTGGAAGTGGTTTTCTGTGGTTTCCCACGTTTACTCCTGGGAAATGCCGGGGTGGTTCCTAACTTAAGGCCACGGGCGCCTCCTTCCCAATACTCACCTGAATTACAAATACACAAACTAATACAGGTTGTCAGACAAAAAAAAAATCACACTCGCCCAAATACACGGGGCTAAATGACAATTTTAAATTTTGTGGCCTATATAGATAAACGTGAGTAACAGTTTTGTCATCTTAAACAACAATACTTGAATGAACTAACTTATATATCTTCTTATATATTGTTACGTGCCACCCCCTAGTGGCACTATTGTTAACTGGATTACGGTGGGGGTACAAAGCACAACACCAATTACTGCTTAAAGAAATAATTAACTTTATTGTGGCCAGAAAATTACACTAATCAGCAAATACAAGCAATTAGGAGCCTTACTCCAGTTTCCTCAAGTCCCTTCCTTGAGCGCTCTTGGCCCTTCCACTTGTCAACAGATCACAGAAGTTAATCCGTCCTAATGAGTACGGTGGCCTTGACAGAAACTACCTGCTCCTCTCCTTTATGTTCACCGACCACAATTACTTACGATCACTTGCTGCAGGCTATTTCGCTGTCCACAAGCTGGAGAAACAATGTCACTGGATTTCGTAACTCGCACAGCACTTCGTCACCACACTTCTGTCGCACAAGATAATCGCTCGCACTAGCTCGTAAAACACAATAACCACCACTGCTTGACAGGTCGCTCTTATATAGCAGGCTGGTGACTCAATAAATGCTTCTAGATCCATCCAGGGTTCACGGCTTCTCGAGGTTTCCATCGCTGGTCCAGTCACGAATATTCTGGACTATCCCTTTGTCTTAGTAGCCCTGTTGCATAAGACGCGCGCAATACAGGAGGCAGGACACAGCCCAGCCCTGGGGCAGTTGTGACTCATGCGGCGAGTGATGACACAAACTCACAGCCGTAACACCACCCCTTTCCTAAAAAGGCTGATCGTCCCGATCAATCATTGGTCCGTCTGTGTCCCTCCGTAGGCTGCCAGGCGATCTCGATGCACGATCTTCATCTTCGCCCTCGGGCTCCGCTGGATCCTGTAGACGACATCGTTGATCCGTTTCACGACTCGGTACGGGCCCTCCCAGGACTTCTGCAGTTTGGGTGACAGGCCTTTCTTCCGTAATGGGTTGAAGAGCCAGACCAGGTCGTCCTCGTGGAATCCGCCGGCATCCGTCTGCTGGTCGTATCGGGTCTTCATTCGGTCGGTCTCGATCCGTAGTTTCCTCCTCGTGAACGCGTGTACGTCCTCCAGTTGGTCGACCAGTTCTTGACAATACTGGCTTACCGGGATCGGATCATTCCCAGGTCGGCCGAAGGCAAGATCGACAGGTAGACGGAGCTCCCTCCCAAACATGGCCCGGGCTGGTGTGCACCCGGTGGCTTCATGCACGGCGGCGCGATAGGCCAGGAGAAATAGTGGAAGATGTTTGTCCCAATCCCTCTGGTGCTCGCTGACGACTATTCGGAGATGGTTCTCGATGGTGCGATTGAATCGCTCTACCATCCCGTCGGACTGAGGGTGTAGCGGCGTTGTCCTTGTCTTCCGGATTCCCAGCAGCTGGCATAGGTTCTGGAACACCTGCGACTCGGAGTTCCTCCCTTGGTCGGAGTGCAGCTCCAGGGGTACTCCGTACCGGCTGACGAATTCCTTCACCAGGGTCTCTGCAATCGCCGCGGCATCTTGGTTAGGGAGCGCATACGCCTCCGGCCATTTGGTAAAGTAGTCGCTGACGACTAATATGTAGCGGTTCCCTGCCTCGATTAACGGGAATGGCCCAGCAACATCGATGGCCACTCTCTCCATGGGGCCGCCCACGTTGTAGGTCTTCAGTGGACCCCGTCGTCTTCGTCCAGGGCCCTTGCTGGCTGCGCAATCGTGGCACTTCGCGCAGTAGTTCTCCACGTCTGTTCGGCATCCGATCCAGTAGAACCGCTCTCTCAGCTTCTCCAGGGTCTTCTTTATCCCTAGGTGTCCAACAGATGATCCTCCATGGACTTCCTTCAGGACTTCCTCCGCCATAGCCTTTGGAACGACGACTTGTTCCCGAGATGTCTTCCCGTCGGTGCTCTCCCAGGCGCGGCAGATGAGGCCATCCCTTACAATCAGCGAGTCCCACTGTGCCCAGTAGGACTTAAACTTTGGGCTGCAGTCACTCACAATGTTCCACCCGGGTCTGGGGACACAGGCCCTCTTCCATTCGGCTATCAGTCCCAGGTCATCATCTTCTGCTTGTGCCCGCGTGAAAGATTCGCGGCTCCAGTTCCCCTGAAGTTCCACAGTAGTCCGTCGGCACTGTATCCCGGTGTTCTCCTCCCTTCGGGCACAGAAGGTGCAGTCTTCGGGGCACGGTCTTCGTGACAGGGCGTCGGCGTTAGAATGCAGTTGGCCTTTCCTGTGCTGAATCTCAAAGTTGTACTGTTGAAGCCTCTCTAACCACCGCGCGAGTTGACCCTCGGGCTGCTTGAAGTTCAGGAGCCACCGCAGGGATGCATGGTCGGTCCTGATGAGAAATTCTTACCCGTACAGGTACTTGTGGAAGTGTTCAATGGTCTTCACGATGGCGAGCAGCTCCTTCCTGGTGACGCAGTAGTTCCTTTCTGGCTTTGACAAGGCCTTGCTGAAGTAGGCCACTACTCTCTCCTCGCCGTCCACTACCTGCGACAGGATTCCCCCTATGCCAAAGTCGCTGGCATCGGTATCGACGATACACCTTGTTCCAGGTATGGGGTAGGCCAGAATAGGTGCGGTGCACAGAGCCTGCTTGAGTTGTTCGAAGGCACTGTGGCATTCTGCTGTCCACGTGAAGAGTTGGTCCTTCTCAGTCAGTCGATGTAAAGGTTTGGCGATGTCGGCGAATCCTCTCACGAAGCGACGGTAATAAGTGCAGAGTCCCAGGAAGCTTCGTAGTTGGGACTTGTCCTTCGGAACTGGCCACTCCCTCACAGCTGCGGTCTTCTCTGGGTCGGTGCGCACCCCTTCCTCGGAGACGATATGCCCAAGGTACTGGACCCGCTTCTGGAAGAGCTGACACTTCTTGGGGCTCAACTTCAGCTGGGCAGCCCGTAGCTTCAACAAGATCTCCGTCAGGTTGCTGTAGTGCTCCTCGAAGCTTCTCCCCAGAACGATGACGTCGTCTAGGTAGACCAGGCAGGTCTTCCAGTGCAGTCCCCTCAGAATGGACTCCATTAGCCTTTCGAAGGTCGCAGGGGCGTTGCACAGACCGAATGGCATGACGGTGAACTGCCAGAGCCCGCTGCCCACAGAGAACGCCGTTTTCTCGCGGTCCTTAGGGTGGACCTCCACCTGCCAGTAGCCACTCTTCAAATCCAAGGTGGAGAACCATCTTGACCCTGATATGGTGTCCAGCGTGTCGTCGATCCGGGGTAGAGGGTAGCTGTCCTTCTTCGTGACGTCGTTCACCCGCCTGTAGTCCACGCAGAACCTGGTGGAACCGTCCTTCTTCTTCACAAGCACGACCGGAGAACTCCAAGGACTATGTGATGGCTCGATCACCCCTTGCTCCTTCATCTCTTCTACCATCCGGTCGACTTCGGCTTGCTTGGCGAGCGGGACACGTCGGAATGGGGCCCTAATCGGTGCGCTGTCCCCAACGTCGATTCTGTGCTGGACCAAGCTTGTCCTGCCGAAGTCTTTGCTCCCCACGGAGAAGACATCCTGGAATTCGCGTAGCAGGTCCTGAAGTTGGCGTGATTGCTCTTCGCCTAAATGGTCCTGGGATCCTTGGTACAGCTTCTGTAGTTCTTCTGGCAGGGCGCGTCTTCTTCGGTTGTCCGTCTGCAGGTGTCCGTCCGTCGTATCTGTGATGCGGGCAATCCAGGTAACGGGCTCGCAGACTCCTAGGTTGGTGTCCCGGTGAACCGTAATGTCGTAGTCGTTCAGGTTGGACAGGCGGACGTACGGCCGAGACGTCGTGTTGATGAGAGTCTTGGCAACTAGCAATCTTTTTGTCTGGATGTCCTCATATTTTGGCTCGATGACAGCCGCCACTCCCTCAGCAGTTCCGTCGACAATTACGGCAGCGCTGACCTCCGTCCTGGCGGGAACGATGACATCTTCTCTCAGCCTTACTCGACGTGCGGTGATGGACTCGTGCGCAGGTTGCAAAGCAAGTTCCTCACCTCCGAAGTGCAGAGTGTTGGTACTCAGATCCAAGATGATGTTGTTCTGGTCCAGGAAGTCCAGTCCAATGATCTCTTCATTTGATACGTCAGCCACAAGCACTGGATGCTTTATCGCCCGTCGACCAATGACGAACTCCAGTGATGCTTCGCCATGTACCGGTGCGGTCTCTCCGGTCGCGGTTATTAGCTGGAGGTTCCTTTGTGTGGGTTTAACTCTCCACTTCGGGATCACGGTGGGGCTGACGATGGTCCTCGATGCTCCCGTGTCGATTAGCATGGGCCAGCTCTCTCCGTTGACGACTCCGTCGACCATCAGGCTGCTATTATCCCTCCGTAACTGCGTCACACGAACTTGGACTGCCGGGACTTGACGACTGCCACAAGCCAACCTTTGCCCCCCTAGCCTGACTGATACTTGCTTTCCTGGGCCGCGCGGTTTCCCTACGACTGACTGTCCCGACGGAAACCCTTGGCGGCGGCGATCACCGCAGTCCTTGCTCAGGTAGCCTCTCTTACGGCAGGTCCAGCAGGTCGGTAGTCCTCTTCCGGGCCGCCTCTCCGGATGTCCTTCGGCTACGTTTTTGCTGGTGGTACCGCGACTATCGAAGAAACGGCTTAGCGCCTCCATTAATTCGTCGGCCAGGGGCTTTGTCGACGTCCACTTGACGCACCCGCGCGTGCATTCTGGATGCCTGTTTTGCCGTCTCGAATTCAAGTGCGTGGCTCAGCGCATCTGCCAGGGTCTTATTGCGCGCGAGTCGCAGCGCCTGTTGAGTGTCCGAGTCCCGTAGCCCGTCGGTGAAAGTCTGCGTCGCTATCTGCTCCAGAAAGTCGGCCGGCCCTGTTGGTTAGGCAAGCCTTACGAGGCGTGCCATGTCCATCTCGAACTCCTGCAGGGTTTCCGCGTTCTTCTGTACCCGGGTCCGGAGCTGCATCTGGTAGGCCTGCTGAAGATGGCTATCTCCATATCGGGACTCCATATGGGCGATCAGTGAAGCGTAGTCCTGGGATCCAGTCGGGATGGCCTGAAGGACGTTAAGGGCGTCACCTCTCAGCGCTACAATGAGAGCTGTAGCCTTTTCTGTGTTGTTCCAGTTATTTATGGAACAGGCCGCCTCGAACTGACGTAAGTAGGTGCTCCACGGGACCTTTCCGTCGAAGGTTGGGGGCGTCACCCTGCTGTGTCCCGTTCCTGATATTCCCGGTGTAACGGTGGGCGGGCGTTGGCGCAGCTCGGCAACTTCCTCTCGTAGAGCGTTGAATTCCTCTTTCACCCCCGTCAGTGGGCGTTGGCGCAGCTCGGCAACTTCCTTTTGTAAGGCGTTGAATTTCTCCTCCACCCCCATCAGCGGGCGTTGGCGCAGCTCGGCAACTTCCACTTGTAAGGCGTCGAACTTCTTTTCCTCTGCCGTGACTTCCTCACGCAGACCCTGTTCTAATTTCCTTTGGCTTTCTTCTAATTTCGTCAGCAGACACTCTTCCAGATTTTTCTGGCCATCCAGAAATTTGGCGGTTAGGTCCTCTGCTAACTTATTCTGAAAGGAAAGGAAAGGAAGCTTGTAGTTTAACGTGACCGTTAATCTTGAGATCATGAGCCACGGGACCTCCTTTTTACGTGGAATCCGAACCACAGGACATGGCATTTCACTTCGAAAATCTCACATGCATTGACCGGGAATCGAACCCGGACCGCCTTGGTGAGAGGCATACAGCTAGGCCGCTGAGCCACCACGCCCCCAACTTATTCTGACCGTCTTCTAATTTAGAAGTTAGGTCCTCGGCTAAATTCTTCTGGCCGTCTTCTAGTTTGGCAGTTAGGTCCTCGGCTAACTTCTTCTGGCCGTCTTCTAGTTTGGCAGTTAGGTCCTCGGCTGACTTCTTCTGGCCGTCCTCCATCTTGGTTTCCATGCCATTTAACTTTTCTAGCAATGCTGCCAATTTCTCCTCCATTTTAGTTGTTTGTCTTGTAAAGGGCATGAACTCACAGGAAAATTAGAGAAAATGACCTGCTCGGGTTTTGAAACCAGGACCGTCAGGTGTTGTGCTTGAGTTCGTAATCCGGCTTCTGACACCAGTTGTTACGTGCCACCCCCTAGTAGCACTTTTGTTAACTGGATTACGGTGGGGGTACAAAGCACAATACCAATTACTGCTTAAAGAAATAATTAACTTTATTGTGGCCAGAAAATTACACTAATCAGCAAATACAAGCAATTAGGAGCCTTACTCCAGTTTCCTCAAGTCCCTTCCTTGAGCGCTCTTGGCCCTTCCACTTGTCAACAGATCACAGAAGCTAATCCGTCCTAATGAGTACGGTGGCCTTGACAGAAACTACCTGCTCCTCTCCTTTATGTTCACCGACCACACTTACTTACGATCACTTGCTGCAGGCTATTTCGCTGTCCACAAGCTGGAGAAACAATGTCACTGGATTTCGTAACTCGCACAGCACTTCGTCACCACACTTCTGTCGCACAAGATAATCGCTCGCACTAGCTCGTAAAACACAATAACCACCACTGCTTGACAGGTCGCTCTTATATAGCAGGCCGGTGACTCAATAAATGCTTCTAGATCCATCCAGGGTTCACGGCTTCTCGAGGTTTCCATCGCTGGTCCAGTCACGAATATTCTGGACTATCCCTTTGTCTTAGTAGCCCTGTTGCATAAGACGCGCGCAATACAGGAGGCAGGACACAGCCCAGCCCTGGGGCAGTTGTGACTCATGCGGCGAGTGATGACACAAACTCACAGCCGTAACAATATAAAAGTGAAAGTCTGTATGTATGTATGTATGTATGTATGTATGTATGTATGTATGTATGTATGTATGTATGTATGTATGTGGGTGGGTCTGTTCCGTATACAAATCTACACCGTTCCACCAATTTCAACCAAATTTTGCATACACATAGTTTAGGACACGGGAGGAACCGCTGGCTACATGAATTTTCGATAGACTTTCTCATTCTTCTGATTTCGGCCCTTTTGCACTCAAGCACAGGCTAATCAAATCAAAATATACTCATGAAGGAATGGCAAGGCAGATAGTTTCCATGGCAACATAGCTCAAGTCGAGACACGGCCGACTGGATTCCAGTTGTGCTCTGCACTACCGGTATAGAAAATGAGGATCTTGACTTGAAATCCCGTTAGTTACTCAACTGCCCACACAGCACTGTCAACCGTGTTTAGCATAACAAAGACTTGACACTATCTTCTACTATATATTTGTCAAGTACCACTCACTCACTAACTCATTCATTCATCACGAAATCTCAGAAACCACCGAACGGATTGGAATGAAATTTGGTATGCAGCTTCCTCAAGGGCCGCAAATGCTCACTAATAGAGGATATTTGGATATTCACGTTCTAAAGGGGTGTTAAGGGGGTAGACCTGCATTTCATTGAAGAGCAATAGCTCCCTATTGGTTTCATTGGGGGATGTGATACTCGGCATATAAACTCATCATTACAAATAAGAAGACACATGTCTGAGGGTTTTTCGATGTGGTGTATATTATGAGGTAAAAGAGGTGAAAATTGGGGATTGAAGGATTCCTAACGGATCGTGTATCTCTTAGACGACATAGGCGAGGAGTTTGAAACTCAGCGGAAAAAAATCAGCATAAAAATAAGTAAATATGTGTTTGGCCGTTTCTTCATAAATCCAATTTAAGGGGCCCATGGGGAGGGGTGACATTCTGGGATGGGGGGGGGGGACAGGAAATAATTTGTCCTAACTGCTTGACTGACTGACTCACTCATCTAACTCAGGGAAAAAAAACTGCTTTAAAGTAAGTAAATAGCTTTTCGTCAGTTTTTTTTTGATCAACCAAATTGAAGGGGTTCATCGGGAGGGGTGAAATTCTGAAGAAAAAAACAATTGAAAGAAAATGTCCTGACTCATTCACTCACTCATCATCGCCCAGCCAAAAATATTGAAGTTGGAAACATCGCATTTCGGGGATATGTTCGTTGTATATCAAAACCGTACACTAAGGGCGGATTTTTGGATATTCAGGTTCTAAAGGGGTCTTAAGGGGGTTAAACGTGAATTTCATTGAATAACAATATCTCACGAGTGGTTTCATTTGTGGATGTGATACTCGGCATATAAACTAATCATTAAAAATAAGCAGACATGTGTCTAAGGGTTTTTCGATGTGGTGTATTATTATGAGGTGAAAGGGGTGAAAAGTTAGGGTTGAAGGATTCCTAACGGAGCGTGTAGGCCTATCTCTTAAACGGCATAGGCGAGAAATTTGGCACTCAGCGAAAAAAATCAGCTTAAAAAGTAAGTAAATCGGTGTTCGACCATTTTTTCATAAATTAATTTAAGGGCCTATGGGGTGGGGTGAAATTCTGGGGGAAAAGGGAGAGAAAGTGTCCTAACTGACTGACTAACTCACTCACTCATGAAACTCAGGGGAAAAAAGACAGCTTAAAAAACAAGTTAATAGGTGTTCAAGCGTTTTTTCATCAATCCAATTTAAGGGGCCCATGGGGAGGGGTGAAATTCTGGTAAAAATAATTGAAAGAAAATGTCCTGTCTGACTCACTCACTCATCACGCCCAGGGAAAACTATTAAAGTTGGAAACATCGCATTTCGGGGATATGTTCGTTGTATATCAAAACCGTACACTAAGGGCGGATTTTTGGATATTCAGGTTCTAAAGGGGTCTTAAGGGGGTTAAACGTGAATTTCATTGAATAACAATATCTCACGAGTGGTTTCATTTGTGGATGTGATACTCGGCATATAAACTAATCATTAAAAATAAGCAGACATGTGTCTAAGGGTTTTTCGATGTGGTGTATTATTATGAGGTGAAAGGGGTGAAAAGTTAGGGTTGAAGGATTCCTAACGGAGCGTGTAGGCCTATCTCTTAAACGGCATAGGCGAGAAATTTGGCACTCAGCGAAAAAAATCAGCTTAAAAAGTAAGTAAATCGGTGTTCGACCATTTTTTCATAAATTAATTTAAGGGCCTATGGGGTGGGGTGAAATTCTGGGGGAAAAGGGAGAGAAAGTGTCCTAACTGACTGACTAACTCACTCACTCATGAAACTCAGGGGAAAAAAGACAGCTTAAAAAACAAGTTAATAGGTGTTCAAGCGTTTTTTCATCAATCCAATTTAAGGGGCCCATGGGGAGGGGTGAAATTCTGGTAAAAATAATTGAAAGAAAATGTCCTGTCTGACTCACTCACTCATCACGCCCAGGGAAAACTATTAAAGTTGGAAACATGAAATTTTGGGAATATGTTCGCTGTATGTCGAAAACGTCAACTAAGGAATGATTTTTGTTTATTCGGGTTTTAAAGATGTGTTAAGGGGGTAAACGTGCATTTCATTGAATAACGATATCTCATGAGTTGTTTCTTTGGGGATGTGATATTCGGTATATCAACTTATCATTAAAAATAATCAGACATATGTCTAAGGGTTTATCGATGAGGTGAATATTATGAGGTGAAAGGGGTGAAGATTGGAGGTTGAGGTATTCTTAACGGAGCGTGTATCTCTGAAACGACATAGGCGAGAAGTTTGAAATTCGGCGGAAAAAACAGCTTAAAATACAAGTAAATAGGTGTTCGACCGTTTTTTCATATATCCAATTTAAGGGGCCCTTGGAGAGGGGTGAAATTCTGGGGGAAAAACAGGAAAGAACATGTCCTAAATGATTGACTCCCTTACTCACTCATCAAACTCAGGGGGAAAACAGCTTTAAATAAGTAAATAGGTGTTCGACCGTTTGTTTCACAAATCGAATTTAAGGGTTTCATGGGGAGGGCTGAAATTATCAAAAATAAATGAAAGAAAATGTCCTGACTAACACACTCACTCATCATCGCCCAGCCAAAATTATTGAAGTTAGAAACATGAAATTCTGGGATATGTTCGTTCTATATCGAAAACGTCCACTAAGGAAAGAGTTTTGGATATTCAGGTTCTAAAGAGGTGTTAAGAGGGTAAACGTGCATTTCATTAAATAACAATATCTCACGAGTGGTTTCATTTGGGGATGTGATACTTGGCATATATGCTAATCATTAAAAATAAGCTGACACATGTCTAATGGTTTTTCGATGTAGTGTATATTATGAGGTGAAAGGGATGAAAAGTGGGGGTTGAAAGATTCCTAACGGATTGTGTATCTCTTAAACGACATAGACGAGGAGCCAATATACCATCTTTTTGGAAGCCTTCATAGGGAGGTTAAGGCTGCTTGAGCTTTTAGTTCTCGTAGTCAAGTGGTGCAGTTGCACCTTATATAAAGGGAGGTGGCGCGCAGTTCGTCACTCCTGTGGGGGTCCGGGCGGGGACACCAAGAGCCCGCCGATGAGCCTAGCTTGGTGTCCTAGGCGAAACCCCACACAAGACACGGCACAAACCTAGAAGTATTGCTGAGTTTTAATTCACCGGCCGTGAAAGCCAATATACCATCTTTTTGGAAGCCTTCATAGGGAGGTTAAGGCTGCTTGAGCTTTTAGTTCTCGTAGTCAAGTGGTGCAGTTGCACCTTATATAAAGGGAGGTGACGCGCAGTTCGTCACTCCTGTGGGGGTCCGGGCGGGGACACCAAGAGCCCGCCGATGAGCCTAACTTGGTGTCCTAGGCGAAACCCCACACAAGACACGGCACAAACCTAGAAGAATTGCTGAGTTTTAATTCACCGGCCGTGAAAGCCAATATACCATCTTTTTGGAAGCCTTCATAGGGAGGTTAAGGCTGCTTGAGCTATTAGTTCTCGTAGTCAAGTGGTGCAGTTGCACCTTATATAAAGGGAGGTGGCGCGCAGTTCGTCACTCCTGTGGGGGTCCGGGCGGGGACACCAAGAGCCCGCCGATGAGCCTAGCTTGGTGTCCTAGGCGAAACCCCACACAAGACACGGCACAAACCTAGAAGAATTGCTGAGTTTTAATTCACCGGCCATGAAAGCCAATATACCATCTTTTTGGAAGCCTTCATAGGGAGGTTAAGGCTGCTTGAGCTTTTAGTTCTCGTAGTCAAGTGGTGCAGTTGCACCTTATATAAAGGGAGGTGGCGCGCAGTTCGTCACTCCTGTGGGGGTTCGGGCGGGGACACCAAGAGCCCGCCGATGAGCCTAGCAAGGTGTCCTAGGCGAAACCCCACACAAGACACGGCACAAACCTAGAAGAATTGCTGAGTTTTAATTCACCGGCCGTGAAAGCCAATATACCATCTTTTTGGAAGCCTTCATAGGGAGGTTAAGGCTGCTTGAGCTTTTAGTTCTCGTAGTCAAGTGGTGCAGCTGCACCTTATATAAAGGGAGGTGGCGCGCAGTTCGTCACTCCTGTGGGGGTCCGGGCGGGGACACCAAGAGCCCGCCGATGAGCCTAGCTTGGTGTCCTAGGCGAAACCCCACACAAGACACGGCACAAACCTAGAAGAATTGCTGAGTTTTAATTCACCGGCCGTGAAAGCCAATATACCATCTTTTTGGAAGCCTTCATAGGGAGGTTAAGGCTGCTTGAGCTTTTAGATCTCGTAGTCAAGTGGTGCAGTTGCACCTTATATAAAGGGAGGTAGCGCGCAGTTCGTCACTCCTGTGGGGGGTCCGGGCGGGGGTATTTGTATATCCCATCGTATTGGCAACGTCGTAAAACATGGGAAAGAAAAAAAGGTCGTTAAAATCAGCTTAAAAACGCAAAAGGTGCATAAAATTGCAAAAAAAAAAAAAACAACGAAAAAACACCATTTTACTCCTCTTTTTCATTTTTCCTACCTTTAAATCATGTTTATCTACAATTTTCAGTTCATTGCCTATAACATATCTTAATAGTAAATTTTTTAAGGGTGACAAGGTAATTGTATACTTTTACCTGTTATTAATTTGTTTCTCACACTTGAGTACTTCGGAAACTACTTCGAATTATAGCCAAACGAACTCTAGTCGACAGAAACGCTGTCTATGTTTTAAAAAACGCATTAAAATAGTTATTTAGTTAGTTTTCTAAAGGATAATTTTAAGGTATTAAGAATGCTGCAACGATTATTATTATGTACGCCGCATTTATGAATCAATTATTATGAAAACAGCCGATAGTAGGTGTAAACTACCTAAATATTGTAGGTTACGTGATTTTACATACAGTTCATGGTACTAAATGCAGATTTGTAAAATGCAAACTTACTTGACATCGAGAATTCATAGCAGACATAACCATTGGTTTAACAACAAGTCCCTTCTTAATTGATCTTTTCTTCAAAGCGCAGGCCTCACACATATCTAAATATATTTTTATAACTTATCTGGTGATATTGCAGAATTTCTTCTTTAGTTCAGCTTCCATGGCTTTTTCTTTTTTATGTCCTGTATTCAAGTGGGCTGCATGTATTGCTCCGAAAATTTCTTCGTATCGGCAAAAGTATTTTATGTCAGTCAAGTCACCCACAGACTTCTCTATCAACATTTGAACACTTCCGATCTGAATAACGTCGAAACGATTTATGCGACGATACTCTTTTGAGCTCAGAGTTCCTCCACACTTCTTCTTTTCTTTCGCCTCCTTCACTTGATTGATAATCTCGTCGTAACGAGCTGTGTCCATGATGAACGTGCGACCCGACTCAAGGTCCTTCGTGCATAATAGCTCCTGCAGCTTGATATAGAATGCTTCTTCCATCTCACTCAACTAGTAAACACAAACACTAACTAAAAAACTCACTAAAATGCACAGCTACAAAGCGGGTTGACACTGGGCGTGCTTCGTGTTGACTAGTGGCAGTAACAGCTAGGAGTGGAGGGGAGGGTGGCGGACTCGCAGACAAGTCTGTACACGCTCGCGACTATATGATGTCATTTCGGTCTTTGCGCAAAAGCAAAATACCCACAACGCGTTGTGGGCAAGCCACGTTGTCCACAACGCGACGTTGGTATTTTTGCATTGCTCAATCTCCGAAGTGAAGTTTACATCGGTCTTTGAGCAAACAGGATTACCCACAACGCGACATGGGCATTCCGTTTCGGCCAATGACCGAATTTCGGTACCCACGTCGCGTTGTGATTATTTTGTCGTACCCACGTCGCGTCGTGGGTAAAAATTTCGGTCATTGAGCGAATTCGGTCTTTGAGCGTAACATATATTATGAGGTGAAAGGGGTGAAAATGGGGGTTGAAGGATTCTTAACGGAGCGTGTATCTCTTAAACGACATTAGCGAGAAGTTTGAAATTCAAGGGAAAAATCAGCTTAAAAAGTGAGTAAATAGGTGTTCGACCTTTTTTTTTTTTTTCATAAATCCCATTTAAGGGGTTCATTGGGAGGGGTGAAATTCTCAAAAATAAATGAAAGAAATTGTTCTGACTCACTCACTCATCATCGCCCATCCAAAATTATAGAAGTTAGAAACATGAAATTTTGGGGATATGTTCGTTGTATGTCGAAAACGTCCACTAAGGAAAGATTTTTGGATATTCAGGTTCTAAAGGGGTGTTAAGGTAGTAGATGTGCATTTCATTGAATAACAATATCTCACGAGTGGTTTCATTTGGGGATGTGATACTTGGCATATAAACTAATCATTAAAAATATGCTGACACATGTATAATGGTTTTTCGATGTGGTGTATATTATGAGTGAAAGGGGTGAAAAGTGGGGGTTGAAGGATTCCTAACGGAGCATGCATCTCTTAAACGACTTGGGCGAGGAGTTTGAAACTCAGAGGAAAACAATCAACTTAATAATAAATAAATAAATAAATAAATAATTAAATAAATAGGTGTTCAAAAGATTTTTCATAAATCCAATTTAAGGGGCCCATGGGGCGGGGTGAAATTCTGGAAGAAATACGTCCACTAGGGAAGGATTTTTGGATATTCACTCTCATCGACCAACCAAAACAATTAAAGTTAGAAGAATAGCATTTTGGGGATATGTTTGTTGTGTGTCGAAAACGTCTACTAAGGAGGGATTTTTGGATAATAAAGGGGTGTTACCGGGGTTAAACCTGCATTTCATTGAATAACAATATGACACGACTGACGCGAGCTAAGCCGCGGGTACCTGCTCGTATAAACATATTGTATACAATATATTAAATGTATTACTGTGGTAAATAAATAATAATATAATAATATCGCATGGCGTCGGGTGCTGGGTGCAAGCTATGTTATTTGACACCCAGAGGGCAGCTTGCATGTCGAATTTTGTTGTTCCTTGAAGCACTATGAAAGTCAAGCTCCTTGACACTATAGCGCTTTCTAGTAGAGAAATGAGGTCCTTTGTGTTGGCGGAAAATCCCGAAATTAATTTTGCCATTATGAACACGGCCTACTGAATTCAAATGGGTTATTTAACATGCCAGCATCGTATGACATGCGTATCGTGATTTTTCCGCCTTTCAAAAATCAGGAGCGAACCTGCAAGCTTGGGGGTTAGTAATCTGACACGATAACCACCCATCCACCGTAGCAAGCTGTAAATAAATTACAAATTGTACATAGGCTATTGTGGTGTTACAGGAGATTGATGATCAGATGCGTAGATAGGGTTACAAACGAAGAGGTATTAAGACGAGTGGGAGAGGAGAGATGTTTCTGGCGACTGATAATAAAGAGACCCCCGCCCCCCAGGGGCTCACATCTAGTGGGATGTGGGTTGGCGACCACGGGACCCCAGCTGAGTCCGGCTTTGCTTCCACTTACTTGTGCCGGGCTCCTCTCAGTCTTCTTCCCTGTCGACCTCCCTTGGTCAACTCTTGTTCTCTTCCGACCCCGACGGTATTAGGTTATCCGAGGCCTAGGGAGTCTTTCACTTTCCCGCCTTAATTGGCCCTTGTCTCATCTTTCCTGATTCCCTCCTTCTGTGAGGGGTCAGCCTTCTTTTTCTTTTCCTTTTACCTCCTGCCTTGTGCTCAAGGCCCTTCAGGAGGCAGGATGTATGTAGCCCCCCACTTCGGTGCACCGTAGATAATGCTACACCCTCAGGGGCTCACGGCTGGTGTGTTCGGGAGTTTGCGACCCCGAGGGATTCCTGAGCTGGGTCCGTTTTCCCCTTTTGTCCCTTACCTTTGGGGCGGACCTTCTCCTCTCTCCCCTCTCCTCTCCTCTCCTCTTTTCATTATATTTTCTTTTCTCTTTAAGATTCACGCACTGTTTTTGTTACTTGGTTCACCGTGTATCTAAATTCCCTTTTAGCGATCTTTTAAGGCATTTTTAATCTACGTTGCATTTTGTAAGTTTTTTCGATCTAAATTACATCTCGCGATTGTTTTCAACCTCAATTGCATTTTGTAAAGATTGACAATCTAAATTGCTTTTTAGTAAGTCTTTCAATATGGAGGAGAGACCTTTGTGAGTATTTTGAATTTAAGTTGCATTTTGTAAGCATTTTCAACCAAAACCACATTTTGCACGAATTTTGAATCTCAATTGCATTTTGTTTGGCGGGCATTTTGCACGTATTTTGATTTTTGATTCTCAATTGCATTTTGTGGGTATTTTGAATCTAAATTACATTTTGTCAAGTATTTTCAATCTAAATTGCTTTTTGTAAGTATTGTCAATCCACATGAGTCCTTTTAATCTACCGTACATTCTGTAAGCATTTTCAATTTCAATTGCATTTTGTAAGTATTTTGAATTCCAATTGCACTTTGTGAATAATTTGGATTGGAACTGGGATAGGGCCTATTTCAATCTGAATTGCAATGTGTATTTTCAATTTCCATTGCATTTTGTAAGTATTTTGAACCTCAATTGCATTTTGTACGTATTTTCGATCTCATTTGCATTTTGTAAGTATTTTGAATTTCAGTTTCATTTTGTAAGTATTTCGACGCTACATTGCATTTTGTACGTATTTTGAATCTAGCCTACGTTTTGTACGTCTCTTTCAATATTCTTTTTGTGCAACATTTCGTTCTGAATTCCCTTTTGTAAGACCATATTGTGAGTTGTTTCCATCTGAGTTCCTTTTTGTCCGTATTTTCCGTCTCGGATAATTTTGTTCTGGTTCCATTTCATTATCATTTTCGCTATCACCCAGATCATTAGGGGCCGATAACCTAGATGTTAGGCCCCTTAAAACATCAATTATTATCATCATCATCAATAAAGAGAAGAGATAGGTTGGTAGGACACATACTAAGACACCCAGGAATAGTAAGCTTAGTTATGGAAGGAAGGGTCGAGGACAAGAACTGTAGGGGTAGACCAAGGTTAGAATATGTTAAACAGATTGCCTCGGATGTAGGGTGTGGTAGCTATGTAGAGATGAAACGATTAGCTCAGGACAGGAAGGCATGGAGAGCTACATCAAACCAGTCAAAAGACTGAAGACTAAAACAACAACATATTTTATAGAAAAAACTGAAATGTAAAATAAAATATTTTTGTTTTGTCAATACCTATATTCTTAGTTTCTTCAATTCCAATCCCAAGGAATTGAACCTGCTCTGTGGCATGGTGCCATGAGGATACGGTTCGATAATTTTCAGCCTAACACTGTTGAAGTTGTTGTTTTACGTAGGGGAGTAGGAAATCTTATTAGCCCCGTGTACTTGGATGAGTGTTCTGACAATTGTTACTGTGGTCGTGATTATTGTAGTAGTTAGTCTAGGATTGGGATAAGTGTCCCGCAATTTTAAATAAGCTACCATTCTGCCATTTGCTTGGAGGAGTTGTAAAATTCCGGGAGAAAACCACATTCAGAATGAGATTCGAACCTTGGATCTCCGAGCGTACGAGCTACACACTTCAGCCATGGAGCCTGCATTATACAATCCGGCTACCAGTACTCTGATAGATGGCCTAAAACTGACTCACTGAATCGAAACTAATCAATACATTTTTGTCACAATTTCGTCATTTTAAAAGGAAGCATTGACATTTGTGCCAATATTGTTACCGCTTCATACTGTTTCCGAACTAATCTGAATTTCTGGACACTACTCAGACTTGGTGGCACTATGTATTAAAAACACTTTATTTCCTTACATAAATCCCATACTACTTCAATTTCAAAAGTATAGTACTGCAGTTTAATATTTTGCTTTGAGGATGCATTGCCAATATATAATAAGTTATATATGATTATTTTTTTAATTTAAGTGTTAAATATAGACTAACCATAATCTAGTTTTTTGTATTTGCCAAAAAAAGACTTAATCAACCAGTGGAAGGGTATGTTATTGCAGATGACAGTATAAAGGTATTCAACACCAACGCTGAACAGGTTTCCCTATACCCTCCGGGAAGGAGGACACTGGTTGCTGGTGAAACCACTCTTCCTAACCATTTGATCATTGGTGAAACGCTTGCCCTTCAGGAACTTCTTCAAGAGGCAAACACGTGATAGACCGCAAGGAGAGGTTTATTTAGCGCTTGGCTACATCACTAATTACGAATTATTACAGTTAACTTACAAACTACGAGTAATATCCAGGCCACGAATGTAGTCTAGAGATCTCTCCGTCATCACCAGTGCTGGATTTACCTCTAAAGGGGCCCAAGCAACTCATATTTTTAGGCCCCTGATTGGACTCCCCCTCCCCCCTTAACAAAAGTAAAAATATCCCTTTTTTTTAACTTTATTTACAGTTTCTCTTAGAGTAAATTAACATTTTTTCCTAGATATCTCTGTCGCGAGTTGCTGAATGACATCATCAAAATTTAGTTTTTGGAGCTTTCCTTTCTCGATGAAAAGTAAGCTCAGATCACTCACTTTTTCTTGACCCATCGAGAGCGTAAATAATTTTTCACTCGCTTCAATGCGCTGAAAGACCTTTCGCCTGAACAATTAGTTATTAGTAGTGTTAAAAAAATTCAAACGAGACCTTTCACATTTGGAAACGCTGACAACAACTCATCTCGGACGATAATCTTGTACCAATCAGTAAACGTTTTATGAGGTTTAAGCCCGTAGCCTGCACCTGTTTTACATAAACGTGAAAATTCTCGAGTTCTGTTACAATTTTCATATTAACATCATTCAGATAGTCTTTGGCAAGATTTTCAATACTCTTCGTAATTTCATCATTTGACGCAGTTAAATTCGATTTTATTCGAAACGAATCACTCGGCGACACATTTTCGAGAGTGTCGTGAGCAGACCCATCATTTCATTGCGTTGCTCTTCGTCTCTCTTTTTGCGTGCTCGACTTATATTCAGTAGTAATACATGTTTTCTTCTCTACCACCTATAACACAACCACCATCCCTTTTTACATTACGACTCACAGTATCTAGTTAATAATTGAGCTAGTGGGGGAAACATAATTATAAAAGGTTGATACCAGATTTGGACTTTACGAGTTTCAGTTAATGACCCTCAATCCTTAAACAATAGAACATACCATTGAAAATTATAATCTGGAACTCTGTAAATTTGTATCTGCTCAGGAATTTTGAAACAATAAAATACTATTGAACATCTATAAAATACTCAAATTTAAACCAATTTAGCCGAAAGCACCTTTTCACAAGATTGTGCAGGGTCCTTTTCGATGTGAGCATAAAAGAAAAAGAAACCTTTCGGGGACCCTTGTCAAAATGGGGCCCCAAGCAAGTGCTTCCTTTGCTTCTTGGTAAATCCGCCACTGGTCATTACCAGGAAATCCGTTGGATCGCCAGCGAAAGCTCTCAGAGGACACTAAAACTCAACAACTTTTCTAGGCTTGTGCCGTGTCTTGTGTGGACTTTCGCCGAGGACACCAAGCTGGCTCATCAGCGGGCTCTTGGTGCCCGTGCCCGGACCCCCACAGGAATAGCGAACTGTGCGCTACCCCCTTTTTTTATGAAGCGCACCTGCGCCTCTTATCTGCGAGAGCTAAAATATCAAGCAGCCTTAACCTCCCTATGAAGGCTTCCAAAAGGATGGTGTAGAAAAATTGCCGAGTTTGAATTCACTGGCCGTGAAGGCCAATACACCATCTCAGAGGACACTCTATATGGCAAACAGTCTGTTTTTCGCCGACACAATCACAACCCGGAGGAGGTACTCTATTCCACTTGTGCAGAGAATCGGCATATCGGCCAGTGTTGGTTCTTATACGATTATAATAATAATAATAATAATAATATCGTATGGCCTCGGGTGCCGGGTGCAAGCCTTGTAATTTGACACCCAGAGGGTATAGTTATTAACAAGAAATGAACATCTGCCTGAATCAATACTATAAGATAAAATTAATTATTTAACTTGTTTTTTACAGTACATGTTTTGGGGATTAATTATATTTTATCCCCTTCATCAGCTGTTGAAAAAACAAAGCGTAGCACAATAATAAGATACGTTTTTAAAACCTAATATGGTGCTCCATAAAATTAAATAATTAATTTTATCTGTATAGTATTGATTCAGGCAGATGTTCATTTCTTGTTAATAACTATTCTAACATATCAATACGGAACCACCATGAGTCATTTAAATAATGTAACCCAGAGGGTAGCTTGCATGTCGAATTTCGTTGTTCCTTGAATCGCTATGAAAGTCAAGGAGGTTAGATATCTAAGCTCCTTGAACACTATAGCGCTTTCTGGTAGAGAAATGAGGAACTTTGTGTTGGCGGAAACTCCCGAGATTCATTTTGCCATTATGAACACGGCCTACTGAATTCAAATGGGTTCTTTGACATGCCAACATCGTATGACATGCGTGTCGTATTTTTGCCGCCTTTCAAAAATCACTTACCACGGCCAGGAGTGAACCTGCAAACTTGGGGTTAGTAGACCGACACGCACAGACCAGGTGCTACGAGACTAGTCAAATCCAGGTGCTTTGGACGATAGCAGGGAGAGAGATATCTGGACTGTAAGACAGTTGATATATTTGATCCCAGCGAAAGTGATACGATTTGTCCCATGTTGTGTTGGCAGCGTGTGGACGTGCGTTATCGCCAGCGTGTGGACGTGCGTTATCATGGGGTGTAAGCACACTCGTGACAGTTTTCGTCGCCGTATGTTTTTGATAACCCTTGGGAAGTTCATTAAGATGACGCAGTAACATTGAACACTATATTTCGTATGAGATATGCGTCCTCGTTCTGGACGTGCATTCCACCAAAAATATTTCACTTACCAAACATCTTGTTTGCATAAGAATTTAATCACCCTCCGTTGTATTCGTTTGGATGCATTCATTACACACAATTGCTCAATTGCTGCTCCAACTATCTCCTGTCCTCAGGGGACATGAGACGCAGACTGACCACGTTCTGTGATACCAAGCTATGCTGTGCTGCCTGTAGCTGCCCCATCAACGACAGTTTTTCGCCCGCTCATATTTTATTTATTATTTTGGTTTGTGGTTCTGTTTTTGGCCTGTGATATACGGACGAGGATTGGCCTTTCATGGATTCCCAAAAACAAGTGCCTCCTAAAAGAAAGGCTAGTAAAACTTCTCATCAGAAAGTCCCCAACAAATAGTAGGCCTACAGAGTGTGTGATTAGCATTTTCAAACATATTTTAGTTTTCCGAAGCATGGAAAACATACAAAACTGTAATTAAATGACGTTACAGGCCATGTACCTGGCGACAAAAAATATGCTCATGTATATCTTCACTCTAGTCCACGCAACTAGTGAAACGAAAAAGGGAGGGTTTGCCCTTAAATATGCAAATGAACCTCATTAATATTATTAATAATAATAATAATAATAATAATAATAATATCGTATGGCCTCGGGTTCCGGGTGCAAGCTTAGTTATTTGACACCCAGAGGGCAACTTGCATGTCGACTTTTGTTGTTCCTTGGAGCGCTTTGAAAGTCAAGGAGGTTTGATATCTAAGCTCCTTGACTTGAAACCATAGCGCTTTCTAGTAGAAAAAGGAGGAACTTTTTTGTTGCCGGAAAATCCCGAGATTAATTTTGCCATTATGAACACGGCCTACTGATTCAAATGGGTTCTTTAACATGCCAGAAACGTATGACATGCGTGTCGTGATTTTTTGTTGCTGTCAAAAATTACTTATCATGGCCAGGAGCGAACTTGCAAGCTTGAGGTTGGTTAGTTCGTTATTGTTGTTTTAAGGGACGGAACTATGAGGTCATCTGCCCCTTTGGGGTTGGTAGACCGACACGATAACCACTCACCCACCATGGCAAGTATGAAACTCATTAAGCTTTATGTAGATATTTTCGGACTGAAACGTATTGGAGATGTGGTTTATCATCCTTTAGAAAACAGTTGGTCAGTAATTCCAGTTAAAGGAAGCTTTCCAGTCGGTCAACACAAATAGCTGTCTTTAATAGAACTAGGCAACACTGAAAAAAATGGCTTCTATCACTTCAGTAATTTCATAGGAAATGCCAGAAATCTAAGTATAGAAAGGTGCATGCCTAATGAATACTAGGAGGGGTAGATTATCTCGTTGTTCCGCCCCTCAAAACAACAATCATCACCATCTACTACATTAGTGGCTTCGGTGGCGTAGTTGGTTGCATGCTGAGTTTCTATGCCCAAGATCGCGGATTCAAATCCGGCCGAAGTCGTCGATTTTTTCAGAGCGTTAAAAATCCCTCCGTATGCCTTCCTACGGAGGGGAAGTAACGCCGGCGGCCCCAAGTCTAGATTTATGGCAGGAAAAAGAACCTTCCACTAACGACACTTGTGGAAGCTAAAATTTGTAGTTTAGTTTGATAACGCTTTATTAGTTCCAACGTTCGCCGCCAGGTGGTGACTGCGATGGCATTTAGTAGCGACGTCTGCAGCTAGATGTCGTGGATGGTAGCATTTGGTAGCAAATGTAAGAACTACTTGAAAATATTAATCGTCTGCAGTCCTTCTACCTGAATCACAGATAACACACACTAATACAGTCATCACAATTAACACCGGTTATCAGACAAATTCTACACACACCCGAAGTAGACGGAGCTACATGACCGCGTTGTCGCAGCCCCTAAACTAAGGAACCAACCAACCATCTACTGCAGAGTAAAATCGCTCTGTGGAAAAACTAACCTTGTCAAGATTATATGAAGTACATACAGTTAAATACCTTCTCCCATTTGGAGAAGCTTTGTCTTTCTCACAATAATAAGAATAATGTTATTTGTTTTACGTCCCTTTTAACTACTCTGACTTTTAGAGACGCCGGGATGCCGGAATTTTGCCCCGAAAGGGATCTTTAACGTGCCAGTAAATCTACTGACACGGCTCCCTTGCATTTGCGCACCCTCAAATGCCAGCTGACTGCGCCAGGATACGAACCTGCAACCTTGGGCCCAGCAAGCGAGAACGTTACCCCTGAACAACGCAGCCAGTCCCTCGCTCACAATCTTAGCCAATTTTCAAACATAATTTGCAGTAAGATTACGGGAAATGCAACATTTAGTGCCAACGAATGTTGTACTGTTTGCATAACGTTAGTTGGCATTTCGCATCATTAACACCTAATGAATAACCGCAAGTACAAATTTCTCACTGTGCACAACTGCAAATCATAACACTCTTGGTACATTTTACAACTTTTATTTTTCCTAGCAACAACACATTGTTCGGTTACAGGCAAGAAAAATTGTCCATAGTCAAAAATTCCCACTTGGATTCTTTGAGAAGGTATTTCGTCATGTTGGAACAGTGAGGTCAGTTATTGTCATGGACCAAGCCTCTTACGGAGGTGTGCACATTATTAGGCTCGACGCCAGTTTCTGAATATGACATGTATTCTTTTCACGGTTTAATGCACTAAATATGTTTGCAAGGCACTGAAATTACTTCAAATGTTTAACCAGGAGTCTTAATTTTCCTTTAAGAAACTCAAAGTAATAAATATCGTTTATTTTCAGGGTGTCTACCGGTAACGAAAGTAACGAAAAAGTAACGAATTTTACAAATGGGTAACGAAAGTAACGAAAAAGTAACGAATTTTACATACGGGTAACGAAAATTTTCCGAAGGCGGATTAAATCATTTAAACTCGCGCCTCTAGGCTCAGAGATTGCGATGGAGCGAGTTTCACGCAAGCGGCGCCGATTGCATAAGATATATTTCCCCGTGCCCGACCTCGAGGAAATGCATACTGAGGATACCCTGAGTGTTATACATCGTTCAGCGTATATTTTCGGCATCAAGATGACTTTTTAGTTTTGTGTGAAATATTTATCTGTGTTATTAGGAAACCTGACTTTTCGCGAGACGTTAATTCGCGAAAACTTCTGAAATTAATCAGAAACCTCGCATTTATTTGGAGACTATGTCAAATTGAAGTCCAGAAATAACGCGAAATCATTTAATGTCGCAATCTTGCGTAATGTTATCGTTTCGAAAAAGGATTTTGAAAAATCTTCGAAATACGTAGGCTATAACTTATTTTAAAAATCTGTCTCGTAAATTTGCGACGTCCAGTATGGTTAATTCGAAATTCCGTTATATGTCAATTTTTCCTTCGAACTTTGGTTCCATTGGATATATTACAATCTAACCGGTTATTTCGAAAACTTGTATAATTCGTGATTCGCATTCGAAAGAAAATGCGTCCTCTAGTCGTATTACTCGTGCAATCCTCTCAGAATAATTCTTATTATTTTATCGAACATACATACTCAAGACGGCCGGCTGTCCGCACGACTAGCCTGCGCTAATGTCGTCAAATGGACCGAGATCGCCGTCAGTAGCGTAAAATCATAAAACCCGTCCCCTATCGTGAACTTGTGACAACGAGGACTGTGGGAATCCCGTCGAAGATGATTGGGCACCAGTCAAGAAACGTTCCGAAACCTACTCGCCACTTTTCCCATGACCGTATACTTAAAGCGTACGGGGAGCGAGAAGTGCATCAACCCATTTAGAAATGACAGCGTACGTAGCGTCGCGATAGTCTACTAATTTTTCCTCGTGATCCACTCTGAACTGATGAGCTCCCAACCACAGCATAGGGACAGCGGGAATCACGGCACCGGCCATACAACTTGTCCATAACTACTCGTGAATTTTAACCATGCCCAACCCTGAGCTTGCATCCACCATTCTGTCAGGACGAATTGACAATCGTTCAATGGCCGGGTGCGGCGTGGTGTGCATAATATCGCGAGGACAACGTGAATCTCGTAAAACGGCCGAGAGCGGCAGCGATTACGATACATCGCGATATTTCTCCGCATTCAATGACAAGGAAAACTGGATTCTTGTCAAACGACAGCAAGTGGCGCCGATTGCGTAATAATGCTATATTTTCTCGTGCCCGACCTCAAGGACAATGGAAAGTTCGTCGAACGACTAAAAGTGACACCGATTATCTAAATCGTGATATTTATCCGTGTTCTATCGCGAAAACTACGGGAATCTCGACAAACGGGTGAGACCAGCGCCGATCGTGGAACATCTCGAAATTTCTCCGTACTTGACTGCGAAGACAGAATTCCGTTACAATCACGTAACGTCCCATAAATTTCTTCGTGATCTACCGCGGGGATAAAGGAAATCTCGCCAAACGGTCAAGAGCAGAGCAACCTCTTGGCAATTATAAAAACGCCTTGTGCACAAGACGACATATTAGCTGAAACAACTCATTTGATAATAAATATCTAGTATTTATTTATGATTTTTTACATTTTTATAACTCCCTAAGTGAATTGTATTTACCGCTTTAAACACAGTTCATTGCTGTTTTTCTTCACCGCGTGATGAGCCCCTTTGCTTGCAGACCGCAGACGTATCTTGAATTCAAAGGTAACTAAAATTAACTAAAAGGTAACTAAAAGGTAGCTAAAAAGTAACTAATTTTTACTTCATCCTTACAGTAGACACCCTGATTTTGATAAGACAGCATTTACAATCAGTTCGTATTTACTATTTGAACACTGGTGAATTTCCTCGTGGTCTACCTATCTATCGTATTCCTTTTAGTACCGGGAGTGTCCGAGGACATGTTCGGCTCGCCTGAGTCTTTAGCTGCTTCCAGCGGACACCCTTATTAGGGTGAGCTACAATTTCCGTTCAATTTCAAGTAGTTCCAACTTTCGCTACCAGATAACAATGATACCTAGTGGTGAACGTTGGGACGTTCATAGAGCGTTTAGCTTTAGCTTTACACAAGTTTAGTCTGTGAAAGGATCTTTTACATTCCATAAATCTATGACATGGGAACGCTGGCTTTACTTCCCCTCCGAAGGGAGGCATACGCTCTTAAATAATCCGACGACTTCGGCCGGGTTTGAACACGCTATCTTGGGAACAACAGATCAGCATGCTACCAACTACGACACCGAAGACCCGCTGAAAGTTGTAGAACTGAATATTTCCTGAATTAAGTTGTATGTGTATTAAATTTATTATCAAAAGTTAGTATGTGAGCTTAGCTTGTTGACACACCTTAGAGCCTAGGTCCAGTGTTACCAATTCTACTTACAGCACGGCTTGAGAATTATAGACGGCGATGTATATACTATTATCAAGCGATAATGTTTAAAGCCCTGCGCGGATGCGGATATCCGCGGATAAACCCGTGGATATCCGCAAAATGTTTCGCCATGCGGATATAGTTTGCATGGCTGTGCGGATAGCGGATAAGCTGCGGATAATGTTTGGAGTAAATTTGCGGTTAGTTTTTAGAATTCACTCTGAACTTGTTGGGTAGGGCCTATCATTACGAGGATCCGAATGTTTATGACATATCATATTTTTCATGACAAATATAAGATGCTGATTTAAGCTAATCTCATTCATATTATGTCATTAAGCATAATTAACACTCCGAACTGAAAAGGGTTGCAATTCTGGCTTTATAACATTCATTTTATACATAGCTTATGACATACAACCCGGAGACCCCGGGTTTGATTCCCGGCTCCGTCAGGGATTTTAGAAACTGACGTGAGGGTTGGAACGGGGTGCACTCAGCCTTGTGAGGACAATTGAGTAGCTGTCTGATGGTGAGGCAGCTCCCGATCACGAAAACCGTTATGTCGAGGGGACCCGATGCGCTGATCACGCGTCACCCCAATATCTGCAGGCCTAATGGCTGGGCAGCGGTCGCTTGGTAAGCGTAGGCCCTTCATGGGCTGTAGTGCCAGGGGTTTATATGACATACAAAGCCTAGGGGAACGACTTTCTTCTCAAATGTCTAAAAGTGTTGCTTTAATACTTTATGCTTTATCTAATTAAAAATATTATTATAATGCCAGTAGATTCGGATAACAAATGTGCGGATGCAGGGCGGATGCGGATAACAGTCGTGCGGATGCAGGGTGGATGCGGTTAACGTTTTGTGTATCCGCGCTGGGCTCTAATAATAATGTTATATTGTATAGTGTCCAGCAGTGCTATCCACTCAGGAGCAGGAATACATTACTGGTGAGCAGAGCAGCTTGGCGGGTAACCTATACATTGCATTGCACGGCGCTACATTTAAAAAAATGTCTTGCGGATTTTGTTCATACTGTGCCTTCTTTCGCGCGTTCAGTGTTCCTGGAAGGAAGTTTAAACCTCTTATGACTTTCTTGGGATTCTTGATGTTGGTGTCTACAGTAGGTGAGGTTTACTTTAATCAAATTATTCCGACATGTTAGAGCATTAACCCTTAAGTAAGCCTACACGCATCAAAGTTTGGGACGCAACCACACGGGCAGGTTGCTTTTCACCCAGGTTTTATATTTATATTATACAAGCTGTACCCGGTATGCGTTGCAATGCCAATCAAAAAGAGTGTTGGCATTGTAATTTTGTTTCTTGAAGTGCTTTTGGATACACACTGTATGTATGTCTACCCCTTATTATTCTCGTTTTCCAACGGGGTCGGGGATGAGATGCGATGGAAGTCTTTGTGGCGATGGTTTTTACGGCCGGATGCCCTTCCTGACGTCAACCTCATGAGAGGAGTTAATGAGAGATGATATGAATGATGGTGAATGAAACTGGGCAAGGATGTGGGAGGAAGCGGCCGTGGCCTGTCAGAAGGTACCGTCCCAGCATTTGCCTGTGTTGAAAATGGGAAACCACGGAAAACCATTTCAAGGACGGCCGACGGCGGGGCTCGAACCCACGCGTCTACCGAGTCAGCAGAGAGCTCGTCCCCATGACCTAATGCTGCGCTTTAGCCAGCGTAGCCACTACTGTCGGTCTTTTGGATACACACTATTTTCTTCAATTTCCGTTAACTGCCTCTAACTATCGTAAAATGGATTTACTAATTTATAAACATTTGAGGGAGCGTGCACAACAACTCACCAAAGTTTCATCGCAATCGGATGAATGGTATATGAACGCAGATGGAACTTTGTTGAAACGCTTCGCGCGTCGTCACTCATTTGTTGAATTAACTCGTGCGCTACCTATTGTACAATTGATTTACTAAGTCAGAAACCTTCCCGGCAGTATGCACAACAATTCACCCTAGTTTCATCACAATCGGATGAATGGTATACGAACGCAGATGTAACTTTGTTGAAACGATTCGCGCGCCGTCGCTCATTTGTTGAAACTACTCGTGTGCTACCTATTGTAAAATGAATTTATTAAGCCAGAAACCTTCCCTGGAGTATACACAACATCTCACTCAAGTTTCATCGCTATTGGACGAACGGTATATGAACGCCTACGGGAGTTCTTTGAAACGCTTCGCGCGTCGTCGCTCATTTGTTGAATCTACTCGTGCCCTACCTATTGTAAAATGGATCTACTAAGCCAGGAACCTTCCCTGGAGTGTACTCAACATCTCACCCACGTTTCGTCTCAATCGGATGAATAACGGACTTTGTTGAAGCGCTTTGCGCGTCGTCGCTCATTTGTTGAATCTACTCGTGCGCTACCTATTGTAAAATTGATTTACTAAGCCAGAAACCTTCCTTGGAGTGTACTCAACATCTCACCCAAGTTTCAGCGCAATTGGATGGGTGGTATGTGAACACATAGGAGACATACACACTCACAGACAGACAAACTATCTCGTAACATTGATTTTTATATATATACAAGCTGTACCCGGCATGCGTTGCAATGCCAATCAAAGAAAGTGTTGGCGTTGAAATTCTGTTTCTTGAAGTGCTTTTGGATACACAACATGTTAACTGCCTCTAAGCTATCCTAAAATGGATTTTCTAATTTAGAACCATTCGTGGGAGCGTGCACAACAACTTTCAAAAGTTTCATCGCTGTCACTCATTTGTTTAATCTACTCGTACGCTCCCTATTGTGAAATGGATTTACTAAGTCGAAACCCTTCCCTGGCGTGTTCACAATAACTCATCAATGATTCATCGCAATCGGATGAATGGTATATGCATGTATAGGGGTTTTTGTTTAAACGATTCGTGCGCTGTCACTCATTTGTTGAATCTACTCGTGCGCTACCTATTGAGAAATGTATTACTAAGTCGAAGCCCTTCCCTGGCGTGTACACAATAACTCATCAAGGTTTCATCGCAATCGATGAATGTTATATGAACACAATAGGGGATTTTGTTGAAACGCTTCGCGCGTCGTCACCCATTTGTTGCATCTACTCTTGCGCTACTTATTGTGAAATGGATTTACTAAGTCCCCTTCCCTGGAGGGTACACAATAAATGATCAATGTTTCATCGCAATCGGATGAATAGTATATGAACGCATACCTGATTTTGTATAAACGATTCGCGCTCCGTCACTCATTTGTTGAATCTACTCGTGCGCTACCTACTGTAAAATATATTTACTAAGTTAGAAACCGTCACGTAAGTGTCCACAACATCTCACCCAAGTTTCAACGCTATCGGACTAATGGGATATGAAGACATAGGGAACTGTATTGAAACGCTCCGCGTGTCGTCGTTCATTTGTCGAATCTACTCGTGTGCTACCTACTGTGAAATGTATTTACTAAGCCAGAAACCTTCCTTGGAGTGTCCACCATATTTCACCCAAGTTTCACCGCTAACGGCAGAATGGTATATGACCTTATACGGGACTTTGTTGAAACGCATCGCGCGTCGGCCCTCATTTGTTGAATCAACTTGTGCGCTGCATATTGTATAGGGGATTTACTAAGCCAGAAATTTTCCATGACGTGTACACAACATCTCACCCAAGTTTCATAGCTACGGACGAATGGTACATGAATGCATACGGGACTTGGTTGAAACGCTTCGCGTGTCGTCGCTCATTTGTTGATTCTACTCTTGCGCTACATATTGTAATATGGATGTACTCAGCCAGAAACCTTCCCTGGAGTGTACACAACATCTCACCCAAGTTTCATCGCAATCAGCTGAATGGTATGTGAACGTATACGGGACGTTGTCGAAACGCTTCGCGCGTAGTCACTCATTTGTTGAACGTAAACGTGCGCTTCGTATTGTAAAATGGATTTACTTAGCCAGAAACCTTTCCTGGAGTGTACACAGCAATTCACCAAACATTTATCACTATCAGACGAATGGTATATGACTTTATACGGGACTTTGTTGAAACGCTTCGCGTGTCATCGCTCATTTGTTGAATCTACTGGTGCGCTACCTATTGTAAAATGTATGTACTAAGCCAGAAACCTTCCCTGGAGTGTACACAACATCTCACCCAAGTTTCATCGCTATCGGATGAATGGTATATGAAATTATATGGGACTTTGTTGAAACGCTTCGCGCGTCGTCGCTCATTTGTTGATTCTACTCGTGCTCTACCTATTTTTAAAGGGATTTACTAAGCTAGAAACCTTCCCTGGAGTGCGTACAAAATCTCAGCCTAGTTTCATCGCTATCGGACGAATGGTATTTGAACGCAAACGTGACTTTGTTGAAATGCTTCGCGCGTCGTAGCTCATTTGTTGAATCTTCTCGTGCGCTGCCTATTGTAAAGTGGATGTACTAAGCCAGAAATTTTCCCTGCAGTGTACACTACATTTTACGCAAGTTTCATAGCTATCGGACGAATGGTATATGAATGCATACGGGACTTTGTTGAAACGCTTTGCGTGTCGTCGCTCATTTGTTGAATCTACTCGTGCGCTATCTACTGTGAAATGTATTCACTAATTTTGAAACCTTCACGTAAGTGTACACAACATCTCACCCAAGTTTCATCGCTATCGGACGAATGGTATATGAACACATACGGGACTTTGTTGAAATGCTTCGCGCATCGTCGCTCATTTGTTCAATCTACGCGTGCGTTACCTATTGTAAAATGGATTTACTAAGTCAGAAACCTTCCTTGGAGTGTACTCAACATCTCACCCAAGTTTCATCGCAATCGGACGAATGGTATATGAACGCATAGGAGACATACACACCCACCCACAGACAAACTATCACGTTACATTGATTTATATATATATAGATATAGATTACTTCGTATTATGAGTTTAAAATAGTTCTTTGGTCAGTTGTTTGATGTTAAACTGTATAAACATGACTCTTTCCTGGATACCGACGGGTTTCTTTCAGCAGTCTTAGTGGTTAGCTAAATAACATAAAAGACGTATTGTTTTGTTCTTGGATCATAATTTATGAAGTATTTGGTATGCCTTAATTATATAGGTAGTCTATTTTCAAAATTATTTTGTGCGTAAAAGTTATAAAATAATAAGTACGAGGTCTGTTTTTTTAACCTCCTATCATGCATCTAAGTAAACAAGAGATGGGCGGGATTCAGATCTGTGCATCTTGCAAGCAGAGCAATTCAAAGCAAATTACAGAGGTGTACAAATTATTAGAATCAAATAAAGAATTTAAATTAGTCACTTTTTTTAATTCAAAATCATGTTATTGGCCATCTACGGGCATCTTTTGTAACCCTACTTAGTAATGTTTTCACCCTTGTCGACTTATACACCTTTTCCCATAAGGAATTGTGTCTGGAGACTTTCAAAATTGGGTTTCCTGAAGGGTACCTGAGTTTGGCCCGTTTTCTATTTTTTCATTGACTTTGGAATATAACCTGTAAATCAGGTGATTTAAATGTATAGTTCATGAATCTTTGAATAATTCAAGAATGAGTAAAATTACTCCAAAACCTTCATCTCTAAATTCACACGAAAAGTAGAGTGATGTATTCAAAACATAACGTGTGGAATTTTGCGGTAGCAAAGCTCCTCTGTTAGAGGAAATTCTAAAAAATCATTTTACTTTGAGTTTCTTAAAAGAAAAGAAAATTAAGATCCCTTGTTAAGCATTTGAAGTAATGTCAGTGCCTTGCAAACATATTTAGTGCATTAAACCGTGAAAAGTATAAATGTAATTTTGGGAAACTGGCGTCAAATAGCAAAGCTTGCACCAGGCACCCGAGGCCATACAATATTATTATTATTATTATCTAATAATTTGCACACCTCTGTAAGAAGCACGCTCTCGTCCGACGTAGTTTTGATCCACGACAATGACTGACCTCACTGTTCCAATGTGACGAAATACCTGCTCAAAGAATTCACGTGGGAAGTTTTCGACCACCCGCCATTTAGTTCAAACCTAGCACCGAGTAATTTTCACCTCTATCGAGAATTGAAGGTAAGGTTGGGTGACAAAGCCTCGTCACCAACGAATAACTTTAGGGGAATGTCCAGACGTACCCACCTCACTGGCGGCAGAATTCTTAACTGAGGGCATTGGAAAGCTGGTGTCACGATACGACAAATGCCTCAATCGTTTTGACGATAATGTTCAAAAATAAGTACAGAACAACTAAATGTTTAGTAATAAAATAATTTTGTTTTGTCAATCTATCTTTTCTTTTTTAGCCCATCGGAGTTGATAAAAACTAGCCCTCGTAAATATCTCCACTTAGTATAAAACAAAGTCCCCGATTCTTGGATGTTACGGGTCATCTCGAGAACCACTGGATGGATTTTGATACGGTTTTCACCATTCTGTAAAGGATATCTTAGGAAGGTTTCTGTAGAAAATAATTTATTTATGATCAAAGGAAGCCAAGCAGTAACGATTTCAGTGAGAAGTGTCGAAGTGAAACCCTGGCGTCCGTGCGCCTTTTAAGCTTACGCTGGGCAAACCGTTAAAAATATCTATATACTATGAGTGTAAGAATTGCTCAGCATGAAACGTTCTACAAAAAAGTCCGCGACAGCATATCTCTGTCTTTAATACATCTCCCAGTATAAGTGTTTTTACGTTTTCATTTGTTCCAAAAGTCTCCATTCAATTACTAGCTTCGTGACAGTTTATGAGCTAGCTGGCTGGCGGGTGAACCTATCACCCCAGGCACTGTATAGTCGTGTCGAGTAAAGACTTCAGAGAATAGTGGATGTGTTTGGAGTTTCCCTGGAAGTGCAACTCGGCTTTTCTTTACTTCGCCTGTGAACTTTTCGTTCCGCAGAATACACAGTCACGTTTAGATTGGACGGATTGGGGATTTGTGTTTCATGCACCTCGCCATTCTTAAATTACGTCTGTCAGAATTCGTTGCTTATCCTATCTCCATGATAATATAATTAATAGTCCAGTCAGTGATTTGAACCCATCATGTCGAGACGGAAAACACATAACTTATCGGTAGTAGATCATTGAAATCGAAAAAAATACGCTTATCGCGTAACAATGAAGCTGAGCAACAAGTAATTTCTCGATTGTCACAAGAGAGAGAAAGAAAATTCACAAATACAAAGGGAGTCATCCCCAAAGTTCCTATGACACAGGGAAGAAATGGCCATGGTTTGTGGTCCGATAAAGAGAATTCTGCTATGAATTATGATTCCTCCATAAATTATATAAATGATGCTTCAGAGTCCGTGCGAAGCCAGTGCGGGTTGCTAGTACTCGTATAAATGAAACAGATTACTGCATGACAAGTACGAGTAGATATTTACTGTTTTAAATATTTTATAAAGACTGTAACATTTGCGGTTATGACGTGTACACACCCTTACTAGTCCATGACACCCTCTTTGCTGAGATAGCAGGCGAATAGAGATGGAATGGTGCCTGGAAGTACAGGGCGATGAAAAATTATTTGTGATTGAAAGTAAATGAAATTATGTGGGGTGGATTTTACCCCAGCGCGTGTGTTTAAGGGTTAAGGTGGGAATCTACCGTAGTCTACCTGAGATAGCCCAAGGAAAATACCTGGGTGGTACCTTATTACAAGTCCCGGGACACCAACCCAAACTCCGGACCTTAATTAATTAATCAATCATCTCAGAAACACACGACCAAGGTGCTCCAAGTCCCTAAATTTAATAACAGACTAGTACAGTAGGTAACATGTTTATGAGGGGTCATTTCTTGGGCTCTTTTGAAACCTTTGTTTCGTCGTTTCGGTAATAATGGTCACGCATCAGCTGGACTTAAATAAGATTTATATATTTATAGATTGAAGGCTTGGAGTCCACTAGACCTTTACGTATCAAGTCCTAGTCTTCTAGAAACGAACGTTATGTTCACCAATTACTATTAGTTATGCTTGTGGTGTACCGTTTTTTGTGACGTGGTCGTGTCTCTGGCGATAATCAGTTAGTGTCAGTTATCGTGCAACCAGCTGTAATTTGCCAAATAATCGTAGTTACTCTGCTGCATGTTTAGTGCATAGAATCACATGGTGATGGTGATGACGATTGCATTGATTAGCCTGGACACGCTACATGCGGGAAGATCGGCAAGTGTCGCGCAACGTCCTTATTAGGTGTTACATTCGGTATATCGGGGATTAATTTCAGGATCGCATCAGGGTTCTCAAATGGGAGAGAGCCGTGTCAGTAGATTTCCAGACACGTTAAAGGTCTTCTTCAGGGTTTAAAAAATGTCGGAACTGCATCTTCTCTAAAGCTGCTGTAGTTAAAAAGGACGTATAACCCAGAACTATTTTATTACATAACTAATACCATAAAGTCGTGGGTTATTGTGACTAAGTGCTAAATGTGACGGCGTCGTATCAATAGAATTACTGGCACGCTGATTAACTCAAACACTCCGGAGGCTCTGAAAACCTTTAGCGATTGCTGATATTATTTAATTGAGGTACTTGCGACTTAATGATAATCAGTTGCGTGTACTCCGCTGTGATGATTAAAAGCTCTTCCTCTTAAATGTGCTTAATGATATGATAAATGTCACGAAAATAGTTAACATTTCGCTTTATAAACGACATTTTGCGTTAGTTCGCGTACACAAAGCGGTTAATTTTTTGATCAAGGAGGGCTTGGAACGTAAGATTCAAACTTAATCGATGGTAATGCTCCATTTCGCAGATCCGTCAAAACTAAGTACCATATTTCTAAGTCGTTTGTTCGTTGTTTCTTATAACCCCACCTGCATTCCAAGTATCTCACTCCATTGCTGTGACTCATACAAGTTCCGTAAAATCACTTGCTTCAGTCGTTGTGTCGTATTGATTTTGCTGCTGTCATTATCGTCAAATTGCCTCCCTTTTCCTAGGGGGATTGTCGCGCGTTGCAGGAAGCAATGTAATGGGTTTTGAACTGTTGGGAGGCCGAAGCGTAGCACAATAACTGGGCATCTTGTTTCCAAGAGGTCTCTGGGCATACCATCTAATCTTACTGTGTTCAACTTAGAAATATGATATAACTTATACTATTTAAATTATATTTATTGTTGTTTTGAGGGGGCGGAACAGCTATGTCATCTGCGCTATAAGTATTGCTGCATATTTTTGTATATTTACATTAAATTAAATTTTGTATATTATTAGAAAGTTTCTGATTAGAAATTTCTTCAGGTAAACATATTTAATTTAATTTAAGAATAGTGTAACATATTGTTGTTATTTTGGGCTGCGACATCGAGGTTATATAACTCCGTATATTTTGAGTGTGTGAAGAATTTGTTTATTAACCCGTGTTATTGTGATGGCTGTACTAGTGTGTGTATTTGTAATTCAGATGAGAATTGGGAAGCCTTAGCCTTAAGTTAGGAATTATCCCGGCATTTGCCTGGAGTAGAAACCACGGAAAACCACTTCCAAGATGGCTGAGTGCAGTGCACTCGTTCCGGCCCTCAAACCAGAATTAAATCTCCTAGCAGAGTCGGGAATCGAACCCCAACCTACGCGGTAACAGCCGAGAATGCTAGCCACTACACCACGTGGTCACGCAAGAAAGATATTCACGAGCAATATATCCTTACTACCAGTGTTCTTCAACCCTTTTCCAGTCGCGAACCACTTTAAGTTTTGATAACTTTTCGCGACCCAACCAAGCCCCATTTAAAACAAATTAAATTAAGTAAACTACATAACAGAATGAGGCCATTTGCTATGTTCATTTTTTTTCATTTGTCCGTTGCCACGGGCTAGAGGAAATGTGGGTTTTCACTACAGTTTCAGTCTCATTCATGGATGTGATTTTTTGGAAACTACCGATGTATGGAAGATGCCTATGTATAGCAATAATAATAATATCGTATGGATTCGGGAGGGTGCAAGCTTTGTTATTTGCGTCCAGAGGGCGGATGGCATGTCGAATTTTGTTGTTCCTTGGAGAGCTATGAAGGTCAAGGAGGTTAGATATCTCAGCTCCTTGAAACTATAGCGCTTTCTAGTAGAGAAAGGAGGAACTTTTGTGTTGGCGGAAAATCCCGAGATTAATTTTGTCATTATAAACACGGCCTGCTGAATTCAAATGAGTTCTTTAACATGCCAACGACGCATGACATGCGTGTCGTGATTTTTGTCGCCTTTCAAAAATTACTTACCATGGCCAGGGGCGGACCTGCAAGCTTGGGATTGGTAGACCTATACGATAACCACTCGCCCGCCGTGGCAAGCTATGTGTAGCAATGACACTAATGACATTTGTGCCACACGTGCCTGTTGAGGTGCTATTCATAGTACCGTAACAGTACTGTTGTAATAGCCTACTTCATGGCGTAGTGACTAGCGTTCTTGTGCTGTCTCCCGGCTCTGCCAAGAAATTCTGATCTGAGGGCTGGAACGGGGTACACTCATCCTCGAGAAGAGATGGGTTCGAATTCCATCGTCAGCCGTCTTGAAATGGTATTTCGTGGTGTCCCATTTTCAAATCCTGGCTTGTGCCGGGACGGTGCCTTCTAATGACTCACGGTCGCACGATTCCAACTCCTTACCAGTTTCATTCATCTTCATTCATTTCATCACTCATTAACTCCTTTAATGAAGTTGTCAGGAAGAGCAGGGCATCCGGCCGTAAAAATAACACATAGAAATTCATCGCTGTTGTTTTATTTCGGAGACATAAAGGTCATAAACCCACTTAGGGTGTGTGTGGAATTTGTCTGATAAACTGTGTTATTGTGGTATCTGTACTAGTGTGGATATTTGTAATTCAGGTGAGGATTGGGCAAAACGCGGGCGTAGCCTTAAGTTAGAAACCATTCCGGCATTAGTCTGGAGTAGACTTAGGAAACCTTGGAAAGCCCCTTTCCAGGATGGCTGAGGTGGGAATCGTAGCCACCTTTTCTCAGATTTTCCTCACGAGGCTGACTGAACCCCGTTCCAGACCTCAGAGTAGAAATAAATTTCTTAGGAGAACCGGGCATTGAACCCCGACCTGACAGCCAAGAATACTAGCCGCTTCATCAAAGGTGGTCGAATTTCATTGCATCTCAATATTAACCCCGTTTAAACTGGCCACATGTGACTGAACATCGTTTACGTTCTGTTCCTATATTCAGCCTTTCGAAGCAGTTTCTTGTGGCCTACAACTCCAAACTCCGATGAATGTCGGGATGGCACCTAGATCAATGTTGATCCATTTAAATACAGTCAATTGTCGAAATTGGACCTACAGTAACTTAAGACCACTTTCTTTCAATTCCTAGTATCCCGCCACATAACCGTGCACTTTAAATCGCTACGACAGTCACCGAAGAAACACAGGTTATCAAATTGAACACATACCCAAGCGCACGGAGTTGATGATCAAGTTGTGCCAATCCCCTCAAGCGAATTAATAGACATAACAATCTCATTGCGAGAGGGAAAAGTTACTTACAAAGTCAGTGAGGAGTTATTGTTGCTCGAAAGGGCGGAACAGCGAGGTCATTTACCCCTAATAGAGAGGGAGAAGGATTTTTTGAGCCTCCTCTCCTCTCCGTGTGCCACCTCCTAATGTCGCGGCTAGCGTTCTTGGTTGTCGCCCCCAGAGGTCGGGGTTCGACTCCCGGCTCATCCAATAAATTTAATTCTGGTCTGAGGGGTGGAACGCTGTACACTCGACCTCGTGAGGCAAAACTGAAAATAGATGGTTTCGATTCTCACTTCAGCCATCCAGAAATGGTTTTCCGTGGTTTCCCACTGCTGTTCCAGGTGAAATCCGGGATGGTCCCTAAAGGCCGCCTCCTTCCCAATTTGCATCTGAATTAGTAATACACACGCTAATACAGCCATCACAATAAAACAGGTTATCAGGCATAAATTCCACACTCAATCAAGTACACGTTTCAAAATGACCACGACGTCAGGACCCCTCAAATGAAAAAACAACCACCACCACCACTTCCTCCGCATCCCCAACCAACAGTACGTGGTCCCCCAGAGCAGGACACCTATCCAACTATTGTAGGTTCGCCTCGTTGCGTAGTGGCTAGCATTCTTGGCTGTCGATTCCTGGCTCTGCCAGGATTTAATTCTGGTCTGAGAGCGGGTTCGATTCCTACCTCGTCATCCTGGAAGTGGTTTTCTCTTGTTTCCCCACTTCTACTCCAGGCAAATTCTGGGATGGTACCTAACTTAAGGCCAAGGCCGCTTCCTATCCAAATCCTACCTCAATTACAAGTAGGCTTCACACACTAGTAGGGATATCACAGTTACACAGGTTATCAGACAACTTCTACACACACCCAAGTACATGGTGCTACATGAGCACGATGTCGCAAAGCCCCTAATGAATCAACAACTATTGTAACTTAATTTTGGAGATCTAACAATATCCGCTTTTGGGTCCGATGGTTTCTTCATTTTTTGAAATGTTGTCGGCGTATTCTGTTTCCGGTGCGATCCGCGGCAAATGGCGACATTGCTTGTGTGAGCCGCGCCCATGGCAACAGCAGAGCCGAGGGAGAGAGAGTCTGTTCAACATGATTGATTGCTCTTCCTGCCCTCACGCGCTCTCTGTACCATACTTTTGCTGCGGACAAGAAAGAAATGGCTACCCATGTGATAAATCACTGGATTGAGATTCAGCTTTTTGATCGTATTTCGTTTTCATTTACGCAATTTGTATATTTTTTTTATTTAAATAGAAAAACGTGTACAAATGTTTAAGGCGGCTTCGGTGGTGTAGTTGGTAGCATGCTGAACTTCTATGCCCAAGGTCGCGGGTTCAAACCCGACCGAAGTAATCGGATTTTTTAAGAGCGTTAAAATCCCTCAGTATGCCTTCCTTCGGAGGGTAAGTAAAGCCGGCGGTCCCATGTCATACATTTATGGCATGATAAGGAACCTTCCACTAATTAAACTTGTGTGAAGCTAAATTATAGGTTATCTTTGACTAACGCTCTTAGGTTCCAACGTTCGTCGCCAGGAGCCGACTGAGGTGGCATCTAGCAACAAAGCTCAGAACTAGTTGGTCGTGGACGGTGGCGTTTGGTAGCAAAAGTTGGAACTACTCGAAAATCGAATGTATGCAGCCCTTACTTGAATTAAAAACAGATAACACACACTAATACAGCCATCACAATTAACACTGGTTATCAGACAGATTCTACACACCGACAGTAGTGGCTACGCTGGCTAAAGCGCAGCATTAGGTCATGGGGCCAAGCTTTCTGCTGACTCGGTAGACGCGTGGGTTCGAGCCCCACCGTCGGCCGTCCTTGAAATGGTTGTCCGTGGTTTCCCATTTTCAACACAAGGCAAATGCTGGGACGGTACCTTCTGACAGGCCACGGCCGCTTCCTTTCACATCCTTGCCCAGTTTCATTCATCATCATTCATTTCATCTCTCATTACCTCTCATGAGGTTGGCGTCAGGAAGGGTATCCGGCCGTAAATACCATCGCCACAAAGATTTCCATCGCATCTCATCCCCGACCCCGTTGGAAAACGGGAATAATAAGGGGTAGACATACATACATACATCAGACAGATTCTACACACACCCAAAAGAACACGGGGCTACATGACCGCGTTGTCGCTTCCCCTAAACTGAGGAACCAACCAACCAACCAACGAATGGTCCAGAAAACATTAAGGGACAAAGGTCAGAAATGAAAGTATAAATTTAATCAAGAAGGAGGGATGGTATGGATTTTGTATTTTATTTTTGCTGCAAGGCTTGTGAAATGTTTGCGTATTGTCTTGATAAATTAAAAGTATGCTCATTTTTATAGAACTGATTGCTTTATTATTATTATTATTATTATTATTATTATTCTTTCGAATAACCCATTTGGTGGGTACGATGAATCAACTTTGGCTATTTTCCTCTGTAAGTTATTCATCTTCCTTTGCTTGCGAATTTCCTTCATCCTGCTCGAGTGGCGGGCGGTCCTTCTCTTGAGTCCACTTTTTTGTGATTGTTAGTTTCCTTTTCTCCTGAAATCCTTCATTTTTTCTATGGCGTCTGATGTAATTCCGGCGTGTTTCATATATTTTTCAATTTCAACGAACCAATGCGGGTTTAGACTTGTAACCGTTCGGTGGATTGAAGATCTGTTTAGTTCGTCTATTATTGCACATTCTGTAGATGTGATAAAAAAAACTGATCTTCGCTTCTTCATTACATCAGTTACTTTTTCAATTTTTAAATATAACTCTCGATTTGGTCTTAACCTATAGGTGTGTAGTAGTATTTCTTTTAGCTCCCAGTATTTTTCTTAAAATCTTCTTTCTGCCTTCTCTATTTTTTCTAGATCACCAATGTTTGTTAGTTTAAGTGTGTGTGTCGCATACAGAGTTTCAAGCCTGACGACTGCTTGATAGTGTCTTAATTCCCTGTTCCAGGATGTTTTTGTTTTGTTTGTTAGATACATTCTTTGTCATAATGAAACATCCTTTCCAATTTGAGCACTCTAGTTTCTATAGCTGGTTTTTTTTTCTTTGGTGTTGTATTTTATCCATCCTCCGAGGTATTTAAAGCAAGTTCTTTGACATATTGTGTTTGTTATGAATTATGATATTTTCAGAGGCATCACTCATGTTTATTATTATTATTATTATTAGTAGTAGTAGTAGTAGTAGTAGTAGTAGTAGTAGTAGTAGTATTAAGGGTCATCCATATATCGTGTCTTCACATCTGAGGCGAGATTCCGCTTGGTCGCTACTAGAGCAGCGTGGGGGAGAGGGAGTGACCCGCGGCGATAACTGGTTTAAAAAAAGAAACAAGTAGTTCTGTGAAGAACTAAATAGCTTATTTTCATACATCCTACTTATATTAATTGCCTCTATCAACATACAAATTTTCAAAAGTTTGTTGCTTTTCAATCGGTCAACACGATTGTACACAAATTAGATAGGTTATTCCCTAATCCTGAAAAAAAATTCTCGCCTACAGAGTCCTGATTATATGGATGAGTCTGTATTATTATTATTATTATTAATATTATTCTGCATGGAGAGCTCCTGCGCGAAGACCTGCCTATATATATATTTCGTCATAGCCCGATCCAATTGCCAGAGACAGTAAAATATAACTTCAAATAGGGGCCGATAACCTCGATGTTAGGCCCCTTAAAACAACAATTATCATCATCATCATCATCATCATCATCATAACTTCAAATGTTGAGCTGAGTGTTGAATTACCCACTGAATAATATACTACTCTGTTGCAGGTTCACGAGTATAGCCGGTACGTGCCTCTACGCCGTACGCGGAAGCGTCAGGCTGCCATCAAATCCTGGTGAGTTATAATGCTTAGCCAATAAACGTAGTCTTAAGACTTGTCTTCAACAAAGACCCTGGTATGTTGTCACTCGCTTACCCATGTTACTTTCGCTACCATCCAGCTCTATAACAGTACTGTTATTATCGGCTTGGCATGGATTTTTATACCAATCAATGTTGCCGGATCCAATTGCCGAGATTATGTGCGTGTGGGTAGATTATTGGCTGATGAATAACCTAACCACCAAGGGAAGATGATAAAGAGAAGGAGATGGGTTTCGGACCAAAGAAAAAAGGATGGAGAAATAGGAGGAGAGTTTGACATCAGTTATGCCTAAGAGTTCTTGTTCAAATGCAACAAGTGGTGAAAACCCTATAAATAGATTTATTTGCATTAAGTAGGGCATGAACCTAGGAAGAGTTAGGAAAGCCAGGATCTTGCCTAACTGTAGTACTTGCGAAATGATAAATCCAAAAACAAATATTTAATTTATTTAACAAGGCAAAAGAGCGTAATGAATTTAACAAATAGGTAATAGCTTTTTGACAAATATATAATTTCAAATTTTATAACAAATGGGGTCACAGACCTCCGAAAAAACATCTAAAGTTTGCGCCAGGCAATTAACAATTCATTAGGTTTCAAACCTTTATAAAGTCCTCGCAAGAATTTGAAATAGCGAAGAAAAATTACACAATTTAAAGACAATTAAAGTGATTAATGTTTGAAAATAAATCGAGTACAAGGTGTGTACTTTAAGAAATTCTTGGTAAATATCTTGAAAAGAGTAACAATTTCGAAAGTAATAATAAAAAACAGCAGGAAGAATAAAAGAGAAGTTCCTATAACTTCCTATATTTATACTGGATTACTTTTAGGAGTTACACAAATAGGGCAGGTCACTTACTGTGAAACCTGAAGATAAAGTCAAAAGGAAGGTTCTAGACCTCCTATGTTTAAGTAGGAATCACGAGACAAATGGGGCAAGTTTCCCTTTCGTGAAACATAGAAATAACTCACTCATGAGTTGAAAGAATTATATTCCCTGATTAAAAGGGAGAAACAAGATAATTAGAAACGTGTACAAGACACGTAGTTATACAGAAATTAATTAATGATATGTAAGCAAGTTGGGAGGGCACGTCTCTAGCGTGACACCTCATTGAGAAAGACCTAAAGTAACAATTTTTATTATGGTTTGTTAGTAAGGGGTTTAGGAAAGATCAACTGGGATGGAAGGTAAATGTTCATGGCCGTATTTATAATGATCGAACGAGCGCGACGCGGTAGAAATGGTGAACAAGCACTGATTTTCACTATAGTTTGTTGAAATGGATGAAAAGTTCACTGTAGTAGCACGAAAGTTTATGGCAAAGAAAGTTATTGCAATCGTGGAAAATGACTAGTTGCACTAGATAGGCGAAAGTCTATTGCTTGAGAAAGTTGTGAATTACAATTAAATGCGCCATAGAACATTCCAACGGTGGAAGAAAATTAGCTATTGAGCATTAATTCATAAGGAAGATTCCTCATTTAAAATAGTATCCCCAAATGTGAGTGGAAAATACATGACGGCAAGACTTGTAGATAGAGTACAGAATCTGGAAGGTTCCAGAACGATCCTAATAGAAGAATAGGGCCAAAGTTAATCCAGCGGTGGAACGAGCTTAATATTTTATCGACAGTGGGTAATTCCCGCGTTGTGAGAAGATTTCTCATAAGAAATGCTGCTTTCCATTAAGATTTGCTTAGACAGACAAAAGCTTAACATAGAAAATCCCGCGAAGCATGATTATTTCCCCAAATAAGTAATCTCACACTGCCAATAAAATGATCGTTAAGCATGTAGAATTAAAACCGATGAAGATGAGGTTAAAACTTGAAGTCTGTACTTATCTTTGCTGCATGGCGAAGGTGAAGTTCCCTTTGACGATTAAAGTTCCAACATGGCGTGGAATGAAGAGAATGCCTCTTGGTTTGAGGAGACTAGCTCTAGTTGAGCCTTGACTGCCTAAGTCGAGTGTCGACGTGCAAGTGAGACCCATTCAGCGAAGCGCAGAGGGACCAGGAAGGGGGAAAGAGTGGGGGTAGGAAACAAAAGGAATACATATCAGAATAGACAACTTTGAAAAAATAAATGTTTTTCTTGATGAATGGTCTTCAAAGAGTTGATAGTAGGCGACGCTAACGCAGCCTGGTGGGTGAAAAAGTAGACGAAGTTCTCTTGATCACGGAGATGATAGCTGGCGATGGCGACGAGATCTGGTGGCCAGATGGATAAGGAAGTCCTCTTGTACAGGGAAGAATGAGGAACTTAAGAGATTCGCTGCTAGATGACGCTAGGTGAGTCATAGAAGATATATATCTAGAACAGACTCACAAATGACATAAGAGACATGACCACCAAAGAGAAACTAGAAGATCACTGTTGGTGTTTGATAAAAAGAAAGGAATGAACAAGAAAAGAGCATTAAAAATATACTTTATCATACCGTGTATTCCAAGAATACACCAGCGTGTGAGGTTCAGAATCGACGCCAATACACGATAACCCCGAGTTTTACGAAATGTCAGTTTCAATAAAACAATTTGTTAGGTCTGTCCACCCAGTCGTACAAATTTAATTATCCGTTTTTAATTAATTGAACATATTTCGAGCCATCTTTTCCAGCTCATCTTCAGCAACATTTTTTTAAATCAATTAAACATTAAAATTCTAAAATCTTCATAAAAAATTGTAAAGTCCTCATTATAAACTTAAAATAGTTCAACATTTTTTTAAACAGCGGCCACAAGGCCAGAGACACGCACATCAATGCGCACTAGGATATTCTCGTTGACGCCTTCATCTACAAATTGCATTCAAATTGACGCCTTACAGTAGAATAAAATAAGCGTGTTTGCTATATCAAAATAAGTACACATACAACTAAAATATCAACCACATATTTCCATCTACAGTAGAACAATTAATAAGGTTGGTTGCAAAATTCAATATATAACAGTATAGCCTACATAAACTAATGAGGCTGTTCGAAATACCCGAGGCAAATAAATATTTTTAGCAGAAACCGACGATAAATTGACACAGTATTGAATAAATCAAATTTCATTTTAATCGAAGATTAAGATTAACATTTGAACAAATATTAAGCTTTCAAGACCTCAAGAAAAAGTGTTACGAATTTTGTACTTAAAAATGTTACTTTTTAACAATTTTAAGTTTATAATGAGGACCTTACAATTTTATGTGAAAATTTTATAATTTTAAAATTTAAATGATTTTTAAAAATGTTGCTGAAGATGGGCGAAAAATCTGGCTCGAAACATGTCCAATTGATTAAAAACGGATAATTAATTTTGTAGAGTGGCAAATGAAGAGGAATTAAGACGAGTGGGAGAGGCGAGATGTTTCTAGCGACTGCTAATGAAGAGAAGAGGTAGGTTGGTAGGACACATACTAAGACACCCAGGAATAGCAAACTTAGTTATGGAAGAAGGGGTCGAGGACAAGAACTGTAGGGGTAGACCAAGGTCAGAATATGTTAAACAGATTGCTTCGGATGTAAGGTGTGGTAGCTATGTAGAGATGAAACGGTTATCACGGGACATGGAGCCATGGAGACTCAATTATATAGTTAAATTTGTATTGACTGGGCGGACAGACCTAACACATTGTTTTATAAGTCATACGGAACGAATTTTAATGCTTTTCAAAAAATGTCAGTCTGTTTCATTACAAGTCTTCGCGCCATCAAACACTGATACAGTAAATTACGTATCGCACATCGTTCAACCGTTTCATCACCTGCCTCTTGCTTTCTTAAGGGTTCAGGGATAGTGTATCCACCTCATGTTCCCAAGATCACAGGTTCGATTCCTGGCCGAGAAAGTCGAATTTTTGAAGGGCGGGTAAATTTGCGGCTCTTGGAGTCATTCAATGTCGCCTCGTGGAAGACCCCTCGTATTACATTTGATGATTACAAGACATAATGCTACAAAGTTCCAGGGTTATTTTGGATTGAATTTTTCGCTGCGAGATGTTTCGGAGAGAATTTCTTTATAAATTATGTTTTCTACTCCCCCTCCAGGCAAATCTTGAGGCACTTACTCCAGTCCTAGGCTAGACTCAATTAATAACAGTTATGCCCTGTAAAGTGAACATGCTGTATCGCCACGGGCATGCTAGAGAGAAAATGACCTTTATGCACCTACTAGCAACCCGCTCCGGCTTCGCCCGGTATCTTTAACGGTTTACCCAGCGTAAGCTTAAAAGGCGCACGGACGGCAAGTCCCAGACGTAATTCAGAAAAGCCGAGGCGAACAGCGAAACTCCAAACACAAATACCCTTCTCTGAAGTCTTAACTCGACACGACTCGACAGTTTGATGCTGCCCGAAGCTGGGGTGATAAGCTCGCTAGCTCGAAAACTCGCTCCGAGGCTAGTTATTTAAATTTCCACTGAATGGAGATTGTTGGAAGAAATGAAAACGTAAAAACACTTATAGTGGGCGATGTATTAAAGATAGAGATATGCTGTCGCGGACTTTATTTTTGTAGAACTTTTCATGCTGAACAATTCTTACACTCATAGTATGTAAATATTTTTAACGGTTTACCCAGCGTAAGCTTGAAAGGCGCACGGACAGCAGGTTTTTCTTCGACTTGATGCACTGAATTCGTTACTGCTCGGTTTTATTTGGTCATAAATGAATGTTTTTCTGCACAAACCTTTCTCGATAAATCCTTTACTGAATGGTGAAAATCGCTTCAAAATCCATCCAGTGATTCTCACCCGTTACATCCAAGAATCGGGGACTTTGTTGTTTGTTTTATCTCTTTATAGGTCCTTGGGATACTATCTTCCCACCATGTATTTATAGAACGGTGTTAGGTAGAGAACCTTCCCACCCCTTTCATTTCAAGCAGTTCCACATGCATCCACAAGCTAGCTGCAAGGAAATATTGAAAACCCATTAGATTGATGTATGCTGTCATCAGAAACCAAAGGTGGGAAGCATACATCCCAATGGACTCCACAGTGCACGTGCTCGCCAGTTCGGTTGAGTTGAGTGAAAGAAATGCATTGTTTTAGAGAAGAAGGTGTTTTTATTGAAGATAAGAGATTTGTAAACGTTGGTATATAACTGAAATCATCTTATTATTCTTCTTCTTCTTCTGCTTCTTCTTCTTCTTAGCGTCATTCCGTAGGAACGGGGTCCGCCTTTTGGATCAATGCACGCCATTTCTTGCGATCTAATGCTTCGCGCGATTTCAAGTTTCTTGATCGTAAATCGGCGTTGATAGTGTCAAGCCACCGCAATTTTGGTCTCCCACGCTGTCTCTGGCCGTCGACCGTTAAGATGGTAGGCCGAGCCGATGACTGAACTTTGTGGTGCACGGACAACGTGCCCATACCAACGGAGTCTCCATTCCTGCATTTTCTCATTGATTGGAGCCACGCCAGCTGTATGTCGGATCGTTGTGTTGGGAATATGGTCGAGCAGAGAAATGTCTAATGATCTTCGCAGCATCCGCATTTCCATGACATGAAGTGAGTGCTCAGCACTTCTAGGTGCTGGCCAACACTCGGTACCATATAATGCAACTGGTCTCACCATTGTGCGGTATATCTTTGATTTTAGGCGGATAGGCATCTTCTTATCACAAAGAACACCGGTGACATCTCTGAATCGCATCCAAGTCGCATTGATTCGTGCTCGCACATCTTCATTCACAGAGCTGTCGCCATTCAATCGTGAGCCTAGGTATCGGAATGTATTTACCTTGGTAAGAGGAGCTCCATTAATACCTATAGTTCCAGGGAATTGAATCGTTTCGAGGTATTCAGTCTTGTGGATGTTCAAACGAAGACCAAATCCTTGCAGACGATCATGCCATGTCTGCAATTGGGTTTCAAGATCCTTCCTGGAGTCTGCCGCAAGCATCACATCATCAGCGTATAACAATGTCCATGGGACACACTTCTGCAGGTCTCGCGTTATGGAATTCATGACGATAACAAAGAGCAGGGGAGACAGAGCTGAGCCTTGATGAACCCCAACTGTCACAGGGAAGCTGTCAGTCAGTCCTGCAGGACATCGCACGTGGCTTTTGGTGTTGTTGTACAGCATTTTTTATCCAGTTTATATACATTTCTGGAACTTGATGATCTTGGAGAGCGTACCAAATCATCTGGTGTGGTACTCGATCAAATGCCTTCTCGAGGTCAAGGAAAGCAAGATGTAGTGGCCTCCTCTTCTCTCGGAATTTCTCCATCAGCTGGTGCACAGCAAAGATTGCGTCTATCGTGCCACATCCCTTGACAAACCCACATTGATTTGCTGAGAGCTGTACGATGTTCCTCAGCCTATTGTCTAGTATACGTTCGAATATTTTCATAGTGTGGGAGAGAAGTCTAATTGGACGGTAATTGGTACATTCAGCTGGGTCACCCTTACCCTTAAAGATAGGTACTGTGATACTAGTTGACCAATCTGTAGGTATTTGACCACAGAGAATAATTGAATTGAAGAACTCTGTCAGCCAGGTGGTCGCGTTGTCAGTAAGTTCCTGAATTTTCCAGATGTCTGCAGGCAGGTCGTCTAGCCCTGGGGCCTTTCCATTTTTCATGCTACGAGTGGCAACTTTGACTTCATCTTCAGTGATACAAGGTACTGGTCCAGCCGTAACATTGTTGTCTGGTATTTGTGGGTGAGGGAATTCAGTGTTGAATTCTTCACTAAAATACTCTCGCCAACGGTGCAGAATCATCTTGCTATCGTGAAGTCGTCGACCATTCTTATCCTTCACACACATATAGTGTTTTATATCCTGACCTGCTCTACACCGTGCTCGGGCTAGTCGGTAGATAATTATGTCTCCATCTTTAGTTGTCAGTTGATCATATAAATGTTTGTAGTGATCTACTTTAGCCTCAGCAACTGCTCTTTTTGCCTCCTTCTTGGTGGCTTTGTATTTCAGAAGATTCTCCTCAGTCGGTGATGTTCGCAACTGTTTAAAAGCTGCTTTTTTTCATGCACCATTTCCTTTACCTTGTCTGTCCACAACCACGTCTGTTTATCAATTCTACGTGTGCCGGGCTGTGTTACACCAAGCTCAGATTGAGCTATACTAGTTACGCTGTTGGTGAATGATGCCCAAGTATAATCCGTATTAACAGAATCAACTGGAGGGAACACAATCTTCTCACTGAATGCCACTTTATGGTCTTGTAGCTTCCACCATTTGATTTTGGCATGACCTTTCACATAGGGTTTTCTTATGTAACCTTTCATTCTAAGATCAGTAACTAGCAGTTTATGTTGAGGGACTAAACATTCAGATGGTATGACCTTAGTGTCTATGACAATTGGGAAATCTCTCCTACGAAGTAGTACATAGGCAATCTGTGTATTGTGCCCTCCGCTAGTGTAGGTGATCAAGTGTGATTTGCGTTTCTTAAAGAAGGTGTTAGTGATAATTAGATCATTTGCTTCAGCAAATTCAAGGATCCTGTTCCCGTCTTCATTTCTGAGATCATAGCCAAAATTTCCATGGCATTCATACCCCTCGCTGGTACTGCCAACATGTCTATTAAGATCTCCACAAAGCAGAAATAGGTCTTCTTCATTGCACGTTGTAACGGCATCTTGAAGTTCGTTCCAGAATGTGTCTTTAGCTGTCTCATCACAGTCTGTGGGGCATACGCTGAAAATATATGTATACGGCGAGTTGGGGTGTCGATAACTGCTGACATGAGACGATCGGAGTAGCGATGTACAGCTGATACTTGGTTACGAAGTTTTTCATTCACTACAATAGCGACTCCCTGGCTATTAGTTGTACCATGATAGATCAACTTATACCCTTCTCCAATATCTCTAGATTTCTGCCCTTTCCACCGTGTCTCTTGTAGACAAGCCAGATCTACGCAACGAGATTTTAGGATTGCTGCCAATTCGCGGCTGCGACCTGTCAATGTCCCAATGTTCCAGGAAGCAATACGCAATGGTTTATTTTGGACTCGCTTCTTTAACCAATTTCGTCCTTGAATTGGTAGCCCTTGCTCTCTTCTCACGTTGGCCGGGCGAGACCATCGCGCGTCGCTTGCGGGGGACGCCCTAGCATTTTCCGATAATTCAACTTGTGCCATTGATCCATAAGTTGCGACGGTGATAAACCGACCGGCCCGTCGCCCGGGCCTGTCATCGGACATTTTAACGCTACTGCCAGCATATAATTCGGCCGCCCCTAACATGGGGTACAGACGCCGTTTGTAGCTGCCCGCTCCGGATCAGATGCTACAGCTTATATCTGCCCTCAAGTGAGGACGATACCTTGTACTCAATTAATCCTGAGCACTGGGCTGCCCCTTCCGCCATCTACACTGTACCAGAGAATATCCCCTCCACTGTAGCTGCCGTTGAGGTCTTCACCGTAACCCTGGCAAGGGACCCTTCATGGTACTACCAGCCGGGTCAGCTGGCCCAAGGTTTTTTTAAGAGGTGTTACTCCTCTATCACTCCCCCTTTGTCCTGACTTGTGACAGGCAGAGCCTGGCTGCCCAAAATAATGGGTCCAGGTTGGTGGTATATAACTGAAATACAATGTTAATAATGGTTTTGGTCACTTGAGTACATATATTTCAGCTAGAATGGAACTAATTATCCTGCTTAGGGTGTTTGCCATAGAATAGAAGATTTCTAAAATTATTTTTCTGTGTTTTCAGTACATACTATTTTGAAATTATTGAATTATAATTTATTATTTATTATTATTATTTACATTTTATGCCCACTTTGGAGCACTTAAATCGATACATTTGAGTAAATTTCTTCTTTTTCTCCTCCCAGGACTTTCTCATCCTCTCCGACCTGGAAGCCCTTTGTGTGTCCGATATAGTATATTGTTTCCGTTCAACTGTTATTAGTTTGAGACTTACGCTTTTATTCTTCAAAATCCTCTTCTCTTCTCTGTATTTGATTTGTTGCCGAGTTATACCCAATTCTTCCAAATCATCCTGAACTTCTTTGAACCACTTATTATTGATTTTATTTTTCAAAAAGTAATCAAATAGTTGTTTCAATATCCTGGTTTCAGGCAGTCTTGATATGTGACAGAAGAAGGAAATTCTTATTTTACGCATTGTAGTTATTATTGATTCACATTCACGATAGACGATGTTGTTAGGCAACAATCTCCACTGTCCAACAACTTGGTGTTTTTTGTTAAGAATTGTTCTAATAATTCTTCTGTCAGTTTTCTGTAATTTGTATGTTGTAGATTTTACATTCAATTTGAATAACGTTTTATTAGCATAAGTTGCTTCTGGTTTAACTATGGAATTATAGTGTTTCAACTTAGCGTTTATCGAAAGAGATTTCTTTTTATAGGTTGGCCAGGTAAGTCTTTGTGCTTGTTTAAATTTAGTTCTAGTTGTTCAATTTGAAATTTAGCCTCTTCTATTGTATTTGCAAGTAATGCTAAATCGTCCGCAAAAGCAAGACAGTTGAGTTTAATATTTCTACCGATCTTGATAGTTAGTTGACATTCCTTGTTCCATTCACGCATAACCTTCTCCAATGCACAATTAAACAACAATGGTGAAAGTCCGTCTCCTTGTCGGAGTCCAGTTCTTATAGTGAATGATTCTGATAATTCACCTCTAAATTTAACGTTTGCCTTCGTATTTTTGTAAGTCATACTAATGAGGTTAACGAGGTTTTGGTGTAAGCCAAATTCTTTAAGGTTTTTCAGTAATGATTCACGATGGATACTGTCGTATGCTTTCTTAAAACATAAGTTCACCTATAGGATTTCAATAACCTGGTGATCACAAATCTAACATGGCGGCGACGCGAAGTATAATTATTCACATGGTCGTTTCTCGCAATTTAACCATCCGAGTGCAGTGACACTTGGTACAGTAAATCCTTATACAAATGTTAATCCACTGGTATCTAATTTTTTCTATTGATCCCATAACCACAAGATGGCAGCTGTGTGAAATTTTAAAATGTCGCTTTTACTTCTTGTGTCCTAATCATGCGATTGAAGTTTGAATACTACACGTACACAATAATCTTCATGTAACAGTACATAACTCTAAGACCGACATATATAAAAATCCAACAAGGCGACCATCCGCAATATTTAGTCGGTTCTCAACAACTACGAATCTATTACAGCAATCAAACTGAATTTTTGAATGTTTATAGAGGCAGTTAACATAAGTATGATTTATATGAAAATAGGCTGTATAGTTTTTCACGGGACTACTTGTTATAATACAGTAAACTCTCGATTATCCGCGGGCGGTTTATCCGCTATGCGGATTATCCGCGGTGTCTGTAGGAGAATATTTTTTATAAAAAAGGAAGGTTTTGAAACCGAAAAATTGAAATAAAGTTACTAAATACTTAAACGTAATAAAAATCGTAAATCGCAAATACTGTACAGTGCACTTAATAATGTACAGTACAAAACGTGTACAGTTCGTTCAGTATTACTGTACAGTACTGTACTGTATATCGGTATACACACATTAGGACACATTGACAGGTTTCTTCAATACCTTGAAGAGCAAGACGACGAATCACTTAGTGACAAGACGGTGTTGAGAAAACGCAAATCACAATTAAAGAAAAGGTGTTTTACTACGACAAAGCAAAAGCAAATGAGCGTTTTTTGTTTGTTAAACAGTAAACAAGATTCTTTAATAACACACACAACATCGACTGAGTTTTGTTATCATGTACGTCCTTTTATTGTATAATGAACGTGTTTAAAGCATTTGTGTGTTGTTTTCTAGTGCCTTCGACCTCTGTTTAACCATTACCAGCAATTTTGCGGCTTATCCACGAAATTCGATTATCCGCGGTATCCGCGCCAGTCAATTCCGCGGATAATCGGGAGTTTACTGTATTATATCCTGTTAAATAAACCTCATTATTGAGTGATAAACACAGTATCATCATAATTTAGAGGTGGGAGATTATTACTCCATTGCTCATTTAAGAAAACATACTGTCGGGTGTGGGCAGTGGGATAATAATTTCCCACCCCATATTTCATAAAATAGAATCCACACCCATAAAATTGTTGCATATTCCTACTCATCTATCACCCCCAATTACAAATGTGCAAAAAAAGATTTTATACCCCCAGTCTTTTGTCCTACAAAGGGTTATACTACAGTATGTAGAGATGTAGACAAGATTCATTTTCCCATGAGCATGCTCTTCGTTTAGCAGGGCAGAATTACTCACATTGCTGTTGTTGTTGATTTATTTAGGGGCTTTGCGACATCGTGGTCTTGTAGCCCCGTGTACGTGGGTGTGTGTAAGTAATTTGTATTATAACCAGTGTTATTCTAATGACTGTGTTAGTGTGTGTATTTGTATTTAACTTGTAGTTCAGATGAGGATTGGGAAGGAGGCGGCCGTGGCTTGAAGTTAGTAACCATCCCGGCATTCGCCTGGAGTAGAAGTGAGAACCCACGGGAAACCTCTTCCAAGATGGCTGAGGTGGGGAATCGAACACGCCTCTTTTCACTTTTGCCTCACGAGAGTTTATTTGTTCATTATACTCCTCATCCTGGATAAATATAAAGTATAAACCCTAAATTCAAAATGCCCAGACAGGAAGCTCACAGCCTGTAGGTTATATCCCCGTTACGACTGGCTGCGTGTCTTAGCGGTAACGTTCTCGCTTGCTGGACCCAAGGTTGCAGTTTTGTGTCCTGGCGCAGTCAGCTGGCATTTGAGGAAGCGCAAATGCGAGGAAGCCGTGTCAGTAGATTTACTGGCACGTTAAAGATCCCCTTCAGTGCAAAATTCTGGCGTCTCTAAATGCCGCAGTAGTTAAAATAGACGTAGAACCCAATACATTATCTATATATAGTACGCTAAGGTGTATATTTCACAAAACTCAAGCTCATAAACCAGAGGGAGTTAAAAGGTGTGGTTTGTACCAAAATCTTCCAAATCGTCTCAATAGTACAGGAAGAAATCTTTCATTTCTGAAAAGTCAACGGAAATATATTTATTTGTTTATAAACTGCTTTTAAGCAAATAAACAAGACGATAGCCCCCGGTAGAACCGTTTCGCGTAAAGCCCGCATAGTACTAGAGCCTGGCGCGTAGTCTGTACACATGGGGCGCACACAACCCATTATACGAGAATTCTCGCACGGGTCCGCTAGTTATTATTATTATTATTATTATTATTATATTTCTTAAAAGTTGTTCTTTTATCCATCATTTAATAGAAATAAAAGTGTACTTTGGTGTGTTTACTAACAGGACGCAAGATTGTGAGGAAAGTAAAAGGAAATTAGCCTCAGGAATGAGATATAAAAAATAGCCTATGTTAGAAAGCTGAATGTCCGTAGATTAATATGGGGGAAAAAACAAAATTTGAAAATTTGACGATTTGGGACATTCCTGAGCCCCTTAAATAGATCTGTCTCAGTGACCATAAACACTGAGAGAATGAGATATTCTTTATATAAGCGGTCTTTTTTTTTTTCACTGTCCACTTCCCTAGGCTGAGCTGTTGGCTTCTTGTAGCGAATGATGAGGTTAATTTTTTCGGCAGCGTTTCCTTTCTATTTGTGGCGATAAAGTCTTAATGAAGCCTTGTGGTTTGAAGCGGGTCTCATCGTGTAACTAATCCCTGCTAGTCATTATGTAAAGGTCACGGCCAGTCATCAGTAACGTTCCTTTCTCATCCTAAACCACATTTAAACGTAACAATCCATTAACAATTCTCCTAGTGTGAATGAAAAAGGGAGCTTGTAGTTTAACGCGATCGTTAATAAGCCAGGGACCTCCATTTTTACGTGGAATCCCAACCACTTCGAAAATCTCACATACATTGACCAGGAATTGAACCCGCCTTGGTGAGAGGCAAGCAGCCTGACCACTGCACCTAGACTGGCTGCGTGGCTCAGCGGTAACGTTCTCGCCTGCCGAACCCAAAATAGTGGGATAGAACCCGGCGCAGTCAGTTGGCATTTGTGGGTGCTTAAATGTGAGGGAGCCGTGTCAGTAGATTTACTGACACGTTAAAGATCCCCTTCGGGGCAAAACTCTGGCAGCCCGGCGTCTCTAAAAGCCACAGTAGTTAAAAGGAACGTAGAACCCTTAACATTATTGTTATTTATTTTGCGCGTGCGCTTACACATTCTCAGCATACTGTATTTGCTGGAAAGAAAACATTTACGATCCCAGATATATATCATAAGGAGCAAATTCTCGGTCAGTAGTAGCTTTACAGTTTTCCCTCACTCCTTCAGGCCTGATTGCCCAAGCCTCACAATGCGACACGTCGAAAATATGACTGTTTTCTGCATCAGCTTAAAAAGGCCTGGGTCGAATTTCAACTCTGTGAGTGATTCTTTTAAGTTGTTGGGAATCACGCCAGTGCTGGAGATGATAGTAGGAACTGTCCTGACTTGTGCCATGTGCCATTGCTTCCCTATCAGTTCTGAAAGCTTTTCAACATGTTTTATTAGCATGTTGCCACTGTTTGGGATTGCCACATCTATGAAGGTGGTGTGCCTCATGCATTTGTCAACACGAACCAGATCAGGTCTGTTGCGCACGGCTGACTGGTCTGTCAATACAGTACGATCCCAGTACAACGTAAAGTTTTCATTTTCCAGTACACTTTCAGGGGAACATTTATAATACGGCACTATTTCTTGGTACAGCAGTTGAAGGTGTAGAGCCAGTGATTGATGTACTACCTTGGCAACAAAATCATCTCTCTTCCTATAGCCTATTCTTTCTTTCTTCGGCTTTTCCCAATGAATTGGGGTCGCCGGAGCCAACCAGGCACATTTTGGTTTTGGCCGGGGATTTAAGGCCGTATGCCCTTCGTGACGGCACGTGATTTTTCAGGTGAAAATTCCTCCCCGCTATCACCGGGATTAGAACTTCGTCCACTGCGCCATCACACTCCCCTCTCTTCCTATATTCTGTCCCTGCGAAATGGCGACAACCTGAAATAATATGCTGAACAGTCTCCGATTAGTTCCGCCCCTTAAAACAACAGTAACTAAGTCTCCGATGCTGGGCAACCGTATCTGCAATATTGTTATCTTGCATAGATGCATCCTTGATAGTGAACTTTAAGTAGTTCCTCGTGGGAGAACAACCTGGTCCTGAATAGCCAACACGAAGCCTTCTGTTTCAGGAAACATCTGTCCAGAAATTATTATTGATGTGTAACAGCTCGGTCGCTGGATAGTTTTGTGGGAGTGATTTTGAAAATTGGGGACGGAAGCGATCGAAACGATCGAGCTGGCAGTGGTGGATCAAACGGAAGTATGCACTGCCCGCTCGATCGATCAAACGGAAGTGTACTAGCTGGCAGTGGTGGACAACGGAAGTATGCACTGCCCGCTCGATCGATCGAATGGAAGTGTGCCCTAGCTGGCAGTGGTGGATCGAACGGAAGTATAAGACGCACTGCCAACTCGATCGATCGATCCAGCTGGCACTGGTAAGAGAAACAATCAGCGCGCGGTGTCGAAAATTGATACCATGACGCACTCTCGGTCATGTGGAATGTACAGGGTCTTTCATATAATGTAAGAACGCCAAGCGGCGGTTTTGTTATCCGCTGCTGCGCTGGCCTTGGCCGAGCTTTTGGCGCGCCGCGGCCCCCTGCTTTAAGCGTGTGTACAATCCTATATGAAATATAACCTTATAAAAGATGCTAGAAGTGTCGTCCTTCCTGGGTTATACAGGCATTGTATCTTCTGGCTGACGCGAGTGAGTTCTGTCACTGTATTGTTTCGGATCTTTTAGTTATATTTTTTTATTGAGCACTGAACCAGTAGTGTCAAACTTATTTTCAATTACGTGAATCTGTGCTAGTGAAGGTGGCACTAACAGCCTCACCATGTTAGCATCTCAGGTTCTGACTGGCGACTGAACACCTGCATGCTCATTGCAAGGTCAAGTATGTACTATGCGTGCGCTTTCAATACTACATCAGGGGGCCGTGGCGCCGGTTAAGGCCACTGCAGCAGCAGATAACAAATCCGCCGGTCGCCGTTCTTACTTTATATGAAAAACCCTGTATATGACATACTGAGCGGAAAACGCTCATGCGAACTCTGGTGTCAAGTGATTTAAACAAATGACATGGTACATGTTCGAAGTCTTCGTATCAGTATTTAAATGGTAAAATGCCTTAATATCAAACATTGTAAGTAGTCGGCATTGCATTGGCATAAGGCATTTTAAACTCAATGTCACTCAGGAACATTATCGAAACAAGCAAAATATAAATGAAACTTAATTCCGTAATGCAGTATTATTGTAACGTGGAAATAAGTCACCATCTTGTGCACAATATTTGCGTAGTCGAAATAGCCGTGGAGTTATTGCGTATGACTGTGAATCTAGAGATCTTGGGTTCGAATCCTGGGCGGGGTAGATATTTTTGCTGCCAGATTATCATTTTAAACAATATTTATCATATCAATATGACACATTTTAACAGAATCCATATGAAATTACGTGTTGGTCTGTGAATCAAGAGGACCTGTTTATAAGGAATTTAAGGTTATGAGCGGTGTCGCGTGTATTAATCTACTTCATCCATATCGTATTATTTATTTAGGCTAGTGCTGGTGGAAGCTACAAATCATCTAATAAAATGAGTTCCGTATTATAAACTTCAATATCTGTAAAACACTCCCTTTTACAATAGATTAATATTTGTGCCAATAATACTATAAAATACCGGTGTATCAACAATTTCACGTGAGGTTTCTTCTATGTCAGATGTTACACATCATATGCGACTACTGTAAGGCTCGTAATTATTATTATTATTATTATTTATTATTATTATTATTATTATTATTATTATTATTGGCCAATGCACCATCACGCCTCCCTCCCTGGTGCGAATAAGTGGAGGTGTTGTTCGTCACCCATGGAAGGTGTTGATAGGGTAATTAACGGGACTGCATTGGCCTGACTGTCCATTTCTTTAGAACATCATCTTTATCATCGGCATCGGGAGAGCGTGGGTTTGAATCCCACATCGGTCGTCTGAAAATGGTTTTCGTGGTTTCCCATTTTCACCACCAGGCAAATGCCGGGACGGTTCCTTTCAATAGGTCCACGGCCGATTTCCTTCCAATATCCCTTCCCTTCCCTGACCCGTCCTGAAAAGAAAAGTACATGGCCATTGGCTGCATTAATAAACTTAGGGTATTATCATAACGTTATGGTATTATTATACTACAGTGCATCCATTTGTGCAATCGAGGGGTGGATACTACACCTCAAAACAAGACAAAAAGTTCATGTTAGCTTATTAGCCCAGGCATTATATGCAAAAAAACACTGCCAACCTCAAAAAAAAATATAAAGCTGAAATTTGGCATAGATGTTGAACAAATCCTGAAAAGTCCCCATCTCTGCGGTGTCCGCGTCATAGTTTTTTGAGGGTCAAAAGGGCTTAAATAGGGCCTAAGTGCCCAAAAAACAGCATTTTTGCTTCCTGCGTTCAAAATATTGATCCAAATTTACTATCGCGAGCATTAGCAATCGATAAAAATGAACCAATAGGATAACAGACTGATCAGGCCTAATTATTGCTATTGATGATGGAAATAAACCGACTAATTTAACATTTTTAGCTAAATTTTTACACGAAAATTTGGTTAATTATGCGAGAAACGGTTACCGAGTTACTGTCCCAAAGCATAACCGCTGTTGAAAAGGCACCCGATCGCGTTTCTAGGTGACAGCACTCGGCCTGTCGGAGCAGGCCAACAATACTCCAAACAATTAATTCAGCTTCTAAACAGTCTTGGATTTTCAGTAAATTTGGCGTAAGTCCACAGGTACGAAGTTTCAGCGCTTCGTGAAGAACGTCCAATCCCGAATGCAGGAGCGTTTACGCAGTTTTGCTTTGACAACGCTGACTTTAACGTAAGGACATTGGACGGGCGAAACACAATTCACTGCATGGGTGGCATCAAGTGCACAGGTCCAGCGCCTGACAGTGAAATATCCCCACTCCCACGTACACGAGAAGTTGCTAATGCTGGTGTGATTGCGGCTATGGGAAAGTTGAACATTTCGTGGTATCGGAAGCCCTTTTCTCCTGGTTCAAAGGACGTCAAGATTAAGGAAGCCCCAAACTCTGTGTCTATTGCGTCGATGATGGACTCCTTGTGGTTATCTGGACGGTGGTGAGGTATTAATTTACCCGCCTCGTGGAACGGCTATATGCCTTATATTGATCATTTACGAGCTGTGCCTGTTTTGGTTATTAACTGGTTGGTTGGTTCCTCAGTGTAGAGGTTTTTACAACGCGGTCAGGTAGTTCCGTGTACTTTGGGTGTGTGTAGATAGAATCTGTCTTGATAACCGGTGTTAATTGTGATGGCTGTATTAGTGTGTGTTATCTGTAATTCACTCAGGTAAGGACTGAAGACTATCAATTTCATATTTCAATAGTTCCTACTTTTACTACCAAATGCTACCCTCATTGACACCTAGCTGTGGACTTGGCTACTAGATACCACCGCAACTGGCACCTGGCGACGAACGTTGGAATGTAATAGAGCGTTAATCAAATCTAACCTACAAATTTAACTTCACACAATTGTAGTTACTGGAAGGTTCTTTTACATGCCATACATCTATGATATGGGCCCGCCGGCTTTACTTACCCTTCGAAGGAAGGCATAGGCCTACTGAGGGATTTTTAACGCACTGAAAAATCCGACGACTTTGGCCGGGTTTGAACCCGCAATCTTGAGCATAGAAGCTCAGCATGCTACCAACTGCGCCACCGAAGCCGTTCCTGTTTTAGTTATTAACTGGAATTCGGTATGAGTTCATATTTAGGATTGAGATTGGAGTTTTGGTACTCCGTCCTACCGTCTCATAGCATGTAGGTGTACCATCTACGAGTTCCATGTTTTCTGTTCTTCCCCCATGCCCAGATTCTCCCACTTCAATGGTCACCACCCACTTCTTGGGAGACCTTGCCACCATTGTTTGAGTGTTTAGATACGAACATGGAGTGTGTTTATTACCAGTCACATTGCACTGTTGTTTTGGCAACAGGTACTAAACTGGTGCCTTGTACGGCAATACTTCTAAGTTGGACGCGTAAACGATCGGCCATTGGGCATATCGCTCTTATGCTGCAACAGAAACATAACACAAAATATGGTGTTCGTGGTAAACTGCATTTAAAGATTTAAAAGGCATTTACTAAATTGTTGAATATTTTAATAATGCTAAGGTTTTGACGCAGTATTGAATTGAGGACTTCTTACTTTGCCTCAGATGAGTGTAACAGACACCAACGCAATAACTGTCAGTGTTCTTGATGTAATTGCAATATTTTCGGAAACTGGCGCAACGAATTATGTAGTCCCACATTCACAAGAAAAACCACAGAGTAGTGTCAATTTAAGCAATCGATTAAATAATATTTTTCAGCACTATCTGTACATTCACAGCGTTTTGTTAAAGGCCCGTGGCTCATAATCACAAGATTCACGGTCACGTAAAACTACAATCTTCCTTCCTTTTTTCGTTTTGTTAATAGCCTCAGGATTTATGAAAGGAAGTAAGGTTGTAATTTTACGTGATCGTTAATCTCGCGATCATGAGCCACGGGACCTCCTTTTTTTTTACATGGAATCCGAACCACAAGGCATGGCATTTCACTTCGAAAATCTCACATGCATTGACTGGAAATTGCACCCTTGGTGAGAGGCAAACAACTTGACCGCTGCGCCACCACGCCCCCAATTATGCTAGATCTGGTTTCTGCTGACAAATACTTCGAGTGAAAAAAGTTCCTTTTTCTAGCATAATTTTCTTCGATTTAGTATGTAACATATCGATGTTAGCATAATGCCAAAATGTTGTTTTATTACGTTTCACAGAAAAATAAAGAGATGACGCAATGGATAGCCAATTTTAATCTTAACCTTTCCAGTGTCACTGAAACACGTTAAACTATTCTTTGAGTGACTTTTTTTTATAGAAAATATTTAGGACATGCCTCTTCTTTATTCCTTTTTGATATTGTTTAAAAACATTTTAATGGAGGAAAACAGTAGAAAACATGAACCAGTTCAGGGAAAGCTTGGAATTAGATCGCGAAAAGGAGGCATCCTTGGAATACTACACTTGTAACTGCATCACCATTTCTCTCATTTCCATCAGTTTCATTGTCACGTGTCGATAAACCTTAAATCTGTTTGACACTGTCCTCAATATCACTGTTCGATTTGTCCGAATACTTCGAGATCGTAGCAATATATATTTTTTTACTGTACAAGCCCGATATTTCACTGTTTACATCGTACATCAGCAGATACTGTCAAACTCAAGTTTGTATCTCACCAATCCTGAAAAATGAAGTCAGATGATTCACGTATTCATTTCCGGTTTCAGTTGCGTTCTTAAAGGTAGACATAATACATTTCTGCCGTCTACCGTACTTAAATGTAAACTTGCGATAGCCTGCGGAATATTCCGTAAACGGCATGGTAAGGGTTAACGTTGTGAAGTTCAGTGATCCTGGAAATGTTTCCCACTTCTATTCCAGTCGAATGCTGGGCTGGAATCTACGACTGCCTCCTTTCCAAACATTAACACTGATAATTATAATTTGACAGATTCTACACACTCACACACCCATATGTACGGGGATGATGACCACAATGCCGCAAGTCTTTAAATGAAAGAACAGCTGTAAAGCACAGCTTTGCTGTATGTACACTGCACTTCCGGAGTTAAACCGCAAATTGACGGAGTCATTAAAGGTTATAGCCTCATTTACGTAATTAAGCGTTCTACTGACGGCGCGACACGGCGCGGTGGGTGGAATATAAGCTTGGTACTAGCGGCCATTGTTTCTGCGGACATGGCTTGCTGAAACTCACGATGAGTTTTTGATTCAAACCCACTTGAATTTCATGACCACCACGCCTCCGCAGCAGGCTGTGAGGAATCGATACAGTGCTTGAGAAGTGATCTCCACTTCTCTGCTCTTCACTCACAATTCTTCTTCTTATTTATCGCAGCCACATTGAAGAATGCGCAGTCATGATGTCCCAAGGGGTAGGCATTAATTTCTTAACTGAAAGAGATGTGGTTCAATCTAAGTAGAAGGTGCTTTCATATCACTATTTTATGGTTAATGACTTAGATAATTACCTGATGATTCGAACCCAAGAGCGAAACGGAGAAAGGAGGAGAAGGAAGGTAGTGGAGGGGATCACTGCTGCTGTGCTCCTGAGACATGCACTAACATTGTTGTTGTTTCATTGTAGGAGCATGGACGTCGTGGTCATTTATCCCCGTGTACTTAGGATATAAATAAAATGTGTCTGATAACCTGTGTTATAGTGGTATCTGTAGTAGTTTGTTTATTTGCAATTCAGGTGAGGATTGGGAAGGAGGCGGTCATGATCTCTAGTTAGAAATTATTGTCCATCTTTGTCCTCCTTTCTTTTTTTTTTCTTTGTTTGTTTGTTTGTTTGTTTGTTTGTTTGTTTGTTTGTTTCTTTCTTTCTTTCTTTCTTTCTTTCTTTCTTTATGAAACAAAATCCTTGAACCAGCGATCTCAGATTTGGCCGCCGCTGTTCTATCAACTGAGCAGAACTGAGAAGCCGACAGAAAGAAACATCTGAGACGTCAGTCTATGGCATGCTAACGCAATCACACTGTAATGGTAGCGCTGTAGCTTAAGCTTTGATTCCAAAAATTAGATTTTCATGATCACACTGATGACCGAGCAGGCCTTTCATCTATTAGGTCATGCATTCTACAAAGAGTACTAGCCATATAAAGGACATATTAGTATTATTATTTTTTATTTTTTATTTTTTAACACGTTACAGGCCTATTAGACCACGCGAAGCAATCATGACTTTTTGTTCTTCCTGTCTTTCCAGTACTCTTTCATTCGTGCACTAAAAGCCCTCTTCCTTTCTTCGGTCCACTTTGGTCTTTGGGCTGTAGGTGCAGCTCTCTCTGACAACACTTCCCACTTGTATACTTTGTGTCGAAATACGCTTTTGTCTATGACGTCTTCTTTGCCGACCTGTGCTTTTACTAGATCAATTTTAACTTGCATCATCCAGGGTGTAGTAATCTTGAGCCGCTGTATGTATCTAAGAATTTTGTTGGTGAGTCTGGTTTGTGGGAGTCTGCTGATGTGGCCTTAAAATTTTTGTCGCCTCTTTCTGATGTCTGCTGCGAGGTTGGACAATTTCTCTGTGGTGTCTCTGGAGTGAAGCTTGTATCCTTCATCTGTGTGCTTTGGATTATTATTATTATTATTATTATTATTATTATTATTATTTATACAGTACAACATAACTATACGGGCTTCAGGGAACCAAAGTATAGTTACTGAAACAGCCAAGGTAAAGGCAGTTAAGATTGCGCAGCCTTTAAGATTGCGCAGTGGCATTTTCTTACAGTTGGCAGCACTGGTGATCCAAGCCATTCTGTGGAGAAACGTGTATTGCAAAGTGCTCTTCGAAAGTGTGAACGATTTTGCTGATTCTACTTGTATAAAGAATTAAGAGGTAAGAATAATTAATCATCCTATTTGATGTAATTTGTATTCTTCAGAAAATAAGCCTTAGAGCTCATTTAAATTATGATTTAGTTGAAACAAATACTCCTCTCGCGAGGGGAACTCCTAACAAAGACTGTGAGCGGCTCGATGTGCGTATCTGCTTCTGCCATCTGTTAGCGAAAGTGTTGAACTACGCAGAAACCTGCAAGACCGCGCGCTCTGCGCAGTCTTGGAGGAACTGTGCGCCATCTTACAGGCACATTCTTGTTCTGTAGAAATCGTTCATATCTACGATATTCTTTCTTTCAGACGTCTATTTAACGGCAGTATGAGCTCAACATACTCAAGAAAATCAGAGAGGAAACTTATATTTACGACAGAACTCTTAGAGGAAGCCAGAAAGAGAATTGAAAATGGTGAAAGTCAAAGAAAAGTGGCTTCTTCATTGGGTACTAAGGAATCCACTTTGAGAAATAGATTAAAATTGGTAAGGAAAAAAATAATTACGGTAGTTGGTTAATAATTGTTTATGGCAATTCATAATTAACTAAAATAAGTAAATTATATTTAAAAATTAAGTTCAATTAAAAATATTTAACAAATATTATAGGCCTACTACAGTACATAAATATTTTCAACTCCAATGTTTAATATTTATTCCTCGAGTAGCCTACGTTATGTAATATATTTCTTCGTTAATTTACAGGGAACTGTACCAATTTCCTTGGGACGTCACAAACCTGTGTTCACGCCAGAACAGGAACAAAAATTGGCCGACCATTTGAGGGAACTGGACAAAAGGTTTTATGAAATTACCAGAAAACAGCTGATGAGTTTAGCGTACGAATTTGCTGAGAGGAATGAGATTGAATACAGGTTCAATAAGAAAACTAGATTAGCAGGAAAGAACTGGGTTTTGGCCTTTTGTAAGATGCAAAAGCTGTCATTACGCACACCAGAGAAGTGCAGCATAGGAAGAGCAATTGGATTCAATCGAGTCCAATGTGACCGATTCTATGATAATTTGGCCAGTGTGTGTGATGATGAAATGTTCCCAGCTCATAGGAAATTTAATATGGACGAGTCCGGTATATCAACCGTGCCTATAACTGTTCCTAAAATTATATCTCCTAAAGGGAAGAAAATTGTCTGTAAGGTCACATCGGGAGAGAGAGGGCAGGCAGTTACCGTAGTGTGTTGTATGGGGCCTACAGGCATATTTGTTCCTCCAGCGATGATCTTGGCGAGGAAGAGAATGAAGCCAGATCTGTACATGGATGCTCCTGAGGGGACATTGCCAATGATATCCGACTCTGGCTATATGAACACTGAGCTCTTTGTAGAGTGGCTCAAACATTTCAAAAACTTTGTAAAGCCATCAAAAGAGGATCCAGTTCTCCTTATACTGGATAACCACATTTCCCACTGCAGCATTGATGCTGTTCTTTACTGCAGGGAACACAGCATCACCTTGCTTTCACTACCACCCCATGCAAGCCACAGGCTTCAGCCTTTGGATGTTGGCATTTTTGGGCCTCTGAAGAAAGCCTATTCTCAAGAAGCTGATACGTGGTTGGTGAATCATCCTGGCACTGCAATTACACAGGCCAACGTGGCCAGGATCTTCAAATCAGCCTACGAGAGAGCAGCAAAGATGGAGACAGCCGTTCAAGCTTTCATCAAAACTGGAATTCATCCGTTTAACCGGAATGTATTTTTGGATGACGACTTTGCTCCCTCGGAGGTAACATTCCGCCCATCTGTGCAGGAAAATGAACCTGCTGTAGAGGAGCAAATTCAAAATGCAAAAGTTTACGAGCCACAGGTATCACCTGCTAAGATATCTCCCCAACCAAAGGCAGCTCAAGCAACCAAACGCAAGAGAACTTGCAAAAGGTCTGAAGTTCTATCTTCCTCTCCTTATAAGAATGGCCTTCTTGCAACGAAGAATGAACAAGCAAAAAAACAGGGCAGGAAAACTCTTCACTTCGGTGTAAGTTCAGTAGCGTCAACTTCGTCAGCTGTCACAACTGCCGAAGAAGAGAAAATCGTGTGTCCTTGCTGTGACGAAGAGTATGAGGAACCAATTATTGAAGACTGGGTGCAATGTAGTAGGTGCAAACAGTGGTGGTATGAAGGGTGTTCGAACTATGAAGGCATAGGACTCTTCAAATGCGAATTGTGCTAATGCGTATTCTTACAGGACATCATGCGCATTCTTAAAGGACAGTGCCTTTAAGATTGCGCATTTGCAATTAATTAAAAAACATTTTTTCACATTTAATATACATTATTTTTCGTGTTCTTTGTATACGCATTGTGTTCGCAAATATTTGAAGTCTTGTTAATAAATTTTGTGTTAAATTTTTCACAAAAGTAGTTTATCTATGGACATAAATACACTAAGTGCGCAATCTTAAGTGCCTTTACCTCACTTCTAACCTGGAAAGTCGAAATCGCTACCCATGAACCGGGCGATTCGGGTTGTTGAGAGAATTACTGCCTTCTGCATTCGTTTGTACAGTTGGGTTGACTATCCCGGCATTTGCCTGGAATAAAAGTGGGAAACCATGTAAAACCAGGTCCAGGATGGCTAGGATGGGAATCGAGCCCACCCACCTCTTCTCAGTTTCGCCTAACGAGGCTGAGTGAATCCCGTTCCAGCACCTACCTCCAGGGCGGTAGCCAGAGAATGCTAGTCGTTACGCCACTATCGGAGTCGATAAACTAGATTTTAGGCCCAGTAAAACAACAATTATCATAATCAGCCACACCACGAGGAGGTCCTTTGGGTATTTAGCAATGTTTTAACCAACTGTGTGGGAAATGATAATGCATCAGTCCAACCGTTGGTCAAGCCTTGAATTTCCTCCCTTTCAATTGTTAATTGTTTCAATGGACTGCGAATTTCAAGGAACTGGATTCATATCGTGTATCATGTTGTGTCGGTACTTCACTTCTAATCGATCGATTTTTGGAGAATAATATTTTTTGGGATTTCTATAATATTAAGTATAATTATTTGCAGGCTTTTGTGATAGTGGGGTTTGACAGAAAAATCTCCATGTGCTTGCAGTAACAGGGAGGTGAGATGGAACTATCGTGTCCATATAACATGTTTGAAAACTCAATATCCAGCCAGCAACTCGCACGCTGCAGTTGACGGGAAAGCGCATTGGTCTTGGCAGTTCCCACCCTCCACTGCTCGGTATTGATCTACCAATCACCTTCTCTGCTCATCAAACTGCCGTGCAATTTGCGTATTTTTAATTTGTTTTCCATTTCATGGTAATAATAAGTACGCAAAGAAAATATCAGTAAATAGAGTGAGTTGATCGGCCCTATCAAAAGGCAATGGTCATGCAGAACGTGTCAAGACAAGACCATACCTATCATTATTATCTCGAGTACGGGCGTGATCCAAAGTATCTTGCTCCAAGGCCTTAAAGAACTGGATCTGGATACTCAACTGTACAAACGAATGCAGAAGTCAGTAGTTCTCTCAACAACCCGAATCGTCGACTTTCCAGCTTACAAGGGAAGCATCAGGTAAAACAAGTCGAAACCTATCTTGAGACTTTGTGGACGCAATCGTTGTGTTATAAGAGGACAACGTGCAGAAAATCAGCCGCCAGATTGAACTGCAAGGCTCCGAAATCATGTGGCGAAACTCGCATATAAATCAATGGGAATTAGTGAGTACCGCACGGCGCACATGTTCGAAGGGACAGCCCTGACGGCCCAAGCACTCAAGGCCGGTTGGAAGTAGCTGTACGCTCCAGTCAATATACATGCCCCGCCTCGCAACTACTCCGAGTGCTGCAGGGATGTCCAACTCCCCCAGCCGTCATGCCTGCGTACCAGGCTGTCAGGTACGATTTCGGAGCCTTGCAGTTCAATCTGGCAGCTGATTTTCCGCACGTGGTCCTCTTATAGTACAACGATTGCGTCCACAAAGTTTCAAGATAGGTTTCAACCTGTCTTATCTGATACTTCCCTTGTTAGAAGTGGCTGTTTTAGTAACTATACTTTGGTTCCCTGAAGCCCGTATTGTTATGTTGTGATGTTATATGTACTGTATAAAATAATAATAATACTAATATGTCCTGTATATGGCTAGTACTCTTTGTACAATGCATGACCTAATAGATGAAAGGCCTGCTCGGTCATCAGTGTGATCATGAAAATCGATTTTTGGAATCAAAGCTTAAGCTACAGCGCTACCACTACAGTGTGATTGCGTTAGCATAGACTGACGTCTCAGATGTTTCTTTCTGTCGGCTTCTCAGTTCTGCTCAGTTGGTAGAACAGCGGCGGCCAAGTCTTGAGATCGCTGGTTCAAGGATTTTGTTTCATAAAGAAAGAAAGAAAGAAACAAACAAAGAAAGAAAGAGCTCATTTGAAAGAAGTTGTAATAAAACTATCAAATGGAATTCGAACCCGGATTCTCCAGTTTTTCAGATGTGTAAATTAACAGACTAGCTAAAGAAGCCGACAAGAAAAGATTCAACGCATTCAGCTATTGATGAGAAACTCTGAATGCATTCGTCTGTAATCGCGTGGATTCTGGTCTGAATCCGAATGGTGTCTAATAATACTCGAGTCCTCTTTCTATCTCTCTCTCTCTCTCTCTCTCGCTCCCTCTCGACCAGCTATTGCACTGGCGACCAGTGTTAACAACTTTACATCAAGGCTGCAAGTCTCCGTAAATCACCCCCTCCCCTGCTTCTCATACTTATAACATGATACACACGATCATTTTCAATGGCCCTGTGAATATATTTTACAAATAAATAATAAGAAGAAGAAGAATCTAATTTTTTATGGAATCATATCATTGTCATCAAGAAGTAAGTTTAGTATTTTAGCTAGTTGGGTTTTTACTTTTCGACTTTACGTTGTATTTTAGCGATTTTAGATAGGTCTATTTTTAAGTTCACATTAATGTTCTTTATGTTTCTTCTTTCTTAGCTTTTGTAGAATAACTGATGCTTTTTCAATTTTCAATTACGTTTCACTTTTCTAGGTAGATTTCATGAGAAAGCTACCTATTGCAATGTGTACCATATCGCGACTTCCGGAAAATGTCGACATATATTCGCGTTTCACATCTCCCAGATCCCAAAACCACCGTCAATTCAAAAGTTGTGTATACAATTTATAAATATCACTTTCTTGTGGACATGAAAACTACCGCCATTGTTCACCCATCACTTTCAAATGTATACATAAATTATAACCATTCATAATACCAGTGTCATGTTCGTCAATGGGCGAAATCTGACCAAGGGGATGAAAATGGGGGGGGGGCTTTTACGTAAAAGGTAAATATCGCTATAACTTTCTTAGTAGCCTATATGTGAAAAATCGAATCCATTCAAAGTTCGTACTATTCTTCGGATAATGACCAAAGATTTATCTTACAAGGGAAGTAAGGCAGGTCGAAACCTTTCTTGAAACTTGTGGCCGTAATCGTACTATATGTGCGGAATATCAGCTGTCAGATTGAACTGCAGGGCTCCGAAATAATGTGGTGAATCTCTCATATAAATCAATGGGAGGTAGCGAGTACCGTACATGTTGGATTGTACTGCCCTGACCGCCAAAGCACTCAAGGCCGGTGGGAAGGAGCCGCACACTCCAGTCAGCATATACGCCCCGCCTCGCTAATACTCTGAGTGCGACAGGGATGCCCAGCTCCTCCAGCCATCATGCCTGCGTACCAGGATGTCTGGTACGATTTCGGAGCCTTGCAGTTCAATCTCGCTGCTGATATTCTGCACGTTGTCCTATTATAGTATGATTGCGTCCACAAAGTTTCAAGATAGGTTTCGACCTGTCTTACCTGATTCGTCCCTTATTAGTAAAGTTTTTGGTTTCGCCAACCATTCACCAAATAAATCATACCTCCCTTAATAGGCACAATATCAAAACCGTTTAAAATGGTCAATAGTCCTCTAAAAATTACAACAGGCTGTGTGGCTCAGTGTTAATGTTCTCGCTTGCTGGGCCCAAGGTTGCAGGTTCGTATCCTGGCGCAGTCAGCTGGCATTTGAGGGGCAATTGCGAGGGAGCTGTGTCAGTAGATTTACTGGCGCGTTAAAGATCCCCTCGGGGCAATATTCCGGCACCTGGCGTCTCTAAAAGCCAGGGTAGTTAAAAGGGGCGTAAAACCAATAACATTATTATTATATCTAAAAATACGACGCGCAGGTCGCCCACGGGCTTCAACTAGAAAGACCTGCACTCGGCCTCTCCGGAGGCCACACGATCATCATCATCTTCATCATATCTAAAAATTCCCTAACACTTTTGTCTGTAAGAAATTTTGATATCACCCACTCTTAGGCAAGGGATGGGCAAAATATCTTCGGAATGTGGAACTTTTGTAGGTATACAATCGGCAAATGTAGTTAATTCGAAAAAAGAAAATCACGGTGAAATCTATCACCGTCTTCCGGCGTGCCGAGAGTTTTTTATTTTTGTATCATGTTTATATTTCCGGATTCTTGTAATCAATTATTTGTCAAGGGCGTAGGATTTATTTTTCAACATATCTTTCTCTATTGCTGAGGAATATCGCAGTACCTCTACCTACCACTTTGAAAACGACTAAATTGCAAGGATTAATGTGAATACTGTAAGCACTCTTGAGAAGAGGACGGAAGATCATTAGGTTATCATAAATGCACGGGGCATGACATAATTTAGTCGAGTCCTGTGATTGGATTTAATTGCATTAATCGAGATAAATATGCATTCTCAGAAGTAACTCTCCTACTGGTATAAGAGATTTTAAATTTCGGAATATAGGTCTATCTCTTGAGACAGTACTTAAAATGTAAAAATGTATTAAATCTGGAATGTTACTGAACATGGACCACCAGTTGGTCATTATCGATTCAGAATATTTCACCTTGTAAGACTCTAGGCTCTGCTAACGGAATACTTAAAACAGCGAGTCTTCGCAACGTAGCTGTTTGCGTTCAGTCGAGCACCACGATTGCAAAAGGAAGCTGGGAAGGTTTGAAGGTTTGAGTCCCGGCGTTGACAGCGGCTATCCTGAATTTGGATTCCCCGTACATTCTTTCACACTCCCTCCAAGCAGACGGCGGGAAAATACCTGATTTTAATTCCCGGGGCACCTAGTACAATCGTACACCTAAATAATTACAGTTATACATACTCCAGGAACCTAGGTTACCAGGCAAAACCAACACACACAAGTACATGTGGCCGATAACCAAGATGTCGCAAGTCCCTAAAATTAATTTACATCACTTTATTGCTATGAATTTGCAAATTAACGTGGTGAATTTGTTAATCTAGTTGCTTTTCAAGCAGTCAACGCGTTGATGTGCCCAAATAAATAGGACAGGGCATACACGTCTTATCTACTCACACCTGCTAACCTGAAACAAGACATCTATAATATAGTGTACGCCTTTCTTGTTGTTGTTGTTGTTGATTCTTTAGGGGTTTTGCGACATCTTGGTTATGTTTCCTCGTGAACTTGAGTGTGATGGCCTAGCGCTGCGCATTAGCAAGCGTAGCTGCCGCTGTCGGTAATACATATTGCTCCTTACTAGTGCAAAATTAAATATTATTTGATCCAAAATCACAACTGGTGATAAAACTTGCTTGTTGTTCGGCCATGTTGTTTACATGAACTCCAACTGTAGAGGACAAATTGGAGACTTATAGGCCTACAAAGTAATCTGTTAGTTCCTTCTGGAATAAAAATTCCAAACTCAAGTAGTAGTAGTACTATATAATACCCAACAGATAGCAGAACGTGCCAGAGATCGATTCGGAATTTAAAAGCGAAGGGGAATACGAAAAGAATCGTGCACCGACTATAGATGGGCGTAGCAATCAACGGGTTTATCAATGAAATTTTTCCAGCCTAGTCCGTGTGAGTAGATAACTTTTGTTCCCAACCAAATCTAGTTGGGCACATTAATGTGTTGACCGACTGAAAAGCAATTCAGTAGGTTACAAAGGCAACACTGAGAAATGGCTTCTAAAATTTATTATTATTATAATAATAATGTTATTTGTTTTACGTCCCTTTGAACTACTGCGGCTTTTAGAGACGCCGGGGTGCCGGAATTTTGCCCCGAAGGGGATCTTTAACGTGCCAGTAAATCTACTGACACTGCTGCCTCACATTTGCGCACCCTCAAATGCCAGCTGACTGCGCCAGGATTCGATCCTGCAATCTTGGGCACAGCAAGCGAGAACGTTACCGCTGAGCCACTCAGCCAGCCTCTAAAATGTATATATCCCAGAATATGCTAATGACTAAATGTTTAGTTAGTTATTGTTCTTTTAAGGAGCGGAACAACTAAATCATCTGCCCCCAATGACTAATTGAATGATGATCCCCAGAATATAGTGTTTCATTACGGTATGTGAATTTCAGATTGTAGAAACCGTGCGCGCGTATGATTGATCTGGCAGACAACTTCAGTCCAGCCAGAGCAGTGCTGCGACCGTTCGCCTGTGTGGCAGACTACCCGGAGCTCTCCCCAACCTGCCGCGTGTCGATGTGTTTCCGGTGTGGGATAAAATATGGGCTAAAAGACAATGAATGCCATTAGCATGGAATTGGATATACAGTACTATTCCGGAGAGTTTTAAAATATCTCTCCTTTCTCCACTTCTCTCTCTCTCTCTCTTTATAATATTATACAAATTTAACTGCTTGCTTATGATTTGATACGGTATAATGTTATGGTGTTAGAAGCCATTTTCATTGTTGCCTTAGTAAACGAAAGTTTGATGCTTTTTAGTCGGTCAACACGATTGTATAATGATATTTATTTAACGTAATGCATTGTGGTTTTCTACTTCTATTTGTTACTATGTTTATACAATCCTAATCCTATTCCATGTAGAACGCTACTGTAAAAGAGCTCTTAAGCTCTAAGTGTAGCCGTGAAAATAAAATCAACCAATCAACAAAATCTCTCTCTCCTGAAATTTAGGGGCAGATGACCTCGTAGTTACGCCCCATAAAACCACAATAACTAACTAACTAACTAACTCTCTCCTGAAAAGAACAGTTTATTTCGCCCCTCCTAACATACGTAAGCTCTTCGTCCAAACTCGCATTTTTCCAATAATTGATTACGGTATGATTCTGCTGTATACAATGATTTACCAGAATATCAAACTACAAATAGTCCAGAATACATGTATTCGGTACATTCTGAATGTAAAACGAGATGAGCATATCAGACCTTACTACGTGCAGCTGAAATGGGCTGACACTCCACAAGCGGAGGCAGCTATCAGTTGCCATTCTGACTCATAAAATATTGCTTATATATCTACAATGCCTTTAAACCGATACATTCTGTTCTTAATCGAGCAAATAGGTACACAAAATTAACGCTCCAGAGTCCCATCCACTGAACCACTAACTTGTAAGTTCAATAAATCTTTTGTTTGCACCGCCGCTCGCCTCTACAACACCTTCGATTTATATTAGTTCGTCAACATTGCAAGCACTGCAGCTCTCAGAAGTCGTCTTTCATCCTGTTTCTTGGAGCAGTATACATCTCTCATCTGATTACTGCATTATGTCAAAGGGTTATTCTTATGTTCAATAATAACATCAAGACAATAGCTGACAACCTAACTACGTCAACAACAACAACAAAAAAAGGCACTATATAACCCATGAAGGGCCTAGGCCGACCAAGCGACCGCTGCCCAGCCATTTGGCCTGCAGATATTGGGGTGACGCGTGATCAGCGTATCGGGTCCCTTCGGCCGTTAATCTTGGTTTTCGTGATCGGGGCGCTGCCTCACTGTCAGACGGCTACTCAATTGTCCTCGCGAGACTGAGTGCGCCCCGTTCCAACCCTCACGTCAGTTTTAAAATCCTTGACGGAGCCGGGAATCGAACCCGGGGCCTCCGGGTGAGAGGCAGGCACGCTACCCAAACACCACGGGGCGGCCCCTAACTACGTTAATATATTAATTGTAGTCTGTATGGTGTTTGATTTTCAGGCTAATAGCCTACTGTGTCTGTACGCACTCTTTTGTATATAGTTTTTATATTACCGTATATATAATTCGTTGAGGTCATCTACGACCATGTTAAATCTTGTTACACTTGTCAATTTGCTTCGCTTTCTCACGAGCCCAGAATTCCCTCTATTATCATTTTATTATTACCGTCCTATTGTTACTATCATTGTTAGACTATTATTATTTATATTGTGAATGCTGTAGGCAACGTATTTCATATTATTATAGAATTATAACAGGTTGCTTATGTTATGATACGCTATATCACATGATTATAATTTTTAAATACAGTAGACTATGTATTGTGTTTTTCTACTACTTGATATTTGTTACAATGCTTATAAGCCCTAACTAAAAGTATGTAGGGCACTATTGCAAAGGAGCTCTCGAGCTTTAAGTTGAGCCGTGGAAGTAAAATCAAACAATTAACCATTTGGTGTAGCGGCTAACATTCTTAGCTTTAAAACTCTGCTATTTTCTAGGTTTGTCTCGTGTCTTGTGTGGGATTTCGCCTAGGAACACCAAGCTGGCTCATCAGCGGGCTCTTGGTATCGTGCCTGCTGTCCGTGCCCGGACCCCCACAGGAGTAGTGAACTGCGCGTTACCTCCCTTTTTATGAAGCGCACCTGCGCTTCTATACTGCGAGAGCTGAAAGCTCAAGCAACCTTAACCTTCATATGAAGGCTTCCAAAAATGGTAGGCCCTATATTGGCTTTCACGACCAGTGAATTACAGTAAAACTCAGCAATTTTTCTAGGTTTGTGCCGTGTCTTATGTGAGGTTTTGCCGGCACAAACCTAGAAAAAATGCTGAGTTTTAATTGACTGGCCGTGAAAACCAATATAGCATATTCTTGGCTTTCATCCCTGAGGTCTGTATTAGACTCCCAGCTCTGACAAGAAATTTAATCCTGAGGTTGGAACGGAGTACACTCAGCCTCGTGAGGCCCAACTGGGAAGAGTTGGGTTTGAATCCCACCTCAGCCATCCTAGAAGCGGTTATCCGTGGTTTCCCAGTTATATTCTATAGGCTACAAATTACCACAATAGAAAATTCTACCTATATACACGTCTGATGACCACGTTGTTTTTAGTCCCTTAAATAAAACAATCATCATCTGAAAATCAACAATTCCATTTTTTTTCATGTCTTTTGCGGAGTTCCGCCTATGTGTACCAAGTAAGGCTCATCAGCGGCTCTGGGTGCTCCATGCCCGGACCGCCGCTGGGTTAGACACGCCAAATACCTAGAATAAATATCCCAACACCATCTTCTCTCTCTCTGTCTCTCTCCTGCATATTATCGCACCGAGTTTGGTTGGATGAAAAACGTTGAGGGTCGAAGCAACACGTTTACTGGATATACTACAGTAAGACTTGCAAGAACTTGCAAGAGGTGGATTCGATTCCCACCCCAGCCATCCTTGTAGTGGTTTTTCGCTTCTACTCCTGTCAAATGCCGGGATAGTATGGTTCGTAACTTACGGCCACGGCTGTCTCCTTCCCACTCAATTACATATTCACACTCTACCACTTGGTAGCATGCTGAGCTTCTATGCCCAAGATCGCGGGTTCAAATCCGGCCGAAGTCGTCTGATTTTTTAAGAGCGTTAAAAATCCCTCAGTATGCCTTCCTTCGGAGGGGAAGTAAAGACGGCGGTCCCATGTCATAGATTTATGGCATGTTAAAGAACCTTCCACTAATTACATCTGTGTGAAGCTAAATTGTATAGGTTAAGAATGTAAACAACGCTCTTATGTTCCCTACGTTCGTTGCCAAGAGCCGACTGCGGTGGCGTCTAGTAGCTAAGTTCTGAACTATTAGTCGTTGATGGTGGCGTCTGGCGGCAAAAGTAGGAACTACTTGAAATTAAATGTCCGCAGTCCTCACTTGAATTGAAAACATATACATACACTAATACAGTCATCACAATTAACACCGGTTATCAGACAGATTCTACACACAACCAAAGTACACGGGGCTACATGACCGCGTTGTCGCAGCCCCTAAACTAAGGAACCAACCAACCAACCAACCAACACTCTACCACAGATACTACAATTACACAGGTTATCAGATAGGCTATATTTTATTTATTTATTTATTTATTTATTTTTATTTATTTGTATTTATTTATAAATGTATTTGTTTATTTATAAAGAGGTAGAGGCTAAGTTAGAAATGTACTCGCTAGATGAAGCTGTTCGTATGAACCGACTCAGATGGTGGGGTCATGTGATGAGAATGGTGGAGGAGAGATTACCTAAGAGGTTAATGAGTTCTTCTGTTGAGGGTGAGATAATAATAATGTTATTGGTTTTACGTCCCATTTAACTACCGTGGCTTTTAGAGTCGCCGGGATGCCGGAATGTGCCCCGAAGGGGATCTTTAACGTGCCAGTAAATCTACAGACACGGCTTCCTCGCATTTGTGCATCCTCAAATGCCAACTGGCTGCGCCAGGATTCGATCCTGCAACGTTGGGCACAGCTGGCGAGAATGTTACCGCTGAGCCACGCAGCTAGCCTTAAGGGTAAGAGAAGCAGAGGTCGACTTAGAAGGCGATGATCAGATTCAGTGATGAACTATCTCAAAGTTACATGAGTAGGATCAGAGGAGGCTGGAGTGCTAACTTCTAATAGGGCATCACGGAGGAGGCTTATTTGCAAACAAAGGCTTGCAGACTAGACTCGACGCTGAATGGCAAATCACTCTCAAATGAAAATGTATTTATTTATGTATCTATCTATTTATACACCTAAGTACGAGGTTCAATGACCACGATGTTGCAATCCCCGAAATGAATCATCAACAACATAATGTCATCGCTCAGTGACTCCACTAATGAGTCTGGTGTCAGAAATTCATCGCACCTCATACCCGACCCTGTAGAAACCTGAATAATACGGGCTAGACATACTGTATATTGTCACTAGTTAGTCAATTGCCTTTCTTTTTAACCTTCCTCTGGTTACAAGTGGAAGAGTGTGTGCAAATACCAAATATTATATGAGAATTTGTTATATATTTTCAGTTGTAGCTGTTTATTGTGTTTATGCTAAAGGGCCAGCTAATGCCCATCGGAGAATGAATGTGAGTGAAATGAAAGGCAAATATGCATACTGCATGCGACGAGTTACTCTTCATGTTTGACTGTGTTTCTTCCCTTGAACTTGAAACATGAATAATTCGAAAATGAACTTGGTAATTATTCGTTGAACGTTTTTTAATGTATACTACTTACCTGTAATAAGAGAGAATTGTGAACATATCCTGACTAATGTGCCACTTGTAGGGTGGCTAATTGCGTATAATTGTCTCGTGTGTCACCTGTTATTAACGTTTATAAAATTGGCATTTCGCAAGCCGATGATGACCCCTTGAAGACCAAGCTAAGGATATTGATGTGGAAGAGAAGTATAGAGTATGATAATGAGGAGTTAAGGGCTTGATGGCGCGCGGTCAAGTTCCTTACTTTTCGTATAGCCGGACCAGGTTCGGATCCTGGTTAATGCACATGAGATTTTCTAGGTGAAAAAGACACGGATAGTCAGTCTGAAAGACTAGACTTTATATCATTTTAAATGCTAGCAGCCGAGTACCAAGAAGGCAGTGCACGAACAGAGTTTCAAGATTCTATTTTGTTTCTTCACTGCCTACTTGATTGTTCTCTCACTCCCTTCTTGGTAGTCGGCTGCTACATCGTACTATGACGTCACACACCTTAGTGCATTCTCGGTGCATTTCGTCCCGTCACCGTAACGTAACGCCAGACCCCAGATGAAGTCGACATAATCATTTAAAATGATAATATTTCGTTTGGTGGTTTGGGATTACATGACTGCGAAGTTAGTAGTCACGTGACACTACAAACTTACTTCCTTTCGTCCTGCCAATGGATTCTTTTTGATAACTAGAAGGTACATGTTAAAAATTCACAGTTCTTAAAAAATTAAATTAGATATGTTCAAAATAACAGCTACCAGCTCTAAATGCTGTAAGAGATTCATTGTCAATGATATTCACAATCATCCAATCTTTGCAAATACAGTTTCCCAGACAAAGCTGTCCTCCGCCAAATGGTCTAAAATGGTCCTCTTTAAAAATAAAAGTGTATATGTCTTCTTTCTTCTGTATAAGTTACATTTTTCAACTGATTTGATTGATTTTCATGGCAGTGTTGCAAGATCCTGAGAAATAATATCGGAAGTTAGAGCTCGAAATTTCGGAAGATCCAGACTAACTATCGGAAGATCAAAAGAAAAGTAATTGGATGTTAATAAAGATCCGTTTTGTTAGAAAAGTAAAAATGAGAGAATATATTACGTCTAAGGCTGCTATTCAACGACATAATATGTACCCAGTGTAAATAAATGTTGAGTACTCGTCAAACATCAGCCTACATTTTGCCATCTTCGTCGGAATTTTTTGCCACAGCTCATACTGCCCTTCTGTTGATACATCTCGCTGTTCATTTTACGTATCATTTCTGCGGAAATTTTGAATTCATAATTCACAGATTACCTGGTTAGCAGCTTCGTGCGGAGGAGCCCAGAGATCGTTCTACTGCTTGGTGTGTCTCTAGCTTTATAATAATAGTGTTATTGGTTTTACGTTCCTTTTGACAACTGTTGATTTTAGAGACGCCGGGTTGCCAGATCTTTAGCGTGCTAGTAAATCTACTGACACGGCTCCCTCGCATTTGCGCACCCTCAAGTGTCAAATGGCTGCGTCAGGATTCGATTCGGGCACAGCAGGCGAGATTGTCACCGCTGAGTCACGCAGCCAGCTGTTTCTAGCTTTGGTTTTCATCCTGTTCAAGGTTAGGAAGGACAAAAACTCTAGGGTTAGTCCAAAGTTAGCAAATGTTCGGGGTTCGTATTGTCCCCGTAAATCCGGATAGTAGGCTGTCAGATATCCGCCCCCTCAATCGGATTGCCAATAATCAAACGCACCGGCACAGCTACATCAATGAAAATGGCACTGACAGATACTACCGAGATTAGAGCACAGCAGTTAACAAGAAATTATTGTGGAACACACCAAAATATACGGGGGTTCATACTTACCTTTACTTACCTCTTCAAATTAATCTCGGGAATGGCTTGCCAACTGGATCACTTAAAGTATGCCCACACAATAACCTCCACCATGATATTTAAAATGAACCAATACGAAGACAAGAAACTCTAAACTGTACAATAATTTATTTCACTTAAAGGGAATGACTTTAACAAAAACTCAACAAAATACACGTGGCAATCAGAAGCCATTGTCAATATAATCATGTCCTCCTGCAGGACTGGTAGACGTTACATACAAAATTTTATCTTTCACTTGCTTATAAAGAACGTAATAATAGTAATACACTTGTAATGGATGAGGGAATTGGGACAAGACACGTAGCAATTGTTTTCCTCTTTCATAAACATCACACTTTATTTATAGCTGCAAGCCTGTTATGTAATCGGCCTTGGCCTCTAACATGCAGTTGTCAGGCCAGCTGCGATCCACCCTACATTATGCCGCATGCCCACATCGTCAAACGGGCCCACCTGTGCGGCTAGTGCTAGCATATGCTCGTAACTTCAGAGCTTAGCTCCTTTTCAAACACTTTAAATGTCCTCAACTCAACTCAAATATTAACACGCAAATCTTTTAAATGCTTCATTCACATGTTACTGGATTACTCTAATAATCCCAAAACTTGTTTAATGGTATAATCCACTTGTATAATTAGCGTTCTTTAGAGTATATTAACAAAACTCTTAATGTTTATAACAAATGCTCATTAATTGTTTATAACAATTACAAATTGTTTATAATATTGTCAAATGACAATTGAAAAATCTATACACGCCTCTCTTAATTCCTTTCATTTCCAATTATTATTAAAGATAATTACATAATTTATTTACAATATTTATATTTATTTATTTATTTTAGAAATACATTAAACCACACGTTTATCCGGTTGATAATTACTCCAATCAGATTAACATAATCGACCAATGAAGGTTAGTTATATTTAAGTGTTATAAATCCAGGTTTAATAAGTTTTAATAATTATTATTATTATTAGTGACGGTAACCTCCATTCAAAATCGTTATCTCAAATTATTTAACACTCTTGTTAATTTTAACAGTAATTTCACATGATTAATTTTCAAAGGACCTGGACAATAAACTCAGCGGAAAATACTTCGCTTCAAATGCACAAAATTGCATAAAATAGGCCCAGAATTCATCATATATTTCAATATATATGGCATAAAAATCTTCCATAATCCATACAAAACCTCCACTTATAATCTCTTCAACATCATTAATATTACTGTGGGAACCTCCTTCAATTATTCAAGGGCATTATTCATCAGCGACTTTTACATGACCACTGAACTAACGATTATACATCCATAGTTCCACTTCAAAAATTCTTATATTCATTAATTGTTTCAAAACTGTTATTTTATTTAACCTTCGTGGGTTTCATTCATGAATCGATATGAAGTAAAAATTTGCCAATCACAAATAAATTTAATAGCAAATACGATTATACACGCCTCTCTGGTCTATCAAAATTGAGATTAATATCTCCTAAGTATTGTAGTATAAAAATACTATCTTCAAACAAAGTTCATCTAAACTGCAAAATAGTCGAATAGAATACAATTAGACTGTGGAATGCAAACATTATTGTTCCAATCAAATATTGAGAAAAATTCCTATCAAATGTTCATTACTATAGTGTATTCAATAAATCGTAATCAATGTTCATATTGCATAAAATTGTCTGTAATGCAATGGTAATGACGATAACTGACGATAAATGTCTATGTTGCAATCATGTTCATAAAACGACTAGTATTTCCAAGATCGTCGATACAGAAATAGATTTTAACGCTCTAAAATCTTTTAATTATTCTTCTTTCTTGAGGACGACAGAAAATTGGTCAAAGTAATTTACTGAAAAGAATTACTTTAATAAAGTGACACGCTGTCTGAATTCAAATCTGCCATAGAAAATCATTTACTTTACAGTCAAATCGTGACTACAAAAATATGCAAATTACTGAAAGAAAATTAATTATCAGTCTCAACTGATCCAAAATTATTTAAATCTGCCACTGACATAACAATGTCTTAATAAATCGTAGAAAAAGGCATAACTCATCTAAGTGTACTGAGTACAGAAATATCAGGCAAGAAAATATGGCATAATATATATAGGACAAAAATATGGGAAAAATGGTTGCTCAGACATCGCTAAATGGCTCAAATAAAACAAGAAACGTTCACGACTACCTTATCTGTTGATTGAAGTTCCAGAGGAAAATCTTCCAAAGAAGACTGGTGATGGTTCCATTTCACCAAAAAGATGTGCTCCGTCCTCGAACCTAGAATCAGCGCCCTCGGAGAATCGAACTGCTTCCTCCTCCGGAAATTGCACTGCTCCGTGTATACGATAGACATCCTTCTGGCAAAACTCTTCTGTGTGAGCCGGGTCTACCCTGGCCTCTCTTGATAGTTCCCTAAAGTTCTGGTAGTAATTCGCCATGAAGTTTATTGCAGTTATTTCCGCAGAAATATTCATATTTGTGGAGTATGAATATGTTTCCACTGCCATTTGATATAATTCAGCGTTGGACCACGATGCATGAGTGTAGTTGGATGTTCACTACATGATCGCTTTTGTAGAAAGACGACTAGCGAAGTTCCATGCTGTTAATTCCCTCCATCGATGTATGTCCCAATTGCATTAAAGTCCTTAGTCTTCCATCTCCACTTCCGTTATAATAGTTGAAAGAATTGCCATATTATATTGTTCCATGTTAGAATGCAGCGTTATATTATCAAAAGCAATATGTAGTAGCACTGTTGCAATACCAGTGTCAGCCGTAGCGTAAAATGTGATATATTTTAAAAGTGCTTCTCAGGTGGCGAGAAAATCACTTTTGTCTGCCGTCTTAAAATGCCTATATCTTTCGAATTATATTCTTGAAAATGTTCAACCTTTCTACACACTTTAATATAGTACTGCACAATAGAAGTAGCTTAAAGGCATTAGTCAACTCTTGATATGTTAACTTGTAGACTTGAAAATGAGTGCGTTTCAACTTCGCCTAGTTTCCAAACACCGTAAAATGGAACTGCGGCACGCTCGAAGCTCGTTCGATGCGGTTGGCTTTACCACACGCTAAAGACGACTTGTTTCACTTTATCACTCGAAAACGACTATAACATCAGCAATATATCTCCAGTATCAGACATATGAGATATGAGACACATGAGCTATGAGATATGAGACACATGAGCTATGAGAGCTCCTCTCTGCTGTGCAAGACCTTTTATCAACTTCTTAAGGGGCGTATCCATCCCTTCCATAGCTCGTTTCTCCGTCATCGCTAGAATTTCTAACTTTGGCAATACTTGACGGATTTTCAAATTTCAAAAACTCAAAAATAATTTCTTCAAAATTCCAAATCAATGCCATAACTGAAAATAGTTTTCCACAATTCTGCATTCCAAAAGTAATTAAAATATAGTAGTTTCAGTAATCTTCGTCTCCCTCCTAACTATCGTTCATTGGTTTGAGCCTTTCCTCCAATAGCGTAACTTCTTCCTCAGCACAATTCCATGTTTCCCTGCGACTGCGTCGTAAATCTCAGATCTTTCTCGAACAAAATTATGACGTCACCAAGAATCTCAGCTCAAGCAGCCTACTTGCGTGAGGTCTGCGTCATCCGTGCCTACGTCATAGATATCCACGTCACAACTATGACAACCATAACTTTCTTCATATTTTCCAATACAGCCACCGTGGTCTCAATATAATTCAAATTACGGGGGCATTATGACATTCCGGTCTCAGAGATTCTAGATTCGATTACCGGCTCAGCCAAGGAATTTAATTGTGAATTGGAGCGGGGTACACTCAGCATCGTGAGACAAAACTGAATAGAGGTGGGTTTATTCTCACCTCGTCCATCCTGAAAGTGGTTTTCCGTGGTTTACCACTTTTTCTCCAGGCAAATCCCGGGATTGTGCCTAACTTCAAGCCACTGCCGCCTCCTTCCTGAATTACAAATATTCATACTACTACTACTACTACTACTACTACTACAGACACCACAATAACACATGTTATCAGACAAATTCTACACTCACCCAAGTTAACGGTGATAAATGACTACGATGCCTTCAAATGAAACAGCAACAACAACAATGAAGCCGTGGGAGGTAGCTGACTCATCCTCGCTTGGTCAGCAGTAGGCCCACTGTCCCTAGGAATCCATGTTTGGTTGGTTACTTAGTTTAGGGGCTGCGACAACGCGGTCATGTAGCCACGTGTACTTTGGGTGTGTATAGAATCTGTCTGATAACCGGTGTTAATTGTCATGGCTGTATTAGTGTGTGTTATCTGTTTTAATTCAAGTAGGGTCTGCAGACAATTATTTCAAGTAGTTCCTACTTTTGCTTCCAAATGCTACCGTCCACGACACCTAGCTTGCGGACTTGGCTACTAGATGGCATCGCAGCCAGCACCTGGCGGCGAACGTTGAAACTAATAGAGCGTTATCAATTCTAACCTACAAATTTGGGCTTCACACAAGTGAAGTTAGTGGAAGGTTCTTTTTCATGCCATAAATCTATGTCATGGGACCACCGGCTTTACTTCACCTCCGAAGGAAGACATACTGAGGGATTTTTAACGCTCTTAAAAAATCTGACGACTTCGGCCAGGTCTGAACCTGCGACCTCGGGCTTACCAACTACCCCAACCAAGCCGCCTCTATGAATCCACTCGTTGATTGGCACGGGTCAGTTTATCTTGATCTTTTATTTATACATGGTATACAGTTTTTTTTTCATCCCTGTTGGCCTTGCTGTTACATAAATGAAATGTTAAGTAGAATGACTTGTTGTATGGTTGCTCGCATTGTGCAGAATTCCTCTTTACAATGTTTGTTCAATGGCTTCTTGCGTTACAGGAAGCACGCTTGCAGCTGTCGAAGGAAACCGACCTACTAGTTTAGAATGACTACAGTACCGGTACTGCTTTTATCTGCTCAATCGTGTTTTCGCGGGCTATATACGAGGGTTGTATTTTTATAATCCTATTTTCATTTATGAAACAAATAGGCCTATGAGATCATCTTTTGTCCGTGTGTGTGTGTGTGTGTGTGTGTGTGTGTGTGTGTGTGTGTGTGTCCCTAATAAAAACTAAACAACAGGAGAGATTTCAATGAAACTAGGTGAGGTCATATCATCATTTCGGCCGACCCCGACCGTGTCCTTCAAATTTTATTACCAATCCACCAATCCCACACGTCGGCTGTGCGAAATATTTCACTGGCTATCTATATCTCCGAAACTATTACTATTATCACACTGAAATTTTGTACGGTGATAAAGGGCACTATTAGAAGTTCACCTATGTGACTTTCAAAAACTTGTTAACTACCAAACTAACATGGCGGCGAAGCGAAGCTGAAGCATTTAAATAGAAGTTTCTCGCGATTAAGCATCCGAACACAGTGAATGTCCATACACATTGTAATGCACTGACATCTAATTTAGTTCAATTGTTTACATAACCTCAAGAAGGCGGCTGTGCAAAACTTTAAAATTAAGTTTTTATATCTTGTGTCCTAATCATGCGATCGAAGTCAACGTTTGAATAATGAGCCTACGCAATAATCCTCATCTAATAGTACATAACGCTATGGCCTAATCCAACATGGCGACCATCCGAAATATTTAGACGGTTCTTAATAGCTAATAATCTATGACAACAATCAAACTGAAATTTAGTATGTTGGTAGAGGTTATGAACATAAGTTCACCTATGGGACTTTCAATGACCTGGTGAGCACAAATCCAACATGGCGGTGTCAAGAAATATAAATATTTAAATGGACTTTTCTCGCGAATTAACCATCCGAGCGCAGTGAAACTGGGTATGGTAAATGCTTATACACATTTTAATCCACTGGCATGTAATTTATTTCAATTGTTTTCATAACCACAAGATGGCAGCTGTGCAAAAATTTAAAATCTCGTTTTTATTTCTTGTGTCCTAATCATGCGATTGAAGTTTGAATACTACACCTACACAATAATCTTCATGTAATAGTACATAACTCTAAGACCTACATATATAAAAATCCAACATGGTGACCATCCGAAATATTTAGACGTTTCTCAATATCTACGAATCTATTACAGCAATCAAACTGAGATTTTGTATTTTGATAGAGGAAATTAACATTAGTTGGAATTATGAAAATAGTCTGTATAGTTCTTCACGGAACTACTTGTTGAAAGGCAGGTTTGTTTTATAATAAAAATTGAACTGCAAAATGTGTGTATATCTATTATTCCAGTTTCTAGGGGGTACGGGTATGTGATGAATTGAGTATTCTATATATACTGTATGTTGGATATTTATACGGTCCGACGTCTTTTCTGACACCAAGCTCGTCAGAAGAGTTGATGAGAAATGAAATGAATGAAACTCCGCAAGGAGTTGGAAGGAATTGGCAGTCTCGGCAATTATCAGGAGATGAAAATGGGAAATCTAGGAAACCCATTTCAAGGACCCCGAACTCATTTGTCTTCTGACTCCAGAGATAGTCTGGCCCCATAACGTTGGGCCCAGTGGCGACTAGGTATTCAACATCTGTATGTTGCAATGCTTAATATTTAATTTACCGATATGGGCCTACGTTTCGTAAGTGCTATTCTCCAGCAGTGCAAGACCAATATTCGGTGGCGTAGTCGGTATCATGCTGAACTGCTGTGCCCAAGATAGCGGGTTCAAACCCGGCCGAAGTCGCCGGATTTTTTAAGAGCGTTAAAATCCTTCAGTATGCCTTCCTTCGGAGGGGAAGTAAAGCCGGCGGTCCCATGTCATAGATTTATGGCATGTAAAGATCCTTCCACAGACTAAACTTGTGTGGAGCTAAATTTCTAGGTCAGATTTCGTTGGAACGCACTATCAAAGTTCCAACCTAGGTTTCATTGACATCTGGTAGCGAAAGTTGTAACTACTTGAAATTGAACGGAACGTGTAGCTCACCCTCTATGTGTCCGCTGGAAGCAGCTACAGACTCTGGCGAGCCGAACTTGTACTCGGACACTCCCGGCACTAAAAGCCATACGATAAATAAATAAATAAATAAATTCTTTACCTGTCGAATAGAACCGCAAAGAATACCGTAGTCCAGTCATGGTCAAAGTACGGCCCGCAGGCCAAGTGCGGCCCTTGAACTAGTCTAATCCGGCCCACGACATGGTTTCGTATTATACTACCTACAGTTACGTCATATTTTCTGTTCTGTGTACCTAAAAGTGAAAAACTATATCAATCCCGATGTGTTCATGCGTTTTGTGTAGGTTAATATCTTTTTGTGCGAAAAATCTCCTCGGCGAATTTGAATGAAGATTTTAGAACTTCAAAGTTATTGAACAGGACTTGGACGTTTTCATCATGCCATTTAATGTTCACTGTGAAACAGTAAAATCAGAGTTGCAGCTAGAACTGATTGAGTTACAATGTAACAACGAATTAAAGCAACTATTCCTCAACGTTTCGAAAATTGAATTCTACAAGACCCTACCAAAATCAAGCTTCCCAAACTTGAAATCTCATGCACAGAAGATAATTGCCATGTTCACATCCTACTATATCTGCGAACAGGTGTTTTCTACAATGAAGCTTCGCAAAAATAGCGTCAGAAATATGTTGACAGACCACCCTTTAGCTGCGCTACTAAGAATCAGCTCATCCCAGTTTCAACCAGATTATGAAAAACTTTTAGAAGCACAGTCACAGTTTCACTTGTCTCATACGCCTTCCTCTTCTAACAAATATACCCCCCCCCCCCCCCCAGGGGCTCACATCTAGTGAGACGTGGGTTGGCGACCACGGGGCCCCAGCTGAGTCCGGCATTGCTGCCACTTACTTGTGCCGGGCTCCTCTCTGTCTTCTTTCCTGTCGACCTCACTTGGTCGACTCTTGTTCTCTTCCGACCCCGACGGTATTAGGGTATCCGAGGCCTAGGGAGTCTCTTCATTTCCCGCCTTAATTGGCCCTTGTCTCATCTTTTCTGATTCCCTCCTTTTGCGAGGGGTCACCCTTCTTTTTCTTTTCATGTTCTCTCCTGCCTTCTGTTCAAGGCCCTCAATGAGGCCGGGTGTATGTAGCCCCACCACTTTTGGTGCACCCTAGATAATGCTACACCCTCAGGGGCTCACGGCTGGTGAGTTCGGGAGTTGGCGACCCCAAGGGATTCCTGAGCTGGGTCCGTTTTCCCCTTTTGTCCCTTACCTTTGGGGCGGACCCTCTCCTCACTCCCCTCTCCTCTCCACTCCTCTCCTCTCCTCTCCTCTTTTCATTATATTTCCTTTAATCTTTAAGTTTCCCGCATCTTTTTTGTTACTTGGTTCCCCGTGTATCTAAATTCCCTTTAGCGATTTTTTTGTATGTATTTTTAATCTACGTTGCATTTTGTGAGTTATTTTCGATCTAAATTGCATCTCGCGATGGTTTTCAACCTCAATTGCATTTTGTAAAGATTGACAATCTAAATTGCTTTTTAGTAAGTCTTTCAATGCAGGTTGCAAGGCATTTTAGTGAGTATTTTGAATTTCAATTGCATTTTGTAAGTATTTTCAACCAAAACCGCATTTCGCAAGAATTTTAAATCTAAACTGCATTTTGTTTGGTGGGCATTTTGCAAATATTTTTGATTCTCAATTGCATTTTGTGGGTATTTTGAATCTAAATTATATTTTGTCAAGTATTTTCAATCTAAATTGCATTTTGTAAGTATTGTCAATCCACATGAGTCGTTTGAATCTACCGTACATTTTGTAATCATTTTCAATTACAATTTCATTTTGTAAGTATTTTGAATTTCAATTGCACTTTGTGAATAATTTGGATTGGAACTGGGATATTTCATTCTGAATTGCATTGTGTATTTTTCAATTTCAATTGCATTTTGTAAGTATTTTGAACCTCAGTTGCATTTTGTAAGTATTTTGAATTTCAATTGCCTTTTGGAAGTATTTCGACGCTACATTGCATTTTGTACGTATTTTGAACCTAGCCTACATTTTGTGGGTATTTTTTAATCCATTCGTTTTGTGAAACTTTTCGTTCTAAATTCCCTTTTTTAAGAACTTTTCGTAAGTTGTTTCAATCTGAGTTCCTTTTTGTAAGTATTTTCCGTCTCACTTAATTTTCGTTCTGATTTCCATTTCAGTATCATTTTCGCTATCACCCAGATCATTAGGGGCCGATAACCTAGATGTTAGGCCCCTTAAAACAACAATTATCATCATTATCATCTAACAAATAATGAAGGTGTGTTCTTTTCCAACGTTTTCTACCATTTCTAGTCTGTAACTTTTGTTTGATTTAAAATTCAGAAATAAGAAGTTTATAATCTATCTATAAACATGTGGTTTTTTTTTCGGCCCATCTAGATTATTTTGTATTGCATCTTGCCCTGTCCCTAAAACGTTCGCACATGTACGCCGTAGTCTCTCGAATCCCCAGCCCCATTGGGGCCGCCGCTGCTTGAGCCTTCGCACCCGAAGCTAGAACTGCCATATAATATGCGTTTATAATTTGTTGTGTTTGAGTCTTCAAGTTTGATGCAGTTCTTCATGATCCACTATTCTGAACTAATCGCTTCATCTCTGCATAACTACCACACCCTACATTCGAGGCAACGTGTTTAAAATATTGGAACCTGCCCTACCCCTACAGGTCTTCTCATCCACCTTTCCTTCTGTAATTAAATTTCCTCTTCCTGGGTACCTTAATGTGTGCCATACATTAATTATGTTATGTATTTATATATTGTCTTCATTAGCACTGGCCAGAAACATCTCTGTTTTCCCACTCGTCTTAGTACCTCATTTGTTACTCTGTTTACCCACCTAATCTTAATCACATTTCAATTATTCATAATGTTGAATTTTGGGCTTATGCCGTGTTTAATTATACTAAAATTCGACGCGTTTCGAAAGAAACCATGTCTTTCATCGTCAGGAATAATCTGGAATACGACAATGTTGCTAAGAGAAAGCAACGAAGAACATATAGAAGGTGCCCAAAGATGGACGCCATTATAGCCTCATGTTAGGGACAACGGAAAGCAGCAGTGAATTACTTTCTCAGGGTTCTGATAATAGGTAGCCAGGATTCACTGAGATTGTAGCCGGTGTCGCGGTTGAAATTATCTGGGTGTTTACGTATTTCAACCGCCTCCCTGATGATTCTGGGACGATATTGCTTTATACGGGCAAGAACATCCACTCCTTGGAACATGATATCATGCCAGGTGTTAAAGCATGATCGGCATATGCCCTTTCCAAATACTTAGGTAGACTACTTCAGCCGCTTCTGGGTAACACGCCTTCGTACATTAAGGATTCCACACACTTCGTGGAAAAGTTAAAAGCTATAACACTTCAGCCAGGTGATATTCTAGTGAGTCTCGACGTGGTGTCTCTGTTTACGAGAGTACCTATTGATGGTGTTATGTCTCTCATTAATGGCCTTTTTCCTGAAGACATCACAAGACTTTTTTATCACTGCATGACCTCCTCCTACTTTCTATGGAATGGGAATTTTTATGAGCAGACTGATGGTGTGGCCATGGGTAGTCCTCTCTCTCCTGTTGTGGCTAATTTCTTCATGGAGAACTTTGAAGAGAAAGCTTTGTCGTCGGCTCCTTTCAAACCGAAGATCTGGTGGCGTTATGTGGATGACACGTTCGTTGTTTGGACGGAAGGTGAGGAAAATCTTAGCCATTTCCTGGATCACCTTAATCTCCAGCACCCTTCTATTTGTTTCACTATGGAAAAGGAATCTGACGGCAAAATACCTTTTTTAGATGTTCTCGTCACCAAGAAAGAGGATGGATCTTTAGGACACAGCGTTTTTCGTAAGCCAACACACACCAATAGATATCTCCACGCAAGTTCTCACCATCACCCTGCCCAGAAACATGGTATCCTTACAACTCTAACTACCAGGGCTAGGAGGATTTGTGAAGTGTCTTCTTTACAAGAAGAAATTAACACCCTGCGAACCACCTTTGAGAGCAACGGTTATAGCAAGGCTTTGATTTCTACGGTTCTGAAATCAACAAATAATAATAGGACGTCAGTTGAGAAAAGAGATGTAAGAGGAACTGCTTACCTTCCGTACATACATAACACAACGGATCGTATTGCTAAAATCCTACGTCGGTACAACATACGGACTGTATTTGGAACTTCCGTTAAGATTAGGCAACTCCTGCGACCAACTAAGGACAGTTTGCCTAAATTGCAACAACCGGGTATCTACAGAGTTCCCTGTACTTGTGGCAAGGTTTACATCGGGCAGACTTCGAGAACAATATGCACTCGCATTAAGGAACATAATAGATGTATCAGGCTCATTAAACCTGATAAATCAGCTGTTGCCGATCATGCTTTAACACCTGGCCATGATATCATGTTCCAAGGAGTGGATGTTCTTGCCCGTATAAAGCAATATCGTCCCAGAATCATCAGGGAGGCGGTTGAAATACGTAAACACCCAGATAATTTCAACCGCGACACCGGCTACAATCTCAGTGAATCCTGGCTACCTATTATCAGAACCCTGAGAAAGTAATTCACTGCTGCTTTCCGTTGTCCCTAACATGAGGCTATAATGGCGTCCATCTTTGGGCACCTTCTATATGTTCTTCGTTGCTTTCTCTTAGCAACATTGTCGTATTCCAGATTATTCCTGACGATGAAAGACATGGTTTCTTTCGAAACGCGTCGAATTTTAGTATAATTAAACACGGCATAAGCCCAAAATTCAACATTATGAATAATAACACGGGCCGTGAAAGTCTAAATGACAATATCACATTTCAATTACTTCTATTCTCCTCTTTTCTGCTGCACCATAGCACGCTCCAGACAAAGGCTTCTAAAGTGACTTTCTATTACCTAGAATCTAAATTTGACGTCAGCAGATTTCTTTTCTGTAGGAGAGCTCTCCTTGCCTATGCTAATTTTTGCTTCGTCCAGCGCCGTTTATTTTGCTTCCTTACTATCTTCAGCTTTTCACTTGCCAATTCGATGTTGATAGAGGTTTCGGATTTCTTCCTGCTGCATTCCATTCTTTTATAATTAACTCTTTTTAAAGATTTTATTGAAGCCGAAGGACATGAGAGAGAAGGCGATATTCAGAATGGTGCAAGGAAAGGCAAGGCTACAACCTACCACCCATACTTTTCAATCTATAAGATGCGTTCAAAAAGTAACGAGCCGGAGGCTGGAATGCGCAAACCGGTGACGACATCGGCTAATCGTGGCGTGTGTAACGATGTGTGGTTCCGACCAGAGCGTGGAAGGTCACAGCCCGTCGCTATAGGGCATGCGTGCACGTCACGTGACGATACAAAGCGAGCAGCAGCATGCATCAATCGTCCAACGCTGCCACTCGCATTGCAAACAGTGACATGGAGACGTCAACCGAAGAGCAAAGAGGTGTTGTTCGGTTTCTGACAGAGGAAGGAGTAGGGGGAACGGACATTCATCGCCGAATGTCACATGTATACGGTGAACGCTGCATGTCCCTTGCAAGGGTCAAGGCGTGGCACAAGCGCTTCAGGGAAGGACGGGTGTCGTTAGCCGATGATGCCCGGTCTGGGGCACCCCCCTGCATTACCGATGACATCGTCCAGCTGGTTGATGCATTCATTACCCAGGACCGCCGAGTGACAGTGAACGCCATAGCCGCCGTGGTCGCTCCACGACAATGCACGACCTTATACGGCCAACACAGTCGCGGCACTCCGAGGAAATTCAAATGGGAGGCTCTCGGCCACCCTCCATACAGTCCAGACCTCTCTCCCTGTGATTACGCCATGTTTGGTCCCCTGAAAAGGGCTCTGCGGGGCCAACGATTCTCCTCGGACGCCGACGTCCAGCTGTACGTGCGGAACTGGTTCACATCGCAGCCCAGGGAATTTTAAGAGACAGCCATTCACCGCCTCGTGTCACAGTGGGACAAGTGCCTCAACAGCCAGGGCCAATACTTCTAACATACAGGTACTGGTTTCTGTAATTATGCCTCCTGCTTGTTACTTTTTGAACGCACCTTATAGAATTTAACCAGCAATGAAGGAAATTAGAGAAAAATGTAAAGTAGGAGTAAAGATTCAAGGAGAAATAATTTCAACTCGGAGATTTGCTGATGACATTGTTTTCACTTGCCAATTCGATGTCGAAGAGGTTTTGGATTTCTTCCTGCTGCATTCCATTCTTTTATGATTAGCTCTTTTTAAAAAGCTTCCATTGGAGCCGAAGGAGAAGGAGAGAGAATCTGATATTCAGAAAGGTGTAAGGTAAGGCAAGGCTGCAAGCTATCACCCATAGTTTATAATCTATACATTGAACAAGCAATGAAGGAAATTACAGAAAAATTGAAAGATTCAAGGAGAAATAATTTCAACTCGGAAATTTGCTGATGACATTGTTATCTTAGCCGAGTTTTTAAATGGTATGGACTCCGTCTTGAGGAAAGAATTCGTGATGAAAATCAATAAATGTAAAACACAAATAATGAAATGCAGCCGAAATAAATCAGAAACCCCTATTGACGTCAAATAGGCATGTGAAATGCTTCACTAATAAAGTCATCACAATTAACACCGGTTATCGGACAGATTCTACACACACCCAAAGTACACGGGGCTACATGACCGCGTTGTCGCAGCCCCTAAATTTAAGAACCAAACGACCAACCAAATGCTAAAGGAAGTAGGAGACCTGCTACAGTATTTATGAAGCAAAATAAACAGCAAAGAGAATATATAAAGTAGTTTGGCTCCGGCAAGGACAGCATTTCTACAGAAAATGAATCTGTTGTCATCGAATATAGATTTAAGTATTAGGAAGTAATTTTTAAAGCCTTTGTCAGGAGCGTGGCGCTCTATGGAAGTGAAACTTGGACTGTTGGCGCAGCAGAAAAGATGAGAATTGAAGCGTTTGAAATGTGGTGTTACAGTAGAATGATGAATATCAGATGAGTAAATAGAGGAACAAATGAAGAGGTATTAAGACGAGAGGGAGAGGAGAAATGTTTCTGGCGACTGCAAATAAGTGAAGAGATAGATTGGTAGGACACATACTAAGACACCCAGTAATAGCAAAGTTATGGAAGGAAGGGCCGGAGACAAGAACTGTAGGAGTAGACCAAGGTTAGAATATGTTAAACAGATTGCCTTGGATGTAGGGTGTGGTAGCTATGTAGAGATGCAACGATTAACTCAGGACAGGGAGGCATGGAGCGCTGCATCAAACCACTCAAAAGACTGGCAACTCAAGCACACAAAATGATTCTGCATGTATCAATATTTTTTTTACACAGTTTCCGTCTGTATTTGATGATTTAATGTAGCATAATGATGCACTTCTTTTTTTATAATATACCCGCTCATAGAAGTTTGCTATCCCGCGGCGTAGTCGTGCTCGTTAAAACGTGCACCACGGCCAAAAGGGTAGCTGCAGCAAGTTCGTGATCGCAGGTTCGAATCCCAATGCTGACAGAGGCTATCCTGAATGAAGTTTTACTCGGTTTTTCTACTCTCCCTGGAGGAAAATGCCGGGATAGTACCTTATTTCAAGTCCCGGGCCTGACCCTAATAATTATATTCACCACACAATTATGGGTAATCAACTCCGTGTACTTGGGTGTTTGTTCAGTTTGCCTCATAACCTGTTCGTCTGTGGTGGCTGTAATAGTACGTTTGTAACCGTAATTATTATGGTTGAGAATGGTGTAGGTGCTCTGGGATTTGAATTAAGGTACTGTTCCGGAATAGGCCTAGAGGAGTGTGGAATTATCCTGGGGCGTGGGGGAAGAAACCACACTCAGCATTGCCGCTGCCAGTGCCGTGATTCGAAACTTTGATGCACGGAGTTGTCGCAGCTTATCATCGCGGCTGGGGTCGAAAGAGAACAAGAAAACTTTGATGTACGGAGTTGTCGCTGCTCATCATCGCGGTTGGGGTCGAAAGAGAACAAGAGTTGATCAACGGAGAGCCGGCGTAAGTAAGTTGAGGCAATTTCGAATTCAGCTGGTACTCTGTAGTCGGGTATGGTTGTTATTCTTACATAACATTCACAGTGGTGTTCCGACCGGTGGGGGGGGCAGGGTTCATCTCCCTCTCCTCCAGACATTTGTTTATTTGAATCCTTATATTATTCAATTTATCACCTGTTTTACACTACCACTAGTGAAGTTTCCTTACTCCTGTATATATTTTAAATGTGATCACGTTCTTTACTTGATAAATATCCCGAACCCTACTCGCAGTGAGACTCCTTCAGCATTGAACCTAGCTATGGATCAGTTTTGCTTTTGAAGTGTGCGATCGGTATTTGTTTCCACGTCGATTCGGGCTGCTTTATATGTGCATATTTGTGTCACTATGTGTCCGTTTCGTTAAAGATAAATCTATACATGAGGAATTTCTGCAATTTATTCCTATCAATGATGCTGGTAAAGCCATTAAGAGGCAGATTGTGAGAGTCAATAGTAGCCTAATGGCAGCAAGAACATAGTGAGTTAGCAGTGGTCGTTTCGGCTTGGATGCAGGCAGTCGCCTACATCCGGGAGGCGAGGAGGTTCGATTCCCCCCCATCTTCCTTCCAGGCAAATGCCGGGGTTGGTCCCTAACTACAGGCGACAGCCGCTACCTTCCAATTCCTCGTTCTTACATTCACACTTTCCTCCCCAGACTACACTCCACACGCAACGGTACTGTTAGCTCACCCCATGGGTGTCCGCATAGAAGCAGCTACAAACTCTAGTGAGCCGAACATGTCCTCGGACAATCCCGACACTAAAACCATACGATGAAAAACAAAGTAAGAACATGAGGAGCAAATCATTTTGATAATGTACTGTACTGTACTGTACTACCGTACTGTATGAATGAACCCCCACATAAATACGCCACTGGACTTTGCCTATTGTATAGCAGAACCTCACTGTTTCCACATATACACTGAAGAAAATGGAAATTGCAACACCCAGAAGGAGTGGTGCTACATTGCTGCAATTGAACATGCAGGACGAGTGTTCGGTTGTGATTCGATGATTACACTTTCAGGTCCCTAAGACCGCAAGTTTGGACAACAATCAATACAGGATGTGCCCACCACATGCTGCAATACATGGATGAATTCGGCGAGGCATGGAGTCAAAAAGGCCCTGGATCGCTTCCTGAGGAATTGTGGCCCATGCTTGCTGCACTGCATGGGTCGGTTGTTCCAGAGTTGTGGGTGGCTGAGGACGGTTGGCCAGTTGTCGACCCATCATGTCCCACACATGCTCAATAGGACTGAGGTTCGGGGATCTGGCGGGCCATTCTAAGGTTGTGATGTCGTGGAGATCTCTGGAGATACGTGCAGTGTGAACCCGGGCATTCTCCTGCTGAAACATCCCATTAGCAATGTTCGCCATCATAGGGACAACCACTGGATTGAGTACCCTATCAACGTACTGTCGAGCAGTCATAGTGCCCTCAACAGCACTAATTGTGATTTCACATTAAAGCCAATAGCTCCCCAGACCATAATGCTTGGTGTTGGCCCTGTGTGCCTCTCGACAATAAGGTCTGGACGGCCCCTCTCCCAGGTACGTCGGCGCACACGATTCCGGCGATCACTGTGGGCAAGACAGAAGCGCGATTCATCACTAAAGACGACCCTATGCCATTCGTCGACCCACGTCGATCGTTCTCGACACCAGGCCAGCCTTACACGTCGCTGTTGTGGGGTCAATGGAACACCTTCTGCAGGGACACGGGATAGTAAGCCAGCTGCACGCAGGCGATTACCAGCTGTTTGTTGTGTTACGTGGGGTGCCACAGCTGCTCGAATTTCCGCTGCTGTTGCATGGGGTTCCATCCGGGCCATCCGAATGATGCGGCGATCCTCTCTCACAGTTGTCTGTCGCGCTGGGCCTGTGCCAGGTCTACGAGTGTGGGTACCTTCATTTGACCACTGCTGCCATACACGTTGTACCGTAGATGCCTGTCGGCCAACACGTGCAGTGACAGTCCTTAGCGATAATCCAGCCTCACACAACCCAATTATCCGAGCCCTCTCAAACGGCGACAGTTGTTGATAGCGTGCTCTTCTCGGTCGTCGAGGCATCTTTGACTGGGAACACTTCACTGTACAGACTGCAAGTCAACTACGCTACACCAGAGTCCGTTGACTATACTGGAGTTGATTCATCCGCGACCAATCACGTGGGGAGACCTGTACCAACAATCCAATGGGTCTGAAACTTTGATCGTTTACATACCTACATGGCATCGTTCCATATCCTGAAAATCAACACAAACGACCAATACCTTCATGGTGTTGCAATTTCCATTTTCTTCAGTGTTTGATAGTAGTAGTGTTAAAGTTTGATTCTTGAACGTTGTCTCCTTTTTCAGGTGATTTTATCCAAATTGAAGTGATAGAAGCCATTTTCAGTGTTGCCTAGTTCTATTAAAGACCCCCTGGGGCTTACAGCTTGTGGGACGTTGGTTGGCGACCACGGGACCCCAGCTGAGTCCGGCATGGCTTCCACTTACTTGTGCCGAGCCCCTTTCAGTTATCTTTCCTGTCGGTCTCCCTTGGCCAACTCTTGTTCTCTTCCGACACCGACGGTATTAGGGTATCCGAGACCTAGGGAGTCTTTCACTTTCCCGCCCTAATTGGCCCTTGTCTCATCTTTCCTGATACCCTCATTCTTCGAGGGGTCAGCCTTCTTTTTCTTTTCATGATATCTCCTGCCTTCTGCAAAAGGAGGCAGGGTGTATGTAGGCCCACCGTGGATAGTGTTACACCCTCAAGGGCTCACGGCTGGTGAGTTTGGGAGTTGGCGACCCCGAGCGATTCCTGAGCTGAGTCCGGTTTTTTTTCTCCCTTTTTCTACTGATTTTGGGGCGGGCACTTTCCTCTATCCCTTTGCTATCTGCCTTTCATAGCTCTCCTTCCAAGTCCCTCAATCCACATTTCTTTTCCTCCTATCCATTATTTCTTTTCTTTTACTTTTTTTATTCATTTCTTCTTCTAGTACGTACGTTAGTTAAGCCCGTAGTTTGTTTTAGTCGTAGGTTGCATGGCATTATCATTCATTATCACAATCACCCAAACCATTAGGGACTGATAACCTAGATGTTAGGCCCCTTAAAACAACAATCATCATTAAAAATCAGCAATTTTTCTAGGTTTATGCCGTGTCTTGTGTGGGGTTTCGCCTAGGAACACCAAGCTGGCTCATCAGTGGGCTCTTGGTGTCCGCGTCCGGACCCTCACAGGAGTAGCAAACTGTGCACTACCTCCCTTCTTAGGAAGCGCACGTGTGCCTCTTAACTGCGAGAGCTAGAAGCTCAAGCAACCTTTCACCTCTCTATAAATGCTTCCAAAAAGATGGTATATTGGCTTCCACAGCCCGTGATAGCCAATATAACAATCATTATCTTCATCAATTAAAGAAAGCTCACCAGTCGGGCAGCACAATTTGTTACGTTACGTTGTGCCGGGGGAAGGAAAGGAAAGGGAAGCAAAGCAGCAGAGGATTACACTCTTTAGAACCTCCGGCAGTCTCTTTAGAGATAGCATAACACAATTTGTTTTGACCGACTGAAAGGCTTTCTTTAATAATGGTTTTGTCCTAGTTGTCTTGAAAATTTGCCCGTACTATAGGGTGTTGAAACTCCGTTCCAGTGTCCACCCCCCACCCCCACCCCTCGCCAGAAAAAAAAGCCGTGCGTAATACTAATCGATAGGACGATCTTGGCTCAAAGTTACGTTGTGCTGTGGGAAGGAAAAGGAAGGGAGGGGAAGCAGCGGAGGATTGCACTCTTAGAACATCCGGCAGTCTCCTCAGAGATAGCATAGCACTGGCTTTAGGGGGAGAAAATACACACAGAGAAGTGATATTTGCTCACGTATGATACAGCACTATGGACAAGTGTTCTCTTAGGGCCCGTCTTTACCAACTCTTTACTAACGTTTAGTTAGTTAATTCATATTTAACTTAAATACGAGAGTTAATGCATGGTTATCATCAATGCATTTCACGAGGCCATTCCGGTTCGTAATTACCTAAATACGCTTTATGTCTCTCGCGCATGCGTTAACTCGGTTTCACCGTAGAGAAATATGGCCGACAGAACAAGAAACATGCAGTACTGATCGTTGTTTGAGATTTTCTGGAACCAACATAATTATAAAGGAATGGTAATACAGAAGACCTTATTCATGGCGAAAGCTTAAAATGATATGGACAAAGCATTTAAGATATGATGATGATAATTGTTGTTTTGAGGGGCCTAACATCTAGGTTATCGGCCCCTAATGGTTTGGGTGATCGTGAAGATTATAATGAAATGTAAACTGTAACTAAAACTAACTACTAACTTATAGACTAGGAGAAGAAATGGAAAACAAAAGGAGAATAAGGCAAATAAAGGACAGGAGGAAAAGAAATGCCCTCAACCCTCGAAGAATGTGGATTGAGGGTCTTGGAAGGAAGGAGAGCCATGAAAGGCAGATAGGAAAATGAAAGAGGAGAGGGTCCGCCCCAGAGGTACCGTAATGGATAAAAGGGGGAAAACCGGACCCAGCTCAGGAATCCCTCGGGGTCGCCGACTCCCGATCTTACCAGCCGTGAGCCCCTGAGGGTGTAGCAATATCTAGGGTGCATCAGAAGTGGTGGGGCTACATACACCCTGCCTCCTTGAGGGCCTTGAGCAGAAGGCAGGAGATAACATGGAAAGAAAAAGAAGGCTGACCCCTCGCAGAAGGAGGGTATCAGAAAAGATGAAACAAGGGCCAACTAAGGCGGGAAAGGAAGAGACTCCCTAGGCCTTGGATACCCTAATACCGTTGGGGTCGGAAGAGAACAAGAATTGACCAAGTGAGGTCGACAGGAAAGAAGTCGGAGAGGAGCCCAGCACGCGTAAGTGGAAGCAATGCCGGACTTAGCTGGGGCCCCATGGTCGCCAACCCACGTCTCACTAGATGTGAGTCCTTGGGGGGAAGTATTTAAGAGAACTGGCAGTTGTGTGTAGGCTATACATTGGTTACTTAGCTAAATAGTCAAGATATGAAGCCATTGTTTCAGTGTTGTGTATACAAATTGTCAGTTGTAACTCTTTAGTCGGTCAACACGACTGAAGACTGAATAGCTACAAATGACAGTTAGCTAAATAGGACATGTTCTCCCCGTTGTTTTCGTAGCTTAAGGGGTTGCGTTGCAGACTCGGATTTCATTATGCAGAGCTGAAAGGAGTTCAAATCCCATATTAGATATAATGTGTTTTTTTTTAATTTAATTTAATTTAAAATTTCCGTATTCTTCTTTCTTGGTATTATGATCTTTTATAATTTCATTGTCATAAATATAAAATATTATATTCATATGGATGAAAGTTCGTGTGAGACTCAGAAATAAACCAATTTTTCCGGCATCGCAAGATGTGCGAGGTAGTATTCAGCTGTTTCCCCCCACTTTAACCAAGACCAACTACAATCCTCAGACCTTAATGTAGAAAAAACATGGCGGCGATGGTTGCCCTACCAATAGCTAAGATCATGTCATCGGGCTTGTCACAGTTCGTGTAAATTATTATTTTTACTCACCTAAGAGCATAAAGATATCACAAGACGAGACTAGGTTCCGAAGAAATATGCATCAATAATTTAGACTTACCTAAGCCTCCGTGGCTTAGGCGGCAGCACGCCGGCCTCTCACCGCTGGGTCCGTGGTTCAAATCCCGGTCACTCCATGTGAGATCTGTGCTGGACAAAACGGAGGCAGGCAGGTTTTTCTCCGGGTACTCCGGTTTTCCCTGTCAACATTTCATTCCAGCAACACTCTCCACTATCATTTCATTTCATCTGTCATTCATTTAATCATTGCCCCAGAGGAGTGCGTCAGGCCTCGGCAGCCGGCACAGTTCATATCCTCGCCGCTAGATGGGGGCTTCATTCATTCCATTCCTGACCCGGTCGGAGACTGGAAGCAGGCTGTGGATTTTCAATTTAGACTTACCTGAATTAATCTCTATCTCTATATATAAGAATGAAAGTTTGTCTGTTTTTTCTGAATTTCTACGGAAATTTGCGTTATTTACGCGTTTTAGACTGTTTTATGACGGATGCGCGCGAAAATGAAATTTTTGTCTGTCTGTCTGTCTGTTTGTTTGTTTGTGGACAATTTTTTGTGTCCTTATAACTCGAGAACGGCTGAGTGGATCAACGTACAATTTAGTACAAATATCCTTCAGAGGCAAGACACCAATCATTGATGTAACCCTTCTCTGTACCTCTCATAAAAGGGGGCCTACCCCCTTAAAATACATGCTGAAATAGGCGTAGAAGGGCGAGACAAAGCTCATTTTCAGCCCCTCAATGTGAGAAACGAAACTCGGGGGCCCTAAAGGGACCCCGAAAACCACATTTTAAGGCCCTAAAACCAATAGTTTTTGAGATATTCCCAGAAAAATAATTTCATTTAATACAATAATGAAAGGAAGCTAGCCGGTAACCATGGCAACAGAAATTCACAGGTCCATCTATTGCTGTAATATAAGACGCAATACAATTCCATTTATTACTTTACTGAGATAGTTTGCAAACGGCTAGAAGGTTATAACGGAACCAAACTAAGCTGTAAAATTCATCAATACATATAATGCGCTTAAGGGGGTCAAGGGGTACTCTAGAATTTTTTCACGCGATTTTCACGTGCTGGTGTGCTACGGAAAGTCTATGATATCCCTATCCCTATATTGTTATATTATTATTATAATTAATATTATTATTACACTACGGAAAGGAAGACCCCAGAGGACTGGAAAAAGGGAATAATTGTCCCGATCTTCAAGAAAGGTAGTAGAACAGAATGCAGAAACTATCGGGGAATAAAACTGATGAGTCATTGTGCAAAGATGTTTGAGAATGTTTTGGAAAGGAGAATTAGGACAAGGATAGAAGGAGGGATGAGGGAAGAACAACATGGCTTCAGAGCAGGAAGGTCCACAGTGGATTTGATTTTTGCTGTAAGGCAGTTACAAGAACAGCACTGTGAGTATGGAACAGATCTACTGATGGCCTTCCTGGACATTGAGAAAGCATATGACAGTGTATGCAGAAACAAAGTATGGAAGTCCCTGGAGATAGAGGAGTAGAAAAATGGACTATAAGGAGGATAAAGGAGATGTACAAGGGAAGCGTGAGCTGTGTGAAAGTGGGAGGAGAGAGATCGGACTGGTTGGAACAGAGAAACGGCCTGAAACAAGGAAGTGCACTGGCACCGTTACTTTTCATTGTGGTGATGGATGACATAATGACCCGAGTGGCACAAGTAATTGGGGAAGGAAAGATGAAAGCAATGGTGTTAGCGGATGATTTGATGATTTGGGGAAACAAGGAGGAGGAGGTACAGGAACAGTTAGACGTGTGGGAAGGAATAATACAAGGATATGGAATGAAATTTAGCATAAATAAGAGTGAGATAGTGATCACAACAAAGAAGAAGGAAAGAACCACAACGGGAATAACAATTGGTGGGGAACAGCTGAAGAAAGTGGAGAGTTTCAAGTATCTGGGAAGCCTGATACAAGATAATGGAAGAAACTATAGAGAAAAAATGACCGGGGGAGACAGGCAGAAGCATTCCGGAGGAGTGTGAGAAGCATGTTATGGAGCAAGGATGTCCCTCAGAACAGAAAAAGATCATATATCGGACGTACTATGCCCCTATCCTGACGTATGCCTCGGAGACCTGGGCTATGAAAGGAAGGGAGAAGAGCAAAATACAGGCCAGTGAGATGAGGTTCTTGAGAAGCAGTATTGGAGCTACAAAGATGGACAGATTAAGAAATGAGAGGACCAGAGAATTAATAAAGGAGGAACCATTACGGGATGGTATAGAGAAATCTAGACTTAGATGGCATGGGCATGTAAAACGAATGGAGGATAAGAGGATACCCAGGAGGATACACGAGACGAAGTGGGAAGGAAAGAGACCGAGAGGAAGACCGAGAGACAGGTGGCTGAAAGGGATGGAAGAAAGCGTGAAGAAGAGAGGAGAAGACTGGACAGGGGTGGAAGCTGAGAGATGGTGGGAAGACAGAAGTCGTTGGAGTGGCCTGTGTTCCAAACAGACCCGGCCAACGGCTGGAAACTGTGCAAGAGGATGATGATGGTGATACTACGGCCTACAACGACGAGACAAAGCTCATTTTCAGCCCCCTGGTGTCAGAAAAAAACCTCGGGGCCCCTAAACAGTCGTAAAGGGTCCCCGGAAACTACATTTTAATGCTCTAAAACCAAGAGTTTCTGAGATATTCCCAGAAAACTAATTTCATTTAATAAACTAATGTAGGAATGCAAGCCAGTAACCATGACATCAGTGTCTCAAAAAGGTACATCCAACTTTCCATCTATTTCTGCAAGAAGTAATGCCACTCCATTTATTTAATTTCTGTGAAAGTTTGCAAATGGCTATAAGGTTATCACGGAACCAACAAAAACTGTAAAATTCATCAATGCGCTTAAGGGGGTCAAGAGGTACCCTGGATTTTTTCACAAGACTTAAACGTGTGATGTGTCGTACAGAAGGTCTATTATATCTTCAAACAGCAACATTATTTTCAAAAATTCCTGAATTGAAATAGTTTATTATTTTTGCTTTTAGGAATTTGGGCCATTGGAGGCTAAAAAACCTGAATTTTCATGCACCACAAGCCTTTATAATTTATCAAAGGGGTCTTCCTCTGGATGCGCACTTGACACAACAGTGTGGGTCAGTTTTTATGTGACGTGAATTGCATTTCGTCTACGAGGTTTTCAATTTTATTTTCACGTCAGGAAGTACAGGTTAGGTAAATTAGTTTCAGAGCATATTTCAACTAATCATTTATCTTTGTCGACAAACAGGTTCCAAGCCCCTAACCATTGCAACAGTAGCTCAATTGATTACGTCTGGTTATTAATACCGACGACCGTTCGAAGAATGGGTACTTCTGCTAGTTTATCTGTATAGTGCTGGCCTCGAATTATAGGTTTCTTCGTCTTCACCCAAGGGGCAGCTACAATAGTCTCACTGTTTCTGTGGTTGAATAAGAAGCTTTTTGGCGAGTTCAGTAATTATAGATTAATATTATTAGCATAAAATCAAACAGATTCTGAAGTAGGAGAGAAGAAAGTACCCGGTTACTGAAGTGCTGTCCCAGCACATGCAGAGTATTTGTGTACACAATCGGAATGAGAATAGTTGCCTGAAATAATCGAACCAACGCTATAGAGATACAATTCAATTAAAATATCTCGTGGAATTGTCTAAAATCTGGGGTAAAACATCACACCGAATTAGTTGATTGAAATATGCAAAGAAGTCGTCATGTGGATATCTGAACATAATTATGGAGATTGACACGCACAAAGGACACGATAATATGTTACCATCTAACCTATTAAACATTCTCTGTTACCGTTTGGAATAGTTGTACGCAGGAAATAGTTGATTTGGTAAAGTAATGTTGGTAGGAAAGCACTATCTCTCCCTTACAGAATTATCGCGGCACACCATCTCGCAATATAAGTACATAATTGGCAAGTTAATCACAACACTTTATTACACACATCATAATTAAAAATAACTTGCAAGCTGTAAGTATCACAAAAGTATGAATAATGGCGGAACACAATGAGTTCACTGTTTGGCACAGGGGAAACATCTTCCTTAACCAATAAAAAAGTCCACTGTATTATTTGGCGTGTATAGAAGGCAGTGTATATCATCTGCCAGACTGGGAAGGATTTACAGAGACACATGATGCTAAGCGTTCAACGTTCAACGTCAACGGTTTGGTCTAGCCGTAGATGCTTACTGCGTTTTCCCTTTACGTTCTTAAGTTCGACACTACTGAACTGTACTAAGCTATTATTATATTGTCACTAACTAGCAAATCATTGCGGTGTATATTCTTGAGACACTTCTATTAATGCTTTAATCTTAGGCACCTCAACATCTGAAGTAAGTGACACAATGCCATCGGTCGACTGAACAATCATCACACAAACGAACTAGTCCATAATAAGCGTATTATCACATATTTACACCCGATTGCAGTACATTAACGCGAGCTGGACTTTACAGACATACTGAAGACACTAACAATTACAGATGAGCGATAGTTTATCCCAACCTTCATCAAACGAAGCTAATCAAAGCTAATATTGTATCCCAGAAACGAATGTAAACAAACAATATGTCGGGCTTCAGCATACGCCATTTTCACACTTTCGATACCTGCATTAAGGTCTGAGTATTGTAGTTCGTCTTGCTTTAACGATGGTTTAGAGAGTTAGATTTGGCCATTTATGTTAGTGGTAAGTTAACGAACGTTTCTGTTCGATGAAATGCTCGTGCAAAGATAAATAAACTTTTATGATGAGTTAAGACAGAATTGGCGTTGGTGAAAATGGCCCTTAACGATGTGCTTACCTCCAATAATTACGCACAGACTGGTTCATCCTTATGTGTTTCTTCTGCCCCTTATTATTCTTAATTATACGCTACTTCATGGCGCAGTGGCTAGCATTCTTGGCTGTCACCGTGAAGGTCCTGGTTCGATTTCTGGCTCTGTCAAGTGATTTTATTATGTACTGTAGTTGAACTTGTCTGATAACCTGTATTATGTGATGAACATTGATAAAGAAACAAAAGAATATATGTCCGAGCAGATGAACATGAAATGGAAAACAGAAACCGTTTTGAAGATTTCTTACGGTAGTGTGTGAAGTGAAAAATCAGCGTCTCTTTTTAACAGTACGTCTAAAGGTTGTATTGTTGTTGTTACAAATACACATCCTAATACAGTCATCACAATAACATAGGTCATCAGACAAAATTACTCACTCAGCCAAGTACATGGAGTTAAATGACCACGTTGTCTAAGCGCCTCAGATGAAACAACAACAACAACAAGAGTTCTAGAACTTTAATTTGAGACTATTTCGAGGCGTCTAGGTTTTGCGTTTATTTAGACAAATTTCCACCACGAGGTGTAACGGCTAGCATCCTTGGCTGTTGCCCCGGAAGTCTGTGTTTGATTCCCGATTCAATCAAGGAATTGAATTCGGATGTGAGGGCTGGACCGGGGTTCACTCAGCCTCATAAGGCAAATCTGGGAAGACGCTGGATCGATTCCCACCTCAGCCATCTTAGAAGTGTTTTTCAGTGGTTTACCCACTTTTACTCCAGTCAAGTGCTGGGGTAGCTCTTAACTTTAGGCCACGGCCGCCTCATTCCCAATTCTATCCCCATTTTACAAATGTACACAATAGTACAGACATTAAAATTACACCGGTTATCACACAAGTATCTCACTCACTCACACACAAAAATACACGGGCTATAAACAACCGTAGTGTCGCAGCCCTAAGCAACAACATCAAAGGTCACAGACTCTTCTGCCAATTCCTAGCCTCAATTAAAAACACACTCTGCAACAGTCATCACAATGACACAGGTTATCGGACAGATTACACACGCCCAAGTCTTCGCGAGTGTATGATCACGATGCCGAAAAACACAACAACAACAACAACAATAATCCAACACACTCCTAAGCACACGGTGGGGGGGTTATACTCGAAGAATCTGTTTTTCAGACCATTCTCACAGCATCGTGGACTGGCCACAGATTACCTTGGTCTAACTTGTCCTTCTTAACCTTGTACAGGATGAAAACCAAAGCTAGAAACAGCTGGCTGCGTGACTCTGGGGTAACGTTCTCGCTTGCTGTTTCCAAAATTGCAGGATCGAATCCTGGCACAGTCAGCTGGTATTTGAGGATGCGCAAACGCGAGGAAGCCGTGTCAGTGGATTTACGGGCACATTAAAGATCCCTCTTGCGGCAAAATTCCGGCATCTCGGCGCAGCGTCTCTAAACGCCGCAGCAGTTAAAAGGGAAACAACAAATATCATTAGACTATTATTATACTCGGCATCGGAATATCTGAGCACGCTGGTTGGTTTTGTTGGTTCCTTAGTTAAGGAGCTGCTACAACGCGGTCATGTATCCCCGTGTACTTTGGGTGTGTGTAGAATTTGTCTGATAACCGCTGTTAATTGTGATGTCTGTATTAGTGTGTGTCATCTGTGATTGAGGTAGAAGGACTGCAGACGATTAATTTTTTCAAGTACTTCCTACTTTTGCTATCAAATGCTACCGTCCACGACATCTAGCTGTGGACGTGGTTCTAAATGCCATCGCAGTTAGCACCTGTCGGCGAACGTTGGAACTAATATAGCGTTATCAAACTAACTTACAACATTTAGCTTCCACAAGTGTAGTTTGTGGAAGGTTCTTTTTCATGCCATAAATCTATGACATGGGCCGCCGGCTTTACTTCCCCTCCAAAGGAAGGCATACTGGCTGCGTGGCTCAGGGGTAACGTTCTCGCTTGCTGAGCCCAAGCTTGCAGGTTCGAAACCTGGCGCAGTCAGCTGGCATTTGAGGGTGCGCAAATGCGAGGGAGCCGTGTCAGTAGATTTACTGGCACGTTAAAGATCCCCTTCGGGGCAAAATTCCGGCACCCCGGCGTCTCTAAAAGCCAGTGTAGTTAAAAGGGACGTAAAACCAATAACATTATTAACATACTGAGGGATTTTTAACGCTCTTAAAAATCCGACGACTTCGGTCTGGTTTGAACCCGCGATCTTGGGCATGCTACCAACTACGCCACCGAAGCCGCTTCTGAGCACGCTGCATCAGTGAATTATCTTGCTACCCACAGTATAGCCTACCTATTAGAGATGTGACTGGTGGCCATCGCGACGTGGCGGTCTGGTAAGGTGATCTCTACTTCTCTTATTCCTGCAGTATTTTCTTCCTGCCGCATCGATTTTCCTTGACTTCTCGTGAGCTTGCATCTACAGTACATTGCTAATTGGACTATCGCCTGCACACGTAGTTTTTCTGCAATAAAGCGTGAACCACCAGCTCTTTTGGTATTCGCTGCTGGACGCGCTGTCATTTGCAAATACACTCGCCAATTTCTACCTAACTACTTTTCTCTAATTCGCGTCAATCGCGCCAAGGACAGCAAGCAACCCGCCTACTCGCGCAGCCTACACATAGCACACACGGTCTGCCTGCTTTGCCAGCTCCCCGAAGCGCGTGCGTTACTGATCGGAAGTTGTCTAAAAGACAGCCGTCGTAGTCCAGATTTCCGCACACAGATGAGTCGGGTTTGAATTCCTGCAATGAAGGAATTATTATTATTATTATTATTATTATTATTACTATTATCAAAATCTACTTTTTGTTGTGTGTGGTGTAACCTAGCATTCTTGGGTGCCGCTCCGAAGGTCCGGGTTCGATTCCCGGCTCTGCCAAGAAATTTTAATTCTGGTATGAGGGCCAGAACGGATTACACACAGCATCGTGGGGCAAAACTGAGAAGAGGAGGGTTATCCGTGGTTCCCCACTTCTACTCCAGGTAAATGCCAGGATGGTTCCGTACTTAAGGCCACGGCCGCTTCTTTCCCAATCCTTATCCCCAATTTACAAATACACACACACTAGTACAGCTATCACAATAACACAAGTTATCACACAAATTCCACACACACCCAAGTTCACTGGGCTACATGACCACGATGTCGCATGCCCCTAAAATAAGCAACAAAAACAACAATTTCGTTGCGTCGTTTAAGGGTGGAACTTGCGTTTTCGCGTCCCCTCCACCCTTCCGACACTTACATACCATTCTTCTAGTTATCTTCATCCAGTAGAGAGTTAATGAGAGACGAACCGAATGAATGAATGATTGAAGATGAATGAAACTGAGCAAGAAAGTGGCCGTGAACTAGTAGAAAGTTGCCTGACGAAGTAATTCGAATTCACTCGTCTTTCTAGTCTGGAGATAGCCTAACCCCACGTTTTTGCGCATTAATTCTTTGGAATCCATGCAAAAGCAATATTTTCCGCCACATAGAAAAACCTGCTGATCATTTGGGAACGAGATAGTTAACCAAATTCATTAATTAATGGTATGGATTTTACGTCCCTTTTACTACTGCAGATTTTAGGGACACCGTGGTGCTAGAATTTCGCACTGATCTTTAACTTGCCATAACTCACTCGCATTTGACTTGACTTATTTCCTTTAATTCCCGTCGGAGCACAGGGCAGGCATCGACGAAGCTCCGCCACCTCACTCTCTTGACTGCAATCGTCTTCACCTCTGTCCATGCACCCTGTTGTCGACCTTCATTCTCTATTGTGCCCCTCCATGACTGTTTAGGTCTTCCCCTTCTCGTAGTACTCTGTGGATTCCAATCAAGGACTTGTTTTCCTATGTCTTGATCCGATTTCCTAAGAATGTCCAGTCCACTTCCATTTTCTCCTCTATATGTGAATTCTGACCTGGTCCTCCGAGGAGGCTAGTACCCACAGATCTTCATGTGCGATTACTGTACTCCACGCCAATGTATGTTCAAAGCAAGCAAGAAAGTTTGCAGTTTTACGTGACCGTTAATCTCGCGATCATGAGCCTTGGGACCTCCATTTTTACGTGGAATTTGAACCGCAGGGCGTGATATTTCACTTCGAAAATCTCACTTGCTTGTTCATTATTCTTCACAGACTCCTATTTATGAAAACCTAGCCGATGTGTAATTCCACTGTTAACTTTCCATGATGCATAAGCGTCCTCACCCCCAAGGGGCTCACATCTAGTGGGACGTGGGTTGGCGACCACGGGACCCCAGCTGTGTTCGGCACATTGCTTCCACTTACTTGTGCAGGACTCCTCTCCGTCTTCTTTCCCGTCGACCTCCCTTGGTCAACTCTTGTTCTTTTCCGACCCCGACGGTATTATGATATCCGAGGCCTAGGGAGTCTTTCACTTTCCTGCCTTAATTGACCCTCATTCTTCGAGGGGTCAGACTTCTTGTTTTCTTTTTATTATATTTCCTTTTCCCTTTAAGATTCCTGCACTGTTTTTGTTAGTTGGCTCCCCGTATATCCAAATTACCTTGAGCGAATTTTTTGAATCTACACTTAATTTTTTAGGTATTTTCAATCTAAGTAAGTCTTTTCGATCTAAATTACATTTTGCGAGTATTTTCAACCTCAATTGCATTTTGTAAGGATTGACAATCTAAATTGCTTTTTAGTAAGTCTTTCAATGTAGAGGCTGGTACTTAGTGAATCTTTTGATTTTCAATTCCATTTTTTTAAGTATTTTCAACCTAAACCGCATTTTGAAAATATTTTAATCTACATTGCATTTTGCATGGTGGGCATTTTGTAAGTATTTTGATTCTCAATTGTATTTTGTGAGTATTTTGAATCTAAATTACATTTTGTAAGTATTTTCAATCTAAATTGCTTAGCTTTTTGTAAGTATTGTCAATCCAACTAAGTCGTTTGAATCTACCATACATTGTGTGCGTGTTTTTCAATATATTCCTTTTGTGAGTATTTTCCTTCTAAATTCCCTTTTGTAAGTATTCCCACTCTCCATTTTGTAAGTCGTTTCAATCTGCGTTCCATTTTGTAAGTATTTTCAGTCTCACTTTTCGTTATGGTTTTCATTTCATTGTTATTTTCGCTATCACCCAGACCATTAGGGGCCGATAACCTAGATAACCTAGGCCCCTTAAAACAACAATTATCATCAACATCATCATCATCATCATCATCATAGGTAGGCTTGCCATATTTTTGGTGAGTGAAACCGGGACACATTAATAGGGGATGGCCTTACCGGGGGGTCTGGGGCCGTCCGGGGGACTCCCCCGGGAATTTCTTTAAAAATTAGAAGCAAAATGGTGAGTTTTAAGCCTTTTTTTAAGCCTCGCAAGTGACGGGAGGGGGCAATCTGGCATCCTAAATTGTTAATTCTACATACCTTTTAAAAATAAAAATAAATGAATTTTTGCTACATAAGAATATATAATTTTTCCTTTTTAATGATAATTTTTTTCTGGCCTTCCATCTAGAAAGAAGTGTTAGTAAAATACAATTTAAAATTCTAAAATTGTTTAATTGAACAATTACTAAGTTTTATTATTTTTTTGAAAAACTACAACTTGTTGTCTAACTACAAAAACAATCAATTAATGAGTTAACAATGTTAATCTTTGTTTTCAAACCACTCATATTTTTTACTTGAATGTACTTAACTGTCTTTCTTAAGCTTGACCTTTTCATAATAATCATAGCAAAAAAGGCCAAAGTTGGTTTTATAATCGATGTTCTTGCAGTGGACTCTTTCATTAATGCTCAGGCATTATTCATTATAGAAAACACCCTTTCCGTTTTTACATCTTACTGCCATTTTCCGGGACATTGATAAAACCGGGCGGGACACCGGGACAAGAGCAAAAAACCGGGACGTATGGCAAGCCTAATCATAGGCCTAAGCATCCTCAAATGCCAACTGACTGTATGGGGTTTCGTCGCTTAACCTTGGGCACAGTAGGCGAGAACATTACCGCAGCGCCATGCAGTCAGCCATAGGACCGGGAATAGTAAGGAGCAGACATGCTGCTACTAAATATTTGCACCATTTGTTTTCATAGTTAGATATTATACTGCTCACCACGTCATTTCTGGTAGCTCGCGATCGACCGTTTGGCGACCCCTGGTCTACAGTCTGCAGAGTGGAGTGAACATGACTCCCGGCGCCATCCCTGCTATCTGATCGCCCCAGGGATTTAGACTTCGACCGCTGTAACAGTAAACTTGAAGCATTATCTAATAACATTACGATAACTTAATAGTTAGGGTTTCAGATACGTGGAGATGAGACGAAGTATTCTCATGAGGAGAATAGTTAAAACGGTTCTTGGAAGTAGGGTTCTATTGTCTGAGCTAGTGCAGCAGCACTGACCTTATGAGTAGCACATTTTACAGTATCCTCTTCCACATGCCATTGCTCAGCACCACCCATTCTTCAGTAGCTTCCATGGTCATAAATCATACATATATATATCATATATATATTATTTCAGTAGTATAGATCCCAACTGCGGCGCTCACAAGTGACCGATCGTGACAAGTGAGCATTCAAATTAAAGAAAATAGACATTAGCAATGACGAATTGGACCCTAATTTCATAAGTATCTATAATTTCTTTAAAATATAGTTTCTATAATCATTTGGTTGACATAAAAACATAACAACCTTTCTCCTTAATTCTCTCATTATAAGTGTGGTTTATGAACATGCGAGATTTCTTGCGCGGGTCCGCTAGTGTATATATATATATATAAGTTATATATATATATATTTATTATTTGAGTATGGTAGGCTACTACAAATCCCTTTTGAGGCGCTTACATGCAACTGATCGTAACAAATGAGGATTAAAAATAAGGAGAATTACCCATAGAAGTGACGAATTGGACATTGATTTCATAAATATCAACAATTTGTTTATAAATAAATATTTAAGCAAATAAACAAGACGATAGCCTCTGCCAGAACGGTGTCCTGTCGAGCCTTACTGTTGTGCGAAGCTAATGCACAGCGAAATAATGTTGAAATGACAGATTTCTCGTAAGGGTCTCCTAGTCATTTTTTAATCGTGTCACAAGTATCTTTATTTTAATATGCACAGTTAAGAATATGAATGTTTTTTTATTTTTATTTATCGTATGGCTTTTAGTGCCGGGAGTGTCCGAGGACATGTTCGGCTCGCCAGAGGCTGTAGCTGCTTTAAGCGGACACCCTTAGGGAGAGCTACAAGTTCCGTTCTATTTCAGGTAGTTCCAACTTTCGCTACCAGATGTCAATGATACCTAGTGGTGAACGTTGGAAGATTGAGCGTTCCAACGAAATCTAACCTAGAAATTTAGCTTCACACAAGTTTAGTCTGTGGAAGGATCTTTTACATGCCATAAATCTATGACATGGGACCGCCGGCTTTACTTCCCCTCCGAAGGAAGGCATACTGAAGGATTTTAACGCTCTTAAAAAATCCGACGACTTCGGCCGGGTTTGAACCCGCTATGTTGGCCACAGCAGTTCAGCTTGATACCAACTACGCCACCGAAGCCGCTGAAAATATAAATATAAACCAAGCTAACACATTTATTTTATTTATTTATATGTTTATTTATGTTATATCATCTTCTGTTATCGAGTCGTCAGGCTGTGTCACTTCGATCTCACCAGTACAATTGCTCACGTTCAATAGCTTATCGAAATACTCCTTCCATCGTCCCTTTATCTCTTCCGGGTGTGTTAACAACTCTCCATCTTCCTTTTTCACCAGCTTTGTAGTAACCCTTTCTTTCCTCTTACTTCTTAGAAGCCCATACAGCATCCTTTTACTGCCACTTACATCTGTTTCCATTCTTCGTGTAAATTCTTCCCAACTTTTCTTCTTTTCTTCTCCTACCACTTTCTTACACCTCCGTTTGCTGTCGTGATACTTCCTTTTGCTTTCTTCTGTTTGATCTCGGTTCCATTCTTTCCATGCAGACTTCTTTTCTTTCACTGCTTTCCTCACTTCCTCATTCCACCACGGTGTCTCCTTCTCTTTCACTCTTGTTGACGTCCTACCACAAGCACTCTCTGCTGCACCAGCAAATGCCTTTTTAAAGTGGGACCATTCCTCTTCTACATTTTCCACTTCAGTAACTGGGATTTGTTGCTTCAATCTCTCCTGAAAATCTTCCTGTACAGCTTTGTCTTTCAATTTCCATACTTTTATTTTACTTTCTCTGATCTCCTTTAGGTTTTCCAATTTTCCCCATCTAAATTTTGCCACCACAGTTCTATGGTCCCCATCAAATGCTTCTCCTGGTAAAGCTGTCACATCCATCAGCTTTCTGCGATTTGTCCTTTCCACCAGGAAGTAGTCAATTACTGATTTTGTTCTTCTATCACCCCACCCATATCTCGTAATTTTCCTGCTGTTTTTCTTCCGAAACCATGAATTACCCACTATCAGTCCATTCCTTTCACAAAAGTTTACAAGTTCCTCTCCTTCCCGGTTCTTTTTCCCATATCCATATGGTCCAACGACTTCTTCCTTTCCTTGTCTCTCATTTCCGACTTGTGCATTCATATCTCCCATGATCACCACTTCTACATCTGAGATTACTCTTTCTACATCCTCCAGGAATACTTCAATATCTTCTTCTCTGTTTCCAGTCTGTGGTGCATACACTTGTATGAAGTCCATCACGTCATTCTTCATCTTCATTCTAATTTTCATTATTCTGTCACTCACACACTCTACCACTTCAACATACTCCTGCAGTTGTTTCGAGGTTATCAGTCCCACGCCATTTTTTGCCTCTTGGCCACCACTCCAGTATAATGTATATCCTTTCCTCAATTTCTTCCTTCCTTTACCTTTCCATTTCACTTCACTCAGCCCCATCATTCCAACCTTCTCCCTCTCCATGAAGTCTACCACCTCCTCCACCTTGCCTGTCAGGGTCATGACATTCATGATTCCCACTTTCATTTCGGTTACTGGTCGCCCATTTCTCACAGTTCCCCCAGTACCAAAGGAACTGCGCGTCGCCTGCAGGGTACGCCCTAACCTTTTCCGAATCATTGGAAGTGCCATTTCCATTTAGGCTATTATTACGATGGGGTCGCCACTCCCAAAGGCATTTTATGAAGCTACTGCCAGCTATTATTCAGGCCGCCCCTAACATGGGGAACAGACGCCCTTGCAGCCGCCCCTAACATGGGAAACAGACGCTGCCGATTGATGCTGTACTCATACTATTCCCCGAGTACTGGGTTGCCTCTTCCGCAATCTCCATCGTTCCGAAGTCCATCTTCTCCGCTGCAGATTCCGTTGAGGTCTTCGCACGTAACCCTGTGCACGGGGCCTATGTTATACCCCATAGGACTGGGTCCTCACCAGAACTTAGCCGGTACTGTAGTTCCATGGTATATTACAGTACCGTTGCCCACCCCCGCGACGTGGACGCGCCTGGCAAGAATTATCCATGTAGCCAATTAGGATTGACTCATGGACCGGGTTAAGGAGCTGTCTAAATCCAGCCTCCAAGGCATATGATAGTGTCCCCAGAGAGAAGGTATGGGAAACCATGGTTAAGAAGAGACTGGGAAGAGAAATGTTGGAAATGGTGCAAGCAATGTACAACAACTGTGTTAGCAGGGTTCTGACCCCTGTTGGAAAGACAGATTGGTTTAGGAACAAGACTGGACTAAGACAGGGGAGTGTGCTGTCACCTCTTTTATTCATAATGGTAATGGATGAAATTGTAAAGGAAACAAAGGAAGCATATGGACATAAAGAAATGAAGTTACTATTATTTGCAGACGATATTGTGGTCTGGGGAAGGAACACCGAAGAAGTGCAAAAACAACTAGATGCACTGAACGAAAATATTCAGAAGTATGGCCTGAAAATCAGTATAGAGAAAAGCAAGACCATGGTGATGACAAGAGGGGAAAGACAAGGAAAGGGCATTGTGAAAATTGGAAGTCAGAGTTTGGAAATTGTGGACACGTTCAAATACCTAGGAAGTGAATTGATGCAAACTGGTAGGTTGGACATGGAGATTGGCAGGAGGGTACAGCAGAGCAATGCATTCTATCAAAGTGTAAGAAAACTTGTTTGGGATAAGGAAGTACCAAGGAAAAGCAAAGAGGTAATGTATAAAATGTACTATGTACCCATATTAACGTATGCAGCTGAGACTTGGACCCTGACGAGCAGGCAAGAGAGTAGAATCCAAGCCAGTGAAATGAAATTCCTAAGAAGTATGATAGGTAAGACAAGGAAAGCCAGAGTGAGGAATGAAGATGTTAGGAAGGAAGTTGGGATGGGAAAACTAAATGAGAGAATTGAGAAGAATAAACTAAGGTGGTTTGGACATGTAAAGAGGATGGAGGAAAATAGAATACCAAGACAGATGCTGGAGGTGAAGTGCAAGGGTAAGAGAGCAAGGGGAAGACCTAGAACAAGGTGGATTGATTCAGTGAAGAACAGCGTGAGAAAAAGAAATCTGGACTGGGACAAGATCGTGGAAGAAGAATGGTGGAAGGAAAGAGGAAAGTGGAGAAGTGCCATAAATACCCCGACCCGGCAGAAGCTGGATAAGGGGAAATGATGATGATGATGATGTTTATTTATGTATTTATTTATTTTTATTTATTAGACACAGCCATGAAAGGGTCATTTTACACTAATAGGATGACAAATCTTAAATAATATTAATAACAACAAGTAACATGAGTTATGTACAGGAATTTAAACTTAATGAAATACCATGGGTGTTTAATAATATCGTATTACACCTTATGTCAATAAATTGAATTAATATACATCAATTGATTATACTAGTTTTAACCGACAGTAGTGGCTACGCTGGCTAAAGCGCAGCATTAGGTCACGGGACCAAGCTCTCTGCTGACTCGGTAGACGCGTGGGTTCGAGCCCCACCGTCGGCCGTCCTTGAAATGGTTTTCCCTGGTTTCCCATTTTCAACACCAGGCAAATGCTGGGACGGTACCTTCTGACAGGCCACGGCTGCTTCCTTCCACATGCTTGCCCAGTTTCATTCACCATCATTCATTTCATCTCTCATTAACTCCTCTCATGAGGTTGGCGTCAGGAAGGGCATCGGGCGTAAAAACCATCGCCACAACGACTTCCATCGCATCTCATCCCCGACCCCGTTAAAAAAACGGGAATAATAAGGGGTAGACATGCATACATACATACATACAATTGATTATACTAGTTTTGCCCACATTATGGCCATCCTCAGTAAGTGTTTTTTTTAACCAAATAATTGCGAGCAAAGTTTCAATATATATTAAGTTATAACTAAAGACACGATAAAATAGCATATTGAAATTGATTTTGTAGCACTTTCTTTTTGAAAAACAGCATTTTGAATTTTAAAAATTAGCTTTTTGTAGCATTTAAAAGTTCGTCACCAGGTACGATAAAAATTGAACAGGCTCAAAATTAATATGTACGGAAACTTGTTCAAACATACGCAGGATTGGATATATGGTGTTTCTGATAAACGGCTTAAGCATTTTTAATGTAATAGGCTAATATGAATCGTACATTTACGGTACTTAACTTCAGGTAAATACCATCCAATGGTTGATTAACTAAATATTGGAATGTACGTTTACTCCCTCATTAATCCCTTTTCAATGCGCGCCAGGGATGATGTGCATTGCATTTCTATTTGCCGAGTAGTTTAATGGTCAAATGGCACTTCCTGAATCCAACCTCATAAGACAAGTTATTAAACGAAATGAATGGAACTTGGCAATGAGGTAGTAGGGAAACCACACAAAAGGATTTCAAAGATATCTCACGGAATTTGAAGCAATTCGTCCACCGAGTCATGGCCGAGGCCGCGGCATTCGAACTTGCAACGCTGCACTTCTCTGAACTGGGATGGCCATAGCAGCCGGCCAGCTGTTGATGCGTGTGCTTCGCCACGAAAACAAATTGATATAACGAAATAATATTTGTTATTTTCAACATTAAAGTAAAAGGATTGTCAAGAGTGAGTAGGGCTTACTTGGAGTAACAAAACCAATTGGCTTTCAATATTTATTTGACATTTACAAAATATACAACAGGTTGGCCTCTAACAAAGAATAGCAAGTTTTCTGTGATTACTATGGCAAGTTACCCGTTCATTCCTCAACTTCCTGTAATTATTTAACAAAATGTTACTCATTGTTAAGACAATACTTGTGACTATTGTCATAACATTACATCCACAGGTACAAGTTTTCTCGGCAGTTTATGACAATTCGATATCTGATAAAATACCGAGTAGACTAAGATTTTGAATTACTTGGCGTTGATTGTTACATTTACATTTTAAAAATTGTTCCTCAAACTTATCAGAAATTAGGTTGATTGTTACATTTACATTTTAAAAATTGTTCCTCAAACTTATCAGAAATTAGTGCCTGCGTAATTCCAACAACATGTTTACACACTGATAAAATAAAATCTGCAGGAACTGAAAGTCCGCCTCTATTTATTTGATTGAAGTAGCTGTCATTTATCTTTTCTTTATTTCTAAGCAAAGCCAAACATTCTTCACATTTTATTCTTGAACATTGCTTGAACGATATGTAACCACAGGCATATATAAAACCCGACTCATCGAATTGTATGTTTTCAGTGTACTTGTCTTCTAAAATACCGTAAAAGGTATCGTCAACAGTAGCTGACGAAAGGCTGCTTGTTGTACTTTCTCCTGAATTTGTATCGGAAGAGGACATTATCATTTCTTTCGAAAAAAAACCTGCTCCATACCTGGCTGAATGAAGGCCAAGTACGCTTTTCTACCTTATTTTCAATTCGGCCTCCATTACCTGAGTAACTGATATATTATAGTTGCCGCCTGTTAGTTGGCGGTACTACCCAAACCTGGATTCTAATTGGTCACTCTGAAATTTGCCAGTTAACACATAAGAGGGGTTCACATTCTGTAGAGCATAAATAATAATCTCACGTAATACATAGGTTGTTACATACAAAGCGTTGTAAGTTTCATTGGTTAAGCAACTCTTTTTTGAGGAATTATTTTCATCGTTCTTTTTCCACGTGGACAACTATTGGAGGAATGCCTTTAGGAAAGCCAACCTTTTGTCTTCGGGATTATGGAAAGGCATTTGAAGACTATTACGTTTAACAACATGGGTGAGAGGCCGCTTAATATTAACAATGGACCACCACATTAGGATTACTCTGACAAAAAAAGCAGTACCTTTATAACAATATTTAATCAGTAAATCGGATTCCTTTTTGTAGATCGCTCGTATGTCACTAAATGATGCTTGAGTTACCTCTTTAAAATCAGGGTTACAGTCATATGAACTTAAAACATTTGAAAATGAGTCTAAATCTTCCCATACAGGAATAATAAATGACTTATCAATGCCACTTAAATTCAGCCAATTATTTCGTATATTTTTAATACATGGACACTGTCATATAAAACAAAGGTTTTTAGGGGGTTTCCATCAATATGGAACCAGTAATTACTATCAGAATGTTCGGTTAGTTCTTTGAACATAGGACGATTCACACCATTATGATAGAATATTTAGGCCACAATCCTGTATTTTCCTGATAACACCTTTCGCAATATCAGCTAGTTGCAAACCCGTTAATTGTTTCACTGGAACTAATTTAACAACCTCTTTCAAATTTCCAAAAGCAGAACTAACGAGAAAGGCCAGAACTGTCTTAGCTAAATCGAAAGATTCATTTGTAGCAACACCAAATAATTGCCCATTTTTAAAATCTAAAGTTTGTTTGACATGTATTTCATCAATCTGTAAATTTACAACCCTTTCTAAATTTGATAAATCTTTCACAATGTGACTTAGAAAGTTACTGTTCTCTTCATCAGCTTTCGGGGATATGGCGAAGGAAGTTGTTAATTTTTGTTAAACTCGGGGATGAGGTAGGGATAAAATATGGTTAAATCTAATTGCGTTATAACACTTTGTAGACTGCATATAAATGGGGAATGCATTTAGAGTTGTAGTGACGTTATATCGAGGTTTCTTTAAAAAAGTAAGTGTAAACTGATCTTGCAGAAACATTAACTTTTTAACAGAATCTCTGAAGTTTCGTCTCCCTGGTTTTCAAGGTCAGTTTTTAGGTTATCTATTAAACTATTAATCTGGAGGACTAGTGGACTTACAGAACTTACAGGTAAGAAAAAGTCGTGGCAAAATTCTATTGCTTGGAACAACTGACTCCACTTACTTAATAATGAATTTCTAAATATTACAGAGCCAGAATGAAGAACAACAACGTTAGGAATTACGCCTCCATAGATATGAATTTCGACCGTAAAATCATTGTTTACCCTTATACTTTACCTTATTTTAGGTATGCTTGACACATCTAATTTATACAAAATACAATAGTTTTCACTAGTATTTACAGACCAGACTGTTTTATGCTCCACCAATTTATTTTGTATATCACAAACAAAGGACTCGAAAGTCGTAATTTTGTTGGCTTCCTCAGCAAGGGTCTTCTCACATTCCTCTGCAGACTTTTTCCGTTCTTTTTCTTCTCTTCTTTCCTCTGGAGATTTCCTTATCTTGGAGGAGCACTTACTCAAATACGATGGTAAGTTTGGGAATACCTTTGGAACCGCACGAGGTAACAATACAGGCTTCTTCCGTATAAATTCCTTATTATTCCCATCACCATCCTTGTATTTTTCAACATAACTTACGTCTTCAGGAAGAAAGTGTTTAATACATACGAAGGAATATTTCGTAGGTACCCATTTGGCTCGAGGAATAGCACGTTCCCATATGGCTTTCAATTATGGATTTTTAGGAAACACAAACAATGTCAGAAATCCTTCAGTTTGTATCGATGAACGATAATTAGACTTACAATTCGGAACAACACAAGTCTTTGGCATTGTAGCTAGCCACTATACAGTAATAATCAATGGTATAATTTCATTTACATAGAGTATTTTGAATAAAACACGAGCGCGTGACACATTTTCCATGTAACTCAGTGGGCTAGGCAGAGCAGACTGGCCATTCACGGCGAGGTTGCCAATTTTCGCTCGCCGCGGCCTTCCGTAGAGCCGGCCATGACCGACTCCAGGACAGCCCTGTATTGTTGTAATACCACCTGCCACACGGTAAACTTCATAAGACAATCATTGTCGCCTGACCACAGCTCGCTTTATTCTAACAATCGGCACATTGGTATCAGTGAACTATAATACAACTCTCCACCGGCTCTCAACATTCTGTCCATCTTGCTTGCGGAGTTAGCACCGTACCGATAACACCAGCAGCTCAGGCCAGGGGGTGTCAACCAGATAGGGATCATTTGGCACCATCGGTGTAGTAGCACGTGCCAGTCGTATGGAGCGCTGTATATCGTGTATATCGTGTTGCCAACATATGCATGATACAACGTTGTAATTAAATTGCAAACATATCACTATATTTAGTCAATAAATATACACATAATTCCTAATTGACATTTCCTTGCAATTATCTTGCTCACAGACGATAATTACGGCACTTATCATTAAATAAACATTATTTCTACTGGGTTGGCGGCACTGACCATGCCATGGCGGCTCTGTTTATGAGTTGTATGTAATAATATTGGCCGTGTACAAATAAGCTAAATAAGCTAATGTTGTGTTCTATCTCATCTTTCTTATATCAAATTGTCTTCGTGGTAATGAGAAGTAAACAGTTCTTCTTCTGCTACGACAAGTAAGTACGCTTATTTTAAGAATTTAAATTAAAACGTGTTTCTGTATTGCGTGTGAAAAATATAGTTTTGAATTGTTATTTGAAGCAGTGTACAGGTGATATTCTACTTGACATATCAATTAACTTTCACTCTTATTTATCCCATAGGTAGGTCTACCAATTCTGTGAACAAATCCTAAATTGCTGTTCTCGAAATAGCAGAGGAATGTGGCAATTACTCTCCTGACAAATGACCAGGTAAGAAGTCTATGTTTGGGTTGCATCTATCAATTCAAGTGCAATAACTCCTACTGCAGATGGCAATATGCAACATAATGTAGATTTTACATGAGGCTAAAACTCAGGAACTCACTGCTGTTGAGTACGGTATGGAAAATGGCAAAACAAGATAATTTGAGCTAGCCTGTACCATTGTACCCCAATAACTTAAGTTAAACCAGTGTTGCATGCCTTGCTTCTCTTGATGTTATTGATTTCAAAACCTAATGTCCTCCTCTTTTGAACACAGTGACATGAAACAAGTAAACTGCTTGCATTTTTTTTTTCCAGGCAAAACAGTTTAACTAGGAGTGCACAAAATATATGTATATATACAGTAGGCCTATATTTATTTTAAAAAATTGCATGTTTATAATTGGATTTATAACAAAGTGGAGAAACATGACTAACTGGTGATTCACAATAGCTGTACGTATGCTCTGTGGAATGCTGAAATTTAGCACAAGTTGGCAAAAGCCATGGACCTATGAATGCCAGTGACCATTGAATATATTATCGACAAGCATTTTATGCTTACGTGGTTGCTACTTTCCACGTGTACCTGCATGCATTCTTCAGTGTGGCTTTTCAAATTGTTACAAATTCTACAGTTCCTGTCAAAAGATGAAACCACCACCCAAATAGACCTACTGTTAAAGCCAGCTACTGGACACAGAGACACCCGTCCAGAAATGTAAACCTTACCCATAACATAGGTCGTCCTGCAGGCAATATTAAAAGTGAAGTAACGATACTCTTGCTACAAAAATTGCAGTATCGTGTGGAAATATACCGGTATAACACTTAACATATTTTTTTTAACTCTTCATTTGCAAATTTTCTTTGCCTGTGTGACTCTCCCACTGTGCGTGACAAAAACTAGGGGAGCATATAAGGCTAACGCGGTCCTACCTTGTAATTAATAGTGAATGAGATGAGAACCTGCCTCTTTGAAACTCTCAACTTCGTTTATACGGATAATACATGATTTTCATACCTTATATTCATAATCTAGGGGACTTTTGTTTCTTGCCGATTGAACGATGGCAGCCATGTTCCTCAAGCGCATGAGGTCTCTTCAACTGTTACCTAGGTGCATACATTGACGTCACTTTCGTGTTGCCAACATGTAAGATAGGCCTACAAAATACACCTGTCATGAGGTCGGTCATATGATTGACTAATTCCACTGTGTGTGACAAAAGCGAGGGGTGCATGTATGGCTAATGCTGCCCGCGCTACCTAGTAATTATCGGTCCAGGCAAAACCCATTGGTCTAGAAAAGATTAACAAAAAAAATAGAAAAGATTATGCGTGACAAAAACCGGGGTTGCATACATGGCTAACTCAGTCCGTGCTATCTATTGATTATTGGTACCATATACGTGGGGTTGACAATACTGTACTTGTGCATAATTCACGTGGATAATGGCTGACACAGATGGAATATATATAAGTTGTCATCTAAAAAGAGAAAGGTGGGTGGGTTATAGACTGCGAAGGATATTAGCCAAAATAACTACCTTCTGTAATGATACAAATTGAATCTAGAAATTATGTACGGTAACTTAGTTTACTCCTCCGCTATCTATAACCCACCGTACCCTTTATTAGATCACGACTTATATAGTAAAATTCCAGCTGTGTCGACCATTATAGCCTACGTGTGAATTATGGACAAATACAGAATTATAATGCGTATATATTTACCATTTTATTGTGATAATAGTTAACCATATTGGCTGGTGATACATTTGATGAACCACTGCCCTGTCAATTCTATGATGTAATATTTATTAAACGATGTAGGCTACATGTTTTGGCAATACATTGATACCGGTACTGTACCTTCTTCAGCATCAGCGTAAATGGATTATGAACTAGGTTACCAAGTGTTAAGAGAAATTGATATCCTTTAATAATTTAATTAAAAGTTCCTTATTGGTTCGTATTTTGGGTGTTAGCAAATTCTTCAAAACTGGATCAGCGATATACCATAGTATTTGAGTGTAAAATACTTAGAAGTTATTGCATTTAGACTGTGCCATTGGAGTTGCGATGGACTGTAGTGATTTTGTTAACATCGATAGAGGAATTTAGATTTCTATGTTCGATATCTGCCATTGCCAAACCATTATTTGCTGGCTTATTCTCTTTGTAGTTGTTCAAATAGCTCAGAAATATTTATTTACTCCACAAAGCTCTTAACTTAATATGTAGGCCTATATCATTTTGTGTAGTTTAATGAACGATTCCTTGTATAAAAGTTTTAATCGTATTAATGCTATGCTCTCTTGTGTCCAGCAGGTTTCATCTGCATCGGAGTTGAAAAATGAAATTGTTCCAACGATAATTGTATCTGGATCACCTATTGCTGGTGATATTACAATGTATAACATGGTTGCGAGACCAGTATCTATGAACTTATGATATGTGCACTTACAAATGCACATATTGGTTGTAGCATTAAGATATAACTAGAAAACTTTTGTGTGCTTTATTTTTGAGATACTCGTATTCAATTTCACAACGTTCTGATCACAGTACAATGTCCATATGCTACAACCAAAATGTGCATTTGTAAGTAGTACACATAACATGATAAGTTACTAGATAACCTAATGGTCACAACCACGTTATACATAGTAATACAACCAGCAACAGGTGATTCTCAAGATACAATTAACGTTGGAACAATTTCATTTTTCAACTCCGATGCAGATGAAACCTGCCGGACACGAGAGCATTAATTCGATTGAAACTTTATACAAGGAATCATTCCTAAAACTACACGAAATGATAAACATGTCAAGACTTTGTGCAGAATATAAATATTTCTTTTGAAGCTATTCGAACAACTACAACGAGAATAAGCCAGCAAATAGTTTAGCAATGGCAGATATTGAACGTAGAAATCCCAATCCCTCTCCCTCTATCATGTTAACGATTTCACCACAGTCCATCGCAACTCCAATGACGGTCTAGATGCAACAACATTTAAGTATTTGCCTCGACCAAATATTACTAACTTAGATAGTGCAGCCTATGCAACCCAAGTACTTGTCACACACAGTGCGAATAGTCACACATCAATAAATCTTTCTCTAGACCAATGGGTTTGGCCTGGAACAATAATTAATTAATAGGTAGCGTGATAGCCATATATGCAACCCTGAATTTTGTCACGCAAAGTGGGGATAGTCACGCATCCGTATTAACCAAGTTGTGAGGGTCAAATGAAGGTTCTCGTCTCAATCAGTTTTAATAAACAGAATTTTCTCTTCGAATAACATTCCAAATAATAGGCATAATACAGATGAAGTTCGTTCGCTTTACTGAGTAAGATGATGTTTTTAGGCCTAGATCAGGGGTTCTCAACCTTTTTCATACCCCTTTAAAAAATTTAACATCCTGCGTACCCCCTACTAACCTTTCTTAGGCAGTAATAATGGTTATTAAAAATGTAAAAGGTATTTAGTTAGTATGGTTTAACCTTTGTAATTTTATAAGGAAAGATATTTTAATAAAACGAAATATAGTTGTTGTTTTTCAGTTCCTTTTCCCAAAGGATGATTTTTGCAATCATTGCGTTAGTTTTCATTTCAACATAGAACATATCAGAAACACTATCTTGCATACACTTATTCCAAATGTTCAGTTTTTCAAAAATATAAATAGGCCAATTTTAAAAGCCAACCAGTCATTGAATACTGATGATTAATTAGAATTGTGCTCGGTAAAGAAAATATGCAATTCTTTGTGGAAGTCAAATACACGCGCCGTAAATAACTCACACAGTAGCATGGCACGAAGCTCACTGCGCATGTGGATCGAGTAGAAGGATGGCCTGCGTACCCCCTGAAATGTTTTGCATGCCCCTAAAGGGTAAGCGTACCACAGGCTGAGAACCCCTGGCCTAGATGATGAATATTTGTTGCCTAGGTAACCGTATAGGAGGTCTAGATAACAAACTCTTATTGGCATGGTAACTAACAGTATGAAATTTATCTCTAATGAATTATAAGTATAAAGTATAAATAAGTAAGTTATAAATCCTACACAAAAAAGTAATTAACCAATTAAATCAAACAATTATAACTCATAAAAACAACAGATTATGAAACGCAGCAAGGTGAGTGTGCACTGGAGGCAACCAAACAAGCGACTGATCGGCGACAAGCACGTGGTCAAATAGCATCACACAAATTGGCAGCGTTGTATAGTTTCCGTGGCAACAAGCTATGCGAGCGATCTAGTCGTCAACTGTTTTTGCCCAGTGGTGCTGAATTGTCAGATTCCAACTCTGGAAAATACACCTATAGGTATTGAGTTATTGTTCTTTCAAGGGGCGGAACTACGAGGTCATCTGCCCCTTATGGAGAATGTTATCACTCGTGCTACTTTCATTCAGTGCTACCATAATACCACCTTGTGGTGTGGTAGCTGCCACTCCTAAGGTCCTGGGCTAGTTTCCAAGTAATTTAATTCTGGTCTGAGGGTTGGAACGACTCACAATCAGCTTCGTGAGCCAGAACTGAGAAGAGGTAGGTTCGATTCTCACCTCGGCTATCCAAGAAGTGGTTTTCCGTGGTTTCCCCACTTCCACTCCAGGCTAACGCTGGAATTGATCCTAACTTAAGGCAATGGCTGCCTCCTTTCCACTCGTCACCTGAATTACAAAAAGTAGGCTATACTGCTCGGGTTCATTTTCCATGTTCTGTGAACTTGCGGGGTGAGGAGAAAGAACAGGGGAGGGTCAGGCGAGAAGAGAAGGGCCTGTCAACTGCCCGCCGTGATATCTGGTATTCCTTTCTATTCCAATAATGCTAACTTAGGGCTGTTGCTCAAAACACTGTGGTGTTACGAATGAGTGAGTGAGCCACCGACCAATGTATTTGGTTCTGTACTATGCACAGACCAAGGAACCTCATCACTCGTCAACACCACTGCGATGCATATTTCTCTCAGGTTCACGCAGCTTAGACCCGAGCAGTACACACTACTACAGGTACTACAATAACACAGACTATCATACAAATCCTACATACTTCCAAATACCTGGGGCTAAATGAATTAATATCAACAACACAATGATTCTACAATAAGTGATTCTTTTAAAATGTAGTTATAGTAGGTGCAACTATACACATATCAGCAAATTCAAGTTCTCCATTTGAAGCATTACATATTTTATTAAGTTTACTGCTTCAACATACAAACTTGCATGTGTTGTAGGAATTTGCTGTTCATCAGTGTTAGCCATGGCATAAAGGAGGGAAGAGGTTCATTATCCTGTGCTATAGCCTACTGTTAAGCCTTGGCAAGAAAGAAGAAAGGAACATGCCTCAACACGTACTTTTAGGAGGACCAGATTTGATTTCTGTATTTTTGCTAAGTGTGATCTTGGCTCTCGCTGTTATTTTTCTTCGTTGACAACTTTTTAAATAAAATGATGATTTCTAGCAGTATTGAGGTTTTTCTTGTTTTTCATTGAAAGTCCTATTTCTCCTTTCCCCTTCACAGGATGTCATAGAATTTACTGTATTAGTGTGCGATGATGTTTTTTGATGTACTTACTGTATTTCACCCTGTAAAAATTGGTGAACTGGATATATTTTAAAAGGGAATATGAAATGAACTACTGTATAGACATTTTGTAATATCCAATTATTTTTCTGAAATTTCAGTCTCCCAATGAATTTGGCACTAAGTGCACTAACAATTTTAGTGTGATCTGGTTACACCACCTGTTTACTTGGCATTCTCTCTTAACATTGGGCCGATAACCTAGATGTTAGGCCCCTTAAAACAACAATTATCATCATCATCTCTTAACATTTTACTGTTATTGTTAACAGCATCAAGCATTTTAAGATATGAATATTCTCCCTTCCCAGTACTTTTCCTTTGCAGTTTATTCTAATAACTGATTGGTTATAGGCCTAATTAGGCCTAATGTGGTTAATTGGAAGGGACCCTATTTTTAAGGTGAGTAGTAATATGCTGCAGGCCTTTTAGTAGCCTAATTCTTGTCACCAATGCAATATGCTCCAATTGCAACTGAAAGAAATGTAAACATGTAAATTATTGATGAGGTCATGTCCTAAAATAGGGGCAGATGACGTCGTAGTTCCGCCCCTTAAACAACAATAACTAACTAACATGTCCTAAATGCTGTGATTGTTCATTTCAGAGTTCAGGAATTCACAATTTCCCACTTAGGTATTATTAAAAAAATGTTATTGGTATTTTGATTGTGATTTATTTCTTGTTGATCATATGATTATCTCCTCACTTAAAAACGTGCTATAAGTATTGGGAAGATTGTGATTTTCGGAACATTGAAGTGGATAGAGAATTTAGGACGAGAATATTTAGTGGAACGAGGGGAAGGGGTGGGGTAGGCTACCCGCACGGCCGCGCTACACGTCAACTAGTACCACGGCCAAACACCAGACAGCGCTGAAGTCTTAGGTGCCAAGAATTAGCATGGCTGTCGGCTATCTGTAGTAGTAGGTAATCTGTGGCTCAGGCTAATTTGAGTTGCTGCACAACACCTGATATTGTTGATTGCATAATGAGAACATGGCCTTTGGATCTCTTCAGCATAGCTCAGGTGCCCTCGTCTCACGTCATACAACCAACCGACAGCATTTGAACTCAATCTTGTTAGGAATGTTGACAATCCTGTTAACTTTGTTGTGCATCTTTCATGTCTATTCCAAAGTTTTAAATGATCACATTTTATCAGTCTCAAAGGTTTCCTCAAGTTAAGTTAAACAGAATATGCAAACATGCAATTACTGATATACAGTACCTTTTTGCGACTCTTGACTGACAATCTGTAAAACAGTATCCGAATTCAAGGAGAAATCGCTGGACGACATGTAACATAACCTATAACTCACACATTGTTGAGAATACTGTATACAACATTCCCCACAGCGAGGAGAACGCCTAACAAACATTGCCTATTCATATCACGATACGTACTTTAGAGTTTTATTTATAATGGTCAAATATTCGAAATGAGAGCCGGCGCGATATAAACCAATTTAAGCATAACCTTATTACTCTATTTTTTTTAAGAATCGTTACAAACGATTGGAATATTCCTTTTTTAGCACAACCAAATGAAGCTACGAAATAATTTTTCAAAAAACATCGTTTTATTGGCGATAAATAGTGGTCATGCGGCAAAAACAGCAGCCATTTTCATATTTCTACCGTAATCGATTGTTTTCACGACAATCGATGTTCGTACGTATCGATTATTACTCGTAAATATCGATTATTTAACCGATATTTCCATTGCAAGGTTATCGCTGAGCCACGCAGCCAGCCTCGTATTATCGTACTTATGAACTTGATGTTTAGGGGCAATCACCTATATGTTACGCCCCTTAAAAAACAACCACCACCACCATGAAATTGATTGCGTTAATTTATTTTAGGGGTTAAGACATCGTGGCCATCAGCCCCGTGTACTTGGACGTGTGTTAAACATGTCTGATAACCTGTGGTTCTGTGGTGACTGCAGTAGTGTGTGTAACTAGAGGGGTCGGGAATGGGATAGGTGCCTCGGGACTTGAAGTAAGGTACTATCTCGGCATTTGCTTGGAGGGAGTGTAAAAGAAATGGGGGAAAACCGCACCCTGAATAGCAAATGTTAGCGTTGGGATTAGAAACTTCGATCATCGGACTTCCTGCAGCTCCCCATCGCGGCTATGTCGCACCATGAACTTGATGTTACGCCTCTTGAATTGAAACATCCATCTCCGTCTCTATGGTTGTGAATGGCATTTCTCTCCTTGTTTATAGGGAAGGCGGATATGTCCTGCGAACCCACGCAAAAGTGGTGAGCGGTTCGATGAGAAAGCTTTCACCCGGAACTTTAATCTTGGGTCGAAAAGTAAAGTACGGACTAATTTAGTTTACGTCCATGCCAACTTTACGAGTCTTTTTCTAACTATTCTTTATAGTGCTTTTAGCTGCCGTTTTTACAGAATGCTAAATTTGGAGGGGAGAGTTGTGGAGACCCGAGGCAGTAGGCTTACAGGCTTTACCTAAAATATACGAACACTCCGCAAGCGTATTTACCAAATATTGTATAGTACCAGTACTTGCCTTGAAAACTGGCGACGGATGCATCACCACCTTCTTTAGCCTATTTTCATTTATGAAAAGATAGGCTTATGAGATCACCTTTCGTCCGTGTGTGTTTCTGCCCTCCTCGTAATAAAATCTAAGTGTCTGGAGCGATTTCAGAGAAACTCGGTAAGGTCATAGTACTATTTCGTCCGACCCCGACCGTGCCCTTCAAATTTTATTACGTCTCACCAATCCAACATGGCGGCTGTGCGATATATTTCAGTAGCATTCTATATCTCCGAAACTATTAATGATATCACCCTGTAATTGTTTAGGGTGATAAAGGACACTACTAGAAGTTCACGTATGTGACTTTCAAAAACCTATTGAGTACAAAACGCACATGGTGGCCAAGCGAAGTTGAAACAATTACATAGACTTTTCTTGCTATTCAGCCATCCGAGCGAAGTGAAACATGATACACCAAATGTTTATACACATTGTAATGCACATACATCTAATTTAGTTCAATTGTTTGCACTACCTCAAGATGGACTGTGCGAAATTTTAAAAGTAAGTTTTTATTTCTTGTGTCCTAATCATGCGATAGAAGTGAACGTTTGAATAATGAACCTACGCAATAATCATCATCTAATAGTGCATAACTCTATGGCCTACATAATAAAAATCCAACATGGTGACCATCCGAAATATTTAGACAGTTCTCAATATCTACGAATCGATTACAACAATCAAACTGACATTTTGTATGTTGTTAGAGGCAATTAACATAAGTAGGATATATGAAAATAAGCTATTTACTTCTTCACGGGACTACTTGTTTAAAATATACAGTACTTGGAGATTTGGTTGGATTAACCTGCAATATTCACTAACTAGCGAACCCGTGCGAGAACTCTCGCATATTCTAATGGGTTGTGTGTGCCCCATGTGAACAAACTACCCGCCCGGTGCTAGTGCTATGCGGGCTTGACGCGCGACAGTTCTGCCAGTGGCTATCATCTTGTTTATTTGTTTAATAGCACTTTATAAACAAATAAATATATTTCCGTTGACTTTTCAAGAAATGCAAGGTTTTTCCTGTACTATTGAGACGATTTGGAAGATTTTGGTACAAACCACACCTTCAAACTCCGTCTGGTTTAGGAGCTTGAGTTTTGTGAAACATACACCTTAGCGTATTATATAATAAGTTAAGATATTTCTGTTATCCCTTGACAGAACTATTTTCTTTTCAAATATTTTATGTTATTTGTATTTATTATATTTGAATTTGAATTATATGAATTTTGATTTTTGATATTTTTACTTTTAATTATAATTAATTTTAATTTCTACAATTATATATTAATGTTGTCACGAATAACGACGCTGCGGGGGGCGTGGTGGTGCAGCGGTCAAGCTGCTTGCCTCCCACCAAGGCGGACCAAGTTCGATTCCCGGTTAATTCATGTGAGATTTTCGAAGTGAAATAACACGTCCTGTTGTTCGGATTCCACGTAAAAATGAAGGTCCCGTGGCTCATGATCGCGAGATTAACGCCCACGTAAAACTACAACCTTTCTTTTTTTCTTTCTTTCTTTCTTTCTTTCATCCTTTCGCGGATGATTTGTCGGTGTCCTGCCCTGTGTTTCTTCAAGCCTTGTTGGGTTACCGGAGTGATGTAATATCACTGCATTCCTGGTCAGGTTCTGATACAGATGCACGGGAATATCGATTCTGCCAGGAGAACCTCCGCTATCCTAGCTTTAAATTATGAATGCTCCTACTTGGGAAGTATTTCAAGAAGTCTGAAACTCCATTCTTTCCTAGGGCTAGAACGTGACGTGTCTGTCGACCGCGGAAATCAGAACTGAACATGGCATTTTTTGCATGCGTGTGTCAGGCACCCCTCTGTTTTATTGTTGCTCTCTTGGTCAATCTGTGTTCTCTTCCGACCACAATGTCTTATTATGTTGATGGTGATGGTATGTTTGTACACCATCTCATATGTTCCTGTGGCGCGCCACGCCTCTGCCCAACAAACTGAGAGTCATTAAGGAGACAGCGAAGGTGTGGAAATCTTCCTTCCGATCTAGTCGGAAAGAAGGCGTGGTACTCTGTCTACTCTGGATTGCTACGCACTCCCCCTTGCTCATGAGAAGTCCCCCTGTGTGTACTTGGGGTGCCCACCTTACCGTGGCACACACTCCCGCCCTGAGTGTGTGGACCTGGCCGATCTGGAAAGACTCTCAAACTGCCCTCTCCCTTTTTCTACGTGAGATGGGCCGTCAGCAGACCTCGTCATGCGGTTCATGAGGGAGAGAGGCTACTTTTTTTAAAGTTTTAATATAGTTTACGAATTTTAGTTTCGTTTTTGTCTGTTTTGTGGTTTTATTGTGTTCATCTCTATTTTATTGTTCAACTGCTTTATTGTTTTTTTATCGTCTCCGTTTTAACTGCCTTTCTCCAAATAAGGCATAACTGTTCGGGCCTCACTGTCTGTTTTATACAAACTATTTTCGTTTTCATTTCTGGCAGTGGGTTTCATTTCATAACATTTCATTTCATTAGGGGCCGATAACCTAGATATTAGGCCCCTTAAAACAAGAATTATCATCACAATCAATCATCATCATCATCATCATCATCAATAAAATTAGCATGCAGTCATTAGTAAACTAACACAGGAATGAAATAAATGTGTACATGGGGAGTGGTGGCGCAGCGGTCAAGCTATTAGCCTCTCACCAACGTGGATCAGGTTCGATTCCCGGTCAATGCATGGGAGATTTTCGAAGTGAAATGCCATGCCCTGTGGTTCGGAATACACGTCAAAAGGAGGTCCCGTGGCTCATGATCGCGAGATTAACGGTCACGTTAAACTACAAGCTTCCTTAGCTTCCTTCAATGTGTACAGTACATCTTCTATTGAGCCGTCAGTGTCTGGAGTGAGAGGAGGTGGTTGTGGGGATATTGTAGGGATTTTTAGTGCACTTTCCCAACAGTTTATGTACCAGTATATATATTTTTATAGAGTTAAATAGTGTTGTATCTTTTCATTTATGAATTCTAAAGGTACAGGGAGAAAATGATACGTGGTAAAACTCAACCTTAGAGACAAATGACTGTCGAATAGGTCAATGTTTTGCCTCTTAAAACGGCAATCGCCTCAAGTTGGAAAGGACTGTCCAGGCAGAATAATTGTTCCTTGGCTACTAAGCAGCACGGTCGCTATCAGCTGTGTGATTTACCGTAACTAATGTTCTGTTGGAGCGTGTTTACTGTTGTCGGGACTACCGGTCTATGTTCTCTCAGGCGTGGTCACTTGTAGTGGAGCGGGCAAGACCATCTGCTCCCCTAATTCGTATTGCGTACTAATCGTACTGTATGCGTAGTATCTTAATGTAGTGTGAATATTGTTGTGTTATACTCTGTATTTCCAGAGTAAGAACCTGGCATATTTGGCGGTAACGTTCGTATAATGGCCGCTGCGGGCTCCTATTGGCTGGATTGTGACAATTAACACCACATGTTGCCAGTGCATTGCTCATGATTCAGTCGCTTGTTAACCGCATTGTGAGTGTTGATCCATCATCAGATTACTTTGTGTTTGAATTTTGTATTATATTTGTATAGCTGACGAGTGTTTGGCCTCTTTCTCGTATTTATTGAATAACGGTGATAAAGATAGCAGAGCTTTGGCGTGTTATTTATTTATTTATATACCGTATTTCTCTATTTGAATGTCCTCGGCGTTGACTCAGGATCGACATTTACATTATATTGCGCATAATAGTACCGAAATAATGTCCGAAGTGTAGCCTTGTGTATTATTCGAATCAGCTGATCTACATCAACAATAAAAACTTGGCAACACAGCTCAGCTGTTCCAAGCTCCCGCCATTTCCTTCAGGTTCTTTCTTTTGAAATACAGAGTATACTATAACATTTGTTTAGCAATTGGATAAACATGAGCAGGTTGCTCATGGCTGGGAAATGTAGCCGAGGGTGTACCAACATCAGGTCAACTCCTGAGGAAAATATCCCTCCGTGCATCTCCTCCCTCTGTCCCTTCTTGTGTTTCCGGCGGTTTCGGTGGCGTAGTTGGTAGCATGCTGAGCTTCTATGCCCAAGATCGCGGGTTCAAACCCGGCTGAAGTCATCGGATGTTTTAAGAACGTTAAAAATCCCTCAGTATGCCTTCCTTTGGAGGGGAAGTAAAGCCGGCGGGCCCATGTCATAGATTTATGGCATGTACAAGAAATAATTTCCCACTAACTACAATTGTGTGAAGCTAAATTTGTAAGTTAGATTTGATTAACGCTCTATTAGTTCCAACGTTCGCCGCCAGGTGTAGGTCGTGGTGGCATCTAGGAGCCAAGTTCGTGGCTAGGTGTCATTGACGGTAGCATTTCGTAGCTTAAGTCCTTACTTGAATTACAGATAACACACTAATACAGCCATCATAATTGACTCCGCTTATCAGATAGATTCTACACACACCCAAAGTACACGGGGCTACATGACCGCGTTGTCGCAGCCCCTAAACTGAGGAACCAACCAACCAACCTTGTGTTTCCAGCATGGAAACTCTAGATTGTCATATCTTAACCTACTGTATACATTTTATCTAAAATCATTTGTTTGCATCTTTTACTCAAATTCTCTTCACTTTTATTACATTTGAGGTATTTTATTGGTGATTCAATCTTTACAGCTGCAGTTTGAACACGTTGTCTACTTGAGGAAGCCATGTTGAACTTGGGAAATGTTAGAGTGTTGCCAACCTTCAAGCCTGGTTTGCCATAAAATCGAATTACTCGGGTGCTCTTTCGTCGCTCTAACGAGGTTCATACACAACAAAATGTAATATAATACCAAATTTGTACTGAATTACTCAGCCGATCGTTCCAAATACCACTAAAATCTTTATTCACACACACACAATTATTCATCACATGAAGGGTTAAGTTGGTAAAGCTCCCAATTAGCGTGAAAATATTATTCATAGATTTTTACAAAAGAAATTCTGAAAAGTAATGTAACTAACTTATGGAAACATAGCGACATGCGCTGGAAAATCTTGTACCCCAAAACAACCAGAAATAGTGGGAACTATTTCCTGGCGCGTTAGCCTCTTCACAGACCAGAACATCAAAGAGACCGCTTAGGTCTTGAGGTGACTAGAGGTATATCAATGTATACTTTCCAGTCTGTCAACACGCATTTTGCCCAATTTGATTAGGCGAAGTAACTATTTATAACACACTATTGCTGAATAAAAATTACATGTATTAATATTATTCACTGATAAATGGGGAAATTTAGGTTTACGCGATTCGAACGTCACGCGGTTATCATCAGATCCTGATCACTAGGGTTGAAGTATAATATTTATAAATGGGTTCGATACGGTAGTCTCTGAATCTACCAAGAAATTTAATTCTGGTCTGAGAGTTGGAACGGGGTACACTCAGACTTGTGAGGCAAAATTGAGAAGAGGTGGGTTTGATTCCCATTTCAACAGTTTTGGAAGTATACTGACCGGCAAAAAAAGTGGAACACTTTAATTTTTTATGTAATTTCTTAATTTATTCCACTAAAATGTATCGGTTTTCCAATATTTGCATTGTTCATGTAAATGTTAGATGGTTGGCTACAGAAAATACAGAAACATGTTTTACAACACGCTTTAACTCACAAATTTCGTTACATTTCACAAATCTAACAATTTTCTATATTTTACTAATGTTCTTTTGGGCTGTTTTTTTTTTTTTTTTTTTTTTTTTTTTTGCCAAACAAAACAGTGTTAATGTTTGCACTGCACTGCACGGGAACACTGGTCACTAAAACGAGTGTTTCCACCCTAGCGTCCATGACAGCTTGTTAGGCTCATCGAAGATTGGGGGTAATTGGTGGTAATAAACTACCCTAAGAAATGTCAATTTCTATTCACGGATGTTTCAGATGTGTGTCCTAATGCGTGAAAAGCTTTTAAAATGTGATTACATCTTTTTCATGGCTAATTTTATACTTTTTAAATTACTGTTCCACTTTTTTTGCCGGTCAGTGTAGTTTTCCGTGGTTTTCCACCTCCACTCCAGGCAAATGCCGAAATGGTTCCAAACTTAAGGCCACGGCCGCTTCCTTCCCAGTACTAACCTGAATTACAAATACACGCACTACTACGTATACCATAATAACACAGGTTATCATATAATTCTACACACTCAAGTGCATGGGGCTAAATGACCACGATGCCCAATTCCCTCGAATGAAACAACACCCTTTTAACTACTGCAGCTTTTAGAGACGCTGGGGTGCCCGAATTTGCGGCTTTTAGAGACACCCTATTTTTGCCCCAAAGATCTTTAACGTGCCTGTAAATCTACTGATACGGCTCCCTGCAACTTTCGATTCTGCAATCTTGGGCACGGCAAGCAAAAGATTTGTTGTTGATTCATTTTAGGTGCTTGACACATCTTGGTTATCAGCCTTGCGTAGTTGGGTGAGTGTGTAATTTTTAAACTTTTCTCCATCGATCAGGCTATGTTGTATCTATTCAATTATGTTTTAGTCGGTTTACCCTCCAGAGTTGACTTTTCCCTCGGACTCACAATCAGCGAGGGATCTCACCATTACCGCCTACAGGGCAGTTTCCTGGAGCTTGAAACGTCGGGTCGGGGGAGGACGAGCACCTCGCCCAGGCGGCCTCTCCTGAAAAGCGAACAGGGGCCTTATGAGGGATGGGAATGGATGGGAAGATTGGGAGGGATAGGCATTTGTCCGGAGACGAAGTGGGAAACCACGGAAAACCACTTCGATGATGGATGAGGTGGGAATCGAACCCCCTCTACTCATGTGGACCACCCGAGGCTGAGTAGACCCCGTTCCAGTCCTCATATCACGTTTCAAATTTCGTGGCAGAGCCGGGAATCGAACCTCGGACCTCCGGGGTGGCAGCTAAGCACGCTGACCACTACACCACGGAGGCAACTATTCATATTATACAAATTTAATTTACGTATTTTCTATATTTAGTGATTTTACTGCAAAATTTGTATAATATTTTATTATTGGGATTAAGAATATATAAAATTGTCGTTTTCAGTGACAGAAAATATGACAACACATGACAAGTTTACAATTATGTGCATACATTGTTTTTGAGCAGATAAAGATTTCTAAAGTACCGGTATGTGGCTGTGACAATAGCAATGATCCCTTTGAGTTAGGTACCAGTGCTTATAAAAATAGACCTGGACCTTGAGATGCAAGTTTTCAAGAAATCCAAGTTTTGAGGGAATGTGTAATGTAAAACTAGAATCAGATACACCTATCTCCTGCTGCTGCAGTGAATTTTAAATATGTGCCAATCACCTCATTTACGGTAGAGTGATGCTTTAACCATAACAAATCACTTTGGCGACACACCAGGAGAAGCTTCAAGTTTCAATATTTAAATGAATTTGATTACATAAATAAAAAGTAGCCTAAGAAAACTGAAAAAAATGAATAATTTATTTTATGAATCCAGTATTTTAATGTATATTTTTGTAGGCTCTAAAAGTAATAAAATGTACTGTTTAGTGGTTAACTTAATTTTATTGTTCATATTTAAAAAATAATAATTTAAATATATATGTACATATTTTGACACCTTTTAGTAGTCTACATACAAATCTTAGTCCGGGTGATAACTGTATTAGTGTGGCAGGCAAAGGAAGCAATAGATGCTGGGGCTGATAAAAAAAATACATATTTGAAGTCATCAATTAAATTTTAAAACCTTGTTCATATCTTGACAATAAAATGCATTCTAGGGTACTAGCCTAAATAAGGCGACATTTTTGAGCCGCAATAGATTCAAAATATGATAATATTTCCAAGAATACTCAAGTCACATAATGCAACCTCTACCTACTGTCGACCAAAGTATTATGTGCACTCGAGTTTGAAGGTTGTTTGTGAAGTAACCAATAGACCTACATAAAATCCAATAACATCATCATTTTCGTCGTTCTATTTTACGTTAGTTCATGTACGTTTGGAATTTTTAATTTATATTTTAATATTTTTTATCGCAGTTGGAACACAAAATGTGCACGTTTTTAAGCGTGTTTCAACCATGTGTCACATTTAAGAACTATTATCTCAAAAACCCGTTATCAGATCGAATCCAAATTTTACACAATATACATTGAAATGTTGTATAACTGGTTTATTAATTTCAAAATTGTGTGTGTCCAAGAAACAAAGTTGTTATCATTTTTGTAAGGTAACTTTTTCTCGGCTCGGGGTGGTTGGAAAATGTAGTTCTTGGTTGTGTTGTAATCGTTATACATCAAAACGTTATGCTGTATGACTGTGAAATACGTAAATTAATCCACTTATTTTATATCGGTTTGTATTTGTACGAGGAAATAACACATGGTTCACCAGCTAGCCGCTCCACGGAAAGTTGTACAGCGTTGCTGAAATGGTGCCCACACGCATCATGGCGCGTCTCGCTCGGAAGTGATGGGCTCCATCTCAGCAACGCTGTACAACTTTCCGTGGAGCGGCTAGCTGGTGAACCATGTGTTATTTCCTCGTACAAATACAAACCGATATAAAATAAGTGAATTAATTTACGTACTTCACAGTCATACAGCATAACTTTTTGATGTATAACGATTACAACGCAACCAAGAACTACATTTTCCAACCACCCCGAGCCGAGAAAAAGTTACCTTACAACAATGATAACAACTTTGTTTCTTGGACACTCAAAATTGTGAAATTAATAAACCAGTTATACAACATTCCAATGTATATTGTGTTAAAATTTGGATTCGATCTGATGACGGGCTTTTGAGATAATAATTCTTAAATGTGGCGCATGGTTGAAACACGCTTAAAAACGGGCACTTTTTGTGTTCCAACTGCGATAAAAAAAATATTAAAATATAAAATAAAAAATCCAAACCTACATGAAATAACGTAAAATAGAACGACGAAAATGTTGATGGTATTGGATTTTATGTAGGTCTATTGGTTACTTCACAAACAACCTTCAAACTCGAGTAAACATAATACTTTGGTCGACAGTAGTACATTGCACTTGCTATTGTATAGACCCCGCAGTGTAGCCGTGCCTGTTAAATCGTGCACCACGGCCGTGAGGGCAGTTGCATTAAATCCTGAGATCGCAGGTTCGAACAGCGATGATGACAGCGGCTAACCTGAGTGTGGTTTCCCCCCGGTTTTCTACACTCCCTCCAGGCAAATGCCACGATTGTGCCTTACTTCAAGTCCCGGGGCACCTATATCATCCCTGGCCCTAATACAGTTATACAAAGTACTACAGTCATCACAGAAACACAGGTTATCAGACACGTTCATCTCACACCGCTGTAGACGGGGCTGATGACCCAGCATCGACAGTCTCTGTCCTAAATATATATAGAAGAATACCTGTCAGAAACTGGGTGTCACTATAGGTTTGGTAGTGTTTTGTAGAGCTATTTGTCTTTCTTAATCGTATTTGATGATGCTCGCTTGACGAGCGAAATATGTCGTCCCTTAATTTTCTTCTTCAATAGTCCGCAACAATATATATAAATCTTAATCACATATAATTTATTTCAGAGGCGGCTTCGGTGGCGTAGTTGGTAGCATGCTGAGCTTCTATGCCCAAGATCGCGGGTTCAAATCCGGCCGAAGTCGTTGGATTTTTAAGAGCGTTAAAAAACCCTCAGTATGCCTTCCTTCGGATGGGATGTAAAGCCTGCGGTCCCATGTCATAGATTTATGGCATGGTAAAGAACCTTCCACTAATTACTCCTGTGTGAAGCTAAATTGTATAGGTTAAGAATGTGAGCAACGCTCTTAGGTTCCTACGTTCGTTGCCAAGAGCCGACTGCGGTGGCGTCTGGTAGCTAAGTTCTGAACTAGTAGTCGTTGTCGTTTGACAGCAAAAATAGGAACTATTTGAAAAATTTAAAAGTCTGCAGTCCTTACTTGAATTTAAAAACAGATAACACATACTAATACAGTCATCACAATTAACACCGGTTATCAGACAGATTCTACACACACCCAAAGTACACGGGGCTACATGACCGCGTTGTCGCAGCCCCTAAACTGAGGAACCAACCAACCAATGTATTTCAGGTTATTATTCACATATTCCAGTAAGCCTAATTGGAATGATTTTTGTGTTGACTGACTGAATGCTATAATATTAATTGTTCTTCGTGTTAACAACGTCTGCTGTATAGAAGTGAGAGCTGGGTAGATTCAAAATACCTCAGTCTGCATAATCTAGAGGCAACTGATATGAGGGTAGAACGAATTATTGCTGGGACAAACAGATGGGGGCAATGGCAGGAGGGTACTCGTAATGAAGAGATAAAGGCTAAGTTAGAAATGAACACGCTGGATGAATTTGCTCGTATATCCCGACTTGGATTGTGGGCTCATGTGAAGAGAAGGGGGAGGGGGGAGGGTGAGGAGAGATGCGTAAGAGGTTAATGAGTTTGGCTGTAGAGGGTAAGAGAAGCAGAGGTAGACCTAGGAGACGATGGATGCATTCAGTGTTGGGACGATTTCAAAGTGAGAGGTATAGAAGCATGGGAGTCCGCAGTGCTAACTGCTAATAGAGGATCACTGATGCCACTTGTTCGTAAACAGAAGCTCCCAGTCTAGATTGGACGCTGGATGGCTAAACAGTTTCAAATGAAAATGTATTTATGTACATATTGGGGCGTGAAGGTGCGTGCACCGGTCGAGCTGCTTAGCTCCCAACAAGGCGGACCAGGTTTGATACCCAGTCAATGCATGTGAAATTTATGAAGTAAAATATCACGTCCTGTGGTTCGGATTTCACGTAAAATGTAAGTTCCGTGTTTCATGATCGAGAGATTAACGGTCATGTAAAGCTACAAGCTTATATCGGCTATGTAATGTATGTATGTATGTATGTATGTATGTATGTATGTATGTATGTATGGTGTCTAAATGGCAGCAGGATTTTATCATATGGGTAGTTTTGTGTTGTAGGTTTCTATCTCGTGGCTACACCGGGTTCGTCAATTAAGTTAGGCGTAGCTTAACTAGGTAATGATTGCGCTCTCGGAGACGCGTAGTTAGTGGGTGTGGAAATTGATGAATGCAAAGTACATTATAATCAAATATGTGCCAGTCCTAGACCAGAATAATTAGTTAGCCGACACACACTAGAACAGACATCACTATAACAAGCTTATCAGGCAGATTCCATACACATCCTAGTGTACGGGGATGATGACCACGTGGCCCAAATAGTACTACTACTGTAATAATAATAATTATAATAATAATCCGTCCGGAGGTCTTGTATGGTTCTGAATGCCTCACGATGAACAAAAAAGACTTGGTTGAAAAACTGGAGACCAAAGAAAGGAACATTTTTAAAAAGATATTGGGTCCCATCAAAGACAATGGGGACGGCATAACCATGAACTATATACTCATGTGGAGAAGATAAGTGATGTCATCCGGAAGAGAAGGATACTATTTTCTGGACATATGAAACGAATGAGCCCAGCGAGACTGACCAACCGCGACATAACTTACTTTCAGGAGAGGAAAACAAAATGGGCCTGGTTCATTGTCCTCTATAAATATCTGAAAGAAGTGGGATTACACAACCATACATTCAGGAGCGCGCCCCACTCAAAAGGAAACTTCAAGCTTGGAAAGGTTTCCAAGAAAAACCGAAACTGAAAACGGGAATGATTTGGACCCAGGGACGGAAGGAAGGAAGTACTGGGCAAACATCAAAGCCTGTAGGAGACAGTTGGAATGACGTGGCCCATAGATGGCCTATACGATATGAATGAATGAATAATAATACAAATACAACATAGTAAATGAAAAGAAGACGGGAACATTGTGGACAGAACAACGAAAACGGGAGCACAGTCAAAGGATGAAGACATTTTGGGAAGAGAAGAGGAAGAAGGGAGAGAAGTGAAAATTGTGTCATCATGAGATATTTAAGTTCAAACACTGTCCATAACGGCAAAAATGGTATTATTATTATTATTATTATTATATTACAAATAATACAAATGCTACACATCCCAAGTATACGGGGCTAAATGACCACGATGTCGCCTGCATCTCAAATGAGACAACACCCTTTTAACTACTGTGGCTTTAGGAGTCGCCTGGGTGACGGAATTTTGCCCTGAAGGCGATCTTTAACGTGTCAGTAAAACTAATGGAATAACTTGATCATTGGAGGCAGATCTCTCACTATAGACATAGAGAAACGTGAAAGGAAAATATTGAGAAAAATCCTTGGTTCAGTCTCCTCAGGAGGAATCTGGATGAAAAGAAAGTCTCAGGAGTTCTATCGGCATGCTGAAAAGATCACTGACACCTTCAGGATAAGGCGATTGAAGTTCTATGGCCATATTCTGAGAATGAACAATGACAGGCTTATCAAAAGGATTCTCGACTTCGCTCTCTCAATGAAAGCCAAGAAAAATTGACTTGGTGAAATAGAAAAAAAAACTTCAAGAAATTAGCATTACATTGGAAATTAAATAAGAACGACTCCAGTTCAGAACAGTAACAACCATCATTTCTCGGAGAAAATGACTACCAGGGCCAAGAAATCATGGACTGAAGAATATAAGAAGATTTTCAGTCCCCATATGTTAATTTTGGGAGATGACATCATTAGCTAAATAAGTTCTATCGTGCTCCATAGATGGGTATAACGATGTAAAATAATAATAATAATAATAAGTGAATGGATCCAGCCTAATGGACTGGATAATGCAGCAAACAAAGGGAGGATCAGAAAGATGGAATTAGCTTTTAAATTAGTACAGAATAGGTACAACAAAAGAACAATAGCTTACGGAGCGAAGATAAGACACTATACCACGGCATTGTATAGTTCAGAATGTTTGATACTGAACAAGAAAGGTGAATTAGAGGAACTGGAGAAGAAAGAAAGAAAGAAAGAAAAATCTTGAGGAAGATCTTAGGACCCGAAAATAGAAATGATGGTACATGGCGGAGGAGGCGAAACAAAGATCTTTACGGACAAGCAGAAAAAATCACAGATACCATACGGAAGAGAAGATTGAAGTTCTATGGACACCTTACGAGAATGAGCGATAGTCGACTAACGAAGAAGATCTTTAATTACATTACCAAGATAAAAGCTACTACAAAATAGGTAGATGAAATAAGAAAGGATATGGAGGAAGTTGGGGTCAGTCCAAATGAGATCTGGAATAGAGAGGTGTTTCGAGGTAGGATTGATGCATTCAAGGGGTTCCAGGAAAAGCAAAGGAGAAGAGCCAAGAACATCTGTTCGGAAGAAAGGAAGAGAATCCACAGTGAAAGGATGAAGAGTTTCTGGGAGCAGAAAAAAGGACTAATCAGCAAGTCAATTGTTTCCCGTGGTCCAAAGTAGGCCAAAATCGAACAAAGAAGAAGAATAAGTGTATGATTCCAGTAAAATTGTCATGGGTCTTTCACAGCTAAGCAACGTGAAATGCCAACCTGCCCCAGAGGCTCACATTTAGTGGGACGTGGGTTGGCGACCACGGGACCTCAGCTGAGTCCTGCATTGCTTCCACTTACTTGTTCCGAGCTCCTCTCCATCTTCTTTCCTGTCGACCTCCCTTGGTCAACTCTTGTTCTTTTCCCTCCCCGACGGTATTAGGGTATCCGAGGCCTAGGGAGTCTTTCACTTTCTCGCCCTAATTGGCCCTTGTCTCATCTTTCCTGATCCCTCCTTCTTCGAGGGGTCAGACCTCTTGTTTTCTTTTCATTATATTTCCTTTTCTCTTTAATATTCCCGCACTGTTTTTTTGTTAATTGGCTCCCCGTCTATGTAAATTCCATTTAGCAATTTTTTTGCATCTACACTCCATTTTGTAGGTGTTTTCAGTCTACGTTGCATCTTGTAAGTCTTTTTTGATCTACAGTAAATTGCATTTTGCGAGTGTTTTCAACCTCAATTGCATTTTGTAAGGATTGACAATCTAAATTGCTTTTTAGTAAGTTTTTCTATATAGGGGATGGGACTTTTGTGAGTATTTTGAATTTCAATTGCATTTTGTAAGTATTTTCAACCTAAACCGCTTTTTGCAAGTATTTTCAATCTAAATTGCATTTTGTATGGTGGACATTTTGCAAGTATTTTGATTCTCAATTGCATTTTGTGGGTATTTTGAATCTAAATTGCATTTTGTAAGTATTGTCCTTCCAATTGATTAGTTTGAATCTACCGTACATTTTGAAAGAATTATCAATTCCAATTGCATTTTGTAAGAATTTTGAATCTCAATTGCACCTTGTGAATATTTTGGATCTGAAATGGGAGTTTTTCAATTGCATTGTGTATTTTCAATTTCAATTGCATTTTGTAATTATTTTGAACCTCAATTGCATTTGTACGTATTTTCAATCTCATTTGCATTTTGTTAATATTTTGAATATCAATTGCATTTTGTAAGTTTTCGACTCTACATTGCATTTTGTACGTATTTTGAACCTAACCTACATTTTGTGCGTATTCTTCGGTCTATTCCTTTTGTGAGTATTTTCGTTCTAAATTCCCTTTTGTAAGTATTACCGCACTCCATTTTGTGAGTAGTTTCAATACGAGTTCCTTTTTGTAGGTATTTTCCGTCTCACTTAATTTTCGTCCTGGTTTCCACTTCATTGTCATTTTCGCTATCACCCAGACCATTAGGGGCCGATAACCTCGATGTTAGGCCCCTTAATACAATTATCATCATCAGCATCTGAAATGCCAACAGAACTTGTTTGGATTAAATCCTGAACGCTTTGGTACAAAAGGCAAGACAAGTACTAACTGCACCACACAGCCGGCCTGTCAATCATGGTATATGGTATATTTCAAGCTGGCAATTTTTTAATTGTGCATTGTTCGCTTGCGTAAGTTTATTTCTAGCGTACACCGAGCACTTTCTAACGCTTTGTGAACTGTAATTGGCTTGAATAGCGTGCGGAAGTCAGGATATTGGGTCTGTTGTGCCGTCCCTGGCAAAGCAAAATATCTTTCTCCAAGACAGAAATGAAGAAAGTTCCAAGCGGGAAAGAGAGAAGTATATTATTGAGATCCAAACAGAGAGAAAAGCGGATACGTTGTTCTGTGAGGAGAAGCTTGGAGATATGAAGATTTTATCTTAGGCCAGAGGTGGAATTCTCTAGGAAACCATAAGCAGAGAACATTCAACGGCTGTCCCCTTCCCCCCTTCATCTTGACCGTCGTTGCGTCACAATCGATTGAACAAAATAGAGGGATTGCTCAAACAAAGAATGCGTCTTTCTTTCTTTAATGGGGCGTGGTGGATCAGCGATCAAGCTGTTTGCCGGGTTCGATTCTCAGTCAATACATGTGAGATTTTGGAAGTGAAATGCCATGTTTTGTGGTTTGGATTCCACGTAAAATGGAGGTCCCGTGACTGATGATAGCAAGATTACCGGTCACGTAAAACTACCAGCTTCCTTCCTCCCTCCCTCCCTCCCTCCCTCCCTCCCTCCCTCCCTCCCTTCCTTCTTTCCTTCCTCCTTCCTTCTTTCCTTCCTTCCAGACAGTTTCCGTTGCCTTTTAACTCTCCTGAAAACCATCGAAATCTTCAATGCTTTCTAAGCGACGCCACATGGCATGTTCAGCGGTTTCGGTGGCGTCGTTGGTAGCATGCTGAGCTTCTATGCCCAAGGTCGGGGGTTCAAACCCGGCCAAAGTCGTCGGATTTTTAAGAGCGTTAAAAATCCCTAAGTATGCCTTCCTTCGGAGGGGTAGTAAAGCTGGCGGTCCCATGTCATAGATTTATGGCATGAAAAAGAACCTTCCACTAACTGCACTTGTGTGAAGTCAAAATTTGTTGGTTGGAATTGATAACGCTCTATTAGTTCCAACATTTGCCGCCAGGTGCTGACTTCGATGCTATCTAGTAGTCAAGGTCCGCAAGCTAGGTGTCATGGATGGTAGGATTTGGTAGAAACTATTTTAAATTATTGTCTGCAATCCTTACTTGAATTAAAACAGATAACACACACTAATGCAGCCTTCACAATTAACACCGTTTATCAGACACACACCCAAAGTACACGGGGCTACATGTCCGCGTTGTCGCAGCCCCTGAACTAAGGGACCAACCAATCATCCTTAATGTTCACATAATTGAGAAAATGTCTGCCGATCCACTGATATCCGGTCCACCTTGTTAACCTTCTTGATGTGTTATTTAGTTAGAAATTATAACCTATATATTATGGGTAGAGCCCTGTGCGGATAAATAAAACGTTGTCCGCATCCGCACAGCTGTTATCCGCATCCGCTTGACTGTTATCAGCATCTGCACCTTTTCCGCACGTTTGTTATACGAATCTACTGGCTTTACAATAATATTTTAAATTAGATACAGTATTAAAGCAATACATTTAGACAATGGAGAAGAAATTTGTTTTGCTTAGGCTATGTATGGCATGTGCTACTGTTTGTTAGTTAGTTATTGTTGTTTTAAGGGGCGGAACTACGGGGTCATATGCTACTGTTTGTTTAAAATGCTTGTTATACAGCCAGAATTGCAACCCTTTTTAGGTCGGAGTGTTAATTGTGCTTAATGACATAATTTATATGAGATTAGCTTAATTCGCCATCTTACAAAAGTCATGAAAAAAAAACATACCGAAAAATGTACGTCATAAACATTCGGGTCCTAGTAGGCTAATGATATGTTCAAAATGTTTGGATTGTATCCTAAAAATTACCCGCAAATTTACTCCAAACATTATCCGCAGCTTATCCGCTATCCGCATGGCGAAAACTTTCGCGGATATCCGCATCCGCGCAGGGTTATACCTAACCGGGGTCTCTATTGCACGTAACTCCTCCCTTCCTCCGTTTGTACTCTCCATATCAAGGGAGTCTTGTTACGTAACAGTTTCTTTCCGTTCCCTTCCTTGCTTGCTAAAGGTCAACAACCGAGCAGTCAACTTTGTGTCCTGTTCGAGAAGCATCTTCACAGCACAAGACGTGACAAAGACAGAGTGGGCGTTGTAGAGAGAGAGAGAGAGAGAGAGAGAGAGCAAACATCTCTACCTCGTCTCCAATGAATGTACAGTATTTGAGGTATTTGATCCTTATTTTGAGGTATTTGATCCTTATTAAGTTACAGTATTACTATTGTCCGGGTGTTTTGCAAAATTGCTTATCTATTGTGTTGTTTTGTGTGTGTTAATTCTTCAGACTGGTTTGATGCAGCGCTCCATAGGCCCCTGTCCTAAGCTCATCGTTTCATAGCTACCACACCCTACATCCGAGGCAATTTGTTTTCTGAACTTGGCCTCCCTCCACAGTTCTTGTTCTCCACAAATAACTTTGCTATTTCTGGGTGCCTTAGTATGTGCCCTACCAACCTATCTCTTATTTTCATTAGCATCGCCAGAAATATATATCTAGCCTCACTCGTTTTAATTTGTTACTTTATCTACCCTTCTAATTTCCTGCACCAACAGTCCATGTTTTACTTCCATAAAGCTTCACGCTCCAAACGTAGACTTTCAAAACTGACTTTCTTAATACCTAAATATATATTTGATGTCGACAGTTCTCCTTTCTGTAGAAAAGCTTTCCTTGGCTGTACTAACCTACATTTTATATCCTCTACAGAGGTAGCACTAGCATAAGGGCACCTCGGTGTCATGTTTTATATCGCCGCCATCTTTACCAAAACTGAATGGCGGCCACTCAAACGTTCAAAATGTAAAATCAAATAACGACTAAACAAATCGTCCGATCTCAACCAAATTTGGTAACAACATACCTTCGTATAGGACGCGTCTTGTGACCAAACTACAAGGTCATCTACCGTACCATTTCAGGATGGCGGTCGTATGAATTATGCAAACTTTATAATCATGGGACCCACCAGTTCCGATTATCGAACCGAGAATCGTTTTAACTGTTCTAAAGGAAGAGGCACGTTCGAAATTAAGAGTTTATTTTGTAATACTATAGTGCAGAAGTGATTTTAAACAGCTGAGCCGTCTCAGTTATAAGGCAAGATGGCAGCTGATATCTTGTGTCTGACTTATATTTTACTAGTTTGAGTATTGCATGCAATTAAGCGTACTGATAAAAATTAAATAAACTTTGTATGAAATGCTTTATATATAAATAATATACTCCACTGATGGCATCGTTTAGTCTAAATCATCATTTGCTAACACGTTGTATGTAACTCATTTTATATTGGACAATGTTCGTTGGTACGTTTAGCTGCGTGGTAAAGCGTTGCCCTATCACTAGTAATGGCTAAGGTTCAAACATCATCAGAGTTGGTTTTTTTTTTGCTTGAAATTTGTTATATTTATTGTTTTGTAACGACTCAGACTTTTTAAAATTAAGCGTTATATTGTGCATATTACAATGGGAAATATATATTTAATTAAAACAAATTTCGCCAGCGTATTTGCACGAGACATCTAGCATCAAAAAAGTGAATTATCATGGCCAACTGGCTGCGAACTGCACGCCGGCCTACATATTAACCCCAGATTACCTTATAGATTTTATTGAAAAGTTTCTTTTTATGGCCGCTAGAATGCACTCGCCCTGTTAGGATTATCTTGTTCGATAGTTCTCCACTAGATGTCACGACTGGTCTACGTGGGACTCCATTGATTAGCATACCATTGGTATTCTATGCGCAACGAATTTGAAGAATGACAAGTTGATAATACGATACATGTTTACTTTTTATATTAATGGGTTTGTAAGAGCCTATTGTGCGTTATTTGAAAATGCTATTTGAACTAAAGAACAAAACGATTTCACATAGTACCTGAACTCTAGCAGCTGGTGCTAGTTCAGGATATTAATTAATACTTTTATTGCAGCCAAATAGCAATCGAAAATATCCACATAGTTGGTATACACACGTCACTGTAGGGCCATGGAAAGATTTGTTAATACAATGCCATGCACAGCCAGACGTGTAAACACATGCCTCAACTCAAACTTGGATGTTGTCCTCGTCCGGTCGATTATGTAATAGTAATAATAATACTACTAATAATAATAGTGTTATTGGTTTTACGTCCCTTTTAACTACTGTGACTTTTAGAGACGTCGGGGTGCTGGAATTTTGCCCCGAAGGGGATCTTTAACGTGTCAGTAAATCTACTGTACGGCTCCCTCGTATTTGCGCTCCCTCAATGCCAGCTGACTGCACCAGGATACGAACCTGTAACCTAGGGCCCAGCAAGCGAGAACGTAACCGCTGAGCCACGCAGCCAGTCCGGTCGATTATGTCTCCAGATCAATAACATTCTTGAGATACTTCTTATCTTTCTTTCTTTCTTTCTTTCTTTCTTTCTTTCTTCAATGATGGTAGCAGTTGTTTTCGAGGTTGTGGTGTTTGGTAGAAGTAAATAGTTTCCAAGGTCTTCAACCAAGAAATGATTCTATTATACTCTTTGATAAAAACAAAGAGTTATAACTAACTCATACATTTAGGAGAAAGCAGGCTATATGTTCTTTACTGAACATCTTGTTTAACATTCACATTCATTGATTTTAATCAGTATATTGCAACTATATTAGTCCGTCAACACAATATAATCCCGATTACTAGGGCATGGAAAAGAAATGAAAAAAACATTACATGTGATTTAAAGAATAATTTAATATATTTGTTATGGATTACAAAAGAGTTAGGATCACATTTTTCGCCCGTCAAGCGAGCATCATCAGATCAAAAAATGTACAAGACAAAATAGCTCTACAAAACACTACCAAACCCACAATGCCCCCAAAAACGGTCGCTGTCCTCCAAAAACAAAAAGTACGGCAAAAGCCCTGTATATGATTTTAATAATGAGTTCTATCCTCAGAACTGAGCATACTCCAATTGAGTAGCCCAGATGCAAAGGCCGCTAAGTGCACTTTTTGTCGATTTTGAGTTGAGCTTACCGTCACGTTCGTCTTTTAACTGGCTACACGATGGAATAAGTTTCAGGGTGCATATCCCGCTCAAAACCGTTGAAAATGGCCAACAAAAATCGCATTCGTTTGCATAAACCGCTAAATGCATGTTGGCTACGGTTGCAAAGCCAGTTTAATGTTCCACGTGTCCAAAGACCGCTAAGTTCCACAAGTATGGCGTCTGCCTTGCCACATACGGCTGCAAAACACGCTAACTGGTACAAGAACTGCCAATATTCCTCCCACAGAATTTCTTTACAATAAATAATTATTTATTTCGATCGGGAAGGATAGTTTCGTGTTTCAGATTTGAGTTGGCTGCACTATCGAGGAAGCGTACGCAACAATGACATGCTGCCTTGTCGAAATACACCGTTTAAATGCACATTCGATCGACAGGTTGTTTCTTGGTTGTGGGCACTTCAAGCCAGAAAAATGAGTGATCTTGTTGATTTAAGTGAAGCAGTTATTGCATTTGTGGACTGTAATACTATTGTGGATGTTCGAAATACGGAGGGAAGATCAGAAACGGCAGAAGTACCGGTAGTGGGAGAAATAGTGCACAAGTTGAAGTAGTTTAACCCGTTGATATTGGAGTTGAGAACAACTTCTTACGTCTGGTTAGAACATCAACATACCAAAGGATCAAACCAAATAGCGTTGACACTTCTTCACAAACTGGCCAGCATAAATGTTTAAGGTTCAAAATATTTCGGTTATTATCTGATGGCTGTGGGGATCAGAACAAAAACAGGAATATGATCAGCATGCTATCTCTCTGGTTATTACTAGCAGCTCCCGCATGTCTAGAGGAAATACAGCTATGGTTCCCAATTGTGGGCCGCTCATTTATCTCACCTGACAGAGTTTTTGGAAATATTGAACGGCAACTTCGCAAAGTGAGTGTCTTTGAAAATCCTTCCGGATACATCAAGCACATTGGGAAATTTGCGACAGTAGTTCGCCTGGAACAAGGTGAATGTCCTGTTAGGGATTAGAAAGCGTATGTGGATGGCACGGTAAAAAAAATCCGGGTAGTGAACAATTCCAATTCCAAAAAGCGAAGAAAATCGTGTTCAGAATTGGCAAAACAAAAAAAAAATAACATGTCTGGTCCGAGGGGAGCCGTTCTACAATTTTGAGGTTGGTGAGGGAAAGAGCAGCATGAAAATTGGAAAGAATATTAACAAACATCCGGGTCCCACACCAATTCAAGTAGGTGTTGCACACAAAGAAACGTAACTACAAGACGTCTGACGGCTTTTAGAGCTGTATTTCAGTGAAAACTGGCCAGTGAATGGCAACCTAAAATCCTTCAGTGAGGTCTTCCAGGAGCAAGAAGCCATTCGCAACAATATCGTCCGACCTCAAGAGGAAGAAGACGAAGAACCAGCAGATTTTGAGCTTATGGACGGTGTCGAGGATGACCTGACCTAACTTAAGTGCCATTTTTCTTGTTATGTGCACTTTCTTAATTTGTCAATTTATATGCTGTATAAATGACGTTGCAGAGTGTTTAAGATGTATTTTTAAGAAATAATTCTCCTTTTATCACACCCGACCTGGTCTATTTTTTTTAAATATATTTTTCCTAATAAACCAAATTGAAACTAAAATAGTTCTTTATTAAAAATTTCATCCAAATGGCATTCGTAAAAAAATAAAATAGCGGGTTTTGCAACCTAAGTTTCTTGAACGACTCTCATCGTCACGGGTGCAAATGTCGTTAACTGCACAATACGTGTGCAAAAACCTGTAAGTCAATATTTTAACTTGTGTTTTAGGACAGAAGATCCAACCGTAGATTTCACAGATTTTAACTGAATGATGTTGATTTTTATGTTGATTTTCAGGGGTAAGAAATATGGTATTACCTTAACTAGTTTGGTCGTAGCAGTTTTTCGTCATTTACTCGGTTTCGTTTATAATGCACTTAGCGGCCTTTGCAAACGGACTACTCAATTCTCTAGTGAATCGTCCAAGATGGAAATATCGTCAACAAATCGCCGAGTTGTAATAATTTCACCTTAAATCTTCATTCCCACTTTAAATTTCTCTCTCATTCGCACTGCTTGTTCAGTGTATGGATTGAAACATATGGGCGGTAAGTTGCAGCTTTGCCTTATACAATTTATTTATTTATTTATTTATTTAATTAATTAATTAATTAATTATTTATTTATTTATTTATTTATTTATGTATTTATGTATTTATTTATTTATTTATTTATGTATTTATGTATTTATTTATTTATTTATTTATTTATTTTGCAGTGGCGAAGTTAGGGCTCGTGGCCCTCTCTTACACTTAACTGAATTCGAGAGAAGTTCCAAAAGTAAGTTTCGTCATTTTATTGCACGAGCAGATAGGACACCGGTATGGGCCAATAACCCAGATGTTAGGCCCCTTAAAACAAGAATTATCATCATCATCATCGGTACACCAGTATTATTGTAGTGTATGTAGTTGTAATTGAGGAGGTGGCGGCCATGGCCTTAAGATGAGCTCCAACAGGACTTGGACTTATCCTGTTCTGTTCGTGGTGGTGATGGTGATTGTTGTTTTAAGGACCGCAATGTCGAGGTCATCCGCCCCTAACCTGTTCTGTTACGAAGCATTGCATTGAATAATGACATCCATACTCCAGCGTTCATTTTATTGCTCATATTTTGGCAAGACGTGCTTTCATTCTGTTTTTTCTTACTGTTCTTCGTTCCATCCTGTAACGCATATCGATACCAACATTTTTAAATGGAAATCGCTAACAGAGCTACCGTTCTTGTACCAAGTATGAACACATTACTTCGTTCGTCTACATTAATCAATACTTGGATGGGCTGGCCATTCGATTTGCCTGGCTGGCTGTCAATGGCGGACTATTGTCTGGTCATTTCGCAGGTAGCATGAACGTACATGATGTGTTAATGGCTTAATTATTTATGATAATAAATATACAGTACTATTCATTTGAGCAGTGATTTGTTACTTCATTTAGAGGCTGGGAACAACGCAGTCGTCAGCCCTGCAAATTTGCTTCGTTTGCGTTGACTCAGTTTGATATCCTCTTTAATTAATTCTTAAAAATACTACGCCAATCATTACAAATTAATTAATGCGGTAAATAGCATACATTCTCCTAACATGGTAAATGTTATTGATGTCCCCTTTAATTATCTTGTACCTGCGAGGTATCTGTAATTCTTTGGGCCTATGATCCAAAAAAAACTAGCCCGGGGCTGAAGTAAAATATCGTCCTGAAAATACATGGTTTGAGAGTGTTCTTAAATAAAGGAACTCCCTACACACTTAAGCCCGTATCACACGACACTCGCTGGCAAGGAAGGTGTTGTGATCGCTGGTACAGAATCCTGTGTGATTCTGTTCATCCTCGTCAGTACACCTGCTTGTATGACTGAAGTGTATCACACGCTAGCATTTCGTACGCCAAGTTGTTAGAAATAAAACATGGCGAAGGGTTGTCGTTTTAGGGTATTGTTTGCAGTTTATTTGCATTATTAACTTGCTTTAAGTAAATCTGAATCATACCAGGTACCAAATGAATGCATTCCAATCAATAGTTAAGATCTAACTGTAATAATTGGATATTCAACCATACGCGTTAATAAGAAGGGCAACAAAAAGCGCTGGAGTCAGTTGGAAAAATGTGCGAGTGGTATAGCGCCCGCTGGCTGTTTTGAAGTTCCCGGGTTCAAGGCTATCCAACGGGGGGAAAATTACGTCTTTTTAATTATTTTATTATATCCTCCAATCCTAGTACAGCAAGATTTCAACTTAGTTTTGTTCACATGATCTACGAGGACGATTTAAATTTCTATTTTCCGTAAATTTCCCTAAATGGATGGATATTATTTGTGATAATTATTAGAGTTTTAATAGTTCAATATTTATCCCAGAATAATAATAATAACGTGACATGTTCTGTCTTTTCTGTATATAGCAAGCGCTTTTCGCACACGCCGTTTAAGGAAAATATAGTTTCGTTCCCATGTATTTATCCGTGGGCCTACCCACATAACAAATCTATTTGTTTATGTTGCCGCTAGGTTCTCTACCAGAACGAGAAAAGCAATCCGATTGGTTGTTGTATTCAAACTTCCATGCAAACTGCCGGGGAAAATGTCGCCTATTCAATTACATGAGTTGTATGGAAGCCTGCATGGAAGGCAGATCCTAGCATAAAAGGTACAAATCACACGGAAATAGTCGCGTCTGTACCTGCGTGTATACCCTCACTTATAGAAGCATCCATGCCTACGAGTGTCGTGAGATACAGGCTTTATTAGAAGAGGCGCAGATAGTAAGCTCGAATCTATTTAGTCAATAGATTTTTTTCGTCATAATTGTAGATTATCCGTATATTGAAAGGAAGGTGTACTGCAAACGACCATGAGTTCGAAAGAACTTCAATGTTACTTGCCTGTTCCAATTCCATCTTTTCTTTATGTGGAATCCAATAAGGTGATTGGGGCTTTTCCTTTCCAAAATATGTTCATGGTGTATCCTGCTTTCTGCTTAAGGCCTTAAAGAAGGCAGGGTGTGTGTAGCCCCACCACATAAGGTGCACCATGGATGACGCTACACCTCCAATGGCTCGCGGCTGGTGGGCTCGGGAGTTGGCGACCCTGAAGTTTTACTGAGCTGGGTCCGTTTTCCTCTTTTTCCATTGACTTCGGGGCGGATCCCCTCCTCTTTCCCCTTTCCTATCTGCCTTTCATGGCTCTGCTTTTCTCCCGGTCCCTTAGTTCTCATTCTTCAAGGGTTAAGTGCATTTTCCCCCTGTCTATTTTCCTCTTTTTCCATTGACTTCGGGGCGGATCCCCTCCTCTTTCCCCTTTCCTATCTGCCTTTCATGGCTCTGCTTTTCTCCCGGTCCCTTAGTTCTCATTCTTCAAGGGTTAAGTGCATTTTCCCCCCTGTCTATTATTTCCCTTATTCCTTTTCCTCTTTGGTTGTAAGTCTGTACCTAATTTTTAGTTCTTTTATTTATTTCATCATCCTTCAGTTTCACCCATACCATTAGGGATCAATAACTTGGTGTTAGGCCCCATAAAACAACGGGGAGAGAGCGGGGTGAACTTTCCCACTGGAAAATCATATGGCGGCAGGAATAGCATAGGCTACGGCTCTAAATCCCTGGCTGAGATTAAACTGAGCTCGCTTACCCTGGTGACCCCAGTGACCCCATGTAATGATCTAATTAGAGTATGCTGAAGAAATATGTTTATGAACTTGTAAATTATAGCTCCCGTCCATAGCTTGCATTCTTGGCTCTCGCCCCGCGGGTTGCTCTGCCAAGAAATTTAATTCTGTTCTGAGGGCTGGAACGAGGTACACTCAGCCTCGTGACGCAAAACTGAGAAGAGGTGGGTTCGATTCCCTCCTTAGCTATGTTGGGAATGGTTTCCCACTTATACTCCAGACAAATACCGGAATGATGCCTAACTTAAGGCCACGGCTGCCTCCTTTCCAATCCTCATCTGAATTACAAATATACACAGCAATACAGTCATCACAATTACACAGGTTCTCAGAAAAGTCCCCCCCCCCACACACACACACACATATCCAAGCACACGGGGATACACGACCACGATGTTGCAAAACCCCTAAATCAAACAACAACAACAACAACAACAGCAACTGAATTGCACTTGAAAGTTCGTAGGGTGACGTTTATTAACGATAGTATGTTGCCCAAATATGTGTGACCTTCACAACTTAGAAACCTAATACTGTATAAATACCGCTCAAGTCTCGTACGGATGTAATTAATGGAATTTATTGGTGTTTCGCAAACAAGCAGCGTGCTGTCTTGGACAAGTCTCGCGGGCGGCATCGCTGTGTGTAGCAGGCGCTGCGCTGTATACTGCTCGCGCTCGCCAGAGCGGAGGAATGAATCATTGTCCATTGCAGCCAGCTCGCCCGTAAGTTATAGCTATAGACCCAGCACCTGCAGTACTTGGCAGCTTGCTGATCTCTAAGAAACTCTTCCTACTCTTTTATACGACAGAAAAGTGCGAAATAATTCATATATAACGTCGGCAATGGCGGTGGTGATTTTTTAAAGGGGTGGGACATTGAGGCTATCTGATTCTGTGATGAAAAGTGTATGTAGGCCTACTAGTATTAAAACCTCAGACTACATATTATTTATTTTTTTATTTAATTACTGTATTTTATTTATTTATTTTATTTATTTTATTTATTTATTTATTTATTTATTTATTTATAGGATCACATAAAACAAATTATGATCTGCTGTTATTTGTCTTGTTCTTCCAAAACTTCTTTATCGTTTCGCTATGTTGAACTCGACGTTCTTCCGTCCATCCTTTCCCCGATATCTTTGGTCGATCTTCAGGTGTAACTATTATTCAAATTATTATTTCTTTCTTTCTTTCTTTCTTTCTTTCTTTCTTTCTTCGTCATGCCCGACTAAGGAGCGCGATTGAACTTATTTAGCTGATGGCATTGCCTTTCTCTTCTCCCAAATTCTCTTCATCTTCTCGCTGTGGCTTCTCTTGCGATCTTCTGACCAGGTTTTGTTGGTGATAGTGCTTCTGTGGTCTGCAAAGCGGTGATTATCGACTAAATCTCTGAACTTAGCTCTGTCTAGTACAATGTTTTATGTAATGCCTATTTCCTGAAGATCTTTTCCAACTTCAAGCAGCCAGATGTTTTTAACTTTCATTGACAAGACAAGTTTAAAAATACTTTTTGTCAGTCTCTGATTGCCCATCTTGAGGATATGCCCGTAAAATTATTATTATTTATTGTTTGACAACATTATCACGGCATATAGGCCTACCGGCTACATTTTATGTTACAGCTTGGTTCGGCCTTATCAAGGAACCATCTGTTTTGAGACAATTTCGTATTGGCCTACACTGTTCAGAGACTTCATATTACTGTACATCCATGTCGTGCCCGCAGTCTTCACGAGTCTCCTTCATTTATATGATGAGCTGAATTTCCATCTGAATCATCGAGCCTTGCTGAGTATTCGGCCCGAGTATTGTCACCAAGGAACTTCCTAACAATATGGCAGGTGTTTAACAGAACTGCCTTCTGTAGTTCAATATATATATGGGGATGCAGATTCAATATTGATAGACTACTGTGGAGAGTTTTGGGTATAACACCAGTACACGATACAATTATTGGGATTGTAGTCACCGACTCAAGTTTCCACATCTGCTTTACCTCAATTGCCAGCTCTGTGTACTTAGATATTTTAGTAGCAGCTGTTGTTTGGATGTTTTGAGTGTTGGGACATGCGATATCTATCAGTAATGCCTCTCTGTGTTCTTTATTGATGACAATGATATCTGGCCGGTTGTTACTGACTGCAACATCTGTCACAACTCCTCTGTCCCAGTAGAGATTGTGTGTGGCATTTTCGAGTACTGCGGATGGTGTATAGCCTATTTCCAATGGGGGACGGAGCTTTTAAGAAGTTTCTACTTCAAGGCCAGTTTCTGGTGGATAATGTTGGCAACTTGATCGTGTCGATGTCTGTAGTCAGTGTTGGCAAGGTGGAAACAACCTGATATAATGTTAATTATTATTATTATTATTTATTAGTAAGCCTCCGTGGCTTAGGCGGCAGCACGTCGGCCTCTCGCCGCTGGGTCCGTGGTTCAAATCCCGGTCACTCCATGTGAGATCTGTGCTGGACAAAACGGAGGCAGACAGGTTTTTCTCCGGGTACTCCGGTTTTCCCTGTAAAAATTTCATTCCAGCAACACTCTCCACTATCATTTTATTTCATCTGTCATTCAATCATTGCCCCAGAGGAGTGCGTCAGGCCTCGGCAGCCGGCACAGTTCATATCCTCGCCGCTAGATGGGGGCTTCATTCATTCATTCATTCATTCCATTCCTGACCCGGTCGGAGACTGGAAGCAGGCTGTGGATTTTCTTTCATTATTATTATTATTATTATTATTCTCAGATTATTATCTGGTAAAATACAAAGCAAATATACAGATTACATTGAATCAACGCATAATGTCACGTTAAGTAATTTAGATCACAGCCAATGCATTTACGAACTATCCTAGTTGTAGCCAATATCACTGCCTACTGTATTAATTTATACAAGTTACTGTTCAGATCAAGCTCTTTTAGCCCTTGCAGAAGATTGGCTTGAGATGACTATTAGTACAATTCGAACTACTTGATAGGCTCAACCAGCTCCAAATATTTGGACACCTTTTCAGCATGTTAAGCCTGCATGCTGTGCGTATTTGGAATGGCAACATAATCCGAGTGACTTCAATCTTTTGTTGAAGATCGCTATGTCATTATTATTATTATTATTATTATTATTAATAGTAAGGTCATGCAGATGCATGGTTTATTAAATGGTTATATTTAAAAAATATAACTATATATGCGTATATTTTTTTCTATATTGGGACCCATGTGGCCGTGCCCGTTAAAAATCGCGATGGGTTGCTGCAGCAAATCTGGGAATCGCTAGTTCGAAATCCACGCCCTGGCAGTGTGATCTATCTTTTTTTTCTGACACCCTCTAGTTTAGACCGAAGTCGGGATGATAAGCTTATCCTTGTCCGCATCAGCGCTAGTGAGCTCAAGCACAAATATTAAACAGTGAAGTGGCGAGTTACGTACTGCCAAAGAATTAATAATACACCTTTCACATCTAAAGCAGTGCCTTTACAATACTAGTAGCATTATTAGGAGCCAGAGCAATAATGGGTGTCTGTTTCGAGTGCAACAAGGCGGTGTCCAGGCAAGACATCAATGCAAAAATTCAATGTGCTGTATGTAAAAACTGGTATCATAATTATTGTGTAAATTTAAAAGAAGATGATCTCAAGTCCATCATTTCTTCGCACAAACAATGGAAATGTAATAAGTGTCCCAAGAAGAAGCTTAGCCTACATGAAGAGGGAAAGAATCAGTTAGCCCTACCTAACAACGACGAAGTTTTTAACTTATTGACTAATTTAAACAAAGAAATTTCTGAGTTAAAGGAATTGTGTAAACAGAGGGAAACTGATTTGGGGAGGTCGTTAGATCTGGTGCACGAGAAATTGGACGAAAATATGGAAACCCTGCGGAAACAAGCAGAAACTATTAAAGATTGCAGGCAAGCAATTGAAGAGATGCATCAGGAGACCCTAAAGTTAAAGAAAGAAAACTTGGAACTAAAATCAAGACTTACTGATTCTGAGCAATACTCAAGGATCAATATGATAGAAATACATGGTATACCGTCAAACCCTGCAGAGGACACAAGCAGGTTGGTTCAAGAAGTCGCGCGAACGCTCCACGTGGAACTGAAAGAGGAACATATTGACGCTTGCCGCAGACTTCCCCCTCGTAACAATTCCCAGATTGCGCCTATAATCGTGAAATTTACAAGACGTCACTACAAAGAAGAAATCCTCAGACAACGGAGAATTAAACGTAATCTGAGTACCCTTGACCTTGGATACACCTACAACAACCCGGTGTATATAAATGAAAGCCTTTGCGGGGAGCGGAAAAAACTTCTAGCAAAGGCAAGGGAAGTGAAACGAGCGAAGGACCTAAAGCACTTATGGACAAAGAATGGCAGAATACTCATGAGGAAACACGACCACTCTCAGGTAATCTCCATCAACACTGAAGAGGACCTTGACAAACTTTAACCTGAACATTGAAGATGACTCATAAGAAAAAAGAAACCATCATTTACTACCAGAACGTAAGAGGACTACGGACCAAATCCAATACTTTATTTTTAAATACACTGTCAAATAACTATGATATTATTTGTCTTTCAGAAACATGGCTTCTTGAGGGTGTAAGCAGTTCTGAGCTCTTTGATGACAGATATATTGTGTATAGGAAAGACCGAGATTTTTCTTTAAGTTCCAAGAAAGATGGTGGTGGAATTTTAATAAGTGTTAAAAGTACAATACATTCGAAGAGAATGCCAATGTTAGAATCGGATACCGAATCATTATGGATTAAAGTTTCATTCAACAATAGGGAATGTTATATATGTGTTCCATACTTTCCGCCGAATTCCAATATAGAAGCATACAAATCATTTTATGAGAAAATAGAAGAAAATATGCAGTTATTTAAAGATTACGATATTTGTATCATTGGTGACTTTAATTTACCGGAAGTAACTGATAAATCTTACAATCTATTGAAGGGTTCAAACAAATCCAAAGAGTTACAGAATTGTTTGCACCTGCTGAATGCCAGGCTGTTTAACGATATTAAGAATGTTAATGGGAGAACTCTTGATTTAATAATCAGTAACATTGACCAGTTGCATATCCAGGAAGAAACCGACCCCTTAGTCCGATTAGATGAAAATCATCCAGCATTGCAAATTATATACCAACAGGGGAAAATAACCAGATCACATGAAAGTTCAACCTATGAATATAACTTCCTCAGGGCAGACTTCTTAAAATTGTATGAATTAGTGAAAAAATGCAATTGGGATAACATGAATAATTGTAGAAATGTAAACGAACCTGTTGATATCTTTTATGACAAAATATACTCTATAATTGACCAGTGCGTTCCAAAGACTAAACATTACAAGCGCACATATCCTGTTTGGTTCACTTAGTCCATAATATCAAATTTAAAGCTAAAGGAAAAATATAGAAAAAAGAAAAATTTATCCGAATATTACTTAAATAATTATACTCAACTTAGATCTAAAACTAAAATAGACATAAAAAAAAGCATATGATGACTATGTAGCTCTTACTGAGCGGAACATGGAAAAAGATAGCAACAGCTTCTGGAACTTTATAAAAAATAGAAAGGAGCGTAAAGGATCAGGATTGGCGATGGAATATAAAGGTAAAGAATATTGTAAATCACTGGAAATTGCCAATTGTTTCGCTGACTATTTCAAATCAGTATATTCGCAAACTATTCCCAACTATAATTTGAACACAAACAGCAATAACGTAAAGCAACATTATTTTCAAAATTATTTGGTTATATCTGAAGTCACCGAGGATATGGTTGAATTCGTCATTAAGAAACTAAAACCAAAAAAGTCAGCGGGGCCTGATGGGTTACCACCATACCTCTTTAAAGGCTGTAAGGAATATATTACTAAACCACTGACTATAATATACAATCTCATACTGAAGACCAGCACATTTCCAGATAAATGGAAACATACAAAAGTAACACCAATTCTAAAATCCGGAAACTCAGTTCAGATTAAGAATTACAGACCTGTAGCTGTATCGTCATCTCCGGCTAAGATATTTGAGAGTATTTTGTATAGTCATATTTTTCAACATGTTAAAGTGATCATTTCCCCAAATCAGCATGGATTTATACCAAACAGGTCAACCGTGACTAACCTTATTAATTTTACGCAATTTGTATCCACGGAGCTAGATCACAAAGGCCAAGTAGATGTAATATATACTGACTTTCAAAAGGTATTTGACAAAGTGGATCATGACGTACTCATCACTAAACTATCAACGTATAATTTTTCTGAACCACTGTTTCGTCTGCTGATTTCATACCTGAAGAACAGAACACAAGTTGTGAAATATAAAACGCAACTATCCAAAGCATTTCCCACCAACTCAGGAGTTCCTCAGGGATCTAACTTAGGACCATTACTATTCTTATTATTTTTAAACGACATCTCTGATAAAGTTCAACTCTCCGAAATTTTATTATTCACAGACGATATAAAATTATATAAATCAATACGTGACCCTTACGATTGTATCAAACTTCAAAATGATTTAAATGAACTAAACCTATGGACGAAAGAAAATAAATTGCCATTTAACATCAGTAAATGCAAGCAAATTAATTTTACTAGGCGAAAAAATTACATAAAGTTTCACTATGACATTGACGGGGAAGGCTTACTAAAAATTCATGAAGTTCAGGATCTGGGAATTGTATTTACCAATGATCTGAATTTTCAAAGACATATAGAGAAAATTGTCTCTAAAGCACATAAATGCATGGGATTTGTAATAAGAAATTCATTTAATTTCTCCTATGGGATTTTAATATTGCTCTTTAATGCCTTCATCAGATCACAACTAGAATATGCTTCAGTTATATGGAATCCATACACATTGAAACATAATAAGCTTATAGAGAACATCCAAAAGAAATTCTTAAAATATGTATATTACAAAAGATTTGGCTATTATCCCTCTTACGAATCGTGCACATTTATATTACAGTCCTTCAATGTCAGAAAACTATCTCACAGGCGAAATTGTCAGGGCCTACTTTTTCTCTATAAAATAGTAAACAATAAAATTGACGACGCTAAAATTCGAGAGAGAATTACGTTATATGTACCAGCTGTGAAACCTAGTAGATTCCGAAACATTTTCTTTATTCCGAGAGTTCACACAGACAACCATAAAAACTCGCCGATTAACAGAATTTTATCCCACTATAATAAAGTTCATCATCTTGACTTAGATATTTTCAGTATGTCAGAAAACCAGTTTGCAGCGTCCTGTGATAAACTGCAAGATGTCTTGTAATATATTGTACTGTATTCAGCCCATTTCCTTCTCATACCTAACCTTCCTTTTCTTCTTCTTCTTCTTCTTCTTCTTATTTATAACGTGTTTCTCTATCTATATCTTCTCTTTATGTATCTTTTGTTTTTCTATTTATATATTGTTGTATATTGATTCTAGTAGTGAGCAATGTAATTGGGGTTTCCTGTAATGTTCACAACATAAATAAATAAATAAATAAATAAATAAATAGATCAATTTCCTGAGAACCTGCCATCGTATAACCTAATTTTAGCTACATGCACAACTAGTTTCAATTTCAGACAGAATGTATTTAAAAAATGATCTGGTCATTTCATGTTTGCCAGCGTTTTGCCCCGATGCTCTTGGGTTCTTCCAGAAACAGGTTATTTCGATTATCAGACAAATCTTGACACACGCGGGGCTGAAGATCAAAATATCCATATCCCCTAAAATGAATTTACGACACTATGGGAGACTCAAATTAGCCGCAATACCTTTTGGAATGATGATTAGTAGTCCTACTGTGATTCTGGAAGTGATGTAGTAATAGTAGTGGCTATCATTCTTTGCTGCCACCGGGAAAGTCCAGGCTCATTTCCCTGGTCAAGAAATGCCATTCTGGTCTACCTAATCCTGACTCAGTTACAAATGCACACGCTAATACAGCCATCCCAATAACATTTCATACAGATACCACACTCTCAAAAACAAGGAGCGACATGACCACGGCATCTCTTAGGTACTTTAATATCTAGGTATATATCTATATAGGTGATTTAATATATATCTGATGCTGGGACTAGGGAACCTTTTATTCTTTCTTAAAATAGTTTTTTGCCCACAGAAAGCAAAGCATATAAAAACTGGCACAGAGTAATAAGCCAAAGAACCTCAAGGCCTCCAAAGAGCTCTCCGCTCATGGCCTCCACAGTTCGCAAGGTAAGTTATTCATATATTTTAGGAAAATTTCCATAATTGTACACCAAACTCTTTTTTTTTTTTTTTTAGTGTTTAACTAGAATGTAAATAAAGGCAGTTATGTCATCAGAATGGTTATTTACAATTTAAGGGGTGTCCAAAACGTGTTTAAGTCACTTTTATTATATTTGAATTCCAGCCGATGGCCATAGCGGGGTAATTTAATTGAACGGCCCAAGGTCCCGCATCAAATTTAATTTCAAGTAGTTCCAACTTCGGCTACTAGAGATGCCACTGTCACTGACACCTAGTGGTGAACGTTGGAACTTAATTGAGCGTTTCTAACCAACTGTAGTGGTAGGTTCTTTTACGTGCCATGAATGTATTACATGGGCCCGCCGGATTTACTTCCCCTCCGAAGGAAGGCATGCTGAAGGATTTTCACGCTCTTAAAAATCCGACGACTTCGGTCCGGTTTGAACCCGCGATCTTGGGCATAGCAGTTCAGCATGCTACCGACTACGCCACCGAAGCCGCATTTCTTGAGATCACATACCAACTACCACAATGAATTTATTTCAATTTTTCTTTTACATAAATATTAACATTCTTCTTCTTCTCTTCTTGCTCTCCTCAACCTGGCGGTTGGTGGGTAGCATGAATGTCTTCGTCCAAATGTCTTCTATCCTGAGCCCGCTGTTTGATCAAGTGGTACGGACATCTTCCTCCGATGTCATCAAAGAACTCTGCTCTTGGTCGTCCTCTTCCTGCCTTGCCTTCCATTTTCCCTTCAAGCAGTGTGATGCACCATGGTGAATGCCGGAGTAGGTGGCCTATCCAATTATCTCTTCTTTTTTTTATTGTTTCTGTCAGATTGATTATTTCCTCTGCTCTTCTTAGAACCTCTTCATTAGTTAGCCTTAGGGTCCAAGGTATCCGTAGCATTCATCGCCAGCACCACATTTCAAATGCATATAATCGTGTGTTCTTAAATATATTAGTTTATCACTGTTATTTCATAAGATATTCTCCTCAAAATTTCAAATTTCAAAAGTTTTTTTTACCTTTCTGTATGTTCAGTTTAAGAATGGGAACATTTTTTTATCAGCTTTAGTACAGGACATTCCTATTTTAATGATGTCTCGTTGCGTAGTGGCTAGCATTCTTGGCTGTCACCGCGGAGGCCCGGGTTTGATTCCCGACTCTGCCAAGAAATTTAATTCTGGTCTGAGGGCTGGAACGGGGTACACTCAGCTTCGTGAGTCAAAACTGAGTAGAGGCGCGTTCGTTTATTATCTCAGCCATCATGGAAGTGGTTTTCCGTGGTTTCCCCACTTCTACTCCAGGGAAATGCCGGGAAGATACCTAACTTAAGGCCACAGCCGCTTCCTGCTCCTGCAGACATCACAACGACACAGGTTATCAGACAAATTCTACACACATCCAAGTACATGGGGGATACATGATCACGATGGCGCAATGCCCCTAAATAATCATCAACAACAATGCATTTAATGATCTTTAATTTGAGACCTTGTTGAGGTTGATATATGAATTAGAACTTGACGTATTGATGTTTAAACCTGTGAAAAAGGAGAAGAGAGAAGACATCCCGCTAGAATTTTACAGCACGGATGCCATGATCAACTGGAACTGGACCAACGCCAATCAGAAACTAAGACATGTGGTGATAAATTAGCAGTGCATGGGTACCACCACATGTCCTACCACGCCCCAAATGAACTGTGCGGGTGCTCGTTATGTGACCAGTTCTGTGACATATATCACATCACACTATGTAAAAAAAAAAACCAGAAATCCTGTGCGATTATGGCAAGGACTAAACTAGTGTAAATCTATGTTATGCACATTCGTGCGCTTTTCTGTTAATAATAAACCTGTGAAAACTACAATTCACGGCTATTGAGTGAATTAAGTTTGAAGTTTTGCATTATGATTTGACAAGTGCGTCCTGGTCCATTTATATAAATTTAATTAGCTTATGTTATGCATGTAACATGTGAAAACTATACATTTTCTTAAATTATAAGAATTAAGCTTTCATCTGGAAACAAAGAGAAGTGATAGTTCAATCTAAATACGCCATTTCAAACGCATATGCATACCTTAAATAAATCAACAACAACAATTTGTTTATGCAGTAGTTATTTGTTACATTTAAAGCCCTGTGCGGATGCGGATATAGTTTGCATGGCTGTGCGGATAGCGGATAAGCTGCGGATAATAGAGTAAATTTGCGGATAGGTTTTAGAATAAAATGTTGAAACTAGCTAACAAAAAACCAAAAACACGAGCCTTACAGTAGTCGCATGTGACATGTTATCCTACTATGTGTCTGCCGGGAGCGCAAACCCCTTGTTAACAGTGAACTCTGTTGGTCATTGAAATAACTACTTGTAAAACTCCTGTGCCAAATCCTTTCAGCAAATATGATATAATGAATATTTTCACACCATAGAACGACAACTTGAACATGATTTATTGTAGGAATATCTTTAATGGAGCTTCCAAACCTTGAAGTAAACCGTATGCGATGTACATTCCACATAGCCACGTGGCCGACAGTACGTCGTGGTACCTATCTCCGCCACCGCGCGCGCTCATTGTTTCCGTTTCATTTGCGTCCCATTTCCGTTTCATTTCTTCAAAATCACCACCACAAAAAATATACAGCAACCGAGTGGAAAGATGTTACACATCAAAAAAATAATTTTAGTTTTAGCTAAGATGTGCGTTTCTTGCTATTTCCCTATTTGCTTTCGCTTGGATTGTATGCGAATAAAAGAGGAGTGAGAGAAGCTAGTCATGGAAATACCCTCAATTAGTATTGACTTATACCAAAAACATTGGTCCTTTATACCTGCGCTTGCCTGCGTGGGTATATCCGACGACTAAGTAAGTGCTATAATTAGCCACCCGCATGTTTCAGATGCCGCTACTCAGAGAGACAAAACTCAGTCAACATTGTCTTCCGATTCACATATAGCTTGCTTAGGGGAACGAATTTCTCTTCAAGTGTCTAAATGCGTTGATTTAATGCGTCATACTTAAATTAAAAATATGATTGTAATGTCAGCAGATTCGGATAACAAACATGCGGATGCAGATAAAAGTCGTGCGGATGCGGTGCGGATGCGTATAACAGTCGTGCGGATACGGGCCGGATGCGAATAACGTTTTGATATCTGCGCAGGGCTCTAGTTACAATCAGCATTGTACTTCCCTGAAGGCCCAGTCGCTAAGTTAACCTCTCTGCTCCTTGTTTTTAGAACTGAAAGAATCTTGTATAGCTGTAATAAAAGCGGAGGGATAGCAGTGATGGCTTCCTCCAAGGCCGGCCCGGCCGTCCCCGTAGTCGTAAGATCGCTGCGGCCTAGCGTCGCCCCAGCCATGCTCCCTGCATGCCAATAAACCAGCACAGCACAGCTCTTCCGTATTCCTCTTCTTATTTACTGTACTTCCGACCTCGCGAACTCGTGCTCCTACTGTGCCCCTGCAAGTCCGCATGCACTCTTCCCAATGTACTGCATTGTACAGCAAATTGCCTAGCAGCTGCGGCGCTCAGCACCATAATGATATAAAGTGTTCATTATCCAGTTAAAAGTCATCAATTGTGAGGATACGACAATAATTCTTATTTAGGCTACTAATGAACACAGTCTGTACTTAAACGTGACCGGTTTCGCCTTTTGACATCAACATAGCAAATTAGAAACTTTTTTTTATCTTTATTCAATCAATTATTTATTTATTTATTTATTTATTTATTTACCGACAGTAGTGGCTACGCTGGCTAAAGCACAGCATTAGGTCATGGGGCCAAGCTCTCTGCTGACTCGATAGACGCGTGGGTTCGAGCCCCACCGTCGGCCGACCTTGAAATGGTTTTCCGTGGTTTCCCCATTTTCAACACCAGGCAAATGCTGGGACGGTACCTTCTGACAGGCCACGGCCGCTTCCTTCCACATCCTTGCCCATTTTCATTCACCATCATTCATTTCATCTCTCATTAACTCCTCTCAAGAGGTTGGCGTCAGGAAGGCCATCCGGCCGTAAAAACCATCGCCACAACGTCTTCCATCGCATCTCATCCCCGACCCCGTTGGAAAACGGGAATAATAAGGGGTAGACATTTATTTATTTATTTATTTATTTATTTATTATGACAAAATGAGGATATATTGCGGCAAAGAATTGATAAACAGATAACAATAAGGTTAAGATTTAGGGACCGATAACCTCGATGTTAGGACCCTTAAAACAACAATTATCATCAAGGTTGGGACTTGTTAAATTTTTAACAAGGTTATGTAGTCGGGAGGGAACAACAAGATACATTATTATCTAATGGGCATAAATGGAAATAACGAAGAGGCATTCAAATTTACTACATTACTTGGCGACATTGTGGTCGTTTAGCCCCATGATAACCGATATCATGGTGATGGCCGTATCAGCGTGTGTATTTGTAACTAAGGCTAGGATTAAGGAGGAGGTGTCTGTGGCCTTAATTTACGTACCATCCAGGCATTCGCCTGGACTTAAAGTAGGGACACCGCGGAAAGTCCCTTCAAGGGTGACTGAGATGAGAATCGAACTCACCTCTTCTGCCCCACAAAGCTGATTGAACTCCGTTCCAGCCCTCATAACAAAATACAATTTATTGGCTGAGTCGGAAATCGAATCATACCAGTGAAGGGTCTTCCCAGACACCCAGGAGACCCGGGTTCGATTCTCGGCTCTGCCAAGAAATGTTTAATTCTGGTCTGAGGGCTGGAATGGGGTACACTCAGCCTCGTGAGGCAAAACTGAGATGAAGTGGGTTCGATTCCTACGTTAGCCATCCTGGAAGTGGTTTGATTTGGTTTCCCATTTTTACTCCAGACAATTGCCAGCCCAGGATGGTTCCTAATTTAAAGCCACGGCCGCCTTCTTCCATATCCTCACATCAATCCCGAATACACACACTAATAAATCCATCATATTAACAAACAAAACTTCCCACCCACCCAAGTACAGGGGGCTAAATGAACATGATGTCCAGGACTCTCAAATTAAACAACTATAACAATCATCCCAGTGAAAGGTCTTCCCAAGCAATCCTCTCGATCTCCTGTATTAAACCTGCAACTCTTGTTATGTGCATGGAGAACTCTGAACTCAACATGGAAGATTCAATCGTATCAATCAATCCTAGTTTTATTTTCTCTAGTAATTACGGTCTTAATTCGGAGGAAAATGTACCTAACAACGAAAATGTTCCTTTGTTTGTAGGGGGCGATGATTAAGGACCCTGATTTATGGTAATATAAAATGCTTCAAAGTGGTGAAATGAAATGACCAAACTCCAAAGCGGTGAAATAAAATATCCAAAACGGTGAAATGAAAAAAAAAGTGAGGTGTGAGTGTGCTTATTAACTAGGCTAGGCTATGTGTACGGTGCGTAGATTTGGTTAAATAATGAACACTATAGAAACATTTGGAGGAATAACAAACAATTAATTCTATGTTTTTTTAAGAATTAAGACTCAAATGAATTATGTTTTCTGTTTTTAAGACCTAACCTAACATTTACCTCAACACATAGTCTCCAAGATTACCATAGTCCTTTTCTCACTAACTCGTGAAACGTATGTTGTCCCCAAAGTAGAAACAGAGCATTGTTTCCATCACTTCAGGACTTCAACCAATCAAGCTCGAGAAAGGACCTCGTTATCTTGAATCTTATGAAACATTTATAATTAAGATTTCATTTTTTCTGTCAAAGGACAGATAGTGGAACAATTTCAATTAATTTTAATATAAATATGTTTTATTTAATCTTCTTACCAGAATTTTGTTAGTATTTAGCATTTTAGGGTGAAAATAACTCATTTCGCAAAATAACTTCATTTCGCGATATTTCGCGGCTTCAATATTGAAGAAAATGGCATATTTGGGGTAAATATATCGTTGTGATAACATAAATATGTTTGCTGGAATATTTCGCGGGTATCGTTGAAACCAAAAATCCGGAGCTCTAGCGATGATTGTTGTGTAATGGGGCGGAACATCGAGTGTCTGCCCCTGCGCGTTAATGCACGCAACACATCAGTAGTTCAGAAACCCGAGGTTCGAATCTCGGTCTTGAGAGCTGCAGAGTACGCCCAAGACACTAAACACTACAAACTTCAGGTTGTGTTGACTGGGCGTTTCACATCAGCCAGCCATCTTTCGTAGGTGGCTGGCACGTATTTGTATTGTTCTTCCTCGTCATGCGGGTAGTGATGTTGGTACCGCCCTTTAGTACAGGAATCAATCTTTGTGGTCGGAAAGTCGATACTTCGTTCAGCGATATTGTATCGATTTGATTTGTTGGTTCTCTGTCCGATTCCCTGCCCCAATCATGACTCTGCTGTAAGTTAGACGGTTGATTGCATAGGGACACTCAGTCCCACGAAAACAATTGGGTAGCTGTTAGTATAAGATATGTCGTTTCCTGATATAGAAACAAAGCTTTGCATCACCTGTCACCCATAGGCTGTTTTGACAGATCCAGATGCCTTTATTGGACGACTCCTAACTTCCAAATCAACGCCAGTACATACCAATCAAGAATACTGCCAAATGTCAGTTTCGTTTGGTCACAAGTCCCATGTGTCATCGAACACTATCATCAGTATAATTGTTTCATTTAAGGGCTGGTGGAATCGTGGTCTTTAGCACGTTCTGTTTGTAAATGAGTGTGTGTATACAATCTGTCTTAAAAACATCATCATTCTCATCATCTTCGTATCCTTCCAGCGAGCCAGGTATGATGTTTATGAACGATTTGCCTCTATTTTGGTACCCTTCCTGTCTTGTTATTTTTTCCCAGTTTTCTCCTCTAGTTTCCAGATCCTCCTTATTCTGATCAAGCTATCTCTACTTGGGTCGTCCTATTGGTTTTTCCCCTGCACATTTCCATCCAAGTATTGCTTTGGCGTGCGGGAATCCTTCTGTCCTCTTCACATGTCCAAACCACTGAAGCCGTGCAGTACTCAGCCTCTCTGCCATCCACAGACCCACCTGCAACTCTTCTCTGATGACCTCAATCCTAATTTTGTCTCTTCTGCAAGGCTAACCGCAGAAACTTCATCTCACACGCTTGTAATTTGTTCAGGTCTTCCTTATTAATTGGACAGCACTCCAAGCTGTATGTCATAATTGGCAAGAGATATGTTTTAAACATGGTCTGTTTAGCCCTTTTATTGGAACTCCCATGTCCCACACTAGATTCTGTTTTATAACCAATGTTGTTGTAATGTCTGTACTCTCGTGTGAACTTTTACTTGGTGTTAGGATTGTGAAGGAAGCCTCCGTGGGCGTACATCAGGTGCCGGACCGAAATATGCTTACAGTAGAAGTGGAAAACCACGAAAAGCCCCTTCTATGATATTTGAGGAGGGTATCATACCCCCACTCCTCAGTTATACTCACAAGGCTGAGTGTACTCCGTTCCAACCCGGGAGGAAAATTACATTTCTTGTCAGAGGCAGGAACCGAACTGTAGGAGTTTCAGTTCGTAGCCCTAGACCAAATAATGTGGTTTAATATTCTCTGTATCAGCTGGTTGTTGATTATCTAGTTTTCGCTTTCTTACAAGCCTTCGTAACTTACGTAATAAGCCTAACTGCAGCAAGCACAATAGATACGATCGACGGTACTTCGGGAATTTTATAGTCTATTATTGAAATTATATAGGCTAATAAGTTGTACTTCCACCAAAAGATTGATCAAGTGTAGTATTTTATTTCCGACTGGTTTCTCATTCGGGATCAATACGGGATGTAGGTAAAAATTGGAAACAAAGGTGACGTCATATGCCGTTCAAATGATCGTATATTCATTCCCCTTCGGATTTCGGAGGTTTGAATCCCAGTGCTGCCAGTGGCCATCCTGAGTATGGTTTCCGCTGGGTTTTCCCACATTTCTTTCAATGAAGTGCAGGGATGGTATTTTTAGTCTTTTCCCAAAATCTCTTCATCTGGGCACTGAAAATCTTCCTCCGTTCTTCATTCCATGATTTCTTTGTTTTGGTAGCCATTTTTACAGGGAAATGATGGTTATAGATTAATGTTATGAACTAGAATCGATCTTGTAAAATTCCTCTGTAATACCAATTTCTTGAAGGTCCTTTTCTATTTCAATAAGCCAGTTGTGTTCTTGACTTTCATGAGATAACAAGGTCGAGAATCCTTTTGATGAGCCTGTCATTGTTCATTCTGAGAATGTGGCCGTAGAAATTTTATCGCCTTTTCCTGAAGGTGTCAGTGATCTTTTCAGACTTCCGTTTCATCCAGATTCCTTCTGAGCAGACTGGACCAAGGATTTTCCTCAATATCTTTCTATCTTGTTTCTCTACGTCTTTAAAAAGACGAGACATATAGTGCTTCAGGTTTTATTATTATTATTATTATTATTATTATTATTATTCCAGCGCACTTTGTTGGACTGTTCGTAAACTGCTAATTCTTCCTAAACAGGAATGTTCTGAATTTCATGAATGCTTTGGATTCAAACTCTGTTGCCAGATGGCTGTGGTTACGGTTTTGTACAACAGTGCAAGCGTTCATATCTAAGAACTCGTATCCCAACCGCTTAGGGCCCAAGAGTTACATTTTTTGAACATTCTTATTTTCAAACATCCACATTGGTTGGTTGGTTGGTTGGTTGGTTGGTTGGTTGGTTGGTTCCTCAGTTAAGGGGCTGCGACAACGCGGTCATGTAGCCCCGTGTACTTTGGGTGTGTGTAGATTCTGTCTGATAACCGGTGTTAATTGTGATGGCTGTATTAGTGTGTGTTATCTGTTTTTATTTGAAGTAAGGACTGCAGACATTCAATTTTCAAGTAGTTCCTACTTTTGCAACCTAACGCCACCGTCAACAACAACTAGTTCTGAAATTGGTTACTAGATGCCACCGCAGCCTGCTTCTGGCGACGACCGTTGGAAACTAAGAGCGTCAGTCAAATCTAACCTATAATTTAGCTTCACACAAGTGTAATTAGTGGAAGGTTCTTTTAACTGCCATAAATCTATGACATGGGAACGCCGGGTTTACTTCCCTCCGAAGGAAGGGATAATGATGGAGTTTTAACGCTTTTATAAAATCCTGCGACTTCGGCCGGGTGTGAACCCGCGATCTTGGACATAGAGGCTCAGCATGCTACCAACTACGCCACCGAAGCGCAACATCCGCTTTAGGGGAAGCTTAGATTCGAAGTTAGAATCATGTTTTATATGAGTTAGCTCTTTCGATGCTTCTGCTAGCAGTGGGTGGATCAATAGTGGCTGACGGAGTACCGGAGAGTTACTTCCAAGCAGCGAAGAAGCGTCGTAGTACAGGCAATTGAGGAAGACTAATGATTTGTTGGTTTATTTAGAGGCATACAACATCGTGGTAATTTAGCAATGTAGCTGTCTGACAACCTGTGTAATTGTGATGACTGTTTTAGTGTCGTGCAGCATTTGTAATTGGGGCAAGGATTGAGTAGGAGGCGGCCGTGGCCTTACGTGTGTTTTAATTTTAGATTGGCATGGAGTAGAAGTAGGAAACCACGGAAAACCACTTCTGACTGAGGTGGGGTTAGAACCCACCTCTTCTCAGTTTTGCCTCACGAGGCCGAGTGTGCCACGTTCCAGCCCTTAGACCAGAATTACAAGGGATTCGAACCTAGACATCAGTTGTGAGGGGCAAGAATGCTAGATGGAAATTACTGTACTTATTTGGAATGTTACTGGAATTAATTTTTAGCTTTAGTACTTGTGTTGAATATATACACTACATTTTTAAAAGGGCCCATTGCGACGTTAGTTGCTCAGCGTGTTAATGCCCAAAGTCATGGGGTCTAAGCTATCTCCGGACTCGGAAGACGAGTGAGTTCCAACCAAGGAGTGATAAGGAGACGTCCTGTCAGCTCTCTAGCACACTGTGAGTTGAATCATCGACCACGCCCCCGTAAAAGCTCTAGCTGCTTGTATCTCTGTCTTCAATAGCAAATAATACGCTGTGCTTGGATTATTGTAATGCTGAGTTTACAGATATCGTCATTGACATTATGTATGAATTGCAGCCGAATGGACATATGATATTTTTTTAATTAAACGCCCGTGGACTCCCTACAAGTTCAATTTCAAGTAGTTCCAACTTTGGCTACCAGATGCTACTGTCACTAACACACAGCGGCGAACATTGGAACTTCATAGAGCGTTGCTAACCAGCCAGATATAAGCTACAAATTTGGCTACGCACTACCAATAATTGTAGTGGTAGGTTCATTTACATTACCGCCGGCTTTACTTCCCTCCCGAAGGAAGGCATACTGAAGGATTTTAACGCTCTTAAAAATCCGACGGCTTCGGCCGGGTTTGAACCCGCGATCTCTGGCATAGCAATTCAGCATGCTACCGACTTGTCAAGCAATATGAGTGATAATTTCCATATAGGCATATGAGGGTAAATTTTCGCTATACGTATTTCGTCATATCCGTCATTCTATATTTGTCTAAGCCTATTTCAATAGCCTACTGAGTGACTAATATGAGAGTTGCGTTTAATTCCCATAGCGGGTGCACAATGCATATCCATTTCCAGCAGTTTCAGTTTGATTAGGCTAAGAGAACTTAAAGATTTAATAGAAGTAGTACATTAAAAGTTTTAGGCATCTAGGCCTACTTAAAATACTTTATGCGTCAAAAGTAGGCATGTTTTGGTCGGATAACAGTCCGATTCTTAACACATGCCAGTAATGTTTTGAACATCTTGGTGGGCGTGCCCGCTGGCGTCACTCTCTGGCAGTTGGGACGTGTCCTTATTACTCCTTGGTTTCAACCCACACCGTCATCTGCCCTTTAAATGGTTTTCTGAGTTTGCCCAATTTTAACTAGGGTAAATTTCGAGATTGTACCTTCCAATAGGGGCCACCTCCTTTCAAGGCCGCCGTATGTGGTCTCGGGGTACGTATTGAGACTCCGATCCAAAGGTCCTGGATTTGATCCCCAGACTTTATTTTATACTATGTATGCTTCAGTCTTCAGTCCTTTGACTGGTTTGATGCAGCGCTGCATGCCTCCTTGTCCTGAGCGAATCGTTTCATATCTACATAGCTACCACATCTTACATCCGAGGAAATCTGTTCAACAAATTCTAACCTTGGTCTACCCCTACAGTTCTTGTCCTCAACCCTTCCTTCCATAACTAAGTTTGCTATTCCTGGGTGTCTTAGTATGTTTCCTACCAACCTCTTTTCTTCATTAGCAGTCGCCAGAAACATCTCTCCTCTCCCATTCGTTAGATTACTTCATTTGTTTTCCTATCTACTCATCTGATCTTCATTATTCTCCAGTAACACCACATTTCAAACGCTTATATTTGTCTCTTTTCTGCAGCGTCTACAGTCCAAGTTTCACTTCCATAGAGTGCTGCGCTCTAGACAAAGGCTGTCAAAAATTAGTTTCTAATATCTAAATCTCTATTTGATGTCTGTAGAAATGCTTTCCTTGCCTGAGCCAACCGACTTTTTATATCCTCGTAGCTTCGTCCCTTAATGGTTAATTTACTTCCTAAGTAAGAGAAGTATCTTACTTTCTTTAGCCTTTCACATGCCAATTTGACGTCAGTGGGGGTTTGTGATATCTTTCGGCTGCATTCCATTAGCCTATGTATTATGTATTAATTTTGGCCTCTCACCACGGCGGACCGGGTTCGATTCCCGGTCAATGCATGTGAGATTTTCAAAGTGAAATGCCATGTCCTGTAGTTCGGATTCCACGTAAAAAGGAGGTCCCGTGGCTCATGATCTTGAGATTAACGGCCACGTAAAACTACAATCTTCTTCTTCCATGTATTGATTTCTTTAAATTAATTACCTCAATATTGTGTTACATGCCTATGTTTTATGAATAAATATTTATGCCATTGCTTCCCCTGTTACGATATGTAGATGAAGGAAGCTCTTAAGTGGAGATAAAGTGATGTGGTTGAATACTTTATTGGGTCACTGTATTTTGCTGTAAGTTGTTGATTCTTTTAAGGGCTTTGCGACATCGTGGTCATGTAGCCCCGTTTACTTGGGTGTGTGTGGAATTTGTCTGATGACCTGTGTTATTGTGATGGCTGTATTAGTGTGTGCATTTGTAATTTAGATGAGGATTGGGACGGAGGTGGCCGTGGCCTTAAGTTAGGAACTATCCTGGCATTTGCCTGGAGTAGAATTATTGGGGAAACCACGGGAAACCACTTCCAGGATGGCTGAGGAGGGAATCAAACCCGCAGTTCTGCTTCGCGAGGCTGAGTGTACCCCGTTCCAGCCCTCAGACCAGAACTACATTTATTGGCAGAGTTGGGAATCGAACCTGGGCCTCTGCGGTGACAGCCAAGCTACGCAACTAGGCGGATTGATGGTTCCTATTGACCTAATAATGGCACGAATATTTTCTTGTCTCGAGAGGCGCGCTCCATTACATGTGAGATGTTAGCGAGTAGGCGGATGCCAGATGCTCAATTTGCGTGCTCAAGGTCTCGGCTAGTGACACGCACATGGCTCATGAGGGTCTTTTGTGCATTGTCTGCCGTTTCCCTCTTTCCGACTTTTTTCCTCTTTCTGCTACACCAAGTTTTCTGTGTCTTTCTGATAGAGAGACTTTGTTTCTAATGAATGGAATGCACAACAGTGTTTGAGATAACTTAAGGGAACCCGGTAGTGTAGATTAGCAAACAATGCAACTGCTTAACAAAAGATTCATTGTCAGATGACCATGACAACTAGAAACATACACATTTCACAATTTATCAATTACATCCATAGTTGCGAGTTACTCAAGTATTGTAGAAATTTATAACGTATTTCATATTAACTTATGGACTTTTGAAGAAAGATTTCTCAAAACATGACATTTTCTAAGTTATGTACCTTTTCCTCAGGAACTAGGCTATGCACCCGATCACGTTGATATTTTGCACACTTATAGGTGTTTATGAGTTAAGCGCTGTGAAGTCAAATGAAAGTAATCAGTGTAAAAGTATAATAATTAAGAATTAAAGAGTATCTGAAATAATGGCATAAAATTAACGAATTCAATTATTTATACAGTAAGATTCAAACCAAATACATATAAAATAATTAGTTTGCTTTACAAAGGGAAAAGGTAAGCCTACCTAAGTACTTTTCAAAAAACTGAATATTTTTACTTTCTTAAATGTCCATAATTATTGAAATATGGTATAAATTTCAACAATATTTTAGTAACACGCTGCCAAAAATGTTATTGGTAAACTGTGAAAAACTGACATTTTTGGGTGTCATAGTTCCCTAAGAATTAAACTTTTATTAAGCAGTTGCATTGTTGGCTCCCTTAATGCGCAATCATTGATTGGTTGATTCCTTAGTTTAGGGGCTGCGACAACGCGGTCATGTAGCCCCGTGTACTTTGGGTGTGTGTACAATTTGTCTGATAACCGGTAATTGGATTGCTGTATTAGTTTGTGTTATCTGTAATTCAGTTAATGACTGTAGACGATCAATTTCAAGTACCGTAGTTCCTACTTTTGCTACCAAATGCTGCAGTCAACGACACCTAGCTGTGAACTTGGCTACTAGATGCCACCGTAACCAGCATCTTGCGGCGAACGTTGGAACTTAATAAAGCGTTAATCAAATCTAACCTAATTTTTTTGCTTCACACAATTGTAGTTAGTGGAAGGTTCTTTTACATTCCATAAATCTATGACATGGGCCCGCCCGGCTTTACTTCCCCTCCGAAGGAAAGCATACTGAGGGATTGTAATGCTCTTACAATATCCGACGACTTTGGCCGGGTTTGAACTCGCGATCTTGGGCGTAGAAGCTCAGCATTCTACCAACTACGCCTCCGAAACTGCTAGACTTGGTTTCTAATGAATGGAATGCACAGCAGTGTTTGAGATAACTTAATGCGCTATCATTAAACCTAGGAATGCACTATAACGTAGGATTCGTTTGATTGGAATGTCAAGAACAGGAAACAATCCATCAAAACCATCTTATTTTGGCTGGATATCGCTCTTTAGTAGTCCAAAACACTAATAGAAATAAAGATGCTAAAATCCAGTTTAAACATATTGGTAGTATTTCGTAACATAAATATAATGTAAAAGCGAGTCGATATAACTGCTTGTCGCTAGAGTTGACCACACTGTCTGTACCTATCACTAAAGCCCTGCTTGCCACGGTGGGTGAGTGGTTATAGTGTCGGACTACCAACCCCAAGATTGCAGGTTCGCCCCTGGCCATGGTAAGTGATTTTTGAAGGCGACAAAAATCACGATCCTCATGTCATAAGTTGTTGGCATGTTAAAGAACCCATTTGAATTCAGTAGGCCGTGTTCAATGGCAAAATTAATCTCGGGATTTTCCGCCAACACAAAGTTCCTCCATTCTCTACTTGAAAGCGCTGTAGTGTCAAGGAGTTTAGATATCTAACCTCCTTGACTTTCATAGCGTCCAAAGGAACGACGAAATTCGACATGCAAGCTACCCTCTGGGTGTCAATTAACAAAGCTTGCACCAGGCACCCGAGGCCATACGATATTATTATACTAAAGCCCTGCGCGAATTTTACGCCATGCGGATATAGTTTGCATGGCTGTGTGGATTGCGGATAAGTTGCGGATAACGTTTGGAGTTAATTTGCGGATAGTTTTTAGAATACAATCAGAACTTGTTGAAAATCATTACTAGGACCCGTATGTTTATGACATATTTTTTGTTATTTTTATTTTCTTGACAAATGTAAGACGATTAAGCTAATAGCATTCGAATTATGACACTAAGCATAATTAACACTCGGAACTGAAAAGGGTTGCAATTCTGGCTGTATAAGTTAACATTTATTCTAAACATAGCACATGACATACAAAGCTTAAGGGAACGACTTTCTCCTCAAATGTCTAAATGTGTTACTTTAATACATGATGCTTTATCTAATAAAAATATTATTGTAATGCCAGTAGATTCGGATAACAAACGTGCGCATGTGGATAAAAGTCGTGCGAATGCGTAAAACAGTCGTGCGGATGTGGGGCGGATGCGGGGCGGATGCGGGTAACGTTTTGTTTATACGTGCAGGCTCTACCTATCGCAAGTGACACAAGTCCCTAGATTTGGAGGGACATTTTCACAGAAGCGTCCCGTTCCGGTAGGAAGTAAACCTCGTATTAAGTTCGAAAACGAGCCATAACTTCAAAAGTCAACGAAAAGAAGGATTCCAAAAACTTCAGAGGATGAAGAAGAACGAACTTCTGCGGGAGCCAAGTTTCGAAATGCGAGTCTTTGTTGTTTGTGTTGGAGATAACATTTTGAAACTTCCAATTCGTAAACACAGAAAACATATCTGACTTAGCACATATTCAAATTTGGTTACTTTACCCCGACGGAGTTGTGAATTGTGAATCTCTTAGTTCCACGATTCACTCGAAACCCACCAAAAGCCGGTGCTATTTATACACCTGCCATAAAAGATACTAAAATAGTTTCTAAAAGTTAACTTTATCATCAATCAACGCAGAAATAAACGAGGAAAAATGGTGACGTTACTTGTTTATCTGTTGGCTTTTTGTTTATTTTGCAATTTATCTCCAAACTCTAGCCTCCGTGGCATAGGCGGCAGCACGCCGGCCTCTCACCGCTGGGTCCGTGGTTCAAATCCCGGTCACTCCATGTGAGATCTGTGCTGGACAAAACGGAGGCAGACAGGTTTTTCTCCGGGTACTCCGGTTTTCCCTGTCACAATTTCATTCCAGCAACACTCTCCACTATCATTTCATTTCATGTGTCATTCATTTAATCATTGTCCCAGAGGAGTGCGTCAGGCCTCGGCAGCCGGCACAGTTCATATCCTCGCCGCTAGATTCATTCCATTCCTGACCCGGTCGGAGACTGGTAGCAGGCTGTGGATTTTCATCTCCAAACTCTAGTGCACATAAATTCTGCGCCGACAGTAGTAGTTGTTGTTGATTCATTTTGGGGCTTTGCGACATTGTGGTCATTTAGCCCCGTCTACTTGGGTGTGTGTATAATTTGTCTGTTAAGCTGTGTTATTGTGATGTTTGTAGTAGTAGTAGTAGTAGTAGTAGTAGTATATGTGTTCGTAATGCAGGTGAGGATTGGGAAGGAGGCGGAGAGGCCTTAAGTTAGAAACCATCCCGGCATTTGCCTGGAGTAGAAGTGGGAAACCACGGAGAGCCACTTCCAGGATGACTGAGATGGCAATCGAACCCACCTCTTCTCAGGTTTGCCTCAGGAGGCTGAGTGGCTCCCGTTCCAGCCCTCAGACCAGAATTAAATTTCTTGTCAGAGTCGGGAATTGGTGACAGCCAAGATTACTAGCCACTACGGCCAACAGTAATGGTGTATATGCGGTATTGGGACTAGGATTGCAACAGGTGCCCAGGATTTGAAGTTTGGAAACATTCTGGGAGTTGCCCTGAGAGGAAGAGTCGCAATTGGGATTCAAACCTCGGGACAGTTTGGTGTTCTTAGAGTGTGAGCTATGTCAGTGGGTATTTCGATCAGTAGGTGTGCGAACTGTGTTTATTAAAGTACAGTATCTGATGTTGGCTTGCTGTGTTACATTATTGAGTGGGGGGTGGCCTATGAGTGGCAGGTGCTCATTGCAGTCCGCCTCGTGCTTCATTCCTTGCGCATGTGTGGGCTTGGCTCCAGCAGCGCGCTCTCTTTCTCTCTCCAACATTGAGCGTCATGCCAGAAACACAAACAGTAGTTTTCATTCTCTCTGTTTTTCTTCCATTCCGAACGTGTAGAATCTCTCCTCTTCACTCTATCGCTGTATTTTGCAATATTTTCTCTGTAAATTACCGGTGAAATTTAATGATGATACCTTATGGTTAGAGCCCTGCGCGGATTTAAAAAAAGTTATCCGCATCCGCCCCGCATCCGCATGACTTTTATCCACACGTTTGTTCTCCGAATCTACTGGCATTACAATAATATTTTTTTATTTAAATTAGATAAAGTATTTGAACAACACACACAGACATTTGAGGAGAAAGTCATGTGCTATGTTTAAAATTAATGTTATACCGCCAGAATTGCAACCCTTTTCTCAGTTCAGAGTGTTAATGACATAATTTAAATGAGATTTTCGTAAATCATCATCTTACATTTGTAATGAAAAAACATAACGGAAAAATATGATATGTCATAAACATCCGGGTTCTATTAATGATATTCAACAAGTTCGGATTGTATTCTGAAAACTATCCGCAAATTTACTCCAAACATTATCCGCAGCTTATCCGCTATCCGCACAGCCATTCAGAGTACAGTATATCCACATGGCAGGGCTTTACTTATGGTGTTTGAAGCCATTTTCGGTTTTGCCTTAGTAAACGAAAGTTTGATGCTTTTCAGTCGGTCAACACGTTAGGCTAAGTGTTTTTTTTTTTTTTTTCAGGATTAGGGAATAACCCAGCTCATTTTGGTACAATTGTGTTGACCGACTGAAAAGCATCATGATGATACCTGTTAATAATATATGTTCGAATACACAACAATATTATATTTTTAATGTAACATGTTTTCGACTCACATTGGGGCATCTTCAGCATTGGAAGTTTCCTTTAATCTGACTTGCATAGGTTATAAAAAGAAAAACATATTAAATCAATTGAAAGATAAGCTCTAAGAATAACACTATATAGGCCTATAATTACTGCCTTAAGTTTCATGTAATGTCGATTGGATTAGGTAATTTCATAGTGTTATTCTTAGAGCATATCTTTCGTTTCATACAATATGGTTTTCGTTTGAGAATCTATGTAAGTCTGATTAGAGGAAACAACCCAAGCTGAATATGACCTCAGTGGGTCGCAAACATGTTACATTAAAAATAATATATAATATAATATTATCAACAGATATCATCATTAAATTTCGTTAACTGAGTTAATAATGTACGTTTACTAGTACATTATCCAATATGGTTAATACTTCTGCTTCATATGATATAAATTTCGGGTTGTTAAACCTAAGGGACTCGCAGTTGATACAGCTGATATTTTGTTACTACTGTATTAATGGTAATGGCCGATGCTACTTGTTGGAATTGTATTGTTGTTGCTTACGCTATCTGTTTTTCTTCAATTCCCGCTGCCTATCTACGAAACAATGCACATTTCTCCTCCCCCTTGGCTAAGCTCTCTAAGGCCGTATTGTTTTATGTTTTTTACATTTTTCATATCAGTTATCATACTTTTCAATCTGTACATTGAGCAAGCAATGAAGGAAATTAGAGAAAATATTAAAATAGGAGAAAAGATTCAAGAAGAAATCATTTCTACACTGAGATTTGCTGAGGACATTGTCGTTTTAGATGATTCACCAGAGGATTTGAATTAGTTTATAAATGATTTGGAATCCGTCTTCAGGAAGAAAATCATGATAAAAATCTAGAAATGTAAAACAAAAATAAGGGAAAAAGATCAGAAACCACTATTGACGTCAAATGGGCGGGTTAAAAGCTAAAGGATGTAGGAGACTTCTGTTACTTAGGAAGGAAAATAACCAGTAATGGACGAAGCACAGATGATATAAAAAGTAGGTTGGCTCAGGCAAGGAAAGCATTTCAACAGATAAGAAATCTGCTGGCATCGAATATAGATTTAGGTATTAGGAAGTCGTTTTTGAAAGCCGTTGTCTGAAGCGCGGCGCTCTTTGGAAGTGAAGCTTAGACTGTTGGCGCAGCAGAAAAGTGGAGAATAGACGCGTTTGAAATGTGGTGTTACAGGAGAATGATGAAGATCAGATGGGTCGATAGGGTTACAAATGAAGAGGTAATAAGACGAGTGTGAGAGGAGAGATGTTTCTGGTGACTGCTAATGAAGAGAAGAGATGTGTTGGTAGGACACATACTAAGACACCCAGGAATAACAAACTTAGCTATGGAAGAACTGTAGGGGTAGACCAAGGTTAGAATTGCCTCGGATGTAAAGTGTGTAGAAATGAAACGATTAGCTCAGGACAGGGTGGCATGGAGTGCTGCATCAAACCAGTCAAAGGACTGAAGACTCCAACATATGTTTCTCGTTTCTGAAGACGATGCCGAAAGGCAAAAGGGGTCGGAAATAAATGTTAAGTATAATGGGGAAGTACAAACGGTTTTTATTCGTGTATGATATTTTCTTCTAGGAACACATCAGCTTGCGCTAGCTGACTCCGTCTGATGCGACCCCAACAGCCCGCTCGCTGAGGAACAAATTCACTATTTGGAATATTATTGCTGATTTTGTTAACGAATTACATGTCTGAATTTGTAATAATTTTAACTTTCCTACTAACAACAGAAAATAGCATCATTCTTTTTAAAATATCGAAGTTGGTACAGTATTGATATCTCCGCTATTAATAATCACACATGAAAACGTAGCACTTTGTTTTACTAGACATTTAATTCCATTTAAGTTAAGAATCTGAAATCAAACTGACGATAACTACATTAGAAGTTATTTGGATGCAACAACTCCGGTGAATAACCCTATATACTATATATATATTGGGTATATATTTGTATTGACCGACTGAGAGTTATGATTTAATTGTTAATGAGGCACCACTGAACATAGCTTCAAAGTTTTCAATACTTTGTCAACACTGACAAAGAGTCCACGTTTACTGCAATCCGTCCCACTGTGCGACGGGTTATTAGAACCATAACCACTGTGTCAGGGATTAAAAGTATACGGTATCTCAAGGCTACTCATTTCTTTGAGTTTTAGGTCAGGGCTCGAGAGTACATCCATGTCGAGGGTCAAATACGTCCCGCTGTAGAGGTACAGATGATGTGTTTGTTGTATAATCTGAGGTCCTTTAACACTGTGGTTATCAGTTCCGAGTACATGAGTGTAGGCAAAATCTCTATACAAACATCCAACAACTCGGCGTTCAAATGACCACTATGCCTAAGCCTCTAAATGACAGGCTGCGTGACTCAGCGGTAACGTTCTCGCCGCTGTGCCCAAGGCTGCAGGATCCAATCCTGGCACGTTTAGCTGGCCTATGAGGGTGCGCAAATGCGAGGGAGCCGTGTCAGTAAATTTACTGGCATGTTAAAGATCCCCTTCGGGACAAAATTCCAGCACTCCGGCGTCTTTAAAAGCAACAGTAGTTAAAAGGGACGCAAAACCAATAACATTATTATTATTATTATTATTATTATTATTATTATCACTAAATGAAAACATCAGCAACAAACATATCCATAGTTGTGTGTAACTATCAATTTGTGGTATTTATCTTATGTACGGTACTGTACTGTAATCTTACGTCATGCTGAGTCTGGCAAAGCGCACAGTCTGCCGAATGGTGTAGTTTTATGATACACGTGTTTCTTACATTATTTGTGATGCAGCTGCACGGCCAGAATTAAGTCCGAACATTTACGACCGGAATTTCATGTGCCCGTTTATGATTGCGGAAGTACGGGTAATACCATTCTGTGGTCTCGGGGTATGTATTTAGACTCTGGACACAAAGTTCCTGGGTTCGATTCCCACAACAGCCACTGTATGATAACCCTTGTTATTGTGCTGTCTTTTCTGGACTGGATGCGTGGTGCACCGGTAACGTACTCGCCTTTTGTGCCCAAGGTTGCAGGATTGAATCCTGGCGTAGTCAGTTGGCATTTGAGGGAGGGAGCCGTGTCAGTAGATTTACTGGCACGTTAATGATCCCCTTCGAGGTAAAATTCCGGTACCCCGGCGTCTCTAAAAGCCTCATTACTTAAAAGTGACGTAAACCTATTATTATTATTATTATTATTATTATTATTATTATTGTCTATTCTGGCACAATAAAGCTCCCCTTTCTGCTCAAAATTTTGGCAACCTGGCGTCTGCATGTTTAGATCTTTATTTATTTCCTCGAATGAGAGGCAGATAAATAATATTGTGCATACAAAAGCAAAGGAAAAACATGGAATTATAATAATAATTCTGCTCCCGGCAAATGTCAGGATGGCTCCTAGCTTAGTTCATGGCTGCCTCCTTCCCATTCGTAGTCTTCCGTTATAAATGCAAACACCACTAAAGACAGCACAACAACACAGGTTATCAGATAAATTACGTATACACACACTCAGGTGCATGGGACTGATGTTCTAGGTCCCGAATTAAAGAACACCATTCCGAGGTGTATGTTGCTCAGCCTTCCACTGGGAATGCAATGTACGTATGATATCATGTCTGCTATTTGTTCTGACTGCGCACGAACGTGTGATTGGTACCTTTGCAATGCACGTTTAATTACTTTGTAGTGTCATTGTTGTGTCGTGATATTGATCGGTTCGAGAAAAAACTTATTAATAAGGCAATGGATGATTACTCGTGGTGGGGAAAGTATCGTTGTATGCTTGACTATTCTCTCTGTCATTACGTGTTCTTCCGTGCTATATTTTTTTGTTTTATACGCAAGGCATTTAATATTATTGATTGGAGAGCATCGAACACAGCTGTTTCATCAAATGTACTGTATGCATACAATCTCACTTTGAAAAGTAGGAATATGGACCGTTAGTTTACTGGCGTAGCTTCAGGCGTGGACACAGAGGGACGGGGTGACGACGGAGACGACAAAGGGTATTAACGCTTCCCTGGAGGTAGTCCTAATTTCTTATGGGATGTAATAAACAAAATATAACTGTTTTCTACCAAATATCAACTTATTTATGTACATCAAAAACATACCTAGGCGATGGAGTGTGTATCATTTATACTATAAAAAGAATAATTTCCAAAATGAGAAAATTAAAATATGTCACATAAGTCCATGGACGTGTTTCTTTCCCGCTTGTTGGAAAACACTGTTTAACCTGAGCACTTGACTCCATTTTCTCACTCTCTATTTATTTTTTTAGTCAGCTGTGCGTCAATTAGTAGGGCTTTTGGATCCAGTGCCCAAGGTTGCGGGATCACATCCTGGCACGGATGATTCGCAGCTGAGAGCGTTACATGCGAGAGACCCGTATCAGTAGATTGGCTGGCACAATAAAGAACCTATTTATGGCAAAATGTCTGCACTCTGGCGTCTCCAAAATCGCACCAGTTGGTATAAAATAATATTAATGATAATAATTTTAAAAATATCGTTCTCAAGAGTTAGGCGACCACCTGATTCGACGGCTGGATCCGCGCCTGCGTAGCTCAGGCTTGAAAACCGTTTGATCTGGGTAGCTGCACTGTCAGGGCATTCTGGTATTTAACGTTTGAATAAATGGACATATCATTAGTTCAAACTGTCAATTATCTATCGAACAAATAGTATCAGGTTTAGAAGACATTTTTACATATTTATTAAACTAGATTTAGCAGCTATGTAAATGTTCATCCTCGGTTGTCAACATATATCAACACAGTTGAAATCATATGTTCACCACAATTATTCTAAATATTACACAACTATCTTGAGATAAAATAATAATGATAGTCAGCTTTCCACGTGTATAAATTGCCAAAAGTGGACAAAATAATCTACAAAGGTAAACATTTAAAAGTAAATACAACTTGACTTATTTAAATATGTTGTCTGTTTCAGGGAATATAGGCTAGGTTGTCATGAGGCTCGTATATTCGAGTGAGTGTGAAATATGTCTAATGAACTGTATTTCTCTCTATCCCGTTCTCATGGAAACGGGGCTTGCCACGGTGGATAAGTGGTTAACGTGTCGGACTACCAACTCCAAGCTTGCAGGTTAGCTCCTGGCCGTGGTAAGTAATTTTTGAAAGGCGGCAAAAATCACGACATGCTGGCATGTTAAAGAACCCATTTGAATTCAGTAGACCGTGTACATAATGGCAAAATTAATCTCGGGATTTTCAGCCAGCACAAAGTTCCTCCATTCTCTACTAGAAAGCGCTATAGTGTCAAGGAGCTTAGATATCTAACCTACTTGACTTTCATAACGTTACAAGGAACGACGAAATTCGACATGCAAGCTACCCTCTGGGTGTCAAATAACAAAGCTTGCATTCGGCACCCGAGGCCATACGATATTACAGTATTATTATTTTTATGGAAACGGGAATAGTCATCATGAGTCTTGCAGTCTTGGTCTTCCTCCTGCAGGTAGTAAAATATACATTCATTTTTCTTTTTTAACCTTGAAATGCGGACTTTTATACTTGTGAAATTATAGCCTATGTTTCCCTACTACCGACTTCGGTATTTGTATGTATTCACACGAGTTAGTGGGCTTCCTGCCATAGTGCACGCGAGTTGGGGTAGCTCTTTTAAACATGTCAGAGGTAGAGAAACCTGATATATTCCGCAATATTTCAGGCATCCAATATCAAATAAAGCAATCGTAGTGTAAAACATTTGATTGAATACTGCGTTCCGATAATGAGAACGTGTAATGATGGGATTGATGAATGTCTTTGTAGAGGGGTTGGAGTAGGGGGAGGTGGGGGCAGGCAGTGCAGTACAGCACGCAGCAGCAGCGGCGGCGGCGGGGTGTAATTAGGAGGGGAATGAGGCAACGCGACGCAGAGAGGGCAGGCGAGACGCCGAACGTCGGGTCGCCCAGCAGCTTGCTACACGCCAGTCTGCTCGGCCTCTCAGGAGGGTCGCGCCCATGTATACTGATTTATTTATTTATAGTTGTCTTATGGAACGGAACAGCGAGTACATCTCTCATATTTATTTATTTGTTTGTTTGTTTGTAAAACTCTATAGTGCGGGACAAACCATTGGAAGCTTGAAGGTCACGCGTAGTCGGTGCGCTGTTCTGTACGTTCTCGCATCCAGCACGCGACTGAAGGTACGATGCAATAGCATGGCAACACCGCCGGGCGCGGGGTGGAGAGCGGAGCGGAGAGCCGGTCGACCTTCAGGCTTCCAATGGTTTATCCCGCACTATAGTACCATACCAACTGATGCGCCCAAATGGTTCGTTGAAACAAAACTTTGACAGCTATATTGAGATGTCTGAAAAATATTTATTCTTTGAATGCTTAATTAATTTATTACTTTACATTTCCCCTTGATTGCCCATGCCCAATTTTTGTCATTTTTGAAAGAAATAGTTATTAATAAGAATTATATAACCGCCTGAATCAATACTAAAAAGAAATTAATTATTAAAGTTATTCCGAGTACATGTTTCGGGGATTAATCAACAATTTTATCCCCTTCATCGGCCAATTGTAAAGCATTAACATATTGAAAACATAATAAAGCGTAGCACTGAAATATGGAAGGTTATTTAACCTAATATGGCTGATGAAAAGGATACAATTGTTGATTAATCCCCGAAACATGTAACAAGAGCAACTTTAATAATTAATGTATTTATAGCATTGATTTAGGTGGTTATATAGTTCTTATTAATAACTATTTTAGCATATCAATACGGAACCACCATGAATAATTTAAATAAAGTAATTTTTGAAAGAGTAAAGTAAATGATGTTAGTCTATCGTATGGATTAGACATCAATCTCAGCTAGTCCAAACCCATGGTAATTGATCGAGGAGCACAAGTCGAATAAGGGAATTGGAGGTTGTGCATTTCTTCGTCTTTCTTGGTCAACCATCTGCGATACGGGAAGTTGTAAAGATGAGAGAGAAGATGGATCAGGTTAGGACGAGTGGCTATGAAGAAGCTCACCAAGATCTGGCAAAACAGAGCGATAACAAACAGTACAAAAATCCGCTTTTTTTAAACACTCGTGTTTTTCGTCTTCTCATAAGGTTGCGAAACATGGATCCTCAAGGCCAGAGACAAGCAGTGCATTGATGTATTCCAAATTACGTGCTGGCGTAGAATGCTGCACTTAAAATGAACTGAAAAGTGAACTAATAGCCCTATGTCCATTACTAAGAAAATTAACATCTCAACCAAAACATCCTTCAGTTCTTTAGATAAATTAATAATGGAAGGGAAGATTGAGGGCAAGAGACCAAGGGGAGAGCAGCTAGCCGGTGGATAGACCAAGTTACGAAAATCACTGGTTTACCTCTTTAGCAGGTTTAAGAAAATATGATAACCGTCTGGGACGCTGCCACTGAGCCATGGGGTCACGTCGCTCAGCAATGAGTAATACGACTAGTGATAATGGAAGTTAGCAGAAGTGCAATTTTTAGCTGCCGCAATGAACACAACAGGAATGTGCTTTCTTATAAAACCGTTGTGATTGTAGTCCACCGCGTTCAGTTTGGTTACATATTTTAGCCATTTATCATTTAATTTAGAGCACCTTTCTTCTTCTTTTAAGACTAACTGTGTAGTGGTAAGTTCCTCGCCTGTTGTGCTCAAGGTTTCCGGATCTCGCAACCTTGATCACAGCAGGCGAGAACCTTACACTCCTTAGATGGTTGGAGTCACTAACTGAGGTTCTCACCGCCGCGACGGCCGCGCCTCGTCGCTTCGGTAAGATTTGCGCTTCGCTAGCCGTCATCAGGTCGTGCGAGTTTCTATCGCGGTATTACTGCGCATGGCCGACGTTTTTTCACACGAAATATCTGATGCATCTTGCTTAAGAAGTTTAAGTGAATTTGTGGAGCATACCATATTTATTTATTTATTTATTTATTTATTTATTTATTTATGTATTTATCGTATGATGTTAACCCAATGAAGAAAACTAAGACATGAATACAGTGTCACAGACATTCGAACACTATGATAACAAGAAATTATGGCTATTAAAGTTGAAAATATCATAAATCAACATACACTGCTTCTGGAGTGGCACAATAATCCTCCAGACTCCCCGGAAACGCTCGGCAGGAACAATCGAACACTATGTATTCCAATGTCTGCGGAATGGCATCAGTCACAGTATGGCGAATCTTTCCGACCCCAAGTATGTAGTACAGAAGCACTTCTTCCCACACCACACCTAATACCATTGAGTCTACTCCAGGTAAGCCTCGGCAAGTTGAAACCAGCGAGTTTTGTAGTTGGGTTCCCAACTTGTACGATGCCTCGAGGAGGAGCTCTTGTCCACTCAGTCTGCCAGCTAGTATTGGCTTTGAAATTACCGCTTGTTAGTTCTAAGGCTGTTTTCCATGCAGGTTTGCGGGATTTCAGTCTAGAAGGACGCAACTGTTGAACGTCATCCTGGATTGGAAATGACCGATTCTTCTGTATTCTGAACGAAAGATGAACTAGATGTTTCTGTCTTCTGATATGCACTGCAAGCATATCCCGCAAACGATACTGAACACTATTATTTTTCCCGCGTAACAGTCTGTAGGGAAAACTAATAGTGTTCAGTATCGCTTGCAAGATATGCTTGCAGTTTTTTTTGGTCATGTGGCCTCCTGAGAGGCCGAGTGCAGGTCTTACTAGTCGACGCACGTGGGCGACCTGCGTGTCGGGATGAGAGATGGAATGGATGAAGATAAATGAAACTGGGCAAGGATTTAGAAGGAAGCGGCCGTGGCCTGTCAGAAGGTACCGTCCCAGTATTTGCCTGGTGTTGAAAATGGGGGGAAACCACGAAAAACCATTTCAAAGACGACTGACGGTGGGGCTCGAACCCACGCGTCTACCTAGTCAGCAGAGAGCTTGGCCCCATGACCTAACGCTGCGATTTAGCGAGCTTAGCCACCGCTGTCTGTATGCTTGCAGTGCATTACTACCACACGGGATGCTGCAGAGAAATATCGACCTTCTTGATAACAACGCTAGTTGGGCTGCATAGAGCAATATGATTAGGGGCAGCTGATCCACCTGGTACAGTATAATGAATGAATAATAAGTAAAGAACACTGCTGAAAAAATACATGTATTTGTTATCACTTATCAGTATCACTAAGGCTTGGATGTTTAGGAGAAATCAATTCTTTTTCATGCCCGATTGGTTTCTGATGCAAATCAAGTGATTATCGTCATAATACAGTGGTTTTAATTGTCATATACGTGCATATTTCGAACATCTTTTACCATTAGGTCGTATTTTGTGCATTGTTTTTGGAAAAACGTCATATTTCGGTAGTTTGACGACAGCAGTAGGTGTGCAATCATCCTCAACTTACCGAACGGGAACTAGTGTTTACAGAAATAGACTGTAAACAACCACTTAAAACGTTTATATTCAGAAAATTAATATCAAAATAGGAATAAAGAATTTAATATCGAGGGGATTGTCGCCTGGATTTATAATTAAAAAAAACGGCCATATTTAAATCAGTCATTTCTAGGTCATATTTCGTCATTTTTGAGGTCATATTTGCTTGCATATTCTGGCTATTTTTAGGTCTTAAACATCCGAGCCCTAGTATCACTATTGCCAGGGGTAATTTTAAGATTACGCGTTTCGACCTTCAAGCGGTCATCATCAGATCCTGGGGGTTGAGGTTTAAATGTATATACACATATTATTTGATTACTTCTAGTGTAATGCGTTTATTTGGTGTGTATTCTTACGATTCGCAGTTTGAATCTATACTAATATTGTTACGTGCCACCCCCTAGTGGCACTTTTGTTAACTGGATTACGGTGGGTAGAAAGCACAACACAGGATGTTCCTTTAAAGAAATAATTAATTTTATTTCTGCCAGAAAGATACACTATTCATCAGCAAATACAAGTAATTAGAACCTTACTCCAGTTTCCTCAAGTCTCTTCCTTATGGAGAGCTCTTGCCTCCTTTCACTTGTCAACAGTTAATCTTCTCGCTAATGAGTCTGGTGGCCTTGACAGAACTACATGCAACTCTTCCCTGTGTACACAAATTACAGTTACTTACGATGACCTGCTACACGCTGCTTCGCTGTTCACGAGCTGGGAAACAATGTCACTGGATTTCGTAACTCGCACGGCACTTCACAATATCTCTGACGCTCAGTGAAATCACACTCACTCAAAACACAGGCAGTCCCCTGTATGCTTCTCACTTCCTCGCTGTCAAGAGAAACGGCTTCACTAGGGGTTTCGCAAGTCACCACACTTCTGTCGCTCAGGATAAACGCTCGCACTAGCTCGTAAAGCACAACAACTGCTTGACTCTTATATAGCAGGCCGGTGACTCAATAAATGCTTCTAGACCCATCCAGAGTTCACGGCTTCTCGAGGTTTCCTTCACTGGCGGAGTCACGAATATTCTGGACCATCCCTTTGTCCTAGTAAACCTGTTGCATAAGGCGCACGCAATACACTGAGGCAGAGCAGCCCAGCCCTGGGGCAGTTGTGACTCATGCGGCGAGCGATGAAACAAACTCACAGCCGTAACAATATAATAAAGCTGAAGAGTTTGTTTGTTTGGTTGTTTGTTTGTTTGTTTGTTTGTTTGTTTGTTTGTGTGTTTAAACGCGCTAATCTCTGGAACTACCAGTCGGATTCGAAAAATTAATTTTGTATATGATAGCCAGATTCAAGAGGAATAGTTTAGACTATGTAGCATTCGGCTACACCTCTCTGGTAACCTTAAATATCGATTTTTGTTCAGTAAGTCGGAAGAACAAGCGCTCCCGAACAGCTTCCATAATACCTAAGTCTATTGTTGCCTGGCAATGCGGGCTGCATCACGTCGCCCCTGCCAGTGTTCTGGTGCAGAATGGGCGACTTTACTTATGGCGTGGCTTTGAGGTTCCTGAAGTGTCTCACAGTGTGCGCAGGTGGTCTTGTGGGCGAGAGACGAATGGAGGCACGTTGTCTTGTGCCAGAATGTTATTTACCGAGTTGAAGTTGAAGTGTCAACGATTTACGATTGGTAATGTGTATATATTATCGTTATTCGTATTAAATATACCTCCAATATAGGCGTAATGATAAGGGTTGTTAAAATGGAGTGCATGGAATTACCGGAACTGGTTTATGTTCTTATAGTTACGACACCGTGTTCGTAGATATGACAGTTTCACTGTGCGAAATGAAACTTTATTTCTAAAGTGGCTGACATGAACGAAGTCGTTAGAGAACTTCAAAACGTTTAGTTTGAACTGTGCTACAAAATACGTAGGTGATGATGGTTCTCAAAGACTAATGAAAGAAGGCTATAATCTGTACATACATGAATTATTGAAGATGTTTGGTGTGCCTATCAAAGTAATCTGACTTTTAAGGCTGTCTGTTTGCTAGACAGAGGGAAATCTCCTTCAAGAATACTTTATTCGTGGTGTGACGGCTAGCTTTGTGAGCTGTCACCTCGGAGGTCTGGGTTCTATTCCCGTCTCTGTCAAGATATTTAATTCTGGTCTGAGGGCTGGAATGGAGTAGGCTACAGTAAGCCTTGTGAGGCAAAACTGAGAAGTGGTGGGTTCGATTTCCACCTCAGTCATCCTGGAAGTGGTTTTCCGTGGTTTCCAACTTATACTCCAGTCAAATACAGGGATGGTTCATAACTAAAAGGCACCGGCCGTTTCCTTCCCATATCTCACTTGGATTATAAATACACACACTACTACAAATACCACAATAACAAAGGTTATCAAACCCACACCCGTTCAAGTGCATGGGCCCAAATGATCACGATGTCCAAGGCCCTCAAATGAAACAACAACAAAAGCCACTTTATTTTCAAGGGTATGAAGAGAATGACGAGTTCAACGTTCTTAGGTCGTACTGTTCGTGCAAAGCTAGGTGATTTCTTTGTGAATATTTCCAATTTAATAGGAATTGGCTGTCTGGGAAGACATTAACCCACTTTTTTTTTTAGCTAAGGAAATTAATTCATCTAATAGGATTGATTTACCTCATCTTTGCTGTAGTGGAGCCACTGACATTCCTGCTAAAATATCCTGCACATCTGTTGAGCAGCAGTTGTATAGGCTAAACCTAGGGGAAAGTGCATAGATCCAGAACCAGTGATGAAACCTAACAGGAAGAGGCGAATTCTTAATTCTGTCAATTTTCCAAATTCCACAGACATACAAGTAGGCTTCTTAAAATACAGCTGTAAATTTTAATTTATGTCTGAACTTACTGCTGCTAGTTAGTTATTGTTGTTTTAAGGGGCGGAACAGCAAGTTATCTGCCCCAATTTACTGCAGTAGAGGATAATAGCAATCTAGGCCTAATTCCATGTGATGTTTTTTTTACAAGCAAATAAGAGTATTGAACTGTTCAGAATCCTTTGTAAGCTGCCTTATAAATCATACTAGTATTTACAGTAGGCCTAGGTCTACATATAGATATATTTCATCCTCAGTTTTTGACTAACGTCTTGGATTTAAGGCCACGTTGCTCATAGACCTATACGCCAATCTTCCTCTTTTCATTATGTTTAGCCTGTTTTAATTGCCAAGTTCATAACACCTTTGTAGGCTACTACCAGTATGTCTAATTTAAAAACTGATATTAAAGCAATGCAACCGGTATATCTTTTTTAAATAAAGAAGACTTGAGTAGTGTGTTTTGGACAGTTCTACACCCACCGCCACCGCTCCACCGCTGGAATACTAAAATGGCAATATCTCGCGAACCAATCAGGCTAGAGACTTGTACGAGGTGTCATTGAACTCGGGCTAACACCCCCTTTCCATTGGATAACATATTTCCACCCCAAAATAAAACCTACCCCTACTAGGGGGTGAAATTGTAATTTTTAGAGAATCTCTCTTTCCAAGTGCAACATGTGCGAGTTTGAATGTCAATATGGAATTAAACGTTGTTCTACATAAAGTGCATGTGTTCGGTGGAAAGCCACTATGAATTAACATGCTTGTTTTTGTTTTTTACGCATGCCCACTCATGGCTTTTGAAGAGGGTGGGCTTTTTAAAGATGGTGGCTGTAGTGTAACCTAACCTAACCCAACCCACGAGGGGTGATCAAAACGTTTTCCAAATGGTGCTTGTCGATAGGCAAACTGATAAACAAAGAGGGGCATGTTAGGCCTTGAGGCGAGAGCCCCTGTTATTGTTGATGAGCCCCTGTGGTCGGGCCCCTGTTGATGGGTTATTGTTGACAGGTCATTGTTGGCGGGTCATTTTGACAGGTCATTGTTGACAGGTCCTTGTTGACAAGTCATTGATGACAGGTCATTGTCCTTGTGGACGAGTCCTTGTGGACAAGTCCTTGTTGACGGGTCATTGTTGACGAGTTCCTGTGGACGGGTCATTGTTGACGAGTCCTTGTGGACAGGTCCTTGTGGATGAGCCCCTTTGGACTGGTCCCTAATGATATGATGAAATTAAACGTTGTTCCACATGAAACGCATGTGAAGAGCCGATTGCTACTATGAATTAACATGTTTGTTTTCTGTTTTTACGCATGCGCACTTGGGGTTTTCGTAAGAGGGCGGACTTTTTAAATAAAGATTTATAGATGAGTTATTTAAAAAAAAATAACCAAAAGATCCAAAACTAATAGGTCATTGGCTTTTTAATATCTCATGAACCAATAAAGCTAGGGACTTGTATGAGGGGTCGTTGGACTTGGTATGACGCCCCGTTTTCTAATGTATTTTTGATTTTTGTCAAAAGGGTCTAAGTACACTTTTGTTAATATCTCGTGAACCAATAAGGCTAGGGACTTGTATGAGGGGTCGTAGCACATGGGATGACATTCCCTTTTTAAATGTATTTTTTGAAATTTTGACAAGGGGCCTAACTACACTTTTGTTGATATTTCCTGAACCCGTGATAGGATTTTGACCTGTGAGGTGTCGTTGGACTTGGGCAGACACTCTCTTTTTGAATGTATTTTTGTCATTTTAACAAAGGACCTAACTACACTTTTGTTAATATCTCGCGAACCAATAAGGCTAGGGACTTGTATGTGGGGTCCTAGCACTCGGGGTGACGCTCTGTTTTTAAATATATATTTAATGTTTGTCAAAAGTGCCTAACTGCACTGTTGTTAATATCTCGATAACTAATAATGGGAGAGAGTCAAGTGAGGTGTTATAATACTAAGGATGGCCAACCCTTTGCCATGACCAACGAATTTACCCCAAATATTCAAAACAACAAGGACAATGACCTGAGATTATATAAACTAATACTTGGATATCGACATGTGAGGTGTCATAGGACTTAGAATGGTCAACTCTTTCCCATGACCAATGAATTTACCTAAAATATCCAAAATATTAAGGTCATTGACCTGAGATTTTATAAATTAATAATTGGATACGGACATGTGAGTTGTTTACCGTGAGTGATGAAACATAGCTAGGTAGAGAAAGAACTAGTGTAGGCTACATGTATGGTGATTGACAAGTCTTTCACTATTGGAACTTGTATTCAGATCAGACTGTAGTACAGAGAGAGTATAGGTTGCAGGCATGGGTTAATAAATGACAAACGGTGTATACAAAATCGGATTAATTGATTCAAGAATTAAGAGTAGAATATCTTTAATTGATTGGTTAAAGAGGATAGCTAATGAAACAAAATGGTGACTACATTGAACTAAACTGAACCAAGCTGAATCAAACCCAACCAAACCTAATCGAAAACAAGTCAAGGGTTTAAGTGTAAAACTTGTGGGTGGATGTGGTCATTGGTAATGTCAAAAAGGAAAGGGATAACGCTCTACCTATAGAGGGTAAGGTAAAGCTAGTGTATGGTGCTAATGCACACACCCAAGTCCATGAACCTCACACAACTATCCTATGCAGTTTTTATGGGTTGACTGTTAAAACTTGCTCAGTGGTTACTGGGACAATATGGTCGCTACACACAACAAGCTTTAAATATCTGAGGCTAATAATCTATACACACACTCACACACACTTGTTCTAAACTAAACTGTCTTGCTGGCAGAGCTCACACAGTAGGCAAATGACAGAAATGCTTGGCTAACAAAAATACAATCATTTTCAGTTGTCTAATGTTACCAGCTAAACATTACGTGCTATAGTGGTGAGCACATGTGCCTCTTTCACTGGAGATCTTAACTCGATTTCTAGCTCTAAGGCCTAGAACGAATCAAACTAAGAAAAAAGGGTATGGTAACGCAGTGGTTAAACTGTTAACCTTTCAGTAAGGTAGACTAGGGTTTGATTTTAGGTTAATATGCATGTCATAAAAAAACAAATAAAAGCAGAGATAATGTTTAAAACTGATTACACTTGTCTCTTTTCAAATTATTACTCAGATTACAAATACAAACGTGGACTAGGTTTGACATACAGTTAATGCTTCCTATCACATACTAGACTGTAAGAAAGCCAAACAAGCAAAAGGCGTAGGTAAAGCAGTGGTAAAATCGTTATGTGTAGAGAAATACCTAACGGTTTTATGAACTGGCAAAGGTATGTCGCTTAAACAGTGCAGGATACAATCCAGCAACCATAATTTTTATCTTGTGGACAAGAGAAAACACATATATATATATATATATATATATATATATATATATATATATATATATATATATAGATATATAGAAAGCTTGTGTATGTGTGGGTAGCATTGGTTGTTTGACCAGAGAAAATACGGCGAGGTAGGGTGGGGAGAGGGAGAATTAGCACTTATATATGAATGAAAAATAGATTTTTTTCAATCGTTTTGTTTTTCAAATGCAGTGGTAGATAGTCGTTATTTTGTAAAACATTCTTACTTGCAGTAGTATAAGCCTCCATGGTTCCGCTAACACATCGTGTCATGGGTTTTAGTAATGCATTACTGTTCGTTGACTAACATTTACCGTTACACAACATTATTTTGGTGAGTTCTACATGTTGTTGTTTGAGTCGTCAGTCTTTTGACTGGTTTGATGCAGATCTCCATGCCTCCCTGCCCCGAGCGAAACGTCTCATTTCCATATAGCTATCACACCCTACATTCAAGGCTATCTGTTTAACATATTATAACCTTGGATCTCTCCTACAAGCTCTTGGGTTCAATTCCTAGATTTAACACAAACTTTTAAAAGTGGTATGACAACTAAAACTAGTCTACTCAGTCTCGGGTGGTCCAAATATGTAGAGAGGGTTTGATTCACACCTCAACCATAGAGCACCACGTTCTTTTTTTAAATAATGATAGCCATTTGTTCAATTTCACATTTCACACATTGCAATTTGTGAATTTTCCATTTGCATTTTTTAAAATGACAGTTTGATGTTTTTCAATTTCGTGATATGGAAACATGGATTTTAACACCTCACTTGACTCTCTCCCATTATTAGTTATCGAGATATTAACAACAGTGCAGTTAGGCACTTTTGACAAACATTAAATATATATTTAAAAACAGAGCGTCACCCCGAGTGCTAGGACCCCACATACAAGTCCCTAGCCTTATTGGTTCGCGAGATATTAACATAAGTGTAGTTAGGTCCTTCGTTAAAATGTCAAAAATACATTTAAAAAGAGAGTGTCTGCCCAAGTCCAACGACACCTCACAGGTCAAAATCCCATCATGGGTTCAGGAAATATCAACAAAAGTGTAGTTAGGCCCCTTGTCAAATTTTCAAAAAATACATTTAAAAAGGGAATGTCATCCCATGTGCTACGACCCCTCATACAAGTCCCTAGCCTTATTGGTTCACGAGATATTAACAAAAGTGTACTTAGACCCTTTTGTCAAAAATCAAAAATACATTGAAAAACGGGGCGTCATACCAAGTCCAACGACCCCTCATACAAGTCCCTAGCTTTATTGGTTCATGAGATATTAAAAAGCCAATGACCTATTAGTTTTGGATCTTTTGGTTATTTTTTTTAAATAACTCATCTATAAATCATTATTTAAAAAGTCCGCCCTCTTACGAAAACCCCAAGTGCGCATGCGTAAAAACAGAAAGCAAACATGTTAATTCATAGTAGCAATCGGCTCTTCACATGCGTTTCATGTGGAACAACGATTAATTTCATCATATCATTAGGGACCAGTCCAAAGGGACCAGTCCAAAGGGGCTCATCCACAAGGACCTGTCCACAAGGACTCGTCAACAATGACCCGTCCACAGGGACTCGTCAACAATGACCCGTCAACAAGGGCCCGTGAACAATGACCTGTCAACAAGGACTTGTCCACAAGGACAATGACCTGTCATCAATGACTTGTCAACAAGGATCTGTCAACAATGACCTGTCAAAAATGACCCGCCAACAATGACCTGTCAACAATAACCCATCAACACGGGCCCGACCTCAGGGGCTCATCAACAATAACAGGGGTTCTCGCCTCAAGGCCTAACATGGCCCTCTTTGTTTATCAGTTTGCCTATCGACAAGCTCCACTTGGAAAACGTTTTGATCACCCCTCGTGGGTTGGGTTAGGTTAGGTTACACTACAGCCACCATCTTTAAAAAGTCCACCCTCTTCAAAAGCCATGAGTGGGCATGCGTAAAAAACAAAAACAAGCATGTTAATTCATAGTGGCTTTCCACCGAACACATGCACTTTATGTAGAACAACGTTTAATTCCATATTGACATTCAAACTCTCACATGTTGCACTTGGAAAGAGAGATTCTCTAAAAAATTACAATTTCACCCCCTAGTAGGGGTAGGTTTTATTTTGGAGTGGAAATATGTTATCTAATGGAAAGGGGGTGTTAGCCCGAGTTCAATGACACCTCGTACAAGTCTCTAGCCTGATTGGTTCGCGAGATATTGCCATTTTAGTATTCCAGCGGTGGAGCGGTGGCGGTGGGTGTAGAACTGTCCAAAACACACTGCTGACTTGTATCGGAAATCTGATATTTTGAAAGAAAGGTTACCTTAAGCCAATTAATTTAAAAATGTCAACTAAGGATAACGCCCAAGGTAATCAATACTCCAGAACTGCCGTAGGCCTACCAGTATGTGAAAGTAACTAAGCTCATAATCCTCATCTAAAATATCGGTATTTTTCCTCTGAGTTTTCAATATGTTAGAATAACTAGACATATTATCTTAGGCTATGCTTACAGCTGCGAATTGCACTTATTTTACTCTGAATTATGGCTTGTTGTATGCACTGCGCTGACACCGTATTCATCAATAGGAGGATAATTAGTTAAAAATCAGAAATTAATCTCGTTAGTTTATTTCTGTACTAGCCTATTATTTTAACATATCATACCAAGCGTTTAACAAAGACAGTGTGAATAGTACCGTCTTACATCTAGGCTTAGGCCTAATTTATATGCCAGCTTGGGACGTGACGGCTTCAATTTTATTAGAGAAAAAAGCGGAAAATAATTTGTCACTGATCATCACTTAAAAATTTCCTTCCAGGCAATACTGGCTTCGTAGCTTGTAATCTAAAGGTAAGAAATGGGCTAAACATACTCTCATGTGGGCTGATATTTGTGATTTCCTTCAGCACGACGAATTTTGAAAAGCTACTATTTCTTCAAAATACGACCAATGGCAAGGAAGTAAAGGTTACTTTGTAGTTGCAATATCTGTTTTTGCACTGGGGAACTGCACAATATTGAACCATTATTCTATAATGTGTAATACAACGAATAATTAAGTGTAATTCGTAACTACAACTCACACAAGCTACTCATGGCAGCCCACAACATCGGTTTGTGAACAAAGTCACGTGATAGCGTGACGTCAGAGGGCGGTACTGGTCTAGTCGTCCATTGCTAGCTGCTTATAAATTGCAGTCACGGGGAGTATTAGTGCAAAAAGATTTCTTAGGCCCCTTAAAACAGTTATCATCATGGCAATAGTATGCCTCTGTATGAGGGCGATGGTGTTGGTGCAGTATACTGAGGTTTCTCAACTGCAATAAGCGATGGTGCTTTCCGATCCTTATCCTTGAGTGCTCCAGTTCTGTAGTACTACTCATTATCATCCATAAAACAAATAAATCTACCTGGAGAAGCCGGGCACTACTGCTAGTTTCGTTATATATGGTAAATTTGTTTTTCACGATAGAAGTAAAATTGATATTAATTGTAAGGTAGCGGTTCGCTGTTAAGACGTAAATGGCGGAAAATCAAACGTTGACGTTCTGAGAACAGCGGGAATTAATTGCAATGGAGAGTCAAGTATAAAAAACCATGTTTCAGTGATGCCTAAGTTTTTTTTTGTCGTGTGGCCTCATGAGAGGCCGAGTGCAGGTCTTTCTATGCGACGCCCGTGGGCGACCTGCGCGTCGGTATGAGAGATGGAATGGATGAAGATGAATGAAACTGGGCAAGGATGTGGAAGGAATCGGCCGTGGCCTATCAGAAGGTACCATCCCAGCATTTGCCTGGTGTTGAAAATGGGGAAACCACGGAAAACCATTTCAAGGACAGCCGACGGTGGGGCTCGAACCCACGCGTCTACCGAGTCAGCAGAGAGCTTGGTCCCATGACCTAACGCTGCGCTTTAGCCAGCTGAGCCACTACCGTCGGTGATGCCTAAGTAATAGGCTATCTATTATATAAAAGAAAGTGTCCTGACTGACTGACTGACTCATCAACGCCCAGCCAAAACTATTCAAGTTAGAAACATGAAATTTTAAGAATAGGTTCGTTGTATGTCAAAAACGTCCACTAAGGAAGGCTTTTTGGATATTCAGGATCTAAAGGGGTGTTTTGAGGATGTGATACTCGGCATATAAACTAATCATTAAAAATAAGCAGACATGTGTCTAAGGGTTTTCCTGTGTGGTGTATATTATTAGGTGAAAGGGGTGAAAAGTGGGGGTTGAAGTATTCTTAATGGAGCGTGTATCTCTTAAACGGCATAGCCAAGAAGTTTGAAACTAAGGGGAAAGAAATCAGCTTAAGAAATAAGTAAATAGGCGTTCGACTCACTCACTCACTCACTCACTCATCATCGCCCAGCCAAAACTATTGAAGTTTGAAAAACTTCTAGAAACATGACTTTTTGGGGATATGTTCGTTGTATGTCGAAACCGTCCACTAAGGGAGGATTTTTGGATATTCAGGTTGTAAAGGGATGTTAAGGGGGTTAAACCTGCATTTTATTGAATAACAGTACCTCACGAGATATGTTGCGTGTACTCATTACAACTGCAATATTCGCGGGTAATGCTAAGTCGCTTTACAGTCGATCAACACTGGTGTACCGAATCAGTTCTGGCGGAGAGGAATAATTAATCACCCAGAGCCTGATATAAATATATGGATTATTTATGCACTGAATAAAACACTTCTCACACAAATGGGCAGTTTTATTGGATGACTAGTTTCGTTCGTCAAGCAAACATCTTTAGATCCTGCTCACTTAGTCTTAATTTAGTTTCGGCGGATACGTATATAACTCTTATAATTTTATTAATGCAGCCAGTGGACATGTATTTTTCTTTTCAGGACGGGTCAGGAAATAGGCCGTGGACCTATTGAAAGGAACCGTCCCGACATTTGCCAGGTTACGAAGATGGGAATCCACGAAAACCATTTTCAGGACGGCCGAAGTGGGATCCGAACCCACGCTCTCCCGATGCCAGTGAGACACGAGGTAGAGCGTTAGTGCTGTCGGCCACCGCGGCCGGGTATTTAATAACTCTTATGTACAGCAATATTTACAATATTATTAAGTTGTCAACCTCCTGGTGTAGCGACTAGCATACTTGTCTGTCGCTCCGGAGGTCTGGGTTCGATTCCCGGCTCTGCCAAGAAACTTAATCCTGGTCTGAGGGTTGGAACGGATTACATGAAGAAAACCTGAGAAGAAGAGAGCCATCCTGGAAGTGATTTTCCGTGGTTTTCCACTTCTACTCCAGACAAATACCGGAATGGTTCCTAACTGAAAGCCACGACCGCCTCCTTCCCAATCCTCACTTGCATTACAAATGCATGCACTAAGGCAGCCATCGCAATAAGACAGGTTATCAGACAAATTCCACCCACACCCAAGTACATTGGAATAAATGACTTCGATATCCAAGACCCTCAAGTGAAATAACAAAATAACCGATAGACTTCAGGATTAAGTTCAGTGCAAGGTGGAGTACAGAGGTGCCACCTTGACACAGTTGGCGCAGAGGGATGTTCTTGTGCATCGTGCCAGTGGCTGTATAAAATTCTATATTCATAAAGCCCTGCGCGGATGCGGATATAGTTTGCATGGTTGTGTGGATAGCGGATAATCTGCGGTTATGTTGGGATAGATTTTAGAATAAAATCCAAACTTCTTGAATATCTTTTCTCCGTTTTTTTTGTTTGTTTTCATGAGAATTGTTATATGATTATTTAAGCTAATCACATTCAAATTATATCATTAAGCATAATTAACACTCCGAACTGAAAAAGGTTCCAATTCAGGCTGTTGACCTATAAGATTAATTTTAAACATAGCACATGGCATACAAAGCCTAAAGGAATGACTTTCTCCTCACATGTCTAAATGTGTTGCTTTAATGCCTTGTAATTTATCTAATTAAAAATATTACTGTATTGTAATACCAGTAGATTCGGATAACAAACGTATATGTGGTTAACAGTCTTGCGGATACGGGACGTTTAGTTTATCCGTGCAGGACTCGATCCATATACTGTGGGTGTTTTGATTCGGATCAGCGAATGTGCAAGGGGATTTAGAACTGTTGAGCATGCACTGGGAGCATATACACAAGAGATACCAAGTCTGGAGTATTGATCCTCCTAAGGCAGGTGTCGGCTGATGAGCATGTATCAGCCTATCGAGCGTGTGCAGTACTCGAGCTTAATGTCACTTGACCCTCCCTTCCTTCCTTCAACCGCGGATTCGCAACTGGTCAGAAGTGTATAGCGACCACTTGGCTGCGGGCTGAGTAGGTCTTTGGTAAAATCTTCTTCAAACTTTCTTACAAGGAACATTCAAATTTTATGTTATAATCCGCCTTGTCAATACTAAAATATGTTGTTTATTGTTATTTAAACGAACGTATTTCGATATTCAATGATATCTTTCACAGCGTTCAAATTAATAGCGTTTAACATTAATAAAATATAAATGTTAATCTCAACTTAATACAGTATAAAACGAAGTCCCCGATTCTTGTATGTTCCGGGTAATCTCGAGAACCACTGGATGGATTTTGATGCGGCTTTCACCATTCTGTAAAGGATTTCTCGAAGGAGGTTTCTGTAGAAAATAATTTATTTATGACCAAAGGAATCTGAGCAGTTACGGTTTCAGTGAATCGAGTAAAAGAAAACCTACCGTCCGTACACCTTTTATGCTTACGCTGGGTAAACCGTTAAATATATATAACTTACTATGAGTGTAAGAATTGTTCAGCATGAAAAGTTCTACAAAAGAGTCCCAGACAGCATATCAATATCTTCGATACATCGCCCGCTATAAGTGTTTTTACGTTTTCATTTCTTCCAATGATCTCCATTCAATTTCATGCTTCGGAGACAGTTTACGAGCTAGTGACCGAGCGAGCCTATCACTCTAGTTTCAGCCTTCGTTCTGCAGAATACACAGTCAAGTTTAGATTGGACGGAAGAGGGATTTGTGTTTTATGCACCTCGCCATTCATAAATTACGTCTGACAAGAATTCGTTGCACATGCTATCTCTATGATACTAATTGATAGTCCTGTCAGTGATTTTAACCCATCATGCCGAGACGGAAAACGGATATAGGTCGTTGTTCATTGAAATCGAAAAAATACGCCTTTTAAGCTTACGCGGGGGGGGGGGGGGGGTTGCTTGTTAATAATATAATATTAATAAAAATGTTAAACGCTATTAATTTGAACGCTGCAGAAGATGTAATTGAATAATAATAATAATAATAATAATAAACGACATATTTTAGTATTGACAAGGCAGATTATCTATCTGTCTATATATATACATAAATCAATGTACCGTGATAGTTTGTCTGTGGGTATGTCTGTGGGTATGTCTCCTATGCGTTCATATACCATTCGTCCGATTGCGATGAAACTTGGCTGAGATGTTGAGTACACTCCAAGGAAGGTTTCTGACTTAGTAAATCCATTTTACAATAGGTAGCGCACGCGTAGATTCAACAAATGAGCGACGATGCGCGAAGCATTTCAACAAAGTCCCGTATGTGTTCATATACCATTCGTCCGATAGCGATGAAACTTGGGTGAGATGTTGTGTACACGTACGTGAAGGTTTCAAAATTAGTGAATACATTTCACAGTAGATAGCGCACAAGTAGATTCAACAAATGAGCGACGACACGCAATGCGTCTCAACTAAGTCCCGTATGCATTCATATACCATTCGTCCGATAGCTATGAAAGTTGCGTAAAATATTGTGTACACTGCAGGGAAATTTTCTGGCTTAGTACATCCACTTTACAATAGGCAGCGCACGAGTAGATTCAACAAATGAGCTACGACGCGCGAAGCATTTCAACAAAGTCACGTTTGCGTTCATATACCATTCGTCCGATAGCGATGAAACTAGGCTGAGATTTTGTGTGCACTCCAGGGAAGGTTTCTAGCTTAGTAAATCCCTTTAAAAATAGGTAGAGCACGAGTAGAATCAACAAATGAGCAACGGCGCGCGAAGCGTTTCAACAAAGTCCCATATAATTTCATATACCATTCATCCGATAGCGATGAAACTTGGGTGAGATGTTGTGTACACTCCAGGGAAGGTTTCTGGCTTAGTACATACATTTTACAATAGGTATCGCACCAGTAGATTCAACAAATTAGCGATGACACGCGAAGCGTTTCAACAAAGTCCCGTATAAAGTCATATACCAGTCGTCTGATAGTGATAAATGTTTGGTGAATTGTTGTGTACACTCCAGGAAAGGTTTCTGGCTAAGTAAATCCATTTTACAATACGAAGCGCACGTTTATATTCAACAAATGAGTGACTACGCGCGAAGCGTTTCGACAACGTCCCGTATACGTTCACATACCATTCATCCGATTGCGATGAAACTTGGGTGAGATGTTGTGTACACTCCAGGGAAGGTTTCTGGCTGAGTACATCCATATTACAATATGTAGCGCAAGAGTAGAATCAACAAATGAGCGACGACACGCGAAGCGTTTCAACCAAGTCCCGTATGCATTCATATACCATTCGTCCGTAGCTATGAAACTTGGGTGAGATGTTGTGTACACGTCATGGAAAATTTCTGGCTTAGTAAATCCACTATACAATATGCAGCGCACAAGTTGATTCAACAAATGAGGGACGACGCGCGAAGCGTTTCAACAAAGTCCCGTATAAGGTCATATACCATTCTGCCGTTAGCGGTGAAACTTGGGTGAAATATGGTGGACACTCCAAGGAAGGTTTCTGGCTTAGTAAATACATTTCACAGTAGGTAGCACACGAGTAGATTCGACAAATGAACGACAACATGCGGAGCGTTTCAATACAGTCCCCTATGTCTTCATATCCCATTAGTCCGATAGCGATGAAACTTGGGTGAGATGTTGTGGACACTTACGTGACGGTTTCTAACTTAGTAAATACATTCTACAGTAGGTAGCGCACGAGTAGATTCAACAAATGAGTGACGGAGCGCGAATCGTTTAAACAAAATCAGGTATGCGTTCATATACTATTCATCCGATTGCGATGAAACATTGATCAGTTATTGTGTACCCGCCAGGGAAGGGGACTTAGTAAATCCATTTCACAATAAGTAGCGCAAGAGTAGATGCAACAAATGGGTGACGACGCGCGAAGTGTTTCAACAAAATCCCCTATTGCGTTCATATAACATTCTTCGATTGCGATGAAACCTTGATGAGTTATTGTGTACACGCCAGGGAAGGGCTTCGACTTAGTAATACATTTCTCAATAGGTAGCGCACGAGTAGATTCAACAAATGAGTGACAGCGCACGAATCGTTTAAACAAAACCCCGTATACGTGCATATACAATTCATCCGATGCGATGAATCATTGATGAGTTATAGTGTACACGCCAGGGAAGGGTTTCGACTTAGTAAATCCATTTCACAACAGGTAGCGTACGAGTAGATTCAACAAATGAGTGACAGCGATGAAACTTTTGAAAGTTGTTGTGCAAGCTTCCACGAATGGTTCTAAATTAGAAAATCCATTTTACGATAGCTTAGAGGCAGTTAACATGTTGTGTATCCAAAAGCACTTCAAGAAACAGAATTTCAACGCCAACACTTTCTTTGATTGGCATTGCAACGCATGCCGGGTACAGCTTGTATATCATAAATATTTACCAATAGTCAATACGGATCAACCTTTACCAAATCAATATGGTAAACATAGACTATACTCATTTTATTAAGGAACATTCACCTAATCGACCTCTCGATTGTTGACGAAACTTTGTGAATGACATCATTTCATGGTCAAAAGATGACTGAATTTGAAACTTGAGGTTCCCATTGTCATTTAACGCCAATACGAAGAATTGTGAATGATGGCGCGCAACATCCGTGTTTCCACTCCTCGACTATTGCCAATGATGAAAGGCGTCAATGTTTACATCATTGATATTATATATTTTCAGTCAGTCAACATAATGTTTCCCAATTACTGGGACATGCGAAAAATAACCAGAAGAACCTCGTGCCTCGCTGGCATCGGGAGAGCGTGGGTTCAAACCACACCTCGGCCGTCCTGAGAATGGATTTCGCTGTTCCGCCCCTTAAAACGACAGTCATCATCATCAAAATGGTTTTCGTGGTTTCCCATTTTCACCACCAGGTAAATGCCGGGACGGTTCCTTTCAATAGGCCCACGGGCGATTTCCTTCCAAAATCCCTTCCCTTACTCGTCCTGAAAATAAAATAAATGGGCATTGGCTGCGTTAATAACAGTATTGCCATCTCAGCCATCTTTGAAGTGGTGTTCCGTGGTTTCCCTATTTCTACCCCAGGCAAATGCTGGGTTGGTTCCTAACTTAAGGCCACGGTCGCCTCCTTCACAATCCTTATCTGAATTACGTTACACATGCACACACCAATATAGCCATTACAATAACACAGGTTATGAGACAAATTGCGCGCGACACACACACACACATAAGGACATGGCATGACCACGATGTCGTAAAGCTCCTAAATCAACAACAACGTTATCTTAAAAGTAGCGGTTACCATTGCCAAGTTTACATGCGACCGTTTCACATTCCATTCCCTTCCCTATCTATAAGATGTAGAGGGTCGAGTTCCACTCTTTCTTTGACTACCGATACGGAAGATAAGTACGGTCAGGAATGTGCCTTGACCGGTCTTTTAATCCCGAAGGGAGCACCTCCAATATTAATTTTTTATAAGGTTGGCTGAGTCGACCAGGAGCCACCTAGAATTTGTGGGACAGTCTCAAATTCTTGCCACCAACATAGATCGAACCTAAGTCCTTCCAGTTGGGAAACTATCGCCGTACCCTATAAGCCATCGTGGCTCTTTGGAGATAGTACACAGGGGAAATAAATGGAAACGCACGGGTCTAAAGCTGCTAAGTCATCTGATACAACAGCCGAAGTATGTGTTGAGCTTGTAACGATCGATGTGGGTTGGATAGAGCAATGGTATCATCCGGAAATTACAGGGTTTCTACGTGCCTTTTGGATAGCCTGGAGAATCGTAATGATATGTAATGGCAATCAAAGGAAATTTGATTAAGCAAGGGCCAATTTAAAATATGCCCTTTATTTAATGGTTACCCGAAGAGAGATGGAATGTTGCTATGAGCACATGTTGCCCGTTAAAAATTGCCATCATTGAACATTCCACGAACGAGAAATGCTAGATTTTGTCTTTGCTGACATTCACGTTGACGAATGCTGAGTAATTTCATGAGGATATGATGATTGATTTTATTCTGAGACTTGCAATACGTAGTTCGGCCGCATAATACCCAATCTCCTAAAATGAAGTAATCACATAGCAGGGGAAACTACGTTCTCTAGATAGAATTTGGTCTTCTGAGGAGTAAATTTGATAGCATGGTTTCATTGAATCGGGCATACTCTGAGGAAGACTGTCAGTGGTTGATGATGGTTTCATTTTGCATCTATCATATCTCAGTCAAAGTTGCCAACAATAGATACCTCCAAGTCATCAACTCCGGAGGAAACGGATCGTAATAAGCCACTGAATGGAGCCTCGCAAATCAAACCTCCTAAATAAACAGGGAAACGTGTTTTGAAATAGTAGGTCTATACCTTTAAACAAATCTAACTAACTTCACCATTACGTTCCTCGTCTGTTTTTGTTGTTGAGGTGGAGTATGTGGACATGGAGTTCTCCATAAGAGAGACAGTAACACAAAAGTGGTTTAGGGAATATTAAAAGGCACTATATTCACTAAAGATAGTTGAAGGTGCTCAAAATTTGTTATGTAATGTCCATGTAAATGGTTTCTGTTTATTATAACAGAGATGACCATGGTCCCAATCCGACACTCGACAAATGCTTTTTGTATTTTTATTTGTTCCCCTTGCACACAGGAAGAGTCCTTTCACGGCAAATTTTGTGATGTACTACTCTTGTAAGAAAGGAATTGAGTTTCAATATCAAATCGAATTCATCTCAGCATCCAGTACAATTCTTTGTACTACAGCTCTGACTAATATTATAATGTCGACCAATTATTATCCCACACGTTCTGCCATTAATTATTTATGTTACATATTTGAAAAGGCTTCAGCCGATTTGTTTCTCAAACCTTCGTGGCAGTTTTTGGTGGAAGTATTTAGTCTGTTTTCGGTCTTCCAAAAGAGACACAGTAACACACAAGTGATTAAGGAAATATTATGAAAGCGTTTTGCACTATATTCACTAAAGATACTTGAAAATTCTCAAAATTGATGTTCTGTAATGTCCATGCCAATGGTTCTGTTCATTGAAATCGAGAAGCATATGATTATAATCACAATACGACCCTCGGGACCTGTATTTCCAATTTCTAGTGTTCTCGACACTCGACTAATATTGTTTTGATTTGTTACTCTTGCACTGAAGCACAGTCCTTTCACGCGAAGATATGAATTATAGGTTCACAAAGGTTCTTTCTCTTTTTATCGACACCCAAAGGTGGAGTCCCGAAAGCTTATTTTGATATGTATTGCTTTGGCTTTGTTAGTTGTCAGCCCACCTATGATTAGCGCCGTTTACTACTCAGCGCACTTCCTCACGAACTTATAAATCATTGATTAATTTACTTTATTTGCAAATGGGTGGGGGGTAATTTCCCGGTGGCAAATTGTACAATTACTGAATATTAGCAACAATAATATCAAACACACTTAATGTACAGAAGTCACGATTTGGGAACTATAGTAATTGCATCGTAGTATTTACACAACATTTCAGTCTTCTCTTAAACACATCAATATGTTTGGGGAAGGGCTCTAAGACTGTGACAGGTAATAAGTTCTAATTATCAATACCAGGATTAATGAAAGAATATTTATAATTTGTACGTTAACTTTATGCGGATGATCTGCCCAGCTCAGGCAGGTGGGATTTCCCAGACGTTTGCTTGTTAGTTCTCCCCATTTTGGCCGATTTGTGTAACTGTTAAACATAGCGTATAGTCTGGATTTCGTGCTTCTATCTTCCAGATATTTCCACCCTAGTGTTCCTGTCATTCGAGTTACACTACTTCTAGGATTAATATAAGTAGTTCTTTTGATTTTAGATCATTGCCTTTCAAAGCTCTGATGATGGTATGACATTGATTGTGGGGTAACTCCCCTTGAATACATTTTTGGACGATTTGTTTACTCTCTACACTGTCTGCAGTTAACTGTACTCGTGGAACGGCTTGGTTGAGTATACACGGAGATCACCATCGCCGTCATTTGTCGTTAAACAGACTATATAACGTGTAGAACGTCTCCTATTCTGTAGGGGCATATGACTTAGAAAACAACCTTAAAAACAACAATCACTATTAGCACCTTCTTTTCTTGAACATTATCGTCAAATGATATCTCAAATAGTCTAGATTAGATTTATTGACTTGTCGCTAAAGCTCTCTTCACTGATGGGTCTGGTTAATCCTGACGATTAATCATTCATTATAATCTCGTATGTCTGCGTGATTTTGACTGGTGTTGCCACTCCTCTTGGTGGTTAGGCTTGTTTGCAATGAGAAATGAATTCCTCGGCGTGCCGCATGCAGGTTGCCAGAGGGCATCACTGGCCATGAGCTGATGTTGTAACGCTTCTGATGAATGACTCGTGACGTAAAGACTAATTTGCTAATCGTTGTAGCAGCAGCTCAAGCAAACAGGTGACTTAGAACTGGTCGCAAGGACCAGAGGGATTTTATCATTGCTCCTTTTAAAGGGAGTCAGCCAACTCTATACCGTCTATGAAAAATGAAAAATCTCAGTAACTAATAAACATATAAGAATGAAAATTTTACAGATATTAGCATGCACGTAGAGTATTTATATTAACCCTACTAGAATAGTTGTCTACAGCTGGTAGTTACACAACTTAAAAAAAAAAGGTTAATTGCAATTGAAGAATATTTTAAATGATGTTTTACACTTGGCTGAATAATTTTAGTACCAAACAACAGACACATCATGATAAAGGTATGGTAAAAATTTCAAGTCTCTATCTTAATTACTTCCGGAGAAAATGGGTCAAATGTGGGGAAGAATTAAATTCTTCAGAAATTGGATTTAACAATATTATTACTCTCACAACAAACACATGTATTTGTCTTTCTGCATCTGAGGTCGCCATTACTGTAATGACAGTGATACCAATATATAAGATGGAGTTTGCTCTACAAAACAAAACAAAATTTCCAGGTTTCTGAACTAAATAGTTTTGGAAATATAATTTTTTAAGTAAAAGTGTGCAATTTTCTTATAATGAAGTGAGATAACAAGTATTAATTCAAACATCTTTTTAATGTCTTAAAATTACAAAAGACTGAGTGATATAGAATTCATCATTTTGTTCTGAAAACTCCACAGATATTTTAAGCAAAACGTAAAAAATAAGAGCATAATTATTTTGAACTCCCGCCGGGGCTGACTCCCCTTAACTGCTGTGGGTTTAGAAACGCCGAAGTGCCAGAGTATTGCCCTGAAGGAGATCTTTAACGTACCAGTAAATCCACTCTCACATGTGTCGTGCATTTAAGCACACCACCTGTGTCGGAATCGATCCCATAAGCTTGGACACAGCAGGTGAGAACTTCACCGTTGTACCACGTGATCGATCGCTGCAGTGAGGCGATAGTCTCTCTTCAAGAATGTTGTTTCATTTGAGGGGCTTGGAACATATTGTTCATTCAACCCCGTGTGCTTGTGTGTATGTAGAATTTGTCTGATAATTTGTGTTATTGTGGTGTCTGTAGTAGTGTGTGTATTTGTAATTCAGTTGAGGATTGGGAAGGAGACGACCGTGGCTTTAAATCAGGAACCATCCCGGCATTTTCCTGCAGTAGAAGTGGGAAAACCACGGAAAACCAGTTTCAAGATAGCTGAGGTGGAAATCAAACCCACCTCTTCTTCTCTGTTTTACCTCACGAGGCTGAGTGGACCCAGTTGTCGCTCTCAAAGCAGAATTAAAAAGTGACTCTACAGCTTAAATAAGCATGTTTAGTAAGGCAGGAGAAGTAGAAGAAGAGGAGTTTGCAAAGAACTTGGTCATTATTGGTTAATTTGATTAGTAAACACTAGAATTGTAATGTTGACAACTATTTATTTACTTTATTAGGCCTAGAAAGAGAAGAGTATAGGTCTACCTGCGTCAAACGTCTACAGTATTTCATATTGTTACCTGGTGCTATCCCTTATTGGGAAGTGGTTGAATCCCTGTAGCAGCTCCTGTTCTCTTGATGTCTGTGATAAAGCCTGCAACATTTTGAGAAGAATCAACTTAACCCAAAGTTAAATGCCAATTCATTGGGTGGTAACATTACTGTACGTGTCTCCACGCAAAGTTAATGTTTAAAAGTACAGACTGCTAACGCTCAGTATTTCCGTAATTGTTTGGAGCTCATCCTTAGACTAGAGGTTTGAAAAAAAGCGGCAATACTTTCTGCTGAACCCTTTCATTGTGTTATATGACGACGTGCACGTACATGTGGTATAGTTCTCTCACCTTTCTGGTTAACGACCGGTGACTCAAACGTTAGGCAGTACCACGCGTGGCTCTTGACCAATAGCACGCTTGCTCTGTTTCTCCACGTGGAGTCCTAATTCCAGTCCTGGCTGCCGGCTCGCTTGTCGGGTGTCCAATGTTGCACAGTTGCACGCAGTTCTCGCTGCTTGCTCTCAGTGGTTACGGTGGACAGTTGACAATGCTGTGTCTCGAACTGGGAAAGTCCTGACTGCACTTGCGTCGCTGTGGAACTGTGCATTGAGCCATGACGAATAGAAATAAACAGTGTCATCACTCCGCTACTTAAGCATTGTAGTTCATGGTCCAGCCAGTGTGTGGCGCGGAAGTCGCGCCGAACCATAAGCACGTGTGACAGTAACCCGCGAGGTTAGTACTGTAATATCCTATGCGCGAGAAGTCATATTATTCGAGGGAATTTGTTTCTTTGTAATAGTTTACGAATGTCTGTGCAGTGCTTTGTGTGTGCAAGCAACTAAGTTTTCTGTTGTTTCGGGAAAATTTCGTCATGTTTTGTTCCTGGAAGTAAATCGGGTTACGAAGAAAATCTGATGGTAGACATTTTTTCACACCGCCAAAAGAAACAAATCTGTTTGCGAAATGTGCGAGAGTTATTGCGTGGAAAGATAAGCAATTGTCGATCAAAAATAGAATCTGTGACGAGCGTTTTTCGGAAGATTTAATTATTATAAAAGCGGACTGTTTCGTAGTGAACTATGTGAACGTGGAAATTCCTCGCGTGAAGTGGAAATTAAAACCAGGATCAGTACCTCACATTTTTCAAAATTTACCGAAATATCTATCCACTGATGTAAAATCACGAAAGGCGCCCAGTAGGATACGGAATGAAGGCAGCCTTCCGTGGTTACTTGTTCTATTTCGTGCCTTCCTTACCTAAAACAAAACAAAAAAAATCCGTCTTAATAATAATAGGCCTAAAATAATAATAGTTGTTGATTCATTAGGGACTTAACGACATCGTGGTCACGTAGCCCCGTGTGTTTGGGTTTGTTTAGAATTCGTCTGATAACCTGTGTCATTATGATGTCTGTAGTAGTGTGTGTGTTTGGAATTGAGGTAGGATTCGGGTAGGAAGCGGCCGTGTCCTTCAGTTAGGTACCATCCCGGCATTTGCCTGGAGAAGAAGTGGGAAACCACGGAAATCCACTTCCAGGATAGCTGAGGTAGGAATCGAACGAGCCTCTTAACATTTTTGCCTTACGAGGCTGAGTGAACACCGTTCCAGCCCTCAGACCAGTATTTTTTTTTTGGCAGAACTGGGAATCAAACCCGGACTTCCGTGGTGATAGCCAAGTGGCCAAGAATGAGTCGGACATATAATCATAATAATAATGGCCAACCTGCCAATAAAATAAACGGTCATCCAATTCTTCGCTTCCGTTACCGTCCTCCTGATCTTCGGATCTTGTTTCAACTTTGTCTTCAGTATCAGAGTCACAAATTCCTTTGGAAATTACTGAATCATGAACTAGCTATTCGTTATCTTTGAGCAGAAGGTGACACGCTTCATCTGCATCCTTAGGTTTTCGTAAGGCGCAATCTCCTTACTGATATTAACTAAGGTAACATACTAAGCCAAACAATCGGTATAACACTCACTGACAGAATGTAACATCATTGGGAGCGCTGGTACTATCAATCTCACGCTGACAAAATGTTACACGTGTTAAAGTTATTTTTAGGCATGCTATTTCACAACTCCAGAAAAATGCTTACTAAGGTTTGGTGTAAGATGTCACGAGACGATAAGATCATAACTTGAACTGTTGGCTTGATATTAAAACTAATATAACGAACCATGGAGCTGTCAGACCAATGCGCGACTAACGGAGGGTTTTAAACGATAGTTCTACATGGGGACAGAGAATATTAAAATACTAACTTTTTGACAGTATTATTCATAAGTCTAAACACACAATTTGTTGTAATCAGCGTAACCGCAGTCTTCGTAAAGAGGTTTACGTAGCCCAACGCGTATCCCACTATTGAACAGCTGACTGTGTAGCGTTGGGGATCAGCGCCGCTAGCGCTAGCCGAGCGGGGCGCGGTGATAACACTATTTATTTCTATTCGTCGTGATTGAGCTTAGTGGCGGTTCGAATAAGTTAAAACGAAGGTACGTTTGCTTACTAAACGCCCTGCCGCAGATCTCACAATGAAACTGAAATGATTCTTTCCTCGAAGGGGCAATAGAAGCCACGTCAGAGGGCTCATGAAAAGTTCTGACGTGTTTTCGCAAGTTTGAAGATTTCGAAATCGCCATACCACATATGGAACAATGCTTTCTCTCCCTGCCTGCATCCATGTCTAAACGAAAAACACTCGGGTACTATAACTTGAATAAACAGAGCTTCGCAGTACTATAGCATGAATAACTCACATTTATTGCACGAGAAAAGTGAAGTCACCGAATGGATATGCTGTAGCGTACTGTAGCACGAATAACTTGAAATACTTCAAAGAACAACACTTCACATTAATTGCATTCCAATAGCAGCGTGAAGCAAGGCTCAGTAGCACGTGTTAAGCTGACAATGGAGGGACAAACCGAGCTAAGGCGAGGTTTGCCGATAGCAGGCGAAAGGTCCCGAAGCCCCGCTGACATCTCGGTCGCTAGGCGCTCCACCCAGACATGGAATGTAAACATGGCCGTCCAGCTAGGTTTCAAAAGCGAACCGGTGGCTAATGAGGAAAGTGAGAAAACTATACATCCTTCCTTCCTTTCCTTTTTCTAGAAGAGACAACTGATATTTATGAATAATTTATAAGACCTTTTACTTTTATTCATTAGTGTTATTTTCAGGATCCTGGTGGTATCCCTTATTGGGACAGATGATTTGTTTCAAAATAAATATGTTCCTCTTTTCTGATCTATTGTTAATTCTTGTCTTTTGTGTTGCAGGTGAGTGTCCTTAAACAACTTGTGGGTGGTTCTGTAAGTAGACACTATCTTATTCTGAATAGTGTTTTATTTTTGAGAAAGTTAGAAATGACGTGAGTCGTTAGCTTCTCCTGGAGTGTGTGTTCCTGCGCTGGGATGAGCTGATAATAATGTACACTCCTGGGCTTCAGACCTATCCTCAATAGCTTCATATTCTTCTCGACATAGTCGTGCATTTTGATTTGCACACCACAGCTGCGGTAGAGCTGCAGAAACTCCGAAGATCGAGAATGTTCGAAGGCCATCGTGAGTATGATTTTCTCCCGTATCTTTCAACTTCTTCAAGGCAAATGCTAGAATATTACCTTATTTGAGGTCTCGGGGCACCTGCTTAAAATAACCTAGCATCCCGGCACAATGGTGTAAATAGGATTTGCTTCTGGAGCGGCTTGGGCGGAGACAAAATTGGCGAGACATAATTAATGAAAACAAAATATCTATACCTTTTCGTGTTCGATTTCGATAGCATATGATACGTTCTATTACCAAATATTAAGATAATTAAAATAAAAGCTTGTAGTTTTACGTGTCCGTTAATCTCGCGATCATGAGCCACGGGACCTCCATTTTACGTGGAATCCGAACCACAGGACGTGATATTTCACTTCGAAAATCGCACATGCATTGGCCGGGAATCGAACCCGGTCCGCCTTGGTGAGAGGCAAGCAGCTTGGCCATGCACCACCACCAAGGTAATTAATTATTGCATACTAGTAATTGTCATAAAATAATTACAACCAACTCATATGGACCCTATACTGTTATCAGGAAGCAATGATCTAATAATTAAAGCTCTCAATAATTTACCAGTCGCATCTAAATGATATTCGGTAACCAACATGTTTTTGTAAGTTCATATAACATATGTACATATCTAAGTAAATACAGTATAGGCCTTAACGCATTCTATCTATATATACCCCTTATTAATCCCGTTTTCAACGAAGTCTGGGATGAGATGCGATGAAATTCCACGTAGCTGATGGTTATACGGCCGGATGCCCTTCCTGACGCTAACCTCACGAGAGGAGTTAATGATAGATGAAATGAATGAAGATGAAAGTTCAATTTCAAGTACGAGTAGTTCCAACTTTGGCTACCAGACGCCACTGTCAGCCTGCTGGTAGGTTAAGCTTGGGCTTAAACACTACCGGAGGGAAGATGATTTGAAGAAGAAGGAAAAGGTTCGGGAGGGGAAACGATCTTTAGGCAGAAAGGAAAGAATCCAAGACAAAATAAATAATATTGCTAGATAATTAAAAAATAGTAGTAGTTCCTCCTTGGATCAACTCAAAAAAGACGAAAAAACTGTAGCAGACTCGAAATTAGGGGGAAACTGTCCTACCAGCAAATGTAGAGGATAAATTGGTGATTCTGACTCAATAGAACTACAGGATTCCAGTGGCAGTGAAACCGTCAGCATCCGACCCCAACCAAAACATGTCATTGTAGAGTGAATATTCTGTAATGCCAGATTTTCAGGGGGCCTCAGAGGCGAAACATGGGTTAAGTGCATGCAGTGTGAGATGTGGGCCCACGAGGATTGTTCTGGATGTGATAGCGATCATTATATCTGTGATTTTTATAAATAAGGATATCTTGCTTATATTCGGGATATACTATTCCATATCCCCAACAGTATTCCATAACTCCTACCATTTATCTTAGTTTGACATTTAAAAAAACTGTAATCATACCGTTTATCCAAAAACCTTGTAATGTTAGCGTAATAGAGATAAATAGCAAGTCAATAACCTAGTATAATAAAAATATTTTTGCAAATAAATCCTTGGACTTACTTCCGTAAAACACAATGGTATTCCATAACCACCCCCTTTCCTCTATTTGCAGCAAACAGCCAATATAAATATCCAATAATAATTCAGCCACCAGCAAAAAATAAACTATTTCTTTCCTTAATAATGAAGACAAAATGTTGTTCTTTTTCTCATATTGCGGGCTGATACTTTTTCTTGGAAATATGTTTTTTTTTCTTTTTTTCATTTTCACAAAAATGCTTTAGAGTAAAATTGTTTCGCCTGCTACATAAATAGGATCCTGAATTGGAAGTTAAGTCTGGCATTATTGAGTCACTGTAGCCAGAAATCCTGTGACATGATCGAACTATTCCAGCGAGTCTTATCTTCATGTCTGCAGTATTCGAAGGCAGGTTTCAAAATCTTCTCAAAGAGTTGAATGATTTCAAAGGTCTCGTAATGAGGGAAAGAAAATGAGAATCAAGCTCTTAGTGAACCGGCGCCTAATTCTGAACGATGATTATTGTGCATAGTTTGCCGTTCCAGTGTCGGCTTAAGTCGAGAAGGAAGTTTCCATCAAATTAATCCTTTAAAAAAATCTGGTCGGCATTGAAAGTTAAATATTCAAATAGTATGTTCATGATAGAAATGAATACACCATTAGAGATGGTCCTGGATGTGTAGAGCAATAATGATGGGGGTAATATGATTATTCTTATATATTTTAGATTGCTTGTCAATTATAGTCTATATCGGTTTTCTTTTATATATTTTAGAAACAACGCCGTCTATATAACATTTGTTACGTAACCTGTATTGCTCCTTAGTGGTCTTCCCATAGGAAACAGAACTGCGTAGCCAAGGATTATCCGGGTAATGTGCACATTTAAGTTAAATGGTATAGTTTCTTAAATGATGATATATTTTACTTACTCCGAGCTTGAGTATGGTCCGCTATCTAGGAATGTTACCTGGCTCGTAAGTTTGTGGGATGGCTTTTAGACAAATCCGTCGGCCACATGACAGTGCAATCTTATAAATCTACCTTTGAGTCTTGAAGTCAAAATTCGCCATTCACAAATTCGTTAATAATAGTCTACTCTTCTCGTTCTTCTTCCTTAGCCTTTGGGCCATATGCTGACCGGGTCCGATGTTTTGGCTCCGTATTATTATTATTATTATTAGTTATGACTATACTACTACATAGTATTACTATCGAACATTCCCTTTTAACAGAGCGTGTGAACTTGAACAATTTTCATGACAACCCAGTCTTGCGGCGACGTTCTCAAATCCTGTTCATTCCTGAACTAGGTTCTTTCTTCCGTTCGTCCGTCCACTTTCTTTATTATTGTTATTATTGAATTCTGAAGGAAATTGTTACTTGTGACTCGTGAAGTTTTTTCAATTTGTCTGTATCCACGAATTTTACGGCACCTTCGAAAATACTCATGAATCTACTATTCAAAAGATTTTCCTTGCTGGTGCACTTCCTAGTGTGTGTGCATATGTTTGTGAGTGTGTCCCCCGAATAAAATCTAAACGGCTGTGATTTCAATGAAACTCGGTGAGGTCATAGGATAATTTTGGCCTATCGCGACCGTGCGCTTCAAATGTTATTGCGTCTCACCAATCCAACATGGCGGCTGTGCGAAATATTTCACCGGCATTCTGTATCTCCGAAACTATTACTGATATCACCCTGAAATGTTGTACGGTGATGAAGGGCAGTACTAGAAATTCACCTACGAGACTTAAAAACCTGTTAACTACAAAACGAACATGGCAGCTAACCGAAGTTGAAACATTTAAATAGACTTTTCTCGCGATTTAACCATCCAAACGCAGTGAAACTTGGTACAGCAAATGTTTATACGCATTGTAATGACTCGCATCTAATTTTTTCAATTGTTTACATAACGTCAAGATGGTGGCTGTGCGAAATATTTCACCAGCATTCTATATATCCGGAACTATTTTTGATATCACCCTGAAATTTTGTAAGGTGATAAAGGGCACTACTATAAGTTCACCTATGTAACTTTCAAAAAACCTGTTAAGTACAAAGCGAACATGGCGGCCAAGCGAATATGAAACATTTTAATAAACTTTTAACTATCTGATCTTAGTGAAATGTGATACAGTAAATGTTTATACATAATATTGTAATTCACTGGTATCTAATTTAGTTCAATTTTTTACATAACCTCAAAATTTAAAAATTAAGTTTTTATTTCTCGTGTACTAATCATGCGATCGAAGTCAACGTTTGAATAATGAACCTACGCAATAATCGTCATCTAATAGTACATAACTCTATCACCTACATGTATGAAAATCCAACATGGCGACCATCCGAAATATTTAGACGGTTCTCAATATCCATTAATCTAAAGCAGCAATCAAACTGAAATTTTGAATGGTGGTAGAGGCTATGAACATGAGTTCATCTATAGGAATTTCAATAGCCAGGTGAGCACAAATCCAACATGGTGGTGACGTGAAATATAAATATTTAAATGGACGTTTCTCACGATTTAACCATCCGAGCGCAGTGAAACTTGGTCCACATACAAATTGTAATCCACTGGCTTCTAATTATTTCAATTATTTTCATAACAACAAGATGGCAGCTGTGCGAAATTATTAAATCTCGTTTTTATTTCTTGTGTCCTAGTCATGCGATTGAAGTTTAATAATCTTGATGTAATGGTACATAACTCTAAGACCTACATATATAAAAATCCAACAAGTCGACCATCCGAAATATTTAGATGGTTCTCAATATCTACGAATCTATTACAGCAAACTGAATTGTTTTATGTTGGCGAGGCAATTAGCATAAGTAGGATTTATGAAAATAGGCTATATAGTTCTTCACGGAAGTAGGCCTATTTATTTTCATTGCCATATGTTTGACAAACAGTGAAACAAACCTATACCTGACAAACCTTAAACTATTGAACTGCTTTTCGTTCGAATCTGACATTTCGGCGACAAATATATTTCTCTTGAATTGAATGAAAAGAAGATGTTTTGAGTTTTTCAAGAGTGTGCCAACTATTGATAAAAATAATTCATATTTAATTCAGCGTAGTTCATATTTAATTCAGTCAACAGTTTTATATACTCAGGAATTATGACTGTGTCTAGTAATTAAAACTAACGCCTACTCCAGTAAACCACTGCGGCCTGACAGAACGTGCTTGGCATGGACCCCCTGAACAATGTAAATAAAGTATAGGATGTTTTTGTTTCACCAATAGCCTTGCCTGGCACTTATCCAGCCTCAGGTGACACAGTGCCTTCATGGCACAATATCGATCTGGCTGCTTCACCTGCCTACTGAAGGCCACTCATTCTGTTCCAACTTCCTGTTCGCTAGAACGCCACCTTGAATCATATCCCTCTCAGGGGCGAATATAAGGAGGGGTGCTGAGGGGGCTCCAGCTCCCTCCCGAAAAAAGCCAATAAAAATTAAGAAAGTGTTGCTTTGGTAAGAACATAAAATAATTGTAAATTTGATTGTACCCTAATCTTAACTTATTGACTAAGTTATAAACAGTATTAAGATTGAAATTATACTAACTCGTGGTGTAGTGGCTAGCATTCTTGGTTGCCGCCCCGGAGGTCCGAATTCGATTCCCGGCTCTGCCAAGAAATTTTAATTCTAGTCTGAGGGCTGGAACGGGGTACACTCAGCCTTGTGAGGCAAAACTGTGAATTCCACAGTACGGTACTTTTGAGCAATAAATTATCAACTTGTAAAAAAAAAAGTTTACCTTTCTGCTTAGTAAATTGGCAAATATTTTGAAATTTGCCATTCATACTCCATAGATCATAATAGAAAATCCATTAAGTATAAAATTTTATTTGCATGTTGTGTTGTATTTTACAACTTTTTCTTTTGTATTGCCAGTAATTGTAAGCTATATAAACTTTGAATCTTATCTAAAATAATCACACAAAGTTATATGCTCTAAGATATTGGTTGATATTTCTGGGTATTTTGCTGTGACAATCCCCTGAGAATACTCACAATTTTCCTGGTTAGCCAGCCCCCCACCCCCACACAAAAAATAATTGTATATACGCACCTGATCCCTTTTAGGATCTTTTTCACCAACTCTTCACTAACGATTAGTTAGTTAATTCCTATTTAATTTAAATACGAGAGTTAATGCATGGTTATATGCGTATGCTCCGTTAGTCGATGTGCATCACACGCATGCATCGTGTCAAAAACGAAACCGTTCGCCAGCAAATGGGCGTCGCACCGATCACTGAAAAGACACGGGTAAAGCGGCTCCAATGGTATGGTCACGTACAACGTGCCGCACCTGGAACAGTTACCTATTTCACTTCCTCCTTTGAAGTTAATGGACAACGTCCACGTGGACGACCAGGGTAGCGCTAGCATGACACAGAAAATGCTGATCTGAAAAATCTCCACTTAAGACCACAAGATGCCCAAGATCGTGCAAAACGACGAGCCTAGATAAAACAGCAGACTCTGCACCAGCTGGAAGACAAGAAGAAGAAAAAGAGGAGGAGGAGGAAGAGGAAGAGGAGGAGGAAGAAGAAGAATAAGACTTCTCATTTGTGTGTAACTTATACATTGTTTACTTAGCTAAATAGGACACGCTCTCCCCATTACCTTCGTATAAATAGCGTAAGTGGTTGCGTTGCAGGCTCGGAGTTCGTAATGCAGAGATGGAAGGAGTTCGAATTATTTCGGTATTCTTCTTTCTTGGTATAAGTAATTGTATGTATGGTCTTTTGTAATTTTATTGTCATAAACATGTTATATTTAAGGGTGCGCAAATGTGAGGGAGCCGTGTCAGTAGATTTACTAGTACGTTAAAGATCCCCTTCGGGGGAAAAATTTCGGCACCCCGGTGCGGCGTCTCTAAAAGCCAGAGTAATTAAAAGGGACGTAAAACCAATAACATTATTATTATTATTATTATTATTATTATTATTATTACTATTTTCGTTTCGGTTCTCTAGGGACCACGAGCCAATTTCAATGCTTTGTCTTTGATGTTCCTTCTTCTTCCTCCAGTATTCCTTCATCATCTCATTATGGACCATTTCGAGCTGGTTTTCTTTCCCTTTCTCCCTTGGAATCCTTCCATTCTTAACACTTTTTGCCTAAAAATATCTCTCTGTGGTGTATCTTCTTCTCTGATATTGTTTCTTTCCGAATCCTTTTGGACTTCTTGTACCCAGGTTGTTGTTGACTTCTTGTTCCACAGGAATGTGAAGATCTGCTTGGTTAACCTACTGTCATCCATCCTGTACAAATGTCAAAATAATAGCTATCTCCTTTTCCGTATTGTTTCTGATATGTTTTCTATTTTTCGATATATTTCATCATTAGTTCTTAATTTTCAGATTATTATTATTATTATTATTATTTATTTATTTATTTATTTATTTATTTATTTTGCGCATGCGCTTACACATTCTCAGCATTTGCTGGAAAGAAAACATTTACAATCCCAGATACCATACATATCACAAGGAGCAAAATCTTGGTGACTGCATTGAGTAGTAGCTTCATATTTCCCTCACTGCTTCAGGCCTGATTGCCCAAGAACACGCCTTTCTACGCGACACGTAGAAAGTATGACTGTTTTCTTCATCAGTTTGAAAAGGCCTGGGTCTAATTTCAACGCCGAGAGCGATTCTTTTAAGTTGTTGGGAATCACGCCAGCGCTGGAGATAATAATTGGAACTGTCCTGACTTGTGCCATGTGCCATTGCTTCCTTATCAGTTCTGAAAGCTCTGTGTATTTTGACAGCTTTTCAACATGCTTTGTTAGCATGTTGCCACTGTTTGGGATCGCCACATCTATGAAGGTGGTGTGCTTCATGCATTTGTCAACAAGAACCAAATCAGGTCTGTTGTGCACAGCTGATTGGTCTGTCAATACAGTACGATCCCTGTGCAACGTAAAGCTGTCATTTTCCATTACACTTTCAGGAGCATATTATTATTATTATTATTATTATTATTATTATTATTATTTTCCTTTAATCGTATTGGCCAACTAAGGACCACGTTATTTCAACTGGCTTCTCTGGGCTTTGATCTTTGCCCAGTGTTCCTTCATACGTTGCCGGTGTTGCTCTTTTCTTTCTTCCGTCCACATCTTTCCCGTCTTCAACTTCGGTTTTTCTTGAAAACCCTGGTTGTCGTGTAGTTTCTTCCTGAGGGGATTGCGTTCTTGAATATCCCCACAGGTAATTTCCATCTCTTGCAGGTCACTTTCCACCTCTTCGAACCAGGCTGGCTTGGTCTTCTTATTTTTAAAATCGTTCAAGATCTGGTTCGTCAATCGTGTGGGTTTCATTCTAAGCAAGTGGCCATAAAATGCAATCCTCCTTTTCCTCATTACATCAGAGACCTTCTGGACATGAATATACAGTACAGCTCATAGTTATGCCGTCGTCTATATTCACCGTTGTCTTTAATCGGGCCAATAATTTTCCTCAAGATCTTTCTTTCCTTGATCTCCAATTTTTCTACCAGGCCTTTCTTGTTCATGGTGAGGCATTCCGCTGCGTACAGAGCCTCTGGTCGTATGACAGTGCAATAATGCCTAAGTTTTGCGTTCAGGGATATTGACTTTTGTTGTAAACGTCCTTGGTGAGTTGGAACGCCATTTCCATTTTGTTCATGCGCGAAGTGAAGGTTTCTTTCTCACATACGTTGGGTTCTACCCACTCGCCAAGATATTTAAACTTACCTGTCCGTTTGATGTTCCCCTGGTTTACTTTTAGCTCCCTTGGTGCTGGCTTGATGTTAGTTATGAAGTGTGTTTTCTCCAAAGAGATCTGAAGACCAACTATTGTTGCCTGTACCTGCAGCTGGTAAATTTGTTTTATTATTATTATTATTATTATCATCGATGTAAGTTTGTATGAAACTCGAAAACAAACTAATTCTTTCGACATTGCAAAATGCGTGAGGTAGAATTCAGCTACTTTCCTTCACTTTAACGATGCTTTTAGGGAGTTGAGTGGTCAGATTTGGCCATTTAACGTAATTGCTTGTTAATGGTAAGTTAACGAGCGTTTCTGTTTGATGAAATTGTCGTGCAAAGTTAAATAAACTTTAATGATGAATTAAGAGATAATTGACGTCGGTGAAAATGGCCCTTAGTCAGGTAATGGAAGCAATACAATTATCCTTGCCAGTATTGAACAAATTGTTGTTGCAAAGAAAAATAAAAGTTGTAGAATGCACCAAGACAGACCTCCATTTGTGTTGGTTATTCCATTGCGTAATGTATGTCTACCCCTTATTATTCCCGTTTTCAACGGGGTCGGGGATGATTTGCGATGAAAGTCTATGTGGCGGGTGAATGAAGATGAATGAAACTGGGCAAGGATGAGGAAGGAAACGGCCGTGGCCTGTCGGGAGTTACCGTTCCAGCATTTGCCTGGAGTTGAAAATCGGAGGGGGGCACAGAAAACCATTTCAAAGACGGTCAACGGTGGAGCTAGAACCTACGCTGTTCACAACAGCTGGAGGAGATTTCGAGTAATCCTCGATTTAAATCGATCTATCGCATCAATATAGCCTATTTGGTCGGCAAGTCGGCACTCCGTTCTTATAAGCACGCAGGCTAATGTTTGAAGGCGGGTTAGGTTGTTATTTTGTGCGTGTGGTTAGTTTTGAAGGATGAAGAAAATAACGAAAATAACCCAGAAATCGGAAAAAAGCTGAAAGTTAATAATTCGAACACAAACAATGACCGGACTTTGCAAATTGTCGAAAATTGCAAGATTGTGATGTTTTATCGACTACAACTGAGAGTAGGCCTACCCCTTATATTTTTTAAGAAAAAAAAGCACTGAATGCACGTAATCATTATAATCTCGACAAAGTTAATATTTCTACAGGGCGATTTTACTCTAGTACACAGGCACTAAACACGATGAATATATCGATCCGAATCGTTATCAATATTTCATGCAAAATGACATTGGTTGGTTCGTTCCTCAGTTTAGGGGCTGCGACAACGCGGTCATGTAGCCCCTTGTACTTTGGGTGTGTGTAGAATCTGTCTGGGTACCGGTGTTAATTGTGATGACTGCATTAGTGGTGTTATCTGTTTTTAGTCCAAGTAAAGACTGCAGGCGATAATTTCAATTAGTTCCTACTTTCGCTACCAAATGCTACCGTCAACGATACCTAGCTGTGAACTTGTCTACTACTAGATGCAATCGTAACCAGCGCCTGGTGACGAATGTTGGAACTTAAGAGCATTCATCAAACCTAACCTACATATTTTGCTTCACACAAGTTTAGTTAGTGGAAGGTTCTTTTACATGCCATAAATCTATTACATGGGCCCGCCGGCTTCACTTCCCCTCCGAAGAAAGGCATACTGAAGGATTTTTAACGCTCTTATAAAATCCGACGACTTCGGCCGGGTTTGAACCCGCGATCTTGGCCTTAGAAGCTCAGGATGCTACCAACTACGCCACCGAAGCCGCCCAAAATGACCCCAATATTTTCCTAATTGAGGGCATAATCGATAGGGTGAAGGTGTTAATGAGCCTTTGTTTCTGTCGCCAGCTGCATGACATGTTAATGTAAATTACTTCGAATTTTGCATGTGGTTTTTGAAATTGAATTGCGTCTGCGATCTAGTACTAGTAGACTACTGTGCCGCTTTCGTACAATACGTGAAATAGGCCTAAGTACGAAAAAAAAACAAAAAACGTGGTACTTAGTGCCTAAAGATCATTCACGGTGGGTGAGTGGATAGCGTGTCGGTCTACTAACCCCAGAGATTGCAAGTTCGCCCCTGGCCGTGGTAAGTGATTTTTGAAAGGCGGCAAAAATATGACACGCATGTCATACGATAGCCGGCCTCGTGGTGTTGGGGTAGCGCGCCTGCCTCTCACCGGAGGCCCCGGGTTCGATCCCCGGCTCCGTCAGGGATTTAAAAACTGACGTGAGGGTTGGAACGGGGTGCACTCAGCCTCGTGAGGACAATTGAGTAGCTGTCTGACAGTGAGACAGCGCCCCGATCACGAATACCAAGATTAACGGCCGAGGGGACCCGACGCGCTGATCACGCGTCACCCCAATATCTGCAGGCCAAATGGCTGGGCAGCGGTCGCTTGGTCGGCCTTAGCCCGTCATGGGCTGTATAGTGCCAGGGGTTGACTTTTTTAATGTTATACGATGTTGGCATGTCAAAGAACCCATTTGAATTCAGTAGGCCGTGTCCATAATGGCAAAATTAATCTCGGGAGTTTCCGCCAACACAAAGTTCCTCATTTCTCTACTAGAAAGCGCTATAGTGTTCAAGTAGCTTAGATATCTGACCTCCTTGACTTTCATAGCGATTCAAGGAACAACGAAATTCGACATGAAAGCTACCCTCTGGGTGTCGAATTACAAAGCTTGCACCCGGCACCGAGGTCATACGATAATATTATTATTAATAATAATAATAATAATATATAAACATAATTATGTTATATTCATATGGATTCATATGGATGCTTTAGGTCAGGGAGTTGAGTGGTCGGCCATTTAACGTAATTGCTTGTCAGTGGTATGTTAACGAGCGTTTCTGTTTGATGAAATACACGTGCAAAGTTAAATAACCTTTAATGACGAATTAAGGGATTCACGTTGGTGAAAATGGCCCTTATGGACTGTTAGGAAGGTACCACATACAGTATTATGTTCACCATTCCCCCTCCCCTAACCGTAAAATCTGCCTCCATGTCTGGCCATGTGAATTTTGGACCTGACTGGTGGGCTTTTTGTACGACTTCGATCGGCTAACCGGTGTTCCTGCCCAACCCAATCCAATGTCGCGTCGTCTTGCCTGAAGGAGGACGCTCTCTCCAAGCCTATTCCTGTCTCATTGAGGTAATTGGCATCCAGCCGAGGGGACACACAATTATCATATAGAGATGTGCTTACAAGCTCTGAAATATTTTAATAAAATGGTGTTGGTGTTGGTATTGATTCCACACTCTTTATTTCTGTGGCCTGGGGTTGAGGCTAACTGAAGTTCCAAGCACTATCCGTACATTCACAGGTTTTTATTAATGATAGCCTTAGGATTTTTGAAAGGAAGCTTGTAGTTTCAGGTAACTGTTAATCTCGCGATCATGAGCCACGGGATCTCCATTTTTACGTGTGCGCCTGCGTTGCGTAGTGGCTAGCACTCTTAGCTGTCACCGAAGAGGCCTGGGCTCGTTTCGCGGTTCTGCCAAGATATCTGGTCTGAGAGCTGGAATGAGGTAAACTCGTAAGGCAAAACTGAGAAGAGGTTGGTTGGTTCCTTAGTTTAGGGGCTGCGACAACGCGGTCATGTAGCCCCGTGTACTTTGGGTGTGTGTAGAATCTGTCTGATAACCGGTGTTAATTGTGATGACTGTATTAGTGTGTGTATCTGTTTTTTAATTCAAGTAGGGACTGCAACTTTGAATTTTCAAATAGTTCCTACTTTTGCCGCCAAACGCCACCGTCAACGACTACTAGGCCTAGTTCAGAACTAGCTACTAGACGCCATCGCAGTCGGCTCTTGGCAACGAACGTAGCAACCTAAGAGCGTTGTTTATATTCTTAAACTATCCAATTTAGTTTCACACAGGTGTAATTAGTGGAAAGATCTTTAACATGCCATAAATCTATGACATGGGACCGCCGGCTTTACTTCCCCTCCGAAGGAAGGCATACTGAGGGATTTTTAACGCTCTTAAAAAACTGAGAAGAGGCGGGTTCGATTCCTACCTCAGCCATCCTGGCGGTGGTTTTCCGTGGTTTCCCACTTCTACTCCAGGAAAATGCCTGGTTGGTACTGTACCCGTATCCATGGTCTTACCTGTTGAAATCCTCTGGAAAAACTGGATCGCAGAATCTGGAAGTACCCGGCTGAAATAACCCCCAAAATTCCACCAACTAGGATCAACCAGGGATAAGGACATCTCAATATAAAAGAATGCGATAAGAAAATGCCAGTGGTGAAAGAACAAAAATAAAAATTAGCTCTAAATGAACTCGAAAACTCTTAAAATTATCTCGGGCGTTGGACTAAGCATTGACAAAAACTGCCCACTGGTTCTCCTAGCACATTCTGTTTCTAATATAAATCACCAAATCATTGTAGAATTAAAATTAAATAAGCAGTTTATTAACTAAAAAATACGGATTGTGGACCTACATCCACTCAACAAAAATGTAGATTCTTATTCATAGTGGCATATTATAAAATAAATATGCACGTAGCCTACAGCTGGCTAGAATATACTGCAAAAGTTGCCGTATTAAGTACTGTTCAAATCGTGAACGAAGTAAGCATGGTTAACCATATTACAAATTATTTTACAGAAATACCCTCAATATTATGTCATTAATTAATTATTTACAAAGATTTACATGTAAATTCATTTACTGAATTTCGCCATGATTTCTATCATTCCAAAGTCTAGTATTTAATTATTTCTCATTGTCAAAATATGTCTAATTCGACGAACAATTAAGGTAATCGAATGTGTGGTCTATCCAATTAATATTTCATTTATCTTGAATTAATATTCCAATTATTATTGCAATTATTTTATCAATTATTCTTACGTTTTTTCAGATCAGTTTCACACTAGATAAATGCGTTGTTATTAACAATCAAATTCAAGTGAATTGTTTTATACACTAATAAGATTTTTAATGGTGGGTTTATTCAGTTACTTGACTTCTAGTTTTGATGTTCGTGACTATCTCACGTTTAAATACACTTCCAAGTAACACATTTCGACGATAGCTCAATAGCTTGCACAATACTCAACATTCGTAATAAATACGATAATATCTCTTCACATGAGATTCCAAAAATACACCATAAATAATTTCAGACCATCCATTGATGTCGAAATATTCTTCAAAAAGCTCCATTATAACACAAAGTAGCTCTCAATAGCTCTTAATAGTATTCCACGCCTTTTCAAAAATCCATAATCGTGTCTTACAAACACCCAAATATATCATGGTTCATAATTTATACAAGCATCGAAGTGTTAATTTACTTCCACAAAAATTATATTAAATAATTATATAATTTCATGATCGAATAATTATTTTTATAAATTTCCAAAATGTCATTCTGATTTATGACGGAATGTTTTTTTTTTTTACAAAATTGAGCTTCCTTCTCTGTTATACTCAGTTATACTTCGTTCACAAGATATTATAAATTATTACTGTTAAAGAATTAATTCAGATTCGCATAAACAAATTCAGAAATGGTTCCTCCCCTTAAGAAATACGTATGAATCTACACCACGGAAAAGTGCCTAGTATGAGTCGAATACAAATTATCCATTAGAATCACACGTTATCAAAACAGGAATATTCCAAAAATAATAATGAAAATCGAAATCTGAACGAACTATAACTCAGTAAAAAATATCTAAATTCAAAACGTGATTCAAAAGTTTGGCTAATATTGCCTAATTCAAAAACTACAATTTTCCACTTTAAAATATCATGCTAGATTCAAATGTCAATTACTAGCACGACGAAAAATATACAGTCATTCTAAATGATATGCTGTATGAACTGTCGAAAATATTCTGTTTACTTATTCAGTGTCAAACAGAAATAATGCAGAAAAATGTTCATGTATTCGTGGTTGGGCAGCGTCTTCCTAATTCCTATACTTATATAAAGACTAGCAGAAGTACCCATTCTTCGAACGGTCTTCGGTATTAATAACCAGATGTTATCAATTGAGCTACTGTTGCAATGTTTAGGGGCTTGGAACCTGTTTGTTGGCAAAGAAAAATTATTAGTTAAAATGTGCTCTCAAACTAAATTTACCTAACGTGTTCTTCCTGGCGTGAAAATAAAATTGAAAACTTCGTAGAAGAATCGCAATACACGTCACATACGAACTGACCCTATCCGTTGTGTCAAGTGCCCAACTACAGGAAGATCCCTTTTATAAATTATAAAGGCTTGTGGTGCATGAAAATTCAGTGTTTTTAGCCTCCAATGACACAAATTCCTAAAATCAGCAAAAACAGTCTACTATTTCTATTCAGGAATTTTTGAAAATAATGTTGATGTTTGGAGATATAATAGACCTTCTGTACGACATATCGCACGTGTAAGTCGTGTGAAAAAAATCTAGGGTACTCCATTTGCAACCTTTCACAGAAATGTAATAAATGGAGTGGCATTACTTATTCCAGAAATAGATGGAAAGTTGGATGCCACCTCTTGAGATACTGTTGTCATGGTTAGTGGCTTGCATTCCTTCTTTAGTTTATTAAATGAAATTACTTTTCTGGGAATATCTAAGAAACTGTTGCGTTTAGAGCCTTAAAATATAGTTTTCGGGGACCCTTTACGGCTCTTGAAGGGCCCCGAGTTTTGTTTCTGACCCCAAGGGTTTGAAAATGAGCTTTGTCTCTTCGTTGTACGCCATAATAATGATAATAATTAAAAGAATAATACTAATAATAATAATAATAATAATAATATAACAAAATAGGGATATGGATATAATAGACCTTCCGGACCATACCCGCACGTGTAAATCGCGTTAAAAATTCTAGATTATCCCTTGACCCCTTAAGCGCATTATATGTATTGATGAATATTTCAGCTTAATTTGGATCCGTTATAACCTTATTGCCGTTTGCAAACCTTCACAGTAATGTAATAAATGGAATTGTATTGCGTCTTACAGAAATAGATGGACCTCTGAGATTCTGTTGCCATTGTTACCGGCATGCATTCCTTCATTAATTTATTAAGTGAAATTAGTTTTTTGGGAATATCTCAAAAACTGTTGGTTTTAGGGCCTTAAAATGAGGTTTTCGGGGTCCTTTTAGGGCCCCCGAGTTTCGTTTCTCACATTGAGGGGCTGAAAATGAGCTTTGTCTCACGCTTATTTCAGCATGTATTTTAAGGGGGTAGACCCCCTGTTATGAGAGGTACGGAGAAGAGTTACATCAATGATTAGTGTGGTGCCTCTGATGGATATCTGTATCAAATTTTACGTTGATCCACCCAGCCGTTCTCAAGTTATAAGGACTCGTAGAAGTTGTCCACAGACACACAGCCAGACAGACAGACAGACAAAAAAAATATTTTTGCGCGCATCCGTCATAAAACAGCCTGAAACGTGCAAATATCGCAAATTTCCGTGGAAATTCAGAAAAAACAGACAAACTTTCATTTTTATATATATAGAGATATAGAGATACCGTAGTCTTGTTCCTAAATCTTCTTAAATGTGCTTCTTCTCAACTAATTATAATGCTCAGAATTATTACCAAAATTAGAAAAAGTAATGTTTTAAAAATAACAATACGTTCAAAATTAACTGCTGAAATAACAATGTAGGTGCATCCTTAAATAGGATCAAAACCTAAAATAGACCATCGAACAGAAATGATAAAAGTATCAGATCTAGTTCTCAAATCTATTTTCTAACTACTTAATAAAAATAAAAATTGTTGAAAAGGACAGTCTATAGATATGACATGATTCATACCGTCTACGTATAAAAAAAATCCAGCTACCTTGGTCGTCTTGATGAACGTATAATGTATGTTGGAACATACATCCCTTGTAGAGATCGAATCCTGATCCATAGCGTTGAGTAGTTGAAGTATTAGTTAGGACCGTCGGTACTCGAACCCAACACCTCTCCGCTCGAAACTGATATCCGGAACACAATGTTTCATATGGAAACTAAGTCCATTCGTAGAAACGAGAAAGATGCCACTTCTGTTCTCTCTAGAAAATCCATATCGTGTAGGTAATTATCTCAGTGTCATTATAGATTGCCTTCAGCCTTCTCTTGAATAGCCTTCTGCTAGTAAGATCCATTGTTAAGTGAGAATCGTTTCTATTTGTTCAATTCTGCTAGTGTGTTACATTTCAATTCATTGCCTAGCCATTCATAGCTTTCCGTGTAGTAGACTGATATATAATTTCTTCCATCATAACGTTAATATCCATGTAGAATTGTTGAATGATCACTGGATAAATCAGAAGTCTTTCGGTAATGGCAATAGTGTTGTAGAACAAACTATGCGTAACGTGAAGTTCACTGTATCCACTGTCATGATGCACCATGTTATACACTGGGTTACCGCTCGCCCCAAGTGCATCTCGCGTTTCTTGCTTGATAGCAAGACGTACTCACACACAACGCACTAGGTCAAGTTTGTACATTGGATAGTTGCTTTGGCGAATCCAACTAACGCGACTGTAAGTCAAAATACAAGTGAGTCTCTCTCCGAGCCGGGCGATTCACAGCTGGACAAAATCCTACCCATAACACCACTGTCCAGTCGATATAAGAATCAATATTGACGTGGCTCAATTGCGATAAACATCTGCTGTAGTAATAAGAGTATTAATAATTCCTTAAATGTGTTCATATCATTTCCTCTTATGTTACAATGTAGTTCCAAATTGTCGATCCCCTCAGTAATCTCAGTAATAGATTGTAGCTGTATGTATGAATGCCATGCTTTCAAGGCAACCATCTTGTGAAGTAGAGCAGACGCAAGAAAAGCTTGCCGAAGAATGCTGCGCTGATCTTCGGCCATGTTCGGGTGTGTTTGGTAGTGGCATACAAAGCCCCTCCCACATCCCGGCAGTAGCTGGCTAGCAACAGTTCTGAACGGATCGTCTGCCCAGGCTTGGCAGGCTGACTGTGACTGGGGTTCAAGTGAGATTTCAGTGCGTGTATGTAATGTCTTACACAGTAATAGCAAAAAAATACTGTTGAAGATGCAGGAAACAACAAAGAGATTAAGAATGATCTAATCGTAAAATAGCAGTAAACTTACCTAATGGCCTATTCCTAGTGCACGTCCTCTGAAAGAGGTTGAAATCCACTCATATCTCCTTCGCTGTCATCTGTGCTATTTGTGCTGGAGTCACTAACACGCTCTCTGTCACTGTCACTATCGTCCCCAGATTAATGATTATGCGGTCTGATACTTCATCCATTATGTGATCGCTGTCAATGTACTTCTTCTCAATGTCTATTACGTGCCTACACCGACTCGACCATTCTTCTGCTCCTGTTGACGCAACTATTTCCATAAGCAATGTTCTTGCATCATCAAGTTTGAAAGTAACATTCTTTTCAGCTACATAATTTTTAACATGAGCCCAAATCATTTCGATAGGATTCAAGTCAGGGTGGTACGGTGGTAGACGCAAGATCGTGTGTCCATAGGTAGCAAGCAGTGTATCGATTTTATACGTCTTATAGCGTGGTTTATGGGATTTAATCAAAGCGTACAGTTGAGGTTTTATCATCTCTGTAGAAAATTGAATACCCTTATCGGTCAACCAATCCTGCATAACCGTTCTTCGGGAAGATGATGTGGGTGCGCACTCACATTGGACATTATGGTACGAGGATTTGTCAATCAAGACTACAGAATTGGTTGGCAAATTGGGAATTAATTTCTCTGTCAGATATTTTTCGTAATTTCTATAGTTCATCTCATCGTGATAGTCTCCTGTTGTTTGGTTGGATTTGAAAACCAACAAAGCATTTGGAACGAAACCTGCATCTGAACCGGCATGTAAAACTATTAATCTTTGCCCTTTCGAGATGGGTGACTTCAGTCCATGAAGAGAACCGTCAGTCCAAGCCCTTGGCTTAGTGTGCGAACTATGCAAATATGTCTCATCAGTGTAAACAATAGGTCTACCCTGTTGTCGGTACCGCCTTATGCTCTGTAAGTACTGCATACGTAGGAGCCTTATGTCAGGCTTCTCCATAAGTATTCTACGCATGTCGTCTGTCTTCCTCCATCTAAATCCTTGGCCTCGAACTATCTTGCTTAATGTTCGTACCCCACCTTTAAAATTTATATCATCAGCCAGTTTCCCACGGATATTTTCCAGCGTGGCCTCTCGCCTTTGGTATTGTGAAAATTATGAATCGTACGCCTGACCACGCATTTATCAAAATCGTCTAACTTACACTTATTGACAGATTTTGGTCTTCTCTTTCCAGGCATTGAAAATGTATCCACCTCACCACTTTCAATTCTTTTGGCGCCTTGTATTATATTCCGCACCGACCTTTCTGACACACCTGTTGCTTCAGCCACTTTATTTTGAATTGCGCATATGTTTCCAGCGAGATGTGTTGTTTTTCATGAATGTATACACATTATAAATAACTTCCCTAGTTTGACTGTGTAAAGTTTTGGCACTCCCTAATTTAGAGCGAAACGGTGGCATTGCTAAGTACACTGAATATTATACACAATTTTCAAGGCTTTAGGTATTCAACTAACGCACTTTCAGCTACGTAATATACATAAAATAGTAATGATACACACACACGTGTGATGCCTCCTGCACTCTACGTTTGATTTACAGCTGTAGACCGTCTCGGAGCGAGCAGCGTTGTTGAAGAGTGGAGTGAGCAGTGAGCCCGGTAATCAGCATTCGGGGGACACACAGGAGCCCCGCAATGAGCATTAAAATACGCAGATTGATATTGGTCTCTGCGCATCGTTGAGTTTCGGCAAGCTTTTCTTGCGTCTGCTCTAACTGTACTCTGCAGATTATAATGGTCTGGGATGCGTTGCAGAATTGCCTATCCTTTCTCTAACCGAGCGACAGCTCTTGTCTGCAAGACGGGGTGTTGACATTAAAATACCCAATAGGTTTCTCAAACATGTCAGTATTCCAGGGCTATACAAAATACTGGGACAGTACCTAATCCTCATCAGGCTTATCACATAAATACACATTCAACACACACCCAACTACACGGGGGCTGATGATCCAGACATCCCAATCTCCTCAGATGAATTAAGAACAACAACAAAAACTATATAAATAATTCATTTAGCCCAAAAAACATGAATTATTTATAGGCTATAATCCGGGTCGTGAAAGCCTTAATATACAAACAACAAAAACTATTCTTACAAAGTAGTTGTAACTCTTAGTTGCTTTTAAAAACGCAATCCACGCAACCCAAAATTACCTTGTGTAGCCTTTTTTTTTCTACAAGGCCTTGATACATTTTGCCTCTTAATGTCTAGTTTTTTTTGCGGCTTCGGTGGCGTAGTTGGTAGCATGCTGAGCTTTTATGCCCAAAGTCACGGGTTCAAACCCGGCCGAAGTCATTGGATTTTTAAGAACGTTCAAAATCTCTCAGTATGCCTTCCTCTGGAGGGGAAGTTAAGCCGGCGGGCCCATGTCATAGATTTTGGCATGTAAAAACCTTCCATTAACTACAATTGAGTGAATCTAAATTTGTAGGTTTGATTTGATTAACGGTCTATTAAGTTCCAATGTTCGCCCCCCCCCCCAGGTGCTGGTTGTGGTGGCATATAGTAGCCAAGTTGATGGTTAGGTGTCGTTGACGGTAGCATTTGGTAGCGAAAGTGGATACTACTTGAAATTGATCGTCTGCAGCCCTTACCTGAATTACAGATAATCCACGCTCATACAGCCATCACAATTAACACCCAAAGTACACGGGGCTACATCATTGTCGCAGCCCCGAACACACATCGCTGGCGAAATTCGTTGCTTTATCAATGCATGTAAACAAATGGGGCTGGTTTCTTTGCAGCGATCTGTGGTGGCACTCATTGCAGGGGTTGATTTAATTTCAATTCGGCAGCGCTGATCGCTGCAATTTCGTGAACAAGAGATTGACGATGAAGCAGCATGGCAGCAAAACAACATTTATTTTGTAATGATCGAGATTTAATTATGGGTTATTATATTTGTCGAAGGCGCGGTGCATAGTGTGAATTTTCTGCTGTGTGCCTTTTGAAAATCCCTCTCGGCACGCCAGAAGGCGGAGGTAGATTTTACAGAGCAAAGAAGAATATTATGAATTCACTAAACCTACAAAAGTTCCACCTGGTTAATGTCTACGCCCCTTCTGGATCACAAGGTCGTCTGGCAAGAAGAGAACATTTATTTGAAGATGACATCAGATATTTTCTCCAGGGCCCGATCAATAATATCATATTAGCAGGCGATTTTAACTGTGTTTTAAACCCTCGAGATCAAACCGGCGCTTTCAACAACTGCCGCAGCCTCAAAAGTCTCGTAGACGGATTTAACCTCCATGATGTGTGGGAACTTAAACATGGAACCGACGTCCAATTTACTTTCTATCGTGTTGGATCAGCATCTAGAATAGACAGGGCATATATAGCACGAGGAATGCGAGATAGCCTGCATAGTTCCACAGTAGTGCCAGTATCTTTCAGTGACCATCACGCACTGTACTTTAAGTATTTAACTACGTCACGACCACCTATATATGGACACGGTTATTGGAAACTAAACGCATCCCTCCTTCACGACCAAGATGTGCGAAACAAATTTTAAACCCTTTGGATGAAGCTGCGCAGTAAAAGGTCGCAATATCCATATCATATCACTTGGTGGATCGAGGTTGTAAAACCTGCTATAAAAAAGTTTTTCCAGCAAATTTCAAAACAGCGTGCCTGGGAGAGGAGAAGTACTTTAAACTTTCATTATGATGTATTTATTATATGAACTTCAGCAAAAGCAAGCAAATGGCGACGATGTCCTTGGTGAAATGAAAGAAGTTAAGCATTCAATTTTAAGTATTCAGGACAATTATTTAAAGGGTTCATGTATTCGAGCAAAGATTCCCTCAGTCATAGAAGAAGAACGTTCATCACTGTTCCACATCTTAACAGAAAGGCGTAAAGGGCAGCGAAAGACCATTACTAAACTTCGGGACGAGCATGGCTGCACTCAGTCGAACATGGATGATATCCTTCAAATTGGTGCAAAGTATTTCACAACATTTTTCGCCGACGTCCAACTAAATAGCGAGCAAACCGATGGGACCTTACAACAAAACCTACCCAGACTGACCGCAGAGGATGGATCGATGCTGGTAAGTGATATTACCTCGGCGGAGATTTTCACAGCACTAAGCCAAACTCAACGTCACCGCTCTCCTGGACCTGATGGAATACCATATGAATTCTATCAATTGATGTGGAATATACTAGGAGAAGATCTTCTTCAAATTTACCAGGAGATTATGGGAAACCCACAAATCATAACTGAAGAATTCACTGCTGGAAGTATTATTTTAATTCCGAAGTTCAGAAGACCACTTGGAATGGAGGATTTCTGACCTATCACACTTCTCAATACAGATTCCAAAATCTTTACAAAAATCATAGCATCCCGAATCAAACCGCAACTGCTACAAATTATAGGGCAGTGGCAATCCTGTGCGACTCCAGGAAACAATAATCTTCCCCCTACGACACTAGTCAGTCTTGATTTTCAAAAGGCCTTTGATATAATAAAACATTCATATCTATGGTCTACAATGCAAACCTTCGGGTTTCCTATCGGGTTGATTAAATGCATTACAGGACTGTACAGAACAGCACAATCTAGGGTAATCATTAATGGACATCTCACATCGAAAATACCCATCCGTAAATCTGTTCGTCAAGGATGCCCACTTTCTATGATCCTGTTCATCATAGCACTGGAACCCTTCCTCCGGAGGATAAACCAGAATGTAACAGGTCTGACGATCAATGAGAAAAAAAAGTGGCAGTAAGAGCATATGCCGATGATGTATGCATTGTTCTCACAGAGGAAAACGACGAAGGCCGTATGCTGACTATCATAAACGAGTTTCAGCAAACATCTGGATCCCAAGTCAATCCATCAAAGTCTGGAATGATGTTGCTTGGGCAACATCCGTTACCCACACCTACTCGATCTTTCCCTATTGTGCAAAAGCTGAAGATTTTGGGAATTATTTTCCAGAACAAATTTAAAGATATGATAAGTGAAAACTGGGCGATGGTAATCAATAAAGTCAGGCATACCTTATTCCAGCAACATACCAGGTCCCTCAATCTCATACAGAAAGTATGGCACATTAATGTGTTTGCTTTATCCAAGATATGGTATCTCGCACAATTCTTACCTGCAACGAAACAAATTAGCCAACGTTTAGAATTGTGTATCGGTCACTACCTCTGGAGAGGATCGCTGTACAGAGTCGCTCGTGATCAATTATACTGTGACGTTATTCACGCCACTTAGCTGACATAAAAATATACCTAACCTAAGATATTCTTTCCTGCCAAATTTACCCGTCCCTGTATTTCCTGTTGGAGCGAACGCTTCATAAATTCCTTCACTCACCTCAAATCTGAATAACATTGTGGCCTATGCCAACTGTTGCAAATTCGAACTGTGGACACCTTGTCGACGAAATTTTCCTGCATATAACGTCGCACTCGCAGTCTAAACACGCGAGGTATACTCTGGACCTGATGTGCACTGGTTCTGGAATTAATGTGTTCCCTAACCTCAAAATAACTTTGGATTTACGCATTTATGAAATCAACATCGCCTGTATCGATTGCGCCAACCAGGATCATCGCGAGATGTATCGAACGCCGGGAGATGACAAGTGACGAGCGCACAGCGACCGACCAGTGTGGCCAACTCTCACGGAAGCGAACACGGCAGTGTCTTATGGACTACGTTCAAGAAAGCCAGGGGATTCTAGTGTGCGTGTGTGCTACTACTGCTCTTTAGAAATTATCGTGCCATTTTGATATATGTTGAATGTTTTGCGTGCGAACACTCTCTCTTGGTGCCTGACTTTCAAAAAGGAAACATCTCCCGGGTTTCGGAACCCAAATGTAACCCCCCATCCTACACACTACACTATCTCGCTCATCTCGACAGACTCCCCAGAGGGGCTGCCAACCTGAAGGAAACTTACCAACGGCGGCCCCAAGACATCCTTTACGGGACTTGATGGCTTTACCTCGGCGGCCGGTGTTGACGACGCACTCGGGAGACCCCCTCAGATGTACAAGAGAGGAAGTACGTCGCTTTATCCACAAGCTTGAAAAGTGGAAGACTTACCTGGTGAGGATTTATTCCACCGCAGCTGTCTTGAGGGTGGGGATGGGACGTTAAAGGCGAAATGAAGTCGTAATCGAAATATAAAAGGGGTCTGTATTATAAAATATCAAAAATATATGAAAATAGGAACTACATTCTTTAGGGACATATTTCAATTACAAACAGTTTTTATCATGAATGAAATAATTGCCCTCGAAAGGACGGTCACAAGCTCAGTAACACTGTGGCACGGCAGACCACTTAACATGCTTTAAGACGCCAACGGAAAATACGAGATCAACAGGTACACAAAAGGTAAAATCTTATAATTATGAATCAGGTACACAAGGGAAAGTTATCCTTAGTCAAATGAATTTGTATAAGCCCTTAACTAGGAAACGCGTGCACACAAATCCCCAGAACTAACATGAAATGCCACGGCGATGGTTGTGCAATACCAGCATGAATTTACAAGTTACACCCGGAATGGAAGTAAGTTACCAACATACGTACGAACACATCCTGAAACAACATAAAAAGGAAAAGAGAACGAATTTAAATTAAAAAAACTACATTACAAATGGCAAACTCCCGAAAAACGGAGCGGACGGTATCACACGACCATCATGGGCCTCGAGGGGAACTAGACTCTACTCTTAAAAATGGTGGAAGCTAACGGACACCAAGGTACGATTGCACCATAAGGCGCTACTCCCAAAATTTGGAATTTGAACCAATCCCATAGGTTAAACAGAAATACAACAAAATGGGAAACGCAAAATGAAACGCACTAGGGCGTAAAGGAGGAAAACCAAGGAAAAATGTCACGTAAACCACAACGAGCACGTGGACGTAAGGTGATGCAACTTTAGGAACAGGGCCCCCATAAAACTAAAATAATAAAAATTCTACATGGCTGAAAACTGAAAAACTCCAAGAAGCGTGATCACAGAAAATAAATGAATAAATTTGGACCCAAACTAAAGGACGCACATGGTTGCACAACAAGGTAAATCCTCGCCCAAAACAAGAGAGACTCCCCACCATGAAAACTACTTCCGAAGAAGGGAAAATTGATAAACAATTCAGATATTAAACAGAGGGAGAAATCAACTCATAAAATCGGCCGAAGTTCAACCAGTTGCGCCGTACCCACGAGGTACGTAATTCCACGACGCTATTACACAGAAGGAAAAAAACAAGGCCCCGAAAATAGGTAGATAAACAACAAACACAATATCACACTTCTTGGAACTTACCTGTGCCAGTACATGTGAAGAAAACTAAAAAACTAAATAAATAATATCGCCCCACGAGGAAGCTGATACCTGTCCTATAGGCCCGGGGTATCCGAATCCCCGGGAGATGTTTCCTTTTTGAAAGTCAGGCACCAAGAGAGAGTGTTCGCACGCAAAACATTCAACATATATCAAAATGGCACGATAATTTCTAAAGAGCAGTAGTAGCACACACGCACACTAGAATCCCCTGGCTTTCTTGAACGTAGTCCATAAGACACTGCCGTGTTCGCTTCCGTGAGAGTTGGCCACACTGGTCGGTCGCTGTGCGCTCGTCACTTGTCATCTCCCGGCGTTCGATACATCTCGCGATGATCCTGGTTGGCGCAATCGATACAGGCGATGTTGATTTCATAAATGCGTAAAACCAAAGTTATTTTGAGGTTAGGGAACACATTAATTCCAGAACCAGTGCACATCAGGTCCAGAGTATACCTCGCGTGTTTAGACTGCGAGTGCGACGTTATATGCAGGAAAATTTCGTCGACAAGGTGTCCACAGTTCGAATTTGCAACAGTTGGCATAGGCCACAATGTTCTTCAGATTTGAGGTGAGTGAAGGAATTTATGAAGCGTTCGCTCCAACAGGAAATACAGGGACGGGTAAATTTGGCAGGAAAGCATATCTTAGGTTAGGTATATTTATATGTCAGCTAAGTGGTGTGAATAACGTCACATCCTCCTCCCCCCAAAGCAAACTTCGGGGTGGACAGCATTTGCGTATGTTGATGTGACAGATCTGGAGTGGATCACCTCATATGTGCGGCTGCAGGTTTACATATGTCCCAACATGTTTGAAGGAATTTTTGGGCATAGACTTCATTGAAAGGCAGGCAGAATGTTCAAGATTCAATTTCACACAGCGACAAGCTGAGTTGATGGCACTGTCTCGGTGATAGTTCCGCTCCTCATGTTAGCTGGAAGGGTCTAGGTAGAAATGTCATGATGACCCAGTTACAGATGGAGAACGGGCGATGACGAGCCAAGGTCCCCGCCAGCAGTTTCCCAGTCACGCCACCATCCACATGTCCACCAGGGTATCTTTGACGCCCCGAGCTGCACTGGATCCCGCGGAGAAGCAGCACAGTCCGACACATCCACAGGGAGCTCCATTTCCAACGGGCCAAGCACTGAAACGCTAAGCACCCGAGTAGCAGGACATACCAGAGTGACAGACAGTTCATGGCGCTGAAATTACTAGTTGCCAGAAGGGCAGTTACAGCTCATTTCACAAATAGCTTAAGTTTTCACCAGGTATCAGCTTGGGGTACATCAGATTTAATTTCGAAAACACACAATTTTATTGCCTTTAAAGGCGCCCCCCCCCCCGTTACTATAGAAATCACCTTACGTTAACCCAACGGGAAGTTACCACAACTAAAGCCATCCCGAATCCTACCCCTTACACAATATTGCCTCGACAAAGCAGGCATAACCACTTATCACCTCCACATCGAGGTCACCTTAGCTTCAAATAACCAACACAGAGTTCTACTATTAACTAAGTCTTACCAATCTTGGGAAAAGCCTGTCACACGTCATAAAGACCGATAAACGATCTGTTTGTTCATACAACGAGGTGCAACACGCTTCTCACAACATCTTGGGTAAGCAACGCCTCCAGAGACGCAAGTTCTCTGTAGATTTGGGGGGAAACTTTACAAAAGATCACATTACCAGTTATGAAACAAAAGGGGCAAGAAATAAAACAAGGATACCACCAGTTTAGTTGTCGACTAACCCGAGACTCGCTTGGGCGTCTCGTGTGCGGGCTTGCACTGTGAGAGGTGAGTCCTGAAGATCCTCTTCCTTTCAGGGTCGCTCACCAGCACTGAAACAGGACTGACAAAGGATAAAATTTTAAATGGCCCGCGGTATCGCGGCCGCAATTTTCCTGACACTTGGTTTCCTAAAAGCTTAGGTGAATGGTCCTGGACATATATCATGTCTCCCACGTTGAGGTTGACGGGCTTCCGTCCCTGATTGTACCTTTGAGCTAGTCGCTCGTGAGAAACCTGAATGGACTTGCGGGCCTCCTTCCAGATCTGCTTCACCTTGTCGGCAGACGGCTGATCAGGCAACAGGTCATGAATCGACCACAAGTTCGTCAACGGAGAATTAGGTACATAAGCAAACATCAGAGAAAATGGAGTAGTGTTATGTGTTTCGTGGACAGCAGTGTTGAACGCAAAAGCTAGCCAATGGACCGATGAATCCCACTTGGCGTGATCATCATGGTGGTAAGTGATCAATGCGGAACGCAGGTTCCGATTGACACGCTCGGCCAACGACGGGTTGGGGTAATATGGACTCGTGGTCACATGGGAGATACCATAGTCGAAACAAAACTTACAAAACAGGTGAGACGTGAAGGTTTTAGCATTGTCAGATACCAGGAACTGGCATGGACCAAATGAAGTAAAGATAGAATTCAGACATCTGATAACCGTGTGGGTCGTCGGCGATCTAGTTGGGAAAATCCAGCTGAAACGGGTGAACCCATCAACACAAACCAGTGCAAACTGGTTTCCCAACTTCGACCGAGGGAACGGCCCGACGAAGTCGATAAAAATCCTCTCCATGGGGCGGGAGGCAAGCTCGGAAGACAATAATCCAACACGAGTATTGACGGCGGGTTTACTGATACTACAATGCTTACAGCATCTGACCATGTTAGGAATGTCACCATCCTGACTTCCAGATAAAGTTTGTTCTGATCTTTTGGCGAGTTTTAAACACACCGAGGTGACCCCTAACAGGAGACTCATGAAAGTATTTGAAAATTTCAGGAACAAGTACGGCAGGCAACACAATTTTACTTCTCTTGTCGTGGCGAGCAACGCAAAACAGAATTCCTCTTTTCAATTCATACGGCTTTACAAGTTCTCCACCTGACATCCGGGTGATTAATGGTCCCAATACAGGGTCTTCTTTCTGATACTCTGCTAAATCACGGAACAACAAAGGTGAGTTGGTAAGGACAGGCTTCACTGCATTAACTGAAACTGAAGACACGGGAGATTCTACCTCGGCAGATCCAGACTGATCCCTAGGATCTTCCTCAAACATTCGACTCAGCGAGTCTGTGATTACATTGTCGGTTCCACGTATGTGGCGAACAGTGAATCTGAACGAAGAGATTCTGGTCGCCCAACGAGCAATACGACCAGTGTTACGGGGTTTTGCCAGAACCCAGCTGCGAGCCTGATTGTCAGTCTCCAGCTCAAATGAAATGTGTTCAATATAATTTCTAAAGCGCCCAAGAGCGAACAAAACGGCGAGACCCTCCAGCTCGTACACAGAGTACTTAGCCTCAACAGGAGAGAGGGAACGAGACGCATAAGAAATGGGCTGCCTACCCAATTCTCCTTCTATGAGCAGGACCCCAGCAATTCCCGAGCACGAAGCATCGGTCTGCACAATGAACGGTTTTGAGAAATCAGGGATGGCCAGAACGGGAGCGTTACATAAAGCAAGTTTGAGGTCTTCGAAAGCAGCCTTCTGAGAAGGACCCCAACTAAATTTCTGGTCCTTACGACGGAGAGAGTTCAACGGAGCTGCACGCTGTGCAAAATTGGGGATAAATTTCCGGAAGAAGTTCACCATCCCGACGAAGCGGGCTACGCCCTTGACATTAGTGGGAGGTTTGAAATCACGGATACCCTGAGTCCTGGACTGATCTATGGACACACCGGCAGCTTTTTTTTTGTCGTGTAGCCTCCTGAGAGGCCGAGTGCAGGTCTTTCTAGTCGACGTCCGTGTGTGACCTGCGCGTCGGGATGAGAGATGGAATGGATGAATGAAACTGGGCAAGGATGTGGAAGGAAGCGGCAGCTGACACAATATGACCAAGGAAGGAAATTTCTGGTTTCGCGAATGAAACCTTAGATAGTTTTACAGTAAGACCAGCACGCTTCAGTCTTTCCAAGACTTCCCGAATGTGCTTCACATGTTCGTCGAACGTCTCGCTGTAGATCACAACGTCGTCCAAATAATGGTAAAGAAATTCAAATTTGATACCTGAGAAGACATTATCAAGCAGGCGGCTCAACACAGCTCCACCTGTTGACAAACCGAACGGTACACGATTGAATTGATACAAATTCCAATCGGTGGCAAACGCAGTCATGGGTTTAGATTCCTCGGCCAAGGGAATTTGATAATAGGCCTGGTTCAAATCGAGGAGAGTAAAGAATTTAGCCTTGTGGAACCACGAAAAACAAGAATGGAGGTCAGGCAAGGGAATAGATTGAAGTACAACCTTCTGATTCAGTCGCCTATAGTCGACTGGTCGAAAACCACCATTAGGCTTGGGTACAAGAAACATCGGGGATGAATACGCGGAAGTTGAAGGGCTAATGACACCATCAGCAAGCATTCGGTCGATAATATCCTTAAGAGCCTTCATCCTGGGCGGAGCCAGGCGATAGGGAGGATGTCTGACAGGGATACTGTCGGTGTCTTCGATCTTATACTTGAGCAGTTTGGTCACGCCTAACTCATCAGTGAACACCTCTGGATACTCCCGGCACAAGTTCCGTATCATATCGGCCTGGGAATCGCTTAAGTTACTCAAATCAAGTGTATCAATGGTGACGGGATCAGAAGTCTGATTGACTGAACTACCCAACGGCTGGGGATAAGGTTCAATGAAATTAAATTTAAGTTTAGGTCGAAATCTGAATTTGAAAGTCCTCGCTTGGAGGTCAAGGATCAAGCCAACGGATGATATGAAATTGGTCCCGATGAGAAGGGGACAAGAGAGATTTCTAATTACCCACACCGGAAATTTCCAAGTGAAACCTTGGATCCTGAATTTAACCGAAATACTACCAAGTACATCTAAAGGCGAGCAATTTGCTGACACCAGGCGGGTTTGCAACGGAGTCAACTCAGGAAAATTACAGACTGTCTTCATGGAATTGTACCACTTTTCGCTCAATAGTGTCACGACACTTCCGGAGTCAAGAATGCCACAGACTGGCTCGTTATTTATCAAAACACCTATGACCGGAGGAGAATGAGAAACTGAAGAGACCTTGTTACAAGAATCAATACACAGAACGTTTCCTACGGGGTCTTGGTCTACACCAAATGAAACATAACCAGGTTCGTCGCCATCACGAAAATCAATTGCAGGCTCGGAACAACTCCTTTCATCACGTTCGTTACTTTCACAGACATTACTCATGGGAAAAATTAAATTGGGCACAGCAGGCTCACCGCCTTCGCAAACGACATTGACAGGTAACGGAAGGTTACACTCAACGGACACAGAATTACTTGGGCCAGGATGCGGGACCTCATCCACAGGTTGACCTTCGGTACACCCTTCTGAGGTTTCATCCCGACTCCTGGCAAATGGCAGTCAATTAGAGGTACGTTGAGGCTGGCCGCAATACCTAGCGACGTGGCCCACGCCGTTACAATTATAGCAGCGACTATTGCCGGACCCGGCAGGACGAGCGGGGCGCAAGTGGAGGAACACTAACGACACGCTGTAAGTCACTGTGACGAACAGATTCGGCAGATATGGCAAGAGCACCTAACTCCCTATAAGTGGTTGGACGGGTCTGCATACTCAGATAGGACCGGAATTCGGGTGATATTCCGTCGACAATGGAAGACACAATATAACCTTCGGAGAAGTCGAGCGCGAAGACCTTCGCATAGTTCCAGATGTCCTGAATATAAGCGTTCAGACTCTCATCGAAGCGCTGAACACGGTAAAAATATCTTTGAGTGAGCGAACCCATGAGACGGGCAGGAATAAAAGAGACCAAAACGTCGCACAGAAAACTTTGGATAGAAACAGCGGATGACATGGCCTCGACCACCTTGTCGCGCATGGTACGTGACGTGTGGGGGAACAATAACTGAAACACCTGGCCTTCAGATAAGGCGAACACTGCTGCATACTCGTTAATCCTAACTAACTCTCTCAAATATTGGATGACCCCATCCACACTATCAGTGTTGAACTCCTTCAGTTTTGCGAGCGATGTGCTTAATGGATGATTTATGTTGCCAAAACCACCAATTGGGTGAACTGAACGCTCAGAAATGGCAGGCGCAGGTCGGGGAACAGCGACAATTTGGTTGTCGGGTAAAGCGATTAAGTTGTTTGGCGCAGCAGCCAAAGAATGACATTGCCAAATCTCCAAGGAGGCCTCAATCTAACCTGTGTCGATATGAAATGTAAAGCCCTCTTAGGGCGCACCATCCTCCGATCAATGTCAGGAACGCGGAGTCAAACAGAATTGACTTTTCTTCACCCACCAGCACTTATGACGATAAATGGGCAATATAGACATATACACCCGGCTTTTCGTGCCGTTATCAATGTAATAGACAGTTTACCTCAGGAAAGGAAAACTCAGGGGGAATTTAATTCAACGAAGAATCTATACACATATTTGCTGAAGGGGCAACAGAAGCCGCTATCAATAGAACATAAATTCACCCAAAGACATTGGAGAACGATTTGGTTGAACGCCTCAAATAAATACATCCCAACACAGTGGAGATCCACACTCTACTCTGTGATCAACGACATTGTGCCTACAGCGAGTAAACGCATACGTCACAATATGACTGAGGATGCTCAGTGTAGACGATGTGGAGATGTCGACACATTAGTGCATCGAGTGACATCCTGGCAAGGAGCTCGAACAGTTTGGACTTGGACGACTGCTATACTGCGGAGAATACATCCGGGGATAGACCACCTACCAGCGGAGCGCATAATGGTTTGCGATTTTGAACTTACTGGGAAACCAAAACAAAACGCTGTAACCTGGTTTATAGCGGCAGCAGTGGACTGGAACATAACAGCGCACGAAAGAGGTGGGGGCACCTTAAGGGATTTTGTAAGTTCCATCAGAAGAATGCGCTGGACAATGGTACAAAGCAAAAGTGTACAGAAGTTTTCAACGCATCTGTTTCAGTTTTGATTGTCGGATGTGACGGTCAAATTTTGAAACAGTACTAAGGGGAAGTTTCGTTACAAACACTGAAAACTGCCACTCAAAAACCAACACAACTCGGAAAGAGTTGACCCAGTTGTATAAAGATGTTAGATGCAAAGATATACAAAACAATACCAAATGATTTATTTCGTGCATGATGCAAGCTTTTAACGAGATGGACGACGACGGAAATGTAAACATAGAACAGCTGAAGAAGAAAGCTCGTTTCGATCTACAGTGACGTCATCAGGGCGGACTTCATAAATGAGCTCAATGATATGGCTAAGAAGAGCAACGAAGGGTCTGGTCCTTGTGAGAGAGCATTCCTATTTATAATTTCAGGTTATAAGACACAAATGGGGAATATGGATATGCAAGAAATGATTACAACGGTTCAGAACATGAGTGGGGAACTTCTGGTGAACTCTTTAAGTGAACTTTTCATGAAAAGTGACTAATATTTTATTTCATTCAGAGATGTAAAACTAATGATACATACTGTAGGTCAATTGTTTACCAATAAATAAGAATTCTGAAAAAAAAAGTATACGATGATAGCTCATCTTATAATTCCGAAAAAATTTTGCTCATCCCTTGGCGTATAGGTGGGTCATATCGTAACTTCTTCAGACCAAAGTTTTTGGTAATGTTTAGAGGACTTTTGACCAGTTTAAACATTTTTATATTGTGCCTATTATGATTTTCTTTCTCAAAAAACTCAATTTTTCCTACCTCTTTGGCCAATGGTTTGTGCTATCAAAAACATTACTGAGATAAGGTTTTGGCCCTTATCCGAAGAATAGTACGAACATTGATTGGATTCGATTTTTAACATATTAGGAATCTTATAGCGATATTTCGCATTTTCGAGAAAGCCCCTCCCTCCTTCCATTTCCACTCCTTTGGTCCGATTTTAACCATTAACGAACTCGACCGAGATTTTATATGGTAATATTTTGTGTATAAATTTGATAGTGATTGGTGGATAATGACGGTAGTTATCATGTCCACAATAAAGTGATAGCCTATATATAACTTTTCAACTGACGGTAGTTTTGGGTAGGGGGGGGGGGGGGGGGTGAAACGCGAAGATACGTTGAAATTTTCCGGAAGTCAAAACGTGGTACCCATTGCAATAGATAGCTTTCTCGTGAAATCTACGTAAAATGTCTGGAAGAGGCAAAGGAGAGGAAAGCGGAGGGCAAAGCAAAGTCCCACTCGAGGAGAGCATGTTACCAGTTTCCAGGAAGAATAATTTATAGATTGTTATGGAAAGGAAATTACAGTATTTTGAAAGAGTTGGCGCTGATGCCCCCATTTATTTCACTTCTACTGTTATGGAATATTTAGCTGCCGATGATGTGGAATTGTCGGGAAACGGGGCCGTGACAACAAGAAAACTAGGATTATCCCTTGTCATTGGAGTTGGCTGTTAGGAATGACAAAGAGTTGAACAAGCTCTTATCTGGAATAACCATTGCTCAAGGCGGTGTACTTCCAACATATAAGCCGTGTGCTTTCCAAGAATACAGGGAAGTCAGCTACTGCACCCACTCAAGGATCCAAATGCTTACCACAGGAATACTAGAGAACTCCCAATGCTTTCCATGTTGCGATCGAGGGCAGAAAATATTGTTGATTCTTTAGGAGCTTTGCGACATCGTGATCATGTAGCCCCGTGTTTTGAAGTTATCTGATAACCTGTGTCACTATGATGTCTGTACTAGTATTTGTATTGAGGTAGGTTTTGGGTAGGAAGCGGCTGTGGCCGTGGCCGTACGTTAGTTGCCATCCCGGCATTTGCATGAAGTAGAAGTGGGGAAACCACTGCAAACAACTTCCAAGATGGCTGAGCTAGGAATCGAACCCGCCTCTTCTCAGTCTTGCCTCACGAGGCTGAGTGTACTCCGTTCCAGCCCTTAGAATTAAATTTCTTGGCAGAGACGCGAATCGCATCCGGGCCTCCGTGTTGACAGCCATGAATGCTAGCCACTGCTCAACGAAGCGGACTCGGGAAAATATTAAAAACCTAGTTTTTATTATTGTTTCGATATTTTAAATCTTCTGACCTCGTAGTTCCGCCCGTTTAAACAGCAATACCTAACTAACTTCTGTTTTATTTATAACTTGTACGGTAAAGTAAAAATACCGTAATAGTGACTGGCTGCGTGGCTCAGCGGTAACGTTCTCGCCCGCTGTTCCCAAGGTTGCAGGATCGAATCCTCGCGCAGTCAGTTGGCATATGAGGGTGCGCAAATGTGAGGGAGCCGTGTCAATAGATTTACTGGCACGTTAAAGATCCCCTTTAGGGCAAAATTCTGGCACCCCGACGTCTCTGAAAGCCACAGTAGTTAAAAGGGACGTAAACCTAGAAAAATTGCTGAGTTTTAATTCACGGGCCGTGAAAGCAAATATAGGCCTACCATCTTTTTGAAGCCTTTAAGGCTGCTTGAGCTTTTAGCTCTCGCAGTGCGTTTCATAAGAAGGGAGGTAGTGCACATTTCGCTACTCCTGTGAGGGTCCGGTCGCGGATACCAAGAGCCCGCTGAAGAGCCAGCTTGGTGTTCCTAGGCGAAACCCCACACTAGACATGGCATAAACCTAGAAATCATGCTGAGTTTGAACATCATAATTATTATTATTGGTCTATTATTATTATTATTATTATTATTATTATTATTATTATTAAAATCAAAGTGCATTAAAACATCCCATGTCTAATTTAATGTTTTTCGTTTCGTTTGCATTATTAATTAAAAGTAATGCAGTAATACGGACACTTTCTCGTCAAAAGGCTATTATGGGAACTTTTTATATTAGTTTGTAATCAGCTGATTAATGTTTATAAGAATAGATCGACAACATGGAGAAAGAAAAACAGTAAAGAAAATGCATATTTTCTACTCTTTGAAAGACTGTGGTCGCCGACTATGGAAATCGCTTTGTGTTGTGTGTGGAATATGAAGAAAATATGTTGCCAAGTTCATAATATGTTCAGTGTGTGGGGCTAACATTATATTCAGGGTCCTTGATAATTAGACTGTAAAAATGCAGTTTCATTTTTCGGTATTCGGAAAATTTTACGATGGATTTAAATGTATTTTCGGCGCCAAAAGACTGGCTATCGAATCCCGGATGGCTCAATATACTGTACATTCAACTAGGAGACCCGTGCCAGAAATCTCGCATTTCAACATCATTGTTGTTGTGCATTAGCCTTGCAACAACAGTAAGGCTCGTGGCGACATATTTGTGGAAGGGGCTGGCAGTGTACGGGCCCGGCTTTATTGTTATGCGGGCTTGACGAGACCCAGTTCTGGCAGGGGCTATCGTCTTTGATTATTTGTTTAAACATTTGTTTATAAACAGATTTTCTATATTTATGAAATCAGTGTTCAAAGCGTCACTACTCCGGGTAATTCTCATTATTTTTATTGCTCATTTGTTACGATCAGTTACTTGTGAGCGCCGTAAAATGGATTTATGCTACTGAAATAACATATAGAGTAAAATCTCGATTTAATGGACTTCGGATTTGACGGATAGAATTAGACCAACCGAGGTTTTTTGTTATTTTAAATTTCGCGTGCCCACGTACGCACGTTCACGATGAAACTGAAATGTTATCTACTGCGCGTGCGTCCCAAATTCATATTATTTAAAAAGTTCACTAAATACTAATTAAGTAGCCTAGTACTTCATTAATTAGTGGCCGACACGATATAGCACGAACATATTAAACTACGAAATACAATTCCCAAATTCATCGTTTTATTGGTCATAATCGTGGATGCAAGGACAACATACAGCCATTTTTTTTTAAATATAGCTCATCTAATCGATCGTTCCGTGGACAATACAATCGTTCGATGATTCACAAATATCGATTATTCGTTAGTAAACCGTCGATATTTTGTTATCGCTCGAGAACTGCGCAATTGAGGACGGTCATCTCAAAGTGCGGGCAGATGAATTTTATAAGATGAATCGCGTTGTTTTTATAGATTTCGAATTAAAAGTACTAAACTCGCGATTTAATGGACTAATCTCCGCCCCAATTAGTCCGCTAAATCGAGGGTTACTGTATGATGGTAAAAGTATCCATGCGCTCACATGAAAATGAAGGTTAGTTTTGTGTCGACCTCCACTGCCACTCGTGGCCGTTAGTTGGCCCACCCTCCGCCTTGATGGCACACTCAACTCTTAACAGGATACTTTCCGCCAGTGGCGGAAGGATTCATAGAGCGCCGAACGGAGGAGAGAGAGGGATATTAGTCGTTGTGGCCTGGCACTAAGTCGGCACTTCGAAACATCCCAGAGATGTTCTGTGCTATTCAAATCAGGACTCTGCGCAGCTCAGTCCATTAGTGCATGGATCCTCAAACCTTTTAAAAATTGTACCCCTAAATCATGACTAGATTTATATTGTACCCCCACTAGATTGAAAGTTACTGACATAACACATAATAAATAGTAATATTAAAAATGTGGGAAGTATGCTATTTATATGTAAATAGCCCGCCACGGTGGGTGAGTGGTTATCGTGTCTGACTACCAACCCCCAAGCTTGCAGGTTCTCTCCTGGCCATCTAATGCGATGTTGGCATGTTAAAGAACCCATTTGAATTCAGTAGACCGTGTTCATAATGACAAAATTAATCTCGGGATTTTCCGCCAACACAAAAGTTCCTCCTTTCTCTACCAGAAAGCGCTATAGTGTCAAGGAGCTTAGATATCTAACCTCCTTGAGTTTCATAGCGCTCCAAGGAACAACAAAATTCGACATGCAAGCTGCCCACTGGGCGCAAATAACAAAGGTTGCACCCAGCATCCGAGGCCATACGATATTGTTATAATATTTAGACTATACAATTCAAATGTTACAGTTTAACATGATTTGTTTTAGTATCGTTAAGATCAGTTTGAAAAATGTTCTTATGTTCGACCATGGCGAAATGTAAATATTATATGCCAGAAAACTGCATCGTAATGAGGCTAGTTATAGTACAAGTTTTCATTATGATACAGGTTCTCCATCAATCGGAGCTCAAGATTTTCATTTCGATACAGTTGTATGACCAATTAGGTAAGAAAGCTTCGTACCTACGCTCAACGCACTCAAAATCCAACATGTCGGACATGAATGTAGGCCTAGAGAATATCGTATTAACCATTGTAGTTACAATGCCAAACACGAAGACAAAATCAGCACGAACCTTTACGGTAACAAGATAATACTATGACATATGCAAGAAACTTATGAATCTACGTCCAGAAGTTTGCAACACACCATCCTTCTAGCCTATATAAATTATCGACATGCAAAGTGCACTGTCCCAAATGTTCCCTTAAATAAACTGGGGAATAGGGGCAGATTACCTCGTAGTTCCGCCCCTTAAAACAACAATAACTAACTAAACTGGGGAATATGGGAAAAGAAATATCCCCAACTCCTTCTACACAGGGCATTGCTTTCGTACGAGTTCGGCGACAATTTTAGTCAATGTGGGTGTTAATATAACCACACTAGAACGTCATGGAGGCAGCGAACATATGACATTTGATCCACGGACATCAATAACCCAGCTCTCTGTTCAGTAAAGGGATTTCTTATTCGAAACTTTTCCGCCAGATATGATTGTCCTATGTGGGAATCCATTAATTTTCCTTCCGTTGACATTCTATACGCATCGAATTTGAAGAATAACAAGTTGATAATACAATACATTTTAATTTTAAAGCATTTGTATCGGTCTATTGTGTGTTATTTGCACTAAAATAACAAAATGATCCCTCATAGTACCTGTGCGCTATCTGTTGGCGCTAGTTCAGGATGTCCCTATTATACAATAAACAATGTTTCGAAGCCTTGGAAACATGCCTTTGTGAAGTTCTTTGATCCTTACTGGGAACCCAGCGCATGCGCTCTGTTCACTAAACTCAGATGATGGTATCTCGACAGATATTTATGAATATTTCTGTTCGAATATAACATAAAATTATAATTATCGTCGAATATAAACAGTCGCCTATAATGGTAATTAAGACACTCGTATGGAAATTATAAACATACTCGTGTCTTAATTATTGCAATTATGGGCTCGTTGCATAATGTACTGTGTCATTACAGTTTGAAACACACCTTTTAAAAATGTTTAAAAAATGAAAACGGTATTAGCATGTGCTTTATTATCTTCAAAATTTAATACATGGACTGCTTGGATTTGCGAGCGAGGAAAAAAATAAGAAGGAAGAACGTAGTTTTACGTGACCCTTTAATCTCGAGATCATGGGCCACGGGATCTCCTTTTTTCGTGAAATCCGAACCACAGGACATGGCATTTCACTTTGAAAATCTCAGATTCAATGACCGGGAATCGAACCCGGTCCGCCGTGGTGAGAGGCCTACAGCTTGACCGCTGCGCCATCACGCCCACAGGAAAGAAATAATGTCACATATTACATTGTTGTAATGTCAGTTATTTAAGTCGAACAAGAATGTATGCCGCAACATTTACAGTCACAAACGTATTATGGTTGGTTTCTTGAAATCAGAAATAATCGTCAACTATCATTGTTGAGAATAATTGAGAGTCACGTCTTAAGGTAAAAATGCAGAATCCCCCAATGCAGCAAAGCCGGTGGTAAACTGTGGTATAGTAGAAATACAGTGCCGTATTACTGTAGTGCTGCGTCAGATATTACCATGCTCCTCAGACTATCAAAGAAGAAAGTTCATATTGTATACAGTACCTCGAAAACAGATCGCAACGTTTGGTTCTTTTGTCATGTTGTCAGTTTCTCAGTAAGAATCATTCCCATACCCCCCGGGAGAACGTGCGCGTACTACCGTGGGTACGCGTACCTCAGTTTGAGAATCGCTGCATTAATGGGGTGTCGTTGTCGACAAACCTCTCGTCCATATTACGTGCTGTATGGGCAGGTGCTTGGTTTTGTTCAAATATACAATAGTCACGTCGCATATCGGTTATTATTTCCCGACGTTTCGGCTGACATTGCAGCAGCCTTAATCATGGGTAGGTTCGAGTTGGTGTCCGTACTCAAACTAACTAGAGAGAGGCAATAGAGGTCGTGAAGCATCCCAATAATTTCAATCGCGATGATGGTTTCAAACTTAGCAACATTTCATAATGTCAGTAATTGAGGTCCGAATACTCGAACTATATATTAGAAAGAGAATAAAGGGATTCTGCCTTTTCAATACTTATATTGAACCTACTCACAGGTACATGTTTCGAAGGTAAAACTCCTTCTTCCTCAGCCTGTACATGAAAATAACAAAGATAAATTACCTTTATAAGAACATACGTTACATGAAGAAAGATTTGTGAAATAAATAATAAGAAGTTCAATTGTTTCCGTTTCTCCTTGGAAGATCTTCTAACTGGATATCCAGGCCTGACTCAGCGGCTTTTTAATGCACCCAGGCCTGGATATCCAATTAGAAGATCTTCCAAGGAGAAACGGAAACAATTGAACTTCTTATTATTTATTTCACAAATCTTTATTCATGTAACGTATGTTCTTATAAAGGTAATTTATCTTTGTTATTTTTATGTACAGGCTGAGGAAGAAGGAGTTTTACCTTTGAAACATGTACCTGTGAGCAGGTTCAATATAAGTATTGAAAGGGCAGAATCCCTTTATTTTCTTTCTAATATATAGTTAGCAACATTTGGAAAGTTCTACTAGCGCGCGACTGCCAGGGGCGGGGACCAATCAGAGAGCAGCGTGACGACAGTGCAGGGCAAGCAAGCAAGCAAGCACATCTGACTGGCAATAACCGTTAGTTGGAGTACGGACACCAACTCGATCCTACCCATGATTAAGGCTGCTGCAATGTCAGCCGAAACGTCGGGAAATAATAACCGATATGCGACGCGGCTAAATACTGTAAGCCAAGATGATAAACCAGACACCGGCCGCGAAAGTCTACGATCTAAATATAGGCTACAATAGTCATCCCCGAACTAGTCTTTGCATGAAAGAAGGAAAAATATTTACTGTACGTAACCTTGAGACGTGACACTGCCGTGAAAAACAAGTGCGGGGATCTTCCAATTTCACTGTGGGTGTTATACAGTCTTGTAGATCGCGTTCACCAGGCATTACACACACCTGCGTCCTACCATCAGATCACCACATTGTGTGCCATGATTCATCACTCCACACAACGATATTCCACTGTTCTTTGGTCCTGTTTCGTCACTCCTTACACCACGCAAAGCGGCGTTTGGGTTGGTTGATTCCTTAGTTTAGGGGCTGCGGCAACGCGGTCATGTAGCCCCGTGTACTTTGGGTGTGTGTAGAATCTGTCTGTTTTTTTTTTTTTTTTTTTTTTTTTTAGCGTATGGCTTTTAGTGCCGGGAGTGTCCGAGGACATGTTCGGCTCGCCAGTTTTGTAGCTGCTTCGAGACGGACACCCAATGGGTGAGCTACAAGTACTGTTAAGGAGGGAAGTTGGAATGTAAGGGCGAGGAGTTGGAAGGTAGTGGCTGTGGCCTATAGTTAGGGACCAACCCTGGCATTTGCCTGGAAGGAAGATGGGAAACCACAGAAGACCATCTTCAAGGTTGCCGGTGGGGGGATTCGAACCTCCTCGCCTCCCGGATGTGAGCGACTGCCATCAGTCATGCCGTAACCACCACGGCTATCTCACCATCTGTCTGATAACCGGTGTTAATTGTGATGGCTGTATTAGTGTGTGTTATCTGTTTTTAATTCAAGTAAGGACTGCAGACGGTAATTTCAAGAAGTTCTTACTTTCGCCACAAAATGCTACCGTCCACGACACCTAGCTGTGAATTGGGCTACTACTAGATACCATCGCATCCAGCGCCTGGTGACGAACGTTGGAACTTAAGAGCATTAATCAAACCTAACCTACAAATTTTGCTTCACACAAGTTTAGTTAGTGGAAGGTAACATGCCATAAATCTATGACATGGGACTGCTGGCTTTACCTCCCCTCCGAAGGGAGGCATACTGAGGCGTTTGGGTTACTTGAAATTAAGTACTAGTCTGACATTTGCTTAGAGGAAGGTTATTAAAACACGAGAGAAAGGTGTCCTGTAAATCGCGTCTAGCACGGTCTCTACCTGGAGTATTTGTGGCTGACACGGACGAAACCATTGGCCTGGACGAAACCATTGGTCGCTACTTGGAGAGACGACTGGCTGAACGAAATCATTGGTCGCTACTTGGTTAGATGACTGTCTGGACGAAAATTACTGATTGCACTACAAGCAAGCGGGGTCTGGTGCGTAACCCCCAGGTTAGGTTTGTTTTGTATGTAGAACAGTATTGTCACGAGGACAATTTCTTGACTGGGCATGATTTACGCCCATTTCTCATTGGGCGCTACTTTCCCTGGGCGCGATTTTCGTACAACCGAGAGAAAACTATGGATGGCCACTGTCAGCGCCGGGTTTCGAACCTTCGATATTCGGACTTTCCAGCTCTCCTTCACAGTCGTAGTGCGCTGCGAGGTATAATCAATAAATCGAGGCTACTATGTCCTGTGCAATAGAGGGATCTTAGGAGGGGCTGAGTTAGTGGGTGAGTGGACAGCGTGTCGGTATACTAACCCCAAGATTGCAGGTTCGCTCCTGGCCGTGGTAAGTGATTTTTGAAAGGCAGCAAAAATACGACACGCATGCCATACGATGTTGACATGTCAAATAACCCATTTGAATTCAGTAGGCCGTGTCCATAATGGCAAAATTAATCTCGGGGAGTTTCCGCCAACACAAAGTTTCTCATGTCTCTACTAGAAAGCGCTGTAGTGTTCAAGGAGCTTAGATAACTAACCTCCTTGACTTTCATAGTGATTCAAGGAACAACGAAATTCGACATGCAAGCTACCCTCTGGGTGTCAAATTACGAAGCTTGCACCCAGCACCCGAGGCCATACGATATTATTATTAGTTCAAGGAGACATGTATTTCGGATATTTCATGTTGTATAATGAATTGTGCGTGTGGATGCTGGTAAAGCACCTCTCCATGGAGCTCATTGTGCGTTTCTCCTTATTTGCATGAGAGAGCGCTTCCTCGGAGCGGGCTCCAGGGCCTTAATTGGCGGGCCCCCCTTTAATTGTGTTTCTTTCGTGCTATAATTTACGGTACCGTACGTTTTCTTAAGATCCTATAATTGAAATAATACAGGTTACTGTTTTATTTTTCATATATTCTACATATTCGTCTTACCCCTCATCGGGTCAAGCCGAGTGTTAATGCTTCTGAATATTTTTATTATTTTTTTCTTTTCTTTCTGTCATCTATACCACGCTATTTCAACTAATTTCTTCCTCGGTCCCTCACATTTGCCCAGTATTCCCACATTCCTCTTCGGCGAGCTTTCTTCCCTTCTTCGGTCCACATCTTGTCCGTTTTCATTTTGGGTTATGGCTGAAAATTCTTTATTTCCCCAAATTTCTTCTTCAAAGGATCACGTTCCAAGATGTCCTCATGTTATATCTCCAGTTATTGTTTAGTTAAGTAAAAAATTAGCATGCAATCATTAGTAAAACAACACAGGAATAAAATAAATGTGTATATCTTCCCGTGGGTCGTCAGTGTCCGGAGTGAGAGGGGAGTGGTTGTGGAGATTTTTTTTACAACAGCTTATGTTATGTACCATTATATAATATTTTATAAAGTTGAACAGTGTTGTCCTTGTTCATTTATGAATTCTAGGGTGACATGTATTATAACAACAGATGGAATGGTATTAGAACTGGTTCAATCATTCCAGTATTTAGGAAGCTTGATATACTCCAGCGGAAGTTGTACAGAAGAAGTGAGACGCAGAATCTCCACGGGGAAGAGATTCGGAAGAGTGAAAGGCTTTTAACAGCCAGAAACATACCGATCAAATTTAGGAAGAGGTTTGCAAAATGTTTGGTGTCTTATGGTTCGGAAACATGGAGAGTCAGACAGAAAGAACACAAATATTAGGAAATCTTGAAATGTGGTTATGGAGAAGAATGGAGAAAGTGAAATGCATCAATAGAATGAGAAATGAGGAGGTGCTAATAAGGGTAGGAGAGGAGAGGAGAGGAGTTTCATGATACAGCCGAGGAAAGCATCTTGGATGGTTCACTTACTACGTAGGAATTGTCTACTACAAAGAATCACGGAAGGAAAAGTAGAAGGAAAACGAGAGAGAACAATAAGAAGGTTTGGAATGTTAACAGATGTGAAGAGAGGAAGAAGTTAGAAGCAAATGAAAGAAGATGCTCAGGACAGAGAGAAATGGAGGACGTCCAGTTGAAACCTGTCTGCGGACAAATTTACTGAAAGAGAGAGGGACAAAATAATACGTAAGAAAACACACCCTACAGTAGAGACAAATCTGTTTGTTATATGCTTTCTTTCTGTATGTTAGGTAGTCAGCCCAGAGGCTGGTCGGATCCTCAAAAAGCACCACCATACGTTAGCCTATGTGGGTGTAAGCTACAAAAACCCAAGGCAGCGCTAAAATGAGGCGTACTAGACAAGATGAGGAGTGAGGTTGTTTGCCATTCCTATCCTCACTGAGTCAGAACAATAACACTGACCCTATGAGTAGAACCTTTCACAGTACACACAGGCGCTGGCCTTCTCATTTGAGTGCTGCCAGAAAAACAAAGAGTGTAACACAAGGTTATTATTGTTTTGTTTGTTAACTTGTTAAAACTGTTTCATAAACAAAAAATCAAATATTATATTTGTGCTGCTAGTCGCGTGTTATTTTGCCATACAGACGGTTTCGTGGAATGGTTATACCTAGGTAGAACCTGTAAGTGCGACTATGGCCATGTCTCGAGGATGATGTTTTGAAAGGTCCATTTACCTTATTCAAACTGTCTCATAAACTCAAATTGAAATATAAATGAATCAATAGCGACAATTATTATATTTGTGCTGTTAGTCGCTTGCTATTTTGCCATACTCGTAAAATGGATACAGAACCTTTCTGCTCCAGGGTGGTCCAACCTTTTGTTACCCGAGGGCCAATCAAACTTTAGTGTAGGAATGTGAGGGCCAGATACATTCCAGAAAGAAAACGTACTACATATTTTACTCAAAATCATTTACTAAAATGTATATTAAAATAAGTTTAATATTACTAGTTTAATATACCACTTCATTTTACAGTCGAGAAATCAATGTGGTGATTGGCACTGCTTTCCTGATAGAAGTGTATCAATGTCCACTGTAAGTTCAGTAAGGCAAAGTCTCAGGCTCGATTCCAGTGAGTGGCTTCGGTGGCGTAGTTGGTAGCATGCTGAGCTTCTATGCCCAAGATTGCGGGTTCAAACCCGGCCGAAGTCGTCGGATTTTGTAAGAACGTTAAAAATCCCTCAGTATGTCTTCCTTCGGAGGGGAAGTATAGCCGGCGGTCCCATGTCATAGATTTATGGCATGTTAAAGAACCTTCCACTAATTACACCTGTGTGAAGCTAAATTAATATAGGTTAAACATTTGACTAACGTTCTTAGGTTCCTTTGTTTGTCGTCAAGAGCCGACTGCGGTGGCATCTGGTAACTAATTTCTGAACTAGTTGGTCGTTGACGGTGGTGTATGGCGGAAAAAGTAGGAACTACTTGAAAATTGATCGTCTGCAGTCCTTACTTGAATTAAAACAGATACACACACTAATACAGCCATCACAATTAACACCGGTTATCAGACAGATTCTACACACACCCAAAGTACACGGGACTACATGACCATGTTGTCGCAGCCCCTAAACCAACCATCCAGTGAAGCACTTTCAATTCGATTTATCGTTTTTGATTTAATTTGTTTGAGAGCAGAAAACGCACTTTCGCACTCATATGTACTGCTAAACAGCGATAACACTTGCAGAGATAATTTAAGCAGTTTATGAAAACGTTGTTTAGAAATCAGTTTTCAGAAACTTTCAGGGACATCACACTTTTTAGTCTGGTAGAATGGGTTTGCCTGAAGATTACAAATTTCCATTTGAAGGTCGCAGGGCATCTGACTCACTTCAATATCCAGTTGAACAGTGCAAGTTTTGGTTTTAGGGAGTCAAAATCCTGGTATCTGTTCTGGAACTCTTTCTTGATATCTATTATTGTTTCATGAAACATACTAAAATTTATGTCACTTTTTTCTTCTTTCAACTGCTGACAAGGTGGAAAGTGTGACATATTATTTGTCTTCATTGCAATTTGCATTACATCAAGTTCTTTGCGGAAGCCCTCAATATGTCCATACAGCTGGGAGAGAATTTGTTTTCTACCTTGTAGTTTCAGGTTTAAAGCATTTAGATGGGATGTTAAATCTGTCAGAAAATCAAGATTATTTAAAAACTGGATTTCTTTCAGTTTTTTTGATACTCATACCCAATTTTTTCATTTTTGACAGAAATTTCTAGCACTTAGCCAACGCACTTCACAGTACACTGAAATGTCACCACACTCAGCTTCCAAATTGTCTAGGAATGCAATAAATGCTCTGTGTCTACAGGCTTTATTGCCTCCCTTTATTAAATTTACAGTATTTACAACTGTTTTCACTGTCTCACTGAGCCTTACTATTTTTCCACAGAGAGCCTCCTGGTGGAAAATGCCATCCTATTATCTCCAAATGAAGATGCCCTTTTTACAGCACATCTCTTGTCTTGTTAGTTTCAACTTCAAATCATTAAACACATAACTTCTGGCACTTCCCTGGTATTGATCGTATTTTGATTTATGCAGGCTGGTATAGCGTCTATTCACGTTATACTCCCTCGAAACACACTGTGGTTTTCCACTTTCCTGCCACTTTGACTGAAATTGTCGTTTCTCATATTCAACACGCCGTTTATTATGTCCCGCCATATTAGGTACCGCTCTCGCAACAACGACGACAACAAACTCTCGTCATATTATATCCCTCGAACAACCTCTCGTCAAAAACAACCTCTTCGAATCGAATCGAGCCCAGCACGCAAAGTCAGCGGGAGGCGGGGCAGCTTCTCGTGCCGTACGTATTCGTGGAAAGACAATCTGATTACTGGCGAAATTTTCGGGATATTTACTTTCCCACCTGGCTCCTTCGTAAAATAACTGAATGAAAGTGAAAATTAAAGTAGGCACGCCACGCATTATAACTGTCGAAGAGTGAAGGGCAGTAAGAAGGGCAAGGGCCAACAAAAATGAACAGGCGGGCCGCGGGTTGGACCACACTGTGCTAAACAATGGATCGAGGATGATGTTTTGAAAGGCCCATAAGTTCACCAGAAATCTGGTGTGTGTGTGGTTTTTTTTACCAGTTCCTGAGTCTTGTAATGTGCAGGATGAACAAAACTGGGGTTTTCATTTTTAATTTTCTATAGTTTTTATTAGTTTCCTGGAATGTGTCGATACTTTGTAGATGTCCTCTGAATGTATCACAGTAAGCAGGGAGACAAACGAATGAACTAGTTAATGGCCGTGTCTATTTTCAGCCCTGCGTTTGGCGTGGATGAGCATCTGTCGCCATCAGTGAATACTTCAAGCATATCGAACACAACGGGTGTGGAAAGCCTGATGTGATAAAATTGTATTTTCCTTTTAGGGTTAGTGTCAGAGTTACGGCAGATCAATGACCTCATTAAATCTTGAGACTGATAGTGTTGGTTGTCTCTATCACCGAGCAACAAGAGTATTGTTAAAGATCTCTTTATTGTGTAGTAGCAGCCGCTTAATTGATGTACATGATAGAGGGTAAAATAGCTAGGAAACGGCCTCGAGGAAGACAAACAAAGACATTCGTAGAAACCTTTCTTGACAATGCAGGGCAGCGGAGATATCAAGACGCCAAACGTACAGCATAGAACCAAGCTGAATAAAGGAAACTCAATGTAGGGGCAAACCAGTTTGAAGATTGAAATACCCATGAAGGTGATGTCCATTTATATACCGGAAACGTGGACAAACGGAAAACAAAATTCGGAACGGAGGTATTTCCTACGTAAAATGACACTGTAAACCGGAAAACTGCCTAACGCGGAAATGGAAAGAAATTCCGGATCTGTAGGCGTAAATAACCTGACTATGGTTAAGCCATCATTACTTCCGACTTGACGTTTCAGTGCTAGGCTAGAGTTTCGTTCGCTAAATCGCGACATTGCGAACGAAACTCGATTTGTCCTGATATATCAATTTGAACGGCAGCCTGCGATTGGCTAGTTAACGTGATTTTCCTTCTCACCGCTAGATAACTCCAGGGTAACACTGAAACGTCAAGTCGGAAGTCGGTTTTAGTAAAACGGATTATCTTATCCATAATGCTAAGCTGTGTACTAAATTTTGAGCGCGACTGTACTTACACCAAAGTCCAAGGAAACATTAACTCTAATTTTTTCTCAAGGATGCAGCAGGTATGGTAAATTCCACATCATCAGTACCTTTACTTCCTCCAACCCTCTTGTGATACACACAGTTTCCTTCTGACAAATGAGAGTAGAAGTACGAGTAGAAGAAAACAGTGAACTGGGGTAATCTGTAACGGTGTTCTTTTTTTTTACTGTGCACTGCATTTATTTACGTACTGTAATTCATTGACAGTGACTTCTAAACATAAGAATGGAGGAGAAAATTAAAGTTATAGAAGAACACGAGAAAAACAAACGTCCGGCTAAAGAATTATTGTGTTGTTTAAAGTGGGAAAAACCTCAAATTATTTCACAGTAATCCTATACGATAATACAGTATTTCTTTGTAGTGTATGTTGTATTATTAAAACCCAACACTTTGTAAAACGGAAACCACCGAAAACGGGAAAATTAATCCGGAACTATTGCGTTTCGCTTTAGGCAGGTTTTACTGTAATATATCATCTTCTCCCATCACTGGTTGTTGAGGAGAGACCTGTGCTGACCACAGATATAGAATCTATAAGTAGAATTATGACTTCCTGTCACAACAAGACATTGTAGGACTTGTTAACCACCACTCTCGCGCAGTATGTTAAGAATGTTGAGTCGATAATAAATATATTGTTCAAGGACCATGTCCCTAACGTTAACAGGAAGCACTATAGCGTCATGGGCACATACTTGGACGAAAATCGATGTATCAGTAATAAATATACATATTTATGGTATATATCGCCGGCATTATTAGTCGTGTTGGAAAGATCACTTCAAGGTGATATACCTCATTCTTAGCTGTCGCCCCGGAGGTCCAGGTTCTATTCTCTATTAGAGAACAAGAGCTCACCATTGAAGGTCGACAGGTAAGATGATATGATATTGGCACAAGAAAGTTGAAGTCATGTCGAACTCAGCTGGGGTCCCTTGGTCGCCAACTCACGTCCCGCAAGTTGTGAGCTCCTGGCGGATGACATTAAAAATTGGCCCCGTACACTTACTAACCAGTGGAAAGATTGAAATAACCATGACGTTAATATAATACTTACTCCCTGTGTATAAGTGTGAACTTGAAATTGGGTCTATGCTTGAGGAAGAGGTGACAGTAGCCTTAAGTGAGATATCATCCCAGCATTTCCCATGAATGGCGAAGAGAGGAATTGCAAATCCTCCTCTTCTCTCATTTTTCCTGTGGAGGCTGAGTGCACCCCGTTCCCACTGTAATGCCGGGAATCGAACCTGGGACTTGCGAGCAGAAAGCTATTCTACTGACCAATCGGCTATGTTTATCTTCTCATCGGGGCGATATTTCCGTTGAGTTGCGGAGGTCTTGCGAATAGTGCTGCAGATCAATAAGTCCAGCGAGAATTCAGGCAACTCGCTCGAGATTTGTGAAGTTTCATTCTGACTTTGGAATCAGTTAATAGGCTATCTTCAAAGTCCTCAACCATTGCTTCCTGAGACTGGATCCCGCAGCGTAGCCGTGCGCGTTAAGTCACCAAACACAGTTATAAGAGGGAGCTGGCTGCCCGAAGGTTCGAATCCCTGTGCTAACAGAGGCCATTCTTAGTGTGGTTTATCACCAGATTTTTCCACACTCCCTCCAGGCAAATGCCGAAATGGTACCTAATCCAATATTATACCTTTTTTTCCCGTTCTCCGTTCCTTTCCATTCAAACTAATAATAATAATAATAATTCATTTCGTATCGGCCATCTCTGGACCGTGTCATTCCAACTGTCTCATTCTTTGGGATTTGATGGTTGCCTGCATTCTTTCTCGGTGGATTTCCTTCCTTTCCCAAGTCAAATTCTTTCCCGTTTTCAGCTTCGGTGTTTCTTGGAAACCTTAACTTGCTTGAAGTTTTCTCTTGAGTGAAATGCGCTCCTCAATGTCAGTTGATCAGACCTAAGGACGCTGGGAAAGGTTAAAGCGCGCTTTTTGAAAACTGCCATTGGAGTATCCAGGTACACAAGATCTAGATTAGTTTACGAACTATCTAAAGAAGTTATGCTATTAGAAAATCTACGCTTGTAAATGCTACTTGCGCCCACGCCGGCATTCAAAGAGTTTAGTCAGAGAACACATAGCAAAGATAAAAGATATTTGAATGGAATTTTACACCATGGTTGTCATGATAACGACTGACTGGAAATAAGCAAATTATCAGCTCAGACATCTTGTTACCGGATTTGCAGCGCATGGTTTTCATCACAAGTGTTGTAGGACCATACGTTTTCATGAGCCATGCGCGGACTGTGTTTGTCGTATGTGTGGGAAACTCTGAGATATCACGTGATGGGTTGTACAGATATAATTTATCATTGTCTCAGTTCTGTTGTGAATCAACTTGATTGATTATGTATATAACTGGCCATTTAGCTGCATTATTAAATTATTAAAGTCACTTGATGTAATCCCCCACTTCTTTTAGATCTCTATTCATTTCTATGAACCAGTCCCATTTGGTTTTCCTCTCCTGAAAGTTGGTAGCTAATGATGCGGTTGGTCTGTCTCTATGGGCTCATTCGCTTCACATGTCCACAAAAAGTTAATCCTTCTTTTCCAGATAGTAAAAATATAAATAATAATAATAATAATAACAGTAGTATTTTTTACGATGAATTGTGGAAAATCAGACGCTTGAAGAGCGTACACAATGATGAAGCCTAGACTCAGGTAGCTATCTCCCCATCGGAGCAAAATTCCGGCATCCTAGCGTCTCTAAAAGCCATAGTAGTTAAAAGGGACGTAAAACCAATATCAGTATTATTTATTTTGCGCATGCGCTTCAACACACTAAGTTTATTTGCTAGAAAGAAAACATTTACAATCCCAGATATATATCATAAGGAACAAATTCTCGGTGACTTGCATTCAGTAGTAGCTTTACACTTTTCCCTCACTTCTTCAGGCCTGATTGCCCAAGCCTTACTTTACGACACGTCGAAAGTATGACTGTCTTCTGCATCAGCTTAAAAAGACCTGGGTGTAAATTCAAATCTGCGAGAGATTCCTTTAAGTTGTTCGGAATCACGCCACTGCGGAATCACGCCACTGCTGCTGGAGATGATAATAGGAACTGTCCTGACTTGTGCCATGTGCCATTGCTTCCGTATCAGTTCTGAAAGCTCTGTGTATTTATTATTATTATTATTATTATTATTGACGTTTCGGCCAGCTATGGGCCACGCTAATTCAACTGCCCCTTAAAACAACAATTATCATCATCATCTCTTTCTCGAGCTTTAACATTCGCCCAGTAACGCCTCATGTGTTCTCGATGCTGCTGTTTCCAGTCCACGTCTTGCCTGTTGTTAGTTTAGGCTTTTCCTGGAAACTCTGGTGTTGTTTTAGTTTTATCTTAAGGGGCGTACGCATCTGAATATCGTTGTATGTAATTCCAGCTTCTTTTAAGTCCTTTTCTACCTGTGTGAACCCCGCTCCCTTGGTTTTCTTACCCAGAAAGTAAGTAAAGATTTTGTTTGACAATCGCATTGGGCTCAGTCTTATTAATGACCATAGAACACAAACCTCCTCTTTCTCATCACGTCAGTGATTTCGGTAACGTGTGTGTAGAGTTGTCCCTCCGTCTGTAATCACCGTTTTCCTTGACTCGGCCAAAGATTTTCCGTGAGATCTAACTACTGTTCCGTGTCCGTTCGACTAAAAGTACGAAGCGTTCGTTCCGAGCTCTGTAGTCTGGGCAGCAAGTAGGAAACAGATGGGGGAGGGGAAGAAGTATGATCGATACCGAGTAGCGTAGGAGAGACAGCCGAGTTTGACGTTTCATTACTGACTGCTTGTGAACGAAAAGATGATAATGAAGTAGCTTATTTAGTAATTAGCCCCAAGCCTTACGGCACTGCTGCTAATGACTGCCCCACCTCAAGCTTTCCGTCACTACCTTGGTCCCTCCAAAGTCTTCCCTAGCAGTGCCCAGGGCTGCTGTTCTTATTCGAACATCGAATTATTTCGGATATGAATATTTGATTCGAACATCCGAATTATTCGCCACATTCGTATATTCGAACTAATCGAACATTCGTATATTCGATTTGTTCGAATTTACAAATTTTTCGAACATTTAAATTTCGAAATATTCGTAATAGTGAAATAACCCGACAATTCAGTGATTTGACGGAGAAGTCGAATCACTCCAATGTTCGAATAATTATAATAGAAACAATGGGGAAAGAAAGCATAAAGGGAAAAATAAAGAAAGTGATACGTTTAGTGATGCTTGTTTTGAATGATATTTGTTTTTAAGGATACTAGCACTGTATCCAGCACTAGCTTCGCCCGGTATCTTTAACGGTTTACCCAGCGTAAGCTTAAAAGGCGCACGGACGGCAGGGTTTTCTTCGACTCGATTCACTGAAATCGTTACTGCTCGGCTTCCTTTGGCCATAAATGAATGTTTTATCAACAGAAACCTTCCACGGGAAATCCTTTACAGAATGGTGAAAACCGCATCAAAATCCATCCAGTAGTTCTCGAGATTACCCGTTACATCCAAGAATCGGGGACTTTGTTTTATACTGTGTAGAGATATCTGGCTGAATGATAAGAGGAGTTCACCTTCATCCGACACCTTGGATTCGCCGATGCTTGGAACAACTCGTCCACTCGACATAATTCTTTACACAGATTGCTGTTATTTTTGGCTGCTTATTATCTTCGAATAATTCAACTGAACGATTTATTTTAATAATCGACTATTTGAAATGGTCGAGTATTTCGAGTATTCGTATGATTGGATCAACCGAAGTAGTCGGTTCTTCCAATAATTAATCGAATTTCGAATTGGCGAATATTTAAAGCCGAATTTATCGATTATTCGAGTAATATGTCCAGGAGTACCTAGCAGTCGTACCGTCGTTGTATGGTGAATAATAATAAAAATATTATATTCATTTCACCACATAAGTGGGTACATTAAAATATAGCCTATCGTTGGCTTGTTTGCAAGACGGTATGACAACTTTTTTCAGGGTGGCACATTGAGAAACGAGCGAACTATGGAACAGGTCTCCAAGATGGCCTTCTGCATAATGATAATATGTAGACCAGGAGGTATAAGATATTAAAATTATATTGATTTTTTATATTTTTATTTATATTTATTCGCAGAAAAGTTTGTGCCAATATTTATAGCTTGACTAAGTATGTGAGCAACTCTTCTCCACCTTGAATACAGCTTACGCGTTGGAACATCCAGTGTCCCACTGAACATTAAGAGACTGGTTCAGAACATAAAGGGTCAAATTTTCCATTAAAATGGCAAGTAAATACATTGTCTTTTCTTATTTTCTTTAGTAAGTTAAATAAAATTGTTGGTTACCGTTATAATATTCTTGTTTGTGTTTGTGTGACGTTAGTTTGTGATGAATAACTTTCTGCTACGTTCTTGTGAATATATTATGCATTAGGCCTATTAAGTAGGGCCCGTGACGCCTGTAAGTCCACTGTGGTTGCCCATCTTGGGTTCAAAGCTGCACATTCCTGCTTTAGGCCATAGGATGCCGATTATTATACCAAGCAACTACTCATTTGTATTCTTTATTTATTGTTTAGGCCTTCTTAGGACCACGGGGCTCGTATCTACTCTTCGGTAAAGTTGTTGCTTTCGTCTTCTTCCAATAGTCCCTCATTTTCTGACTATGAGTCAGTCTTCTTTCTTCTGTCCACTTAGCTCCTGTAGTCTTCTTACTTGTAAGGGACGTTGGGATATCGCCCTGTCGGATGACCTGACGGAACATCAGACGGTCACGAGTTTGTTCCAAATGGATATCTAGTTGTTCCATATCTGACTTAACTGACGCAAACCATTTGTTCTTAGAAGCCTTGCCTCTCCCTGTTACTGTGAATATCCTGTTGGTGAGTCTTACAGAATCCAGACGTGCCAAGTGTCCATAAAAGGTCAAGCGTCTTTTCCTTATAGACGTGATGATGTCCTCCTGGAGTCCATACAATTCATCATTATGACAGCGGCTTCGGTGGCGAAGTTGGTAGCATGCTGAACTGCTGTGCCCAAGATAGCGGGTTCAAACCGGGCCGAAGTCGTCGGATTTTTTAAGAGCGTTAAAAATCCCTCAGTATACCTTCCTTTGGAGGGGAAGTAAAGCCGGCGGTTCTATGTCATAGATTTATGGCATGTAAAAGATCCTTCCACAGACTAAACTTGTGTGAAGCTAAATTGTTCGGTTAGATTTCGTCAGAACGCTCTCTCAAAGTTCCAGCGTTCGCCACTAGGTATCATTGATATCTGGTGGTGAAAGTTGGAACTACTTGAAATTGAACGGAACTTGTAGCTCTCCCTAAGGGTGTCCGCTGGAAGCAGCTACAGACTCAGGCGAGCCGAACATGTCCTTGGACACTCCCGGCACTAAAAGCCATACGATAAATAAATAAATAAATAAATAAATAAATAAATCATTATGACGAATTCTGTAAATGCCTCCTTCCTCTCTAATTGGACCTAATATCCTCCTCAGGATCTTCCTCTCTTTTAACGCCAGTTTTTTGAGTGGGCCCTTTCTGACCATTATAAGGCACTCAGAAGCATACAGAACAGATGGCTTGACGACCGAATTATAGTGTCTGAGTTTGAGGTTTTTAGGCACTTAGATGAATAGATACTACCACAGGAATGATAAGCCCTTTAAAACTTGGTACATCTGGCATCTATAGCTAGGTTCTCGTTCTGTTTCGCTGAAATCCATTCTCCCAAGTACTTAACTGCAGGTACCTTTCGTATGAGAGGAATATTAGAAGGGGTCTCTTTAAAAATATAACAAATATCCACTTACTTTATGTTGTTGTTGTTGTTTCAATTGAGTGGTTTGGACATAGTGGTCATTAGCCACGTTTACTTGGGTGTGTGTAGAATTTTCTGATAATCTGTGTTATTGTGGTGTCTGTAATAATGTGTGTTTGTAATTCAGGTTGAGGTTCAGGAGACAGGTTGAGGAATGAAAAGATCAGGGAAATGGTGAAAGAGGAGCCCTTGCAAGGTAGGATTGAGACATCAAGACTGAGGTGGTATGGGCACTTAAAGAGGATACATGAGATGCAGATGCAGAAGAAACGACCAAGGGGAAGACCAAGATATAGATGGCTGAAAGGAGTGGAGGAATGTGTCAAGAAGAGAGGCGAGGACTGGACCAGAGTGACAGCGGAGAGGTGGTGGGAAGAAAGGACTAAGTGGCGAGGCCTATGTTCCAAACAGACCCAGCCTGGGGCTGGAAACTGTACAAGATGATGATGATGATGATGATGTAATTCAGGTGAGGATTGGGAAGAAGGAGACTATGAGCTTAAGCTAGAAACCTGTACAAGTGTAGAAGAGTAAAAGAGAGAAACCACGTAAGGATGGTTAAGGTGGGAATCGAACCCACCTCTTGGCTCACAGGCCGAGTGTGTTCTGTTCCAGCCCTCACATCTGAACTAAAATTTCTTGGCAGAGCCGGCAATCCAACCCGGACCTCCTGGACGACAACCGCTACATCACGAGCTGGTCGCTGAATACGGCTATGGACCCTTAAAGAAAAGGCTGCTGATCTAGTATGAATGTTTCTTGTCCCCATTGAATTCAGGATATGATTAGTTTGTTATTGCTCTAGTTCTTTAATGGCTGCATTCGTTTGAAACACCTCGCATGATAGGACAAGGCTATTAGATGATAAGATCGAAAGTAATAGGCCTACGTGACTATGCCTACAGGTTCCGCCTTGTGTGGAATGTAATCATTGGAGAGGACTTTACAGTACACCCATACTCTATAGCCTAGGGAAACTCTGGAGATGCCCTACATTTTAACCTTCTGTCCGGTGTCTAAGGGAAATTATGATACATTTGGAATGTCCTTCATTTTGAAGAGAAACTATCATTGCCAAATTGTTGTTCGTTGTTAATTCATTTTAGGGACTTGGGTGATCTTGGTAATGATAATAATAATAATAATAATAATAATATCGTATGGCCTCTGTGCCGGGTGCAAGCTTAGTTATTTGACACCCAGAGGGCAGCTTGCATGTCGAATTTTGTTGTTGTTCCTCGGGGCGCTATGAAAGTCAAGGAGGTTAGATATCTAAGCTCATTGACACTCTCCCCCAGGGGCTCACATCTAGTGGGACGTGGGTTGGCGACCACGGGACCCCAGCTGAGTCCGGCATTGCTTCCACTTGTGCCGGGCTCCTCTCTGTATTCTTTCCTGTCGACCTCCCTTGGTCAACTCTTGCTCTTTTCCGACCCCGACGGTATTATGTTTATTTTTATTTTTAGCGTATGGCTTTTAGTGCCGGGAGTGTCCGAGGACATGTTCGGCTCGCCAGTTTTGTAGCTGCTTCGAGACGGACACCCAATGGGTGAGCTACAAGTACCGTTGGGGAGGAATGTTGGATGGGAGGGTCGAGGAGTTGGAAGGTAGCGGCTGTGGCCTATAGTTAGGGACCAACCCCGGCATTTGCCTGGAAGGAAGATGGGAAACCACAGAAGACCATCTTCAAGGTTGCCGGTGGGGGGATTCGAACCTCCTCGCCTCCCGGATGTGAGCGACTGCCAACAGTCATGCCGCAACGACCTCGGCTAACTCACCCGGTGGTATTAGGGTATCCGAGGCCTAGGGAGTCTCTTCCTTTCCCGCCTTCTTTGGCCCTTGTCTCATCTTTCCTGATACTCTCCTTCTGGGAGGGGTCAGCCTTCTTTTTCTTTTCCTGTTATCTCCTGCCTTCTGTTCAAGGCCCTCAAGGAGGTAGGGTGTATGTAGCCCCACCACTTCTGGTGCACCCTAAAAAGTGCTACACCCTCAGGGGCTCACGGCTGGTGAGTTCGGGAGTTGACGACCCCGAGGGATTCCTGAGCTGGGTCCGGTTTCCCCCTTTTGTCCCTTACCTGTGGGACGGACCCTCTCCTCTTTCACTTTCCTGTTGTTTTACTTTTCATTATATTTCCTTTTCCCTTTAAGATTCCCGCACTGTTATTTGTGCATCTCCACTCCCTTTTGTGAGTGTTTTTCAACCTCGATTGCATTTTGTAAGGATTGACAATCTAAATTGCTTTTTAGTAAGTCTTTCAATATCGGGGAGGTCCTTTTGTGAGTATTTTGAATTTCAATTGCATTTTGTATTTTCAACCTACACCGCTTTTTTGCAAGTAGTTAAGTCTCTATTGCATTTTTGTGGGTATTTTGAATCTAAATTACATTTTGTATTTTCAATCTAATTTGCATTTTGTAAGTATTGTCCATCCGAAGCCTCCGTGGCTTAGGCGGCAGCACGCTGGCCTCTCACAGCTGGGTCCGTGGTTCAAATCCCGGTCACTCCATGTGAGATCTGTGCTGGACAAAACGGAGGCAGACAGGGTTTTCTCGGGTACTCCGGTTTTCCCTGTCAAAATTTCATTCCAGCAACACTCTCCACTATCATTTCATTTCATCTGTCAATCATTTAATCATTGCCCCCGAGGAGTGCGTCAGGCCTCGGCAGCCGGCACAGTTCATATCCTCGCCGCTAGATGGGGGCTTCATTCATTCATTCATTCCATTCCTGACCCGGTCGGAGACTGGAACCAGGCTGTGGATTTTCATTCATTTCAAGTATTGTCCATCCAAATGAGAAGTTTGAATCTACCATACATTTTGTAAACAATTTCAATTGCATTTTGTATTTTCAACCTACCCCGCTTTGTTCAAGTAGTTAATTCTCAATTGCATTTTGTGCGTATTTTTAATCCAAATTGCATTTTGTGCGTATTTTCAAGTATTTTGATTTCATTTGCTTTTTGTAAGTATTTCGATTGTACGTTGCATATTGTACGTATTTTGAACTTCACCTACATTTTGTGCGTATTTTTCGATCTATTCTTTTTGTATTTTTGTAGGCTTCGTATTACCGTTCTCCATTTTGTGAGTAGTTTCAATCAGAGTTCCTTTTTATAAGTATTTTCCTGCTCACTTACTTTTCGTTCTGGTTTCCACTTCATTGACATTTTCGCTATCACACAGACCATTAGGGGCCGATAACCTGGATGTTAGGCCCCTTAAAACAACAATTATCATCATCATCATCATCATCATCATCATCATTGACACTTTCTAGTGGAGAAAGGAGGAACTTTTGTGTTGGCGGAAGATCCCGAGATTAATTTTTCCATTATGAACATGGCCCACTGAATTCCAATGGGTTCTTTAACATGCCAAAAACGTATGACATGCGTGTCGTGATATTTGTCACGTTTCAAAAATCACTTACCATTGCCTTGAGCGAACCTGCAAGCTTGGGGTTGGTAGATCGACACGATAACCACTCACCCACCGTGGCAAGCTGAGTGATCTTGGTATCAGCTCCGTGTAGCTTGCTGTGTGTTGAATTTGTCTGGTAACTTGTATTTATGTGAAGATTGTAATAGTGTGTGTAACTATTAATAATTATATTGGTTTTACGTCCCATTTAACTACAGTGGTTTTTAGAGACGTCGGGATTTTGCTTACCCCGAAGGGGATATTTAACTTAGCAGTATATCTACTGACACTGCTCCCTGGCATTTGCTCCAGGATTCGATCCTGCAACCTTGGGAGTACGTTACCGCTGAGCCACGCAGCCAGCCAGTGTGTGTAAGAGTATTTGTTTCCTGTCCATCCAACTTGTTCTTGTCATTCTTTTCCAAAACCACATTTCTGCAGCCTTAAGTTTTGTTTCCTCCAGTTTCCCTAATGTCCTGGTTTCGCACCCATACGGTATGGCACTCCAAACTACAGTAAGGTCTTGAGAAATGACTTTCAGGGTGATTATTTAGCAAGAATTTAGTGCTTTTCAGTCGGTCAACACGAATGTACCCAAAGGAGCTGGGTTATGGCCTAATCCTGGAATAAATTACATGAGATTAATAAATGTAATTTATTCCAGGATTAGGGGAAGCCTCCGTGGCTTAGGCGGCAGCACGCCGGCCTCTCACCGCTGGGTCCGTGGTTCAAATCCCGGTCACTCCATGTGAGATCTGTGCTGGGCAAAACGGAGGCAGACAGGTTTTTCTCCGGGTACTCCGGTTTTCCCTGTCAAAATTTCATTCCAGCAACACTCTCCACTACCATTCCATTTCATCTGTCATTCATTTAATCATTGCCCCAGAGGAGTGCGTCAGGCCTCGGCAGCCGGCGCAGTCCATATCCTCGCCGCTAGATGGGGGCTTCATTCATTCCATTCCTGACCCGGTCGGAGACTGGAAGCAGGCTGTGGATTTTCATTCATTCCAGGATTAGGGCATAACCCAGCTCTTTTGGGTACATTCGTGTTGACCGACTGAAAAGCACTAAACTCTTGTTTACTAAGGCAACACTGAAAAAATGGCTTCAAACCCCACAATGATTATTTAGCAATAAGTTATTTTTATTTCGGAAGGCTTGTTTTGATACCACTATTCTTTTCTTGATTTCTGACTGACACTTGTTATGAGAGGTGATCACACTACCCAAATATGGGAATTATGTGATTTGTTCAATTGCAGTGTTATTCACGTTTGTGTTTGTTCTAGTTGTAGGCTCCTTTTTTTGTCAACTACAATTGATTTTGTTTTATTAGTATTGAGTTTTAGTTTGAAGTTTTGTAAGGATTTGTTGAATATTTTTAGCATCTTACACATATTTTCAGAATTAGCCAAGAGTGCAATGTCATCTGCAAAGCTGATACTGTGCACCTGTATACCATTAATCTTTTATGTAAACAACAATAATAACGAATCGTAAGCCATGAATTGGCAAAATACATGAATACATAATAAATTACTCCGTTGGTCTACTCGTGTTCTTTTCCGACCCCGGCGGTATTAGGGTATCCGAGGCCCAGTGTGTCATTTACTGTCCTGTATCTATTGGCCCATGTCTTACTTTTTTTTTGATGCGGTACACCAATTTTACGAGGGATGAGACCTCTCCCTTTTTCTTTCTCTCTCTCGTTGATAGCCCATGCCTTCTGTAGAAGGCCTTAAAGGAGGCAGGATGTATGTAGTCCTACCATGCATGGTACACTCCCTGAAAAGCACGACACCCTCAAGGACTCAGGACAGGTGACCTCGGGAGTTGGCAAACCCGAGGGATTTTCGAGCTGGGTCCAGCCTTTCCCTTGACTTTGGGGTGGACCCTCTCGTCTTTCCCTTTCCTATCTGCCTTTCATAGCCCTACTCTATTTTCTTCCAAATCCCAAAATTCTCATTTTCGAGGGTTGAAACCATATTTTTCCTTGTCTTTTATTTATTTTATTCCTTTGTTTGTCCATTTATTCTCGTAAGTTAGATTTGTAGTTGTAGTATTCATTTCCATTAAGAGCATTATCATTAGGTGCAGATGACCTAGATGTTATATCCCTTAAAGCAACACCACCACCATTTACATTCTTGCCACGGTGGGTGAGTGGTTAACGTTTCGGACTGCCAACCCCAAACTTGCAGTTTCCCTCCTGGCCATGGTAAGTGATTTTTGAAAGGCGACAAAAATCACGACATGCATGCCATACGTTGTTGGCATGTTAAAGAACCCATTTGAATTCAGTAGGCCGTGTTCATAATGGCAAAATTAATTTCGGGATTTTCCGCCAACACAAAGTTCCTCCATTCTCTACTAGAAAGCGCTATAGTGTCAATGATCTTAGATATCTAACCTCCTTGACTTTCATAGCGTTCCAGGGAACGACGAAATTCGACATGCAAGCTGCCCTCTGGGTGTCATATAATAAAGCTTGCACCCTGCACCCGAGGCCATACGATATTATTAGTATTATCATTACCATTTAAATATTGCCTATTTAGTTATATTGCATGTGTATTATATAAAGAAATGCAGGCCATATTCTAATTGTTCACCTCGTGGTGTAGTGGCTACCATTTTTGGCTGTAGCTCCAGAGGTCCGGGTTTGATGCTGATGACTGTTGTTTTAAGGTGCGGAACCGCAAGGTCATCTGCTCCTGGTCCGGGTTCGATTCGCAGCTCTACCAAGTAATTTAATTCTGGTCTGTGGGTTGGAACGGGGTATATTCAGTCTTGTGAGGCAAAACTGAAAAGTGATGGGTTTGATTCCCATCTGAACCATCTTGGAAGTGGTTTACCGTGGTTTCCCACTTCTACTACAGATAAATACCGGGATCGTTCCTAACTTATGGCCACGGCCGCCTCCTTCCCAGTCGTGTCCCTAAATTGCAAATGTACACTTTAATACAGCCATCACAATAGCACAGGTTATCCGACAAACATTTACACACACATCCAATTTCACGGGGCTGAATGACCATTATGTTAAAGCACTTGAATTGAAACAACAAGTCTAATAATAATTGGAACACGTGTGTAGATTGTGTGATACCGCTCGATACGTTTTAGCTCGACGAATTTAACATCGATCGGTTGTGTCCTCAGAGGGAGAAGCCGGTGTACTATTGTGGAGCCCTTCGGCTCCCAAGTCAGTCTAAAAATACCAGCTCTACAGTATGAATCCCGGTTGGTTCATTCATCTTCACAGCGTCAGTCTAGTCTCTAAGCCTATGTGAGGGAACGAGACGCCTCCATGATCCCGTAAGTACAAGTAGCAGAAATAAGGGGTAGGTTGGAGAGGCATAGGTCTTCAAAGCCCAAGATTACGGGTTCGATCCTGGCTCAGTCTCAAGGTGTTCAATTGCGACAACCTCGTGTCAGTAGATATTACAGGCACGTTAAGAATCCTCCCCGGGGAGATTTCTGGCACCCCGGCGTCTCGAAGGCCTCGGCAGTCAAAAGGTAATTATTAGGGACCGAATTTTTAGGTTTTCAAAACCATAAAATAGTTTTGTTTTTTTAGGTTTTCAATAGTTAGAAAAGGATTTTAAATAGGTTTTTAATGTTTAAAGTGTAGCAAAAGTTGACATAAACTACGCAAAGCTTAAAATTGATGATTGGTTAGTAGACATTGTAACTAAAGGCTGTCTGTTAGGTAGTCAGCCCGAAGGCTGGTTGGATCCTCAAAAAGTACCGCCGTTACGTTATATGAGTAGATACCCACAAAAACCCAAGACAGCGCTATTTTGAGGCGTTCTAGGCAAGAAGAGGAGTGAGGTAGTTTGCCATTGCTTTCCTCACTGAGTCAGAACAGTAGTCCTAACCATATGAGTTGAACCTTTCACAGCATTCACAGGCACTGACTGTGCTCCGAATGCCATTACTAAGCACCACCCATACCTCAGTGGCTTCCATATAATCACAGCCATGAGTGAGACTGAGACATCGGTGAAAAGCCACCTTTTACTCTAGCCTGTGCCAACTGACAAATGCAAAAGTACTGTATTCATCAAGAGATGGCGAACAGGCCAAACTAAAAGCTATACGACAAATAATAAGTAGAAAATCTGATAGCAACGAGAGTGTAAATATTTTACATAATGATACGTCTTTTATCAAATTATCACAGAGAACTTCACAATTTTAGGCAATATTTGCTCTCCTTAGATATGTTAATTATTCAAATTCAATAAAACCAAGGATGTCAGGTGATTTTCACACTATACCCCTTTTATTTAACTTTCTTTATTTAGCATATAGGAAACAATAGGAGATTTATCTCAACTTTCCTGACAATAGGAATAGCCTATAGGATATTTAGCCGCAGTTTTTTTTGATTCCGCCATACGTTCAATCTGTCACGGACAGGATTAGCAATATTTTAAGAAGACACAATATCAAAACCATATTCAAGCCTAATTTCACCGTTGGCAAATCCTTGCCATCAGTCATGGATTCAGTTGGTCTTAACTGTGCTGTAGTATGAGAAGTCTGCTGTGGCTGAACATGCCATACAGAATGACCATCGAATTCTCTTTGATGGAACTTGTCATCTGTGTGGAAAAACATTTCACAACTCTTATCATTCGTGAGGCGATTGAAATAATTTAACAACCACAGTACTTTAATAGAGGTGATGGTTATTCCTTAAGTAAATCATGGTTGCCCACTATAGTTTCATTATCGACATCCTATTGGTCTCAGGAGGTCATGGAGTAACTATTTGTTTCGACATGGCTTCCTATCTTATACCATTTATTTATGGAAGTTATATGCCATTGTTTACTCATTGTTTCTTTCTTTCTTTCTTTCTTTCTTTCTTTCTTTCTTTCTTGACAAACCTTGATAAAGGGATAAGCAGTTGTCTCGAAACATCGGTTTTTAAAATCCCCAAAGCTATATAATGGATACAATTGGTCGAGAAAGTTTATGTAACAGTATAATAATAATAATAATAATAATAATAATAATAACTATAATCATCATCATCATTTATTGCATTAACAGGCCATTAAGACCCAGGTCAGACAATAAGAGCATAAAACAACAACTCATATACAAAACAACACAGGCATTACAACAGGAGGGACTGAGACACTTCAAAAGTATCGGTCGCAGATAATCTTCCACCTTTATCTGTCCCTTACATCCTCCACTGTTGCTGTTTGTGCCACCTTTACCAGTGGCATTATCGCTCGATCCTTCCATCTTGTTCTAGGACGGCCTCTCGGGCGTCTCCCAGTTGGTGTCGAGCTGAAAACACGATTGGATATGGAATCCTCAACTCGAATGACTTGTCCCAACCATTGCAACCTCCTCCTCTCCAGAATCCGGTTGTTGCTCGTCTTCCCAAATCGTTGATGAAGGTCATTGTGAGATCTTCTTTCCCACCTTTCTGTTTCTGCATTATTTAGTGGACCATATATTTTCTGTAAGACCTTCCTTTCAAACACTCAGAGACGTTCTTCAAGCGTTTGAGGCGTGGCCCAGGTCTCACAGCCATATAGGACCACAGGTCTCACCGAGGTTATGTAGATATGTACTTTATTTTCCTGTGAAATCACACGTGTCGGTGTCTCTTACTGGTCTGACAAGGTCATATATTATAGCTTCCCAAATGCGAAGAAAATAGCAACAGTAGTTTCTGATAGATTAACCCTGAAAATTAAAATTTTCAAATGTTGATAAGCCTAAAAATGCTCCTGCTGAACAACCAGTTCAAGTAGCATATTGAAAAATGGTGTCAGGCACTTACAAGTATGGAAAGAATTTTAACAGAGAGAAAGTCTGCACACGTAGTCCAGGAATATTGCGGATAATATTAAATTTAAGTGTTTATATTTTATTTGTTAAATTACATAAAGACACCTATTTTAATATATTTTGAAGTATAAACGTTGCCAAAAAATCCTTTTGGCAATTCATAGACAATATGTGTATATGTTGGTTCAGCTGGAACATTTTAAATACTTGAAAAGGAGGTAAATATGAGAAAAACACAGTTAGTTAGTTAGTTATTGAGACTTTAAGGAGCGGAACAGCGATATCATCTGCCCCGAGAAAAGCACACGGAATCCGATAATTATCACCGCCGAATGATCCGCAGGAGTCGGGGTTATAATAATATGGACAAATTGAAAAATCAATAATTGTTATTATTTCACCAAAAATTCTGTCCCAACCTCCCTTAAGCTATCGAATTACCGATATCTTACCTGCACATGCTACTTTAATTTCGCTGCGGAACTGGACTGCTCGCTATTATTTTACCACCTGTGCACGCTTTACATTTAGATTTTAAGAAATTAAATATGTCTGCGTCCGTAACAATGGCACAATTATAGACACGAGCATGTTTTAATTTCAATCTCACCAGCGAAGTAGTTAGTACCTCAGGAAGACATTTGGCGTACAACATAATATATGGCGGAGGTTTCTCCCCCTCCTCAAACGTTTTAAACAGGTCGTAAGTAGGGCCTAAGTAATAAATATTGGATTTTTCTCAAGCTGCCTAGCAGAAATGCGTTTCTCAGAATTGACTACAAAAAACATGTCCGAAATATTTGGAACGTTTTATACCGAGAGTGGTTCATAAACCCTGTTTGAAATTCAGGCCTAATCTCTTGCAAACCTTTATATAAGCCGGGTGTGCATCACAGAAGATTGTGGGAGTTTTTTTTACTGTATTCTCAGGACTCCAAGTAATTGGTCTACATGTAGGAATTATGCCGACTCAAAGAGCACCAATGCGGGGAAACGTTAGGCGTAGGTATTTGACCCTTTCAAATCCATCATAAATTCACGGTTCGTTTATGATTATTGTTTGTATTGAATATAATAATAATAATAATGTCGTATGGCCTCGGGTGCCAGGTGCAAGCTTTGTCGAATTTTGTTGTTCCTTGGAGCGCTATGAAAGTCAAGGAAGTTAGATATCTAAGCTCATTGACACTATAGCGTTTTCTAGAAGAGAATTGAGGAACTTTTTGTGTTGGCGGAAAATCCTGATATTTATTTTGTCATTTTGAATACTGCCTACTGAATTCAAATGGGTTCTTTAACATGCCAACAACGTATGACATGCATGTCGAGATTTTTGTCGCCTTTCAAACATCACTTAAACACGGCCAGGAGCTAATCTGCAAGCTTGGGGTTGGTAGACCGACACGATAACCACTCACCCACCGTGGCAAGCTGTATTGAATATAGAGATGGGCTGGTTCATAATGGAAAGTTGTTAGTTACATTCCCACGTGCTATTGACTACTGATTGCTCCATCTTTAAATATTAGGGGCGTGGTGGCGCAGCGGTCAAGCTGTTGGCCTCTCACCAAGGTAGACGGGGTTCGATTCCCAGTCAATACATGTTAGATTTTCGAAGTAAAATGCCATGTCCTGTGATGCGGATTCCACGTAAAAATGAGGTCCCGTTGCTCATGATCGCATGATTAACGGTGACGTAAAACGAAAAGCTTTACTTCATCTTGAAATATTTCCGTTACTTCGTTACTCTTAAAAATAGCGGTGTTACAGTTATAGTTTTTTATTTATTAATTTAAAAAGTACCTTCAGTAGTGGTTTTGTGGGGGTTCAGATACCTCCTCCTCCTCCCCTCCTCACAAGATGGCGGCAGCCCGATAACTCCCGAACCCGTGGTCGGATTTTGACGAATGAGGTGTCATTGAACTCGGGCTGACACTCCCTTTCCAATGGACAATATATTTCAACCCCAAAAATAAAACCTACCCCTACTAGGGGTGAAATTGAATTTTTTAGAGAATCTCTCTTTCCAATTGCAACATGTGAGAGTTTGAATGCCGATATGGATTTAAACGTTGTTCTACATATAAAGTGCATGTGTTCGGTCGATAGCCACTATGAATTAACATGCCCACTCATGGCTTTTGTAAGAGGGTGGGGGAGTGGATCCCTATGGATGGATTATTGTTGACGGGTCATTGTTGGCGGGGTCATTGTTGTCGGGATTCTTGTGGACGAGTCCTTGTGGACAAGTCCTTGTTGACAGGTCCTTGTGGACAAGTCCTTGTGGACGAGTCCTTGTCCCTTTGGACTGATCCCTTTGGACGGGTCCCTTTGGCCTGGTTCCTACGGACTAGTTCATGAATTTATTTAAATTATGTCAAGGGGCCTAACTACATTTGTGTGTGTTGAATTGACGTTGTTCACCACTACTATAATGGGATAACGATATGAAAGGAAAGTGACGAAATACATGTGAACACGTGTGAAATGACCTTATTACCGTCCTCCTTGTGAAACAAGTCACATCCTGTTTTGCTTCATACGTGAGAAAATGTGAGTTCGAACCCGTGGTCGGATTTTGACGAATGAGGTGTCATTGAACTCGGACTGATACCCCCTTTCCAATGAACAACATATTTCCACCCCAAAATAAAACCTACCCCTACTAGGGGGTGAAATTGTATTTTTTTTAGAGAATCTCTCTTTCCAATTGCAACATGTGAGAGTTTGAATGCCGATATGGAATAAAACGTTGTTCCACACAAGAGACATGTGTTTGGTGGATAGCCACTATGAATTAACATGCTTGTTTTTGTTTTTTGTTTTTTACGCATGCCCACTCATAGCTTTTGTAAGAGGGCAGGCTTTTTAAAAGATGGCGGCTGTAGTGTAACCTAACCTAACCCAACCCACGAATGGTGATCAAAAAGTATTTTAAGTGACGCTTTTCAATTGGCAAACCAATAATCAAAGAGGGATATGTCAGGCCTTGAGGTGATAGCCCCTTTTGATTGATCCCTGTTGATTGATCTCTGTTGATTTGTCCCTTTGGACTGGTCTCTGTTGACTAGCCCCTTTTGGACGGGCCCTTTTTGACAGGGGGTCATTTTTGATGGATCCTTTTTGACAGGTGCTTTTCGACGGGTCCCTGTTGACGAGTCATTGCTGACGGGTCCTTGTTGATGAGTCCCTGTGGACGGGTCATTGTTGACAGGTCCCTATTGACAGGTCATTGGTGACAGGTCATTGTTGACGGGTCATTGTTGATGGGTCCTTGCTGACAAGTCCCTGTTGATGGGTCCCTGTGGAAGGGTCCCTTTAGACCGGCCGCTTTGGACTGGTCCCTATGGACAGGCCCATGAAATTTATCCAAATTATGTCAAAGGGCCTAACTACATTTGTGTGTAAAGCAGTGTGTTGAACTGACGTTGTTCACCAGTCCTTACTACTACAATTGGATAACGATATGAAAGGAATTGATTAACTAGACATGAGTTAACTACCAACGAAACATTTTTGGCGACTCTGCGTGTTATTGACCAATGAGTAGGGTTTTAGAAAAACTGTTTGCTATTTTGGGTTATGTACAAAAAATGCTTAGACCTTTTGAGTGACTATGTTTGCTAAACAAGACATTATACCAGACACGATTAGGATTCTTATGTAGCTCAGACAAGGAAAGATTTTCTACAGAATCTGTTGACATTGAATATAGATTTAGGTATTAGGAAGTCATTTTAAAGGCCTTTGTCTGGAGCGTGGCACTCTATGAAAGTAAAACTTAGACAATTGGTGTAGCAGAAAAGTGGAGAATTAAAGTGTTTGAAATGTGGTGTTACAGGAGAATGATGAAGATTAGATGGGTAAATAGGGTTACTAACAAAGAGGTATTAAGACGAGTGGGGGAGAAGAGATGTATCTGGCGACTGTTAATGAAGTAAAGAGATAGGTTGGTAGAACACGTACTAAGACACCCAAGAATAGCAAACTTAGTTAAGGAAGAAAGGTTCGAGGACGACAACTGTAGGGGTAGACCAAGTTTAGAATATGTTAAACAGATAGCCTTGAATGTAGGGTGTGGTAGCTATATAGAGATGAAACGATTAGCTCGGGACAGATAGGCGCTGAGATCTGCATCAAACCAGTCAAAGGACTAAAGACTCAAACAACAACATGTAAGTTCACTAAAATAATGTTGTGTAACGGTATATGTTAGTCAACGAACAGTAATGCATTACTAAAACCCATGACACGATACCTAAGAGCTTTTCTAAAATGATTTTAAAATGCCTTTAACCCTATATTGAACACCCAGTTCACAAGACTCATAACTGCAATGTTATGGTAAAACAAAACAAAATCTATATTTCAAAACAAGCAAGTGGTTTAGTCAATGTATACTGGAAAAAGTTTTGTAAACACTCAAGTCCTCAAGACTAATTAAATTAGTAACTGTCAGGTTGACCGAGTGGTAAGGTGTTTGACTTAAGATCAAATTTTCTGTATAAGGAAGCAAGGGTTCGAATCCCTTACCTGACATACTATTGCCTTGACATGGCTTGGCCACACTGCATTATTATGACACTTGGTACACAAACCATAGATATAGTGTATTGTTTAAGGCCACTCTCTTTCTGAACATAGTCAGAGACTGTTGATGGTTAACAATTGTATTAATAGTGGGACATGGGGATAGTAATTAAGAAAAACAGACAATACCCATACAATATTTTTATTAAATTCATTTTATAATAGTTACACACTGAATTCAACTCTATCTCTTTACCATTGTTCTATATAGATTTTTAAACACAACGCTTGTTGTAGATCCTTTTACAACTTTCTGCAGGTACTCTTGCTCTTAAAAACTGGGGAAGCCGCAATGGTTTTATAAACATAAAACCCTCATCCTCTTCTTTTTCATAATTATCATCATCATCATCATTATGAATATTATCATCAAAATTATTATAGTCATTGTCACCATCATTATCATCATCATCATCATTTTCAACATCACTAGAACTATCCAATTCCTCTTGTTTGTTTTCCACAGGGACCTCTTGTAGAGTCTGCGTTGCTTTTGATAGTGTTAAGGGTTTTTTGAACGATGGTATTTGTCCTAACATGTCTTTTTGAGGTGATGATGAATGCTTTTTAACAAACAATGCACTATCTTGAGCAGCAATATATTTTTCTTGGACTTGCTTTTTTACCTGGGTTAGAGTATTTTGCGTATTTAAATGTGTATTAATTTGAGATTCACAATGATGTTCTTTTGAAGTAAGTACGTTGGAGTCTTTTGTTTTAATCATTCGTCGACACTTTTTGGATCGTTGTTTTGAACATCGCCAAATAACAGTTCCATCTTTATTGGTTGTTTTTACAATATATGTATATCCTTTATAGAAGACACATGGCTTGCCATGACTGGTTGTTGAGACTTCCATATCAAATAATACATATGAATTAAATTTTAGTAAATTCACATGAACAATCTTTAGATTACAAGTGATTTACACACACACACACACACACTTTCCTAAATGTCAAGATTTATGGATGTTGTTTTCCGCCAACAGCTGCTTACTGCGTATGACAAGGCTGGAGACTGGTAGGTGAGACGGTCTTTCACGATGTGAACACTGTAACAGGCAGTAGTCAACTGACAATATTCTTATACCCTAGTCAAGGTTAACAGGTACTTACTGCGTATGACAAGACCGTACACTCGTAGGTTAGACCATATTTTTTGTTTGTTGCTAAGGATCCCATATATACCCTAGACATGTTAGTTCTGAACACTTAGTGGTTAATTGTATATATTGAATTTAAATACACAGCTCATACAAGCACGTTTTGCGGATGGGAGGGCTGAGAGGCTGGCAAAAAAGGAAATGTTTTAGTTTAATGAAACGTCATGTCCTAGTAGGCGTGATTTATAGTAGACGCAATTGATAGTAGACGTAATTGATAGTAGGTGTAATCGATACTAGACGTGATTAATAGTAGACGCAATTGATACTAGGCGTGATTGATAGTAGGCGTGATTTGTAGTAAGCGCGATTTATAGTAGACGCAAATGATAGTAAGCGCGATTGATAGTAGGCGTGATTGATAGTAGACGCGATTGATAGTAGGCGCAATTATGGGCGCGACTCAGATCATTTTTGATATCATAAAGTTACAGTGTCAATGTTTATACAAAGTACAAGGTAGAGGGTATTTTAAGACATAACCTCAGCTCACTTAACCCCTTCAGACCTGGTGCACATTTCAATGTACATCACTTTTCAGGCTTTATTCTTAGACCCCAGAAGGTTTTTTGATGCTTAGTTACTCTTTGAATATTGCAATTGACATCCTATATGAGGTACACAACAGTTGGTGCTGTCCTCTGTGGGCAGAAATGTGTATTTCGCATGACAACAAAGAAGATTGAGGAACCTTGGAAACATGTTGCAGGTAAACGTCACATATTTTTCATGCAAATAGGATTTTAGCCACAATATTGATCTTAGTTTACTTTGCTAAATGATCAAATAGCTTTAACAAATGAAACACAGAAATGCTGCCCATTTTACATTTCATAATACTTGTATTTCATGTGACAGAAGTTCAATGTACATTGTAATGTACATCTGGTTCCAAGCTATGTCTAGCTGTTGTAACTTCAAATTGTTACTATCTGTTTGTCTCGTAATATAACAGTCACAGTAGCTGTATTTTTACTTATACAGTGACCTTATAACAATCACTAGTACTTGCATAATAATATTATTCATATTTTAATTTTTTTAGAACCTTCAAGGTCACAACCGAAGAGGAATGCGGCTCGTGAACGACTTGATCCCGGTGATCCCAATTATGCAGCAACAATTTTAGACTTTTTGGAGAATAAGGAGGCTTCTGATATTGAAGACTTCAATAGTGATGATGAGGACATCATAGATACTCCGATACTACCAAAGAAGAATCAGAGGGCAATAGGCAAAGATAGAATAACCAAGACTGAAGCCCAGCTGGAAGGAGAGGAAGAAGAGGAAGATGTGCATGACGAAGTGTAGGAAAATGTTGAAGATGAAGATGGCGAGGAACCACAAGGCAATGAAATAAATAATTACATAGATTTACTGACGGATAAGTCTCAAATCAATTAATAAGTCTATACAGAATTTTCATCAGGTCTGTAAAATGGATTGCTGACTTCATTGATTTTGCACTGACCAATAGCTGGCTTGAGTATCGAAAGGACTGTGAGACTCTCGGCATACCAAGGAATAAGGTACTTGACTTGTTACATTTTAGAATGAGAGTAGCTGACGGTCTCTTAAAAGTAGGAAGAAATGTACAATTGGAATGTCGAGGGAGTCCAAGCTCTTCACCCAAATCACCACCACCTACACAGTCATGGTCGGGTGAAGTGAAGAGACCAGTGGAAGATGTCCAGCGTGACTACACAGACCATATGCCCCTTTTTGATGAAAAGAAAGACGCAACAAGATGCAAGAAACCAGACTGTAAAGGGAGACCACACGTTTACTGTGACAAATGCAATATACATCTCTGCTTTACCAGTAAGAGGAACTGCTTTGTACCATTTCACAGGAAATCGAGTAAAAAAGCGAAGCTTAACTGATTAGTTTATTCGTCCTGTGCATTTCTTCATGTAGAAGTGTCTTAATTACTGCTCATTTCATTCTATATAAATATGAATGTTCATATTCACACATATCTAAAATTTCACTATTTACTGATACCCGGGACCATTTGTACATTATAATGTACATGCTGAAATTTGAATAAAATATTTTAGAAAATCACAAATTTTTATATCAGTGTGTTATTTATGATCCATACAATGTGTTTTTAATAAAAAATTATTTTTGTCTATAGTAGAAAAAATTCAGGTCTGAAGGGGTTAACATAACCTAACTTTACCTAACCTAACTTTGTCACGTGACATGTTCTACAAGTTTAGACTTGCTTTAAGACTGATTATGACGTCATAGATTGATGGGAGGGGTGAGAGACTGACAAAAAAGGAAATGTTCTGGTGTAATGAAACGTCATGTCCTAGTAGGCGCGATTTATAGTAGGCGCAATTGATAGTAGGCGCGATTAATAGTAGACGTGATTGATAGTAGGCGTGATTTGACATGAGCGCGATTTATAGTAGACGCGAAAGATAGTAGGCGCGATTGATAGTAGGCGTAATTAGACATGGGCGAAATTTATAGTAGACGCAATTGATAGTAGGCGCGATTGATAGTAGGTGTAATTGGTAGTAGGCGCGATTTGACATGAGCGCGATTTATAGTAGACGCAAATGATAGTAGGCGTGATTGATAGTAGACGCAATTGATACTAGGCGTGATTGATAGTAGGCGTAATTTGTAGTAAGCGCATTTCATAGTAGGCTCAATTGATAGTAGATGCAATTGATAGTAGACGTGATTGATAGTAGGCGCGATTGATAGTAGGCGCAATTTGACATGGGCGCGACTCAGATCATTTTTCATATCATAAAGTTACAGTGTCAATGTTTATACAAAGTACAAGGCAGAGAGGGGGTATTTTAAGACTTAACCTCACGTTTAAATTCACGTTGTTCCTTTCCCATAATCAGGGAAAACTTGTATCACACAAGCAATTATGCAGAATTTAATTAATGTTAAACTAGCAAAGTTGCAAGGGCACCTCGTGAGTGACACCTTATAGAAAAGTTTCAATTTTATTAATAATGGTTGTTAGTAGAAGGTTGAGGAAAGATCATTGGGATATAGGATCAATGTTCATGGCCGTATTTAATATAACCGGACGATCGCGACGCGGTAGAAACGTGGAGCAAGCACTGTTTATCACTATAGTCTATGAAGATGGATGCAAAGTTCACTATAGAAACACTAAAGTTCATGAAAAAGAAAGTTATTGCAATTATGGAAATAACTGATTGCACTATATAGGTGAGAGTCTATTTCTTGAAAAAGTTGTGATTTACAATTAAATGCGCCATAGAATGTTCCAGAGGTTCCAGCGGTGGAGGAAAGTTAGCTATTGCAAAAATTTGTAAGGAAGATTCCTCATTTTAACTAGCATTTTCACAAGTGCGTGAACAATACTTGACGGCAAGACACGCAGATAGAGAACAAGATCTCGAAGGTTCCAGAACGACCTTAGCAGAAAATGGGGTTGAGAAAATCCAACGGAGGAACTAGCTTTATAATTATAGACAGCGGGTATTAGATAATATCCCACGTAGCGAGAGGGTTTCTCGTTTAAATAGCTTAAGAAAAGCTCTTTTTTAGTAAGGTTGGCTTATACAAGCAAAAGCTCAACATGGCAAATCCCACGAAGAATGATTATTGCCCCAAAGTAAATGATTTCACACTGTCTATAAATTATAATTAAAAGCACGTGGAAGTTAAAACCATGAAGATGAGGTTAAAACTTTTAAAATGGTACTTATCTTGATTTCATGTTGAAGTCGAAGTTTCTGTTGAAGATTACTTAGCCAACATGGCGTAGAAGAGGGTGAGCCTCTTGGTTTGAGGAGGCAAGCTCGAGCGGAGCTTTGACTGAACGAGTCAACTGCAGACTGAGAAGTGAGAGCAGCTCAACGGAGCACGGAGGGACCAAGAAAAGGGGAAAGAGTGGGGGGTAGGAGACAAAAGGAGAACATATAAACATTGCCAACTTGAAAACAAAAAATTTATCTTCTCTTGCTGAGCCGGTCTTCTAAGAGTTGATAACAGTTGATACTAGCGCAGCATGGTGAGTAAAGAAGTGGACGTAGTCCTCTTGCTCCAAGAGAAAATAGCTGACGATGGTAACAAGATCTGGTGGCCAAATGGATAAGTAAGTCCTCTAGCACCAGGAAGAGTTGAGGAGCTTCAGAGATTCGCTGCGAGGTGACGCTAGGTGGGTCACAGAAGTTATATATCTAGAACAGACTTATGAAGACATGAGAGATTTGCTTATCAAGGAGAAAACAAAAGATCACTGTTGGTGTTTGACAAAGAGAAAGGAAGAAATGAACATGCAAAGAGCAATAAAAATTATATCTCAGGTACCGTGTATTCAAAGAATACACCATACAAATTTTGGGGTAGTTTATTGGCTGAGGAATAACCCACCCACCAAGGGAAGATGATTAAGAGAAGGAAGTAGATTTTGGATTGGAGAAAAAGGATAGAAAAATAGGAGGAGAGTCCCACAAAAGTTATGAATTTGACTTTCAATACATTTAGAAGCGGTTGCCACCGCAAATCCTTGCTCGGATACCTAAAGTGGATACGAGCTTGGTCGAAGCTAACGGGAACCGCAGCTAAGACTTGGGCAGTTTGCCAGAGAAAGGCTTTAGTGTATTTCCTCCCGAGCACGAATAAAAGTACTATAGGGAAGGGTGATGTTCTAGCAAGACAGATAGTAAAAGCTTTATTTTGTGTTAACGAGAGCATGAACCTAGGAGGAGCTAGGAAAGCCAGGATCTTGCCTAACTTTAGTATCAGAGAAATGATGAATCCAAAAACAAATATTTAATTTATTTAACAATTTAAAGAAGTTAATATTTTTGACAATTAAATATTTTGCAAACTTTTTAACAAATAGGGTCGCAGACCTCTCAACATTAAACGGTTGCTCCAGGCAATTGACAATTTACAAGGTTTCAAACCTTACATGTTTCTAAAATCTTTATAAGATTTAAACAAATGAGCAATGAAATAATTAAAGCTTTAACGTGAATTGGAGTACAAAAAGTGCACCTTAAGAAATTCTTGAGAGAATGATCTAGAGAAAGTGACAACTTTAAAAATAACAATAATAACAACATGAAAAATAAGATAGAAGTTCCTACAACTTCTTATATTTATACAGAATTAATATATGAGAATTATACAAAGAGGGCAGGTCACTTACTGTGAAACCTGGAGAAAGTGAAAGGGAAAGTTCTAGACTTCCCAAGTTTGAGCAGGAATCACTCGCCAAATGGGACAGTTTCCATTTCGTGAAACCTGAACATGACTCGCTCAAGAGTTTAGAGAATTGTTTTCCCTGATTATGGGAAAGGAACAACGTGAATTTAAAACTTGTATCACACAAGCAATTATGCAGAATTTAATTAATGTTAAACTAGCAAAGTTGGAAGGGCACCTCGTGAGTGACACCTTATAGAAAAGTTTCAATTTTATTAATAATGGTTGTTAGTAGAAGGTTGAGGAAAGATCATTTGGATATAGGATCAATGTTCATGGCCGTATTTAATATAACCGGACGATCGCGACGCGGTAGAAACGTGGAGCAAGCACTGTTTATCACTGTAGTCTATGAAGATGGATGCAAAGTTCACTATAGAAACACTGAAGTTTATGAGAAAAAAAGTTATTGCAATTATGGAAATAACTGATTGCACTATATAGGTGAGAGTCTATTTCTTGAAAAAGTTGTGATTTACAATTAAATGCGCCATAGAATGTTCCAGAGGTTCCAGCGGTGGAGGAAAGTTAGCTATTGCAAAAATTTGTAAGGAAGATTCCTCATTTTAACTAGCATTTTCACAAGTGCGTGAACAATACTTGACGGCAAGACTCGCAGATAGAGAACAAGATCTCGAAGGTTCCAGAACGACCTTAGCAGAAAATGGGGTTGAGAAAATCCAACGGAGGAACTAGCTTTATAATTATAGACAGCGGGTATTAGATAATATCCCACGTAGCGAGAGGGTTTCTCGTTTAAATAGCTTAAGAAAAGCTCTTTTTTAGTAAGGTTGGCTTATACAAGCAAAAGATCAACATGGCAAATCCCACGAAGAATGATTATTGCCCCAAAGTAAATGATTTCACACTGTCTATAAATTATAATTAAAAGCACGTGGAAGTTAAAACCATGAAGATGAGGTTAAAACTTTTAAAATGGTACTTATCTTGATTTCGTGTTGAAGTCGAAGTTTCTGTTGAAGATTACTTAGCCAACATGGCGTAGAAGAGGGTGAGCCTCTTGGTTTGAGGAGGCAAGCTCGAGCGGAGCTTTGACTGAACGAGTCAACTGCAGACTGAGAAGTGAGAGCAGCTCAACGGAGCACGGAGGGACCAAGAAAAGGGGAAAGAGTGGGGGGTAGGAGACAAAAGGAGAACATATAAACATTGCCAACTTGAAAACAAAAAATTTATCTTCTCTTGCTGAGCCGGTCTTCTAAGAGTTGATAACAGTTGATACTAGCGCAGCATGGTGAGTAAAGAAATGGACGTAGTCCTCTTGCTCCAAGAGAAAATAGCTGACGATGGTAACAAGATCTGGTGGCCAAATGGATAAGTAAGTCCTCTAGCACCAGGAAGAGTTGAGGAGCTTCAGAGATTCGCTGCGAGGTGACGCTAGGTGGGTCACAGAAGTTATATATCTAGAACAGACTTATGAAGACATGAGAGATTTGCTTATCAAGGAGAAAACAAAAGATCACTGTTGGTGTTTGACAAAGAGAAAGGAAGAAATGAACATGCAAAGAGCAATAAAAATTATATCTCAGGTACCGTGTATTCAAAGAATACACCATACAAATTTTGGGGTAGTTTATTGGCTGAGGAATAACCCACCCACCAAGGGAAGATGATTAAGAGAAGGAAGTAGATTTTGGATTGGAGAAAAAGGATAGAAAAATAGGAGGAGAGTCCCACAAAAGTTATGAATTTGACTTTCAATACATTTAGAAGCGGTTGCCACCGCAAATCCTTGCTCGGATACCTAAAGTGGATACGAGCTTGGTCGAAGCTAACGGGAACCGCAGCTAAGACTTGGGCAGTTTGCCAGAGAAAGGCTTTAGTGTATTTCCTCCCGAGCACGAATAAAAGTACTATAGGGAAGGGTGATGTTCTAGCAAGACAGATAGTAAAAGCTTTATTTTGTGTTAACGAGAGCATGAACCTAGGAGGAGCTAGGAAAGCCAGGATCTTGCCTAACTGTAGTATCAGAGAAATGATGAATCCAAAAACAAATATTTAATTTATTTAACAATTTAAAGAAGTTAATATTTTTGACAATTAAATATTTTGCAAACTTTTTAACAAATAGGGTCGCAGACCTCTCAACATTAAACGGTTGCTCCAGGCAATTGACAATTTACAAGGTTTCAAACCTTACATGTTTCTAAAATCTTTATAAGATTTAAACAAATGAGCAATGAAATAATTAAAGCTTTAACGTGAATTGGAGTACAAAAAGTGCACCTTAAGAAATTCTTGAGAGAATGATCTAGAGAAAGTGACAACTTTAAAAATAACAATAATAACAACATGAAAAATAAGATAGAAGTTCCTACAACTTCTTATATTTATACAGAATTAATATATGAGAATTATACAAAGAGGGCAGGTCACTTACTGTGAAACCTGGAGAAAGTGAAAGGGAAAGTTCTAGACTTCCCAAGTTTGAGCAGGAATCACTCGCCAAATGGGACAGTTTCCATTTCGTGAAACCTGAACATGACTCGCTCAAGAGTTTAGAGAATTGTTTTCCCTGATTATGGGAAAGGAACAACGTGAATTTAAAACTTGTATCACACAAGCAATTATGCAGAATTTAATTAATGTTAAACTAGCAAAGTTGGAAGGGCACCTCGTGAGTGACACCTTATAGAAAAGTTTCAATTTTATTAATAATGGTTGTTAGTAGAAGGTTGAGGAAAGATCATTGGGATATAGGATCAATGTTCATGGCCGTATTTAATATAACCGGACGATCGCGACGCGGTAGAAACGTGGAGCAAGCACTGTTTATCACTGTAGTCTATGAAGATGGATGCAAAGTTCACTATAGAAACACTGAAGTTTATGAGAAAAAAAGTTATTGCAATTATGGAAATAACTGATTGCACTATATAGGTGAGAGTCTATTTCTTGAAAAAGTTGTGATTTACAATTAAATGCGCCATAGAATGTTCCAGAGGTTCCAGCGGTGGAGGAAAGTTAGCTATTGCAAAAGTTTGTAAGGAAGATTCCCCATTTTAACTAGCATTTTCACAAGTGCGTGAACAATACTTGACGGCAAGACTCGCAGATAGAGAACAAGATCTCGAAGGTTCCAGAACGACCTTAGCAGAAAATGGGGTTGAGAAAATCCAACGGAGGAACTAGCTTTATAATTATAGACAGCGGGTATTAGATAATATCCCACGTAGCGAGAGGATTTCTCGTTTGAATAGCTTAAGAAAAGCTCTTTTTTAGTAAGGTTGGCTTATACAAGCAAAAGCTCATCATGGCAAATCCCACGAAGAATGATTATTGCCCCAAAGTAAATGATTTCACACTGTCTATAAATTATAATTAAAAGCACGTGGAAGTTAAAACCATGAAGATGAGGTTAAAACTTTTAAAATGGTACTTATCTTGATTTCATGTTGAAGTCGAAGTTTCCGTTGATGATTACTTAGCCAACATGGCGTAAAAGAGGGTGAGCCTCTTGGTTTGAGGAGGCAAGCTCGAGCGGAGCTTTGACTGAACGAGTCAACTGCAGACTGAGAAGTGAGAGCAGCTCAACGGAGCACGGAGGGACCAAGAAAAGGGGAAAGAGTGGGGGGTAGGAGACAAAAGGAGAACATATAAACATTGCCAACTTGAAAACAAAAAATTTATCTTCTCTTGCTGTGCCGGTCTTCTAAGAGTTGATAACAGTTGATACTAGCGCAGCATGGTGAGTAAAGAAGTGGACGTAGTCCTCTTGCTCCAAGAGAAAATAGCTGACGATGGTAACAAGATCTGGTGGCCAAATGGATAAGTAAGTCCTCTAGCACCAGGAAGAGTTGAGGAGCTTCAGAGATTCGCTGCGAGGTGACGCTAGGTGGGTCACAGAAGTTATATATCTAGAACAGACTTATGAAGACATGAGAGATTTGCTTATCAAGGAGAAAACAAAAGATCACTGTTGGTGTTTGACAAAGAGGAAGGAAGAAATGAACATGCAAAGAGCAATAAAAATTATATCTCAGGTACCGTGTATTCAAAGAATACACCATACTGGGAGGGGCAGACACCAACAGCGAACAAGAAAAACAAGTACACATTTAAAGGTAATGGAGAGATCAAAGACAGAGGTCTTGTGATCGGACCATTAATAGTTAAGACTCTGACTACCCTGACTCTCCTATCTCTTCCAGGGTAACACTCGGTCACTTTTCCAAAAGGCCAGACTAGGGGGGGGGGGAAACATCCCTAACTAAGACCAAGTCTCCCACTTTAGTGTCGGGACTGGAAAGAAACCACTTCTGCCTCCGTTGCAAGGAAGTTAAATATTCCAAGTCCCACCTCTTCCAAAAAGAATTACGGAGGGCTTGAAGTTTACACCAAGTGAAAGGTAGATTAGAATCCCTGTAAGAATTAGGAAGGGGAGGAGGGGCAGAGAGAGAAGTGCGTGTAAGGAAGCGACCAGGTGTAAGTGGAAGGAGGTCATCAGGGTCATTGGAAAGCGGAGTTAAAAGGCGAGAATTAACGACATCTTCCATCACTAAATAACTAGAAGCTGAGGGAAATAAAGCACTAGTAAAGATTGCGATACAACGCAAAAGGAGAATTAACAAGTTTAAACAAAGCGAATAGAAACAAGTACATCTATTCAAGACAAGAATATACCAAATAAACAAAGGAACTATGCGAGTAGAAAGCAAGAACGCCATAGGTAACAAACGAGTAGCCATAAACAATGACCTTAAGTCATAATAAGCATCAAAGGGGTTACTCAGAAAAATACTTAAGTCAGCGAGAAACGTGACATAACAAGTATGAATGCAAAAACACATCGAATGTGACGACGAGAAAAAATAAGTTTGTTCATCAATGAACATTAAGATCGCAAAATATGTAAGCAAATTGAAATACATGAGCGCGTGAGAAATACGCAACAAAGTTTTGAAGCAGGAATCGAAGCAATTGTAAGATACGAGCGTGAGTAAATAAGAGACATAACCAAGCGCGGCCTTGACCCACATAGTGCAACGAGATAAGACATATAAATAGCTGAAAGAGTCCTTAAACGGAACAAGTTTATTTTGGGAAATAGGTGAGCGGCTTCTGTACTTGCAGTAGCGACTCGCCAGACAATGGTTGGCAATCAGCCAGAGTTGAGATAAGAGAAACTTGTTTTGACCTTTGTCAAGCGTACAGGAAATAAACAACAACGTGGCCTTCCTCAGGCGTGTAGACAAACAAGTTTGAAAAACAAGCAGTTCAGAATAAACAAACAACACTGGTTGAATCAGCTGTAACTTAAAGCAGATATTCAGGTTGAACGGAATGCAGTCAATCGTAACTTGGACGTGAAAAAGCAATTTAAAGATATATGAAATAGAGTAGGAAATCAATTTCGCATAATTGAGAGGATCACGGAATCCGACAATTTTCAACAAAAAGAAGCTTAATTCTTCCGAGCAAAGAAGACAAGCTGGGACATTGAGAAGAAGGTTATGCATAAGAATAGTTATTCTAGATGCTATAGAATTCAGATTTTCAAACGGTTTCATGAGCGACTTCCAATTGTGAGGAAGGAGGGAGGAGCCGACCGTGGCCATCCTTCTAAATAACGAAAGAAGTGAAACATGGCTTACAGCAAAGTGATGGTGACTGATAGCCATGGTTTTACACAAGGGGAAGATAGTTTTCGAGAAAGAGTTTAAGCAATTACCTGCTATAAAAAATGACATGAGAAGGTAAACGAAATAACACAAAGCAAGGCGAACTTGAATTGCCATTTTGTGCGGGAAGAAGGAAAAACCATTTAAACAACTTACAGAGGTAGCGTAGTTGTTCACGATAAGACATCGTTTCGGCAAGTATTTTTCAAAATTATTGAGATCTGAAACATGAGCGTTCTCTTTTTCAGAAATGGGATTTATGTCAGCTGTAACGAAATGACATTGCGCTTTGGTTTGAACACTGGTATGTTGAATTTCACCAGTAATAACCCAACCAAAATCGGTGTCTCTGGCGACCACGGTTGAAGATAACTTACGTGTTTGTTTGCGAAGGCACTTCCAAAAAACATTGGCACTGAAAAGTACCTCAATGGGACCTTGAGCATTAAACTGAGGATCAGCTAACCTTAAGTGCGAAGGAATCTTTAATCCGCAGGTATTAATAGAGTGACTTGGAGTGTCCTTGCCAATACTGGTAAGAATGAGACAGTTTAAATTAAGATTGGTGTTTCTTTGGCAAACGTCTCTGATTTTCAATTTTGAAGACTGCAAAACTTGAGTTTTCAAATTGTCAATGCCGGTCACACTGATAGAAGTAGGCGATGACGAAAGACCTAGTTTTTTAATCAACGATTGCGAAACAAAATTATGAGTTGAAGCGGAATCAAGAAGACCACGGGTTCGAAACCAATTTCCAAATTTATCTTGGATTTCAAATTGTACAGTGGTCAACAGGGTTTGCGCACTATGAAAAGTTTCGGCGTTGGAAATGCAGGAAGAAGCATTAGTTTGTTCGGAGCTGCTCTGCATGGAGCTTGAAGAGGCAGGTACTGATGACCTCGATTTATCGTGAACGTGCAATAAAGAATGATGCGGTTTTTTACAATAGAAACAGAGATTTGATGACGTACAGTTCGAAGAAGAATGCTTAGGTGACAAGCAATTGAAACAATGTTTGCTATTTAAGACAAACTTCCTTCGATCTTCGACAGACAATTCTTTAAAGGATTTGCACGAATACAATGTATGAAGCTTTTTACAGAGCGTGCATTTTAACGATTTGTTAAGCGGCCTGATATCATCTCTTGCATGATTGAAAGAAGAACGGGTTTGCTTGTTCTCGACAGATGGGGGCTGATGTCCCTTTGAAGAAGCAAGTTTTTTTTCAAAAATTTGACACTGAGGATTCGTTTCAACCTTTTCGCACTGAAATGCGAGTGCTGTAAGGACTTGGCATCGGATGTTAAGAAACGAGATTAAGTGTTCGAAGGAAAATTCTTCCTTGCGAGCGAGTTCAATTTCCCAAGCCTTTAAGGTTGAAAAATCGAATCTTGATGTAGCCAGATGAATGAGTATGGTGTCCCATGTTTGGACAGGTTGCTTTAGTTGGTATAATGCTCTGACATTCAACTGTATAGAATCTAAGAGGTCTCTTAAAGAGGTGACGTCATTAGGTTTGACGGCTGGCAAGTTGAAAAGACAACGTATGTGGCGAGCTACACTCAAACGTAAATTGCCATATCTCTCTTTAAGGAGATTAAAGGCGATGTGGTAGTTGTCTGCGCTTAAAGGCAGTGACTCCACTAAGGCTAAGGCCTCGCTTTCCAAAGACGTGCGGAGGAAATAAAATTTATGTATATCAGGGATCTCGATATTTTCATGAATTAGGGAGCTGTAAAGTTCGTAAAAAGAATACCATTCACCTTCCTTGCCTGAGAAGTGCGGTAGGCTTATCTTAGGAAGTAACGGTTTCGGTTTGTTCTTGTGAACTGAAGCGGGTGCGAACTGGGCCGGATTGATGACCCTAGTGTCCGGTTCTGAGATATTGCGGATCAATTGGTGGGCCTTTGCAATCCCTTCAAAGTACAAGGGTTCGACCTCGTCCCGATCCGATTGAAGTTCTGGGCAAGCGGATTCAATCTCGGTTTGAATTTGATCATAATAATCATAAGACCGTTCGTACAACTTAAGGCGATGTGTCAAGATGTCTAAATCACACTCGGCGGGATTTAATTTGCTGATGAAATTTCTGAATCTAGTGAGTTGCCCTTTATAGGAAGAACGTCTAGCAATGAGAGTTTCATCTTTTTCAGTAGGAGCCATGACAAAAAGAATAAATTGAAATACAACTCACGAAACTGTAGAACCTTGGAGATGCTGTCAAGCTGGCAGCAGCAAATGGGTATAAAGAACAGGACACCCCAAAGGAGACAGGAGCGGCCTCATTCCCGTTCACAGGCTTTGCATGATGTAATTATAGCTGAAAAATCCAAAGCAGATATTAATAATTTGCCAAGTATTGTCAAATGACACTTGACAAACAATGGACATAAAAAATGGACTCTCCCGGGTTTCGGCACCAAATTTTGGGGTAGTTTATTGGCTAAGGAATAACCCACCCACCAAGGGAAGATGATTAAGAGAAGGAAGTAGATTTTGGATTGGAGAAAAAGGATAGAAAAATAGGAGGAGAGTCCCACAAAAGTTATGAATTTGACTTTCAATACATTTAGAAGCGGTTGCCACCGCAAATCCTTGCTCGGATACCTAAAGTGGATACGAGCTTGGTCGAAGCTAACGGGAACCGCAGCTAAGACTTGGGCAGTTTGCCAGAGAAAGGCTTTAGTGTATTTCCTCCCGAGCACGAATAAAAGTACTATAGGGAAGGGTGATGTTCTAGCAAGACAGATAGTAAAAGCTTTATTTTGTGTTAACGAGAGCATGAACCTAGGAGGAGCTAGGAAAGCCAGGATCTTGCCTAACTGTAGTATCAGAGAAATGATGAATCCAAAAACAAATATTTAATTTATTTAACAATTTAAAGAAGTTAATATTTTTGACAATTAAATATTTTGCAATTTTGTTAACAATTTGAGGTCGCAGACCTCTCAACATTAAACGGTTGCTCCAGGCAATTGACAATTTACAAGGTTTCAAACCTTACATGTTTCTAAAATCTTTATAAGATTTAAACAAATGAGCAATGAAATAATTAAAGCTTTAACGTGAATTGGAGTACAAAAAGTGCACCTTAAGAAATTCTTGAGAGAATGATCTAGAGAAAGTGACAACTTTGAAAATAACAATAATAACAACATGAAAAATAAGATAGAAGTTCCCACAACTTCTTATATTTATACAGAATTAATATATGAGAATTATACAAAGAGGGCAGGTCACTTACTGTGAAACCAGGAGAAAGTGAAAGGGAAAGTTCTAGACTTCCCATGTTTGAGCAGGAATCACTCGCCAAATGGGACAGTTTCCATTTCGTGAAACCTGAACATGACTCGCTCAAGAGTTTAGAGAATTGTTTTCCCTGATTATGGGAAAGGAACAACGTGAATTTAAAACTTGTATCACACAAGCAATTATGCAGAATTTAATTCATGTTAAACTAGCAAAGTTGGAAGGGCACCTCGTGAGTGACACCTTATAGAAAAGTTTCAATTTTATTAATAATGGTTGTTAGTAGAAGGTTGAGGAAAGATCATTGGGATATAGGATCAATGTTCATGGCCGTATTTAATATAACCGGACGATCGCGACGCGGTAGAAACGTGGAGCAAGCACTGTTTATCACTCTAGTCTATGAAGATGGATGCAAAGTTCACTATAGAAACACTAAAGTTCATGAAAAAGAAAGTTATTGCAATTATGGAAATAACTGATTGCACTATATAGGTGAGAGTCTATTTCTTGAAAAAGTTGTGATTTACAATTAAATGCGCCATAGAATGTTCCAGAGGTTCCAGCGGTGGAGGAAAGTTAGCTATTGCAAAAATTTGTAAGGAAGATTCCCCATTTTAACTAGCATTTTCACAAGTGCGTGAACAATACTTGACGGCAAGACTCGCAGATAGAGAACAAGATCTCGAAGGTTCCAGAACGACCTTAGCAGAAAATGGGGTTGAGAAAATCCAACGGAGGAACTAGCTTTATAATTATAGACAGCGGGTATTAGATAATATCCCACGTAGCGAGAGGATTTCTCGTTTGAATAGCTTAAGAAAAGCTCTTTTTTAGTAAGGTTGGCTTATACAAGCAAAAGCTCAACATGGCAAATCCCACGAAGAATGATTATTGCCCCAAAGTAAATGATTTCACACTGTCTATAAATTATAATTAAAAGCACGTGGAAGTTAAAACCATGAAGATGAGGTTAAAACTTTTAAAATGGTACTTATCTTGATTTCATGTTGAAGTCGAAGTTTCCGTTGATGATTACTTAGCCAACATGGCGTAAAAGAGGGTGAGCCTCTTGGTTTGAGGAGGCAAGCTCGAGCGGAGCTTTGACTGAACGAGTCAACTGCAGACTGAGAAGTGAGAGCAGCTCAACGGAGCACGGAGGGACCAAGAAAAGGGGAAAGAGTGGGGGGTAGGAGACAAAAGGAGAACATATAAACATTGCCAACTTGAAAACAAAAAATTTATCTTCTCTTGCTGAGCCGGTCTTCTAAGAGTTGATGACAGTTGATACTAGCGCAGCATGGTGAGTAAAGAAGTGGACGTAGTCCTCTTGCTCCAAGAGAAAATAGCTGACGATGGTAACAAGAGCTGGTGGCCAAATGGATAAGTAAGTCCTCTAGCACCAGGAAGAGTTGAGGAGCTTCAGAGATTCGCTGCGAGGTGACGCTAGGTGGGTCACAGAAGTTATATATCTATAACAGACTTATGAAGACATGAGAGATTTGCTTATCAAGGAGAAAACAAAAGATCACTGTTGGTGTTTGACAAAGAGAAAGGAAGAAATGAACATGCAAAGAGCAATAAAAATTATATCTCAGGTACCGTGTATTCAAAGAATACACCATACAAATTTTGGGGTAGTTTATTGGCTGAGGAATAACCCACCCACCAAGGGAAGATGATTAAGAGAAGGAAGTAGATTTTGGATTGGAGAAAAAGGATAGAAAAATAGGAGGAGAGTCCCACAAAAGTTATGAATTTGACTTTCAATACATTTAGAAGCGGTTGCCACCGCAAATCCTTGCTCGGATACCTAAAGTGGATACGAGCTTGGTCGAAGCTAATGGGAACCGCAGCTAAGACTTGGGCAGTTTGCCAGAGAAAGGCTTTAGTGTATTTCCTCCCGAGCACGAATAAAAGTACTATAGGGAAGGGTGATGTTCTAGCAAGACAGATAGTAAAAGCTTTATTTTGTGTTAACGAGAGCATGAACCTAGGAGGAGCTAGGAAAGCCAGGATCTTGCCTAACTGTAGTATCAGAGAAATGATGAATCCAAAAACAAATATTTAATTTATTTAACAATTTAAAGACGTTAATATTTTTGACAATTAAATATTTTGCAATTTTGTTAACAATTTGAGGTCGCAGACCTCTCAACATTAAACGGTTGCTCCAGGCAATTGACAATTTACAAGGTTTCAAACCTTACATGTTTCTAAAATCTTTATAAGATTTAAACAAATAAACAATGAAATAATTAAAGCTTGAACGTGAATTGGAGTACAAAAAGTGCACCTTAAGAAATTCTTGAGAGAATGTTCTAGAGAGAGTGACAACTTCGAAAATGACAATAATAACAACATGAAAAATAAGATAGAAGTTCCTACAACTTCTTATATTTATACAGAATTAATATATGAGAATTATACAAAGAGGGCAGGTCACTTACTGTGAAACCTGAAGAAAGTGAAAGGGAAAGTTCTAGACTTCCCAAGTTTGAGCAGGAATCACTCGCCAAATGGGACAGTTTCCATTTCGTGAAACCTGAACATGACTCGCTCAAGAGGTTAGAGAATTGTTTTCCCTGATTATGGGAAAGGAACAACGTGAATTTAAAACTAGTATCACACAAGCAATTATGCAGAATTTAATTAATGTTAAACTAGCAAAGAGGGAAGGGCACCTTGTGAGTGACACCTTATAGAAAGTTACAATTTTATTAATAATGATGGTTAGTACAAGCACTGTTTATCACTATAGTCTATGAAGATGGATGCAAAGTTCACTATAGAAACACTAAAGTTCATGAAAAAGAAAGTTATTGCAATTATGGAAATAACTGATTGCACTATATAGGTGAGAGTCTATTTCTTGAAAAAGTTGTGATTTACAATTAAATGCGCCATAGAATGTTCCAGAGGTTCCAGCGGTGGAGGAAAGTTAGCTATTGCAAAAATTTGTAAGGAAGATTCCTCATTTTAACTAGCATTTTCACAAGTGCGTGAACAATACTTGACGGCAAGACTCGCAGATAGAGAACAAGATCTCGAAGGTTCCAGAACGACCTTGGCAGAAAATGGGGTTGAGAAAATCCAACGGAGGAACTAGCTTTATAATTATAGACAGCGGGTATTAGATAATATCCCACGTAGCGAGAGGATTTCTCGTTTGAATAGCTTAAGAAAAGCTCCTTTTTAGTAAGGTTGGCTTATACAAGCAAAAGCTCAACATGGCAAATCCCACGAAGAATGATTATTGCCCTAAAGTAAGTAATTTCACACTGTCTATAAATTATAATTAAAAGCACGTGGAAGTTAAAACCATGAAGATGAGGTTAAAACTTTTAAAATGGTACTTATCTTGATTTCATGTTGAAGTCGAAGTTTCCGTTGATGATTACTTAGCCAACATGGCGTAAAAGAGGGTTAGCCTCTTGGTTTGAGGAAGCTAGCTCGAGTGGAGCTTTGACTGAACGAGTCAACTGCAGACTGAGAAGTGAGAGCAGCTCAACGGAGCACGGAGGGACCCAGAAAAAGGGGAAAGAGTGGGGGGTAGGAGACAAAAGGAGAACATATAAACATTGCCAACTTGAAAACAAAAAAATTATCTTCTCTTGCTGAGCCGGTCTTCTAAGAGTTGATAACAGTTGATACTAGCGCAGCATGGTGAGTAAAGAAGTGGACGTAGTCCTCTTGCTCCAAGAGAAAATAGCTGACGATGGTAACATGATCTGGTGGCCAAATGGATAAGTAAGTCCTCTAGCACCAGGAAGAATTGAGGAGCTTCAGAGATTCGCTGCGAGGTGACGCTAGGTGGGTCACAGAAGTTATATATCTGAAACATACTTATGAAGACATAAGAGATATGCCCAACAAGGAGAAAACAGATGATCACTGTTGGTGTTTGACAAAGAAGAAGGAAGAAATGATCATGCAAAGAGCAATAAAAATTATATCTCAGGTACCGTGTATTCAAAGAATACACCATACTGGGGGGGGGGGGGATAAACACCAACAGAGAGCAAATAAACAGTTACACATTTATTGGAAGAGGAGCGATCAAAGACAAGGGTCTTGTAATCGAACCGTTAATGGTCAAGACTTTGACCACCCTGACTCTCCCATCTCTTCCAGGGTAACACTTAGTCACTCTACCGGAAGTCCTGACTAGAGGGGGAGAAACATCCCTAACCAAGACCAAGTCCCCCACTTTAATGTCGGGACTGGAAAGAAACCACTTCTGCCTCCGTTGCAAGGAAGTTAAATATTCCAAGTTCCATCTCTTCCAAAAAGAATTACGGAGGGCTTCAAGTTTCCGCCAAGCGATAGGTAGATTAGAATCCCTGTAAGAATTGGGAAGAGGAGGAGGGGCAGAAAGAGAAGTGCCGATAAGGAAGTGACCAGGGGTGAGTGGAAGTAGGTCATCAGGGTCATTGGAAAGCGGAGTTAAGGGGCGAGAGTTAACAACACCTTCAATCAGAACAGACAGAGAATTGAATTCTTCGTAAGTCAGAATTCGATTACCTAAGACTTTTCTTAAATGACGTTTAGTGAGCTTTACGCAAGATTCCCACCTACCACCATGATGCGGAGCGTAAGGAGGTATGAAGCGCCATTTGAAACCTTTTGAATAAGAAAAATTAGAGATTTGTTCCATGGCTGGAGAGGGAGTGAGAGCTTTCTTCCACAGGGAAGCTGCGCCCTGAAAGGTGGAAGCGTTATCAGAGAACATCTCAGAAGGAACACCACGCCTAGCGGTGAAACGAGAGACAGCTGATAAAAAATAAGAAGTAGAAGCATTCGTTACTAGTTCCAAGTGGATTGCGCCGGTAACCATGCAAACAAAGAGAGAAACATAAAGCTCACCAAACAATTTGCGTTTAGCTTCAGGAGAGTTTCGTTGATATTGGAACGGACCCATATAGTCCACGCCAGTTAAAGCAAATGGGCGTATAGGAGAAGAACGAAAAGAGGGCAGATCGCTCATTAATTGAGTATTGATTTTAGGTTTCGCTTTAAAGCAAGGAATGCACTTATGAATTACAGAAGAAACTTCATGAATTCCATTTATAATCCAGTACTTTTCCCTTAAGAGGCAAAGCAGAGTACGTGTACCAACATGAAGATTACGGTAATGAAAGTCACGTATAATTAAGGAAGTTACGTGATGTTTGGAAGGCAAAATAACGGGATGCTTTTTGTCTTCAGAGAGTAAAGATTGCGAGAGCCTTCCACCTACCCTGAGTAACCCATGGTCATCAAGAAACGGGGCTAAAGCACGAAGACGGCTGGATTTGGGAAGATCTCTTTTAGAAGAAAGTAATGACAATTCAGAAGAAAAGGCTTCTTGCTGTGCCAGTTGTAAAATCTTAATGGTAGCGAGATTCAATTCATGATTGGTAAGGTGTGGTTTAGGGAGAAGAGGTTGGTCGACCACAAGATATTTCCATCTAAGGAGATAGGCGACAATTCGTAATAATTTATGAAAAGAAGAATAGCGGGACAACAAAGGATGAGATGCGTTGGAAACAAGACACGAAGCAATGGGTAGAGGTACTTTAGCGTCAGGCAATTTGGAGTTTGTAGCTGGGGGTTTAGAAGGCCATGAGGAAGATTCTTCGATTAGCCACGAGGGCCCATGCCAGTACAATTGGGAAGCTGCCAATTGAGAGGGTAAACAACCACGAGAGATAATATCAGCTGGATTATCCGCACTGGGAACATGCCTCCATTGACATCCAGAATAAAGAGTTTGAATTTTGGAAACCCTGTTTGCAACGAAAGTTTGCCAGTGAGAGGGGTTCTTGGCGATCCAAGAAAGGGTGATCTTGGAATCGCTCCAGAGATAGATTTGCGAGAATTCGACCTTTAATACTTCCCGTAATTTCTTGACAAGTTCTGCAGCCATGAGTGCAGCGCACAGTTCGAGCCTAGGCAAAGTGATAGTTTTAAGAGGAGCGACCTTCGATTTGGCGCAAACAAGGTTGGAAACTAGAGATCCATAGAGTGAATCGTGATAAACTAAATATGCACAGCAACCATAAGCTTTTTCGGAACTGTCCGCGAACACATGAAGGAAAAAAGATGCATTAGAATGAGAGCTGATTAAATTCCTGGGAATTTCAATAAGGGAAAGATCCAGCAAATTGCTGCGAAACGAGAGCCAACGATTAAGAAAAGAAAGAGGGACAGTGTCATCCCATTCACATTTAAGCGACCACAGCTCTTGCATGAAGAGTTTGGCTATAACGATAACTGGAGCAAGGAATTGAAGTGGATCAAAAATTTTTGCAATTTCAGAAAGAATTTGTCTTTTTGTATTAGGAAGCTCTTCTGCGAGCGAAACTTTATAGATAAGAGTGTCAGTGCTAGTGCACCAGTGAACTCCTAGAGTTTTTATAGATTCGGAGTTACCACAAATTTCGACAGAAGAAGGATCTACGTCTTCGATGGGAAACTGAGCGAGAAACTCAGGGGAGTTGGAGTTCCACTTATGGAGTGGGAAACCTCCATTCCTTAGTAATGCCTGAAGTTCTAAAGATACAAAAGAAGCTTCCTCCAAAGAGGGGAAGGATTGCAAATAATCGTCAACATAGAATGACGTAGTTAGTGCTTCAGAGGCTTTGGGGTTAAATAAATGACCATCTTGAGAGGCTAGCAAGTGTAGGGATCGGATAGCAAGGAAAGCAGAGGGTTTTAAGCCATAAGTAACCGTTTTCAAGCGAAATACCTTAATGGGCGTACTGGTTTCATCACGCCTCGAGATTCTTTGAAGATCTCGTTGTTCTGGTTGAATTAACACTTGACGGTACATCTGTTTTATGTCGGCTATGACAGCTATGGGAAATAATCGAAAGTTTAAGAGTATAGCAGATAAATCTGATTGAATAGCAGGACCAGAATAAAGAGTGTCGTTAAGGCTGTTGCCATTAACGTCGGGTGATGAACCATTGAAAACAACTCGAATTTTATCTTTTACAAGAGGGTTTTTCCACACGGGATGATGATTTAAATAAACCGTTTCAATTGGGGGTTGCAATTCATCATTGGATTTGTTAACAACTTCCATATGATCTAAGCTTTCATACTCATCCATGAAATCAGTGTACTGTTGTTTAACAAGAGGTTCCTTTTTGAATTTGCTCTCGATGGCGAAAAGAGCTTTTCGAGCTTTAGGCTGAGAGTTGATAAGTTTAGGAGGATTATGTAATCTTGGCATTTGAACGACGAACCGGCCATCAGAAGAACGAGTGGTGGTGTTCAAAAAAAGTTGCTCACAGAATTCATTTTCTGAAGAGGTTACATTAGGAGAATCGACAGTTTCAAGCCTCCAGAACTGTTCCAGGTCAGTATTGGAGAAGTAACATTGCGATGCGGGTTGAGGGGAATAATGGGGAAGTTGCCCTGTGACGATCCATCCAAAATTAGTGTCTCTGGCGACCACGTTTGAGGATAATTTACGAACCTGTTTACGTAGGCAATTCCAGAAAACATTGGCACTAAAGAGTATGTCAATAGGGTTCTGCATATTAAAACAAGGATCGGCTAGCCTTAAATGCGAGGGAATGTTTAACCCTGAAATATCCACAGAGTGACTTGGAGTGTCTTCTCCAATGCTATTAAGAATTAGACAATTAAGTTTAAGAAAGTTGTTTCTATGACAAGTATCTCTTATAGTTAGCTTTGAGAATTGTAAAGATTGCGATTTTGAGCTGTTGATGCCCGACACGTTGATAGAAGTGGGGTTTACAGGTAGGCCTAGTTTTCTAATCAAGGAATTGGACACAAAATCATGAGTTGCCGCTGAGTCTAGAAGACCGCGTGCACGAACCCAGTTGCCAAAGTTATCCTGAACGTCAATTTGGACAGTAGACAACAATACTTGCGCACTGCGAATGGACTTAGCATTTTGAATATAAGATGAAGCATTAGAATTGTTAGCACTATCATTTTTCGGCGAAGTAGATGCTGTCGATGACCTTGCCTGATCATGACGATGTAGCAGAGTATGATGAGCCTTTTCACAATGGTAGCAAAGTCTTGTGGACTTACAGTTAGAAGCAGAATGCGTGGGCGCTAGGCAGTTGAAACAATGTTTGTTCTGAGCGACTAATTTTCGTCTGACATCGACTGACATTTCTTTAAAGGATTTGCAAATGTATAGGGCATGGGGATCTTTACAAAGTATGCACTTTACAGGTTCGTTTAAACTTTTGCGAGGTTCGCTTTGCGTGTTTAAAACAATAGAGCTAGCAACACGACGTTCACTAGACCTAGTTGGGTAACCAGTGGAGTTTGATTTGAATTTGGATGAGCTGGACCCGGGTTTTTGGGTATTGGACGCTGAGCGTTCACTTTTGGATTTGATGGACATTAATTCGAATTTGGAACTAGGAGATGAAGGTTCACTTTGATTAGCTAGAGCGGTTAAAAGTTGGCATCTAGCGTTTATGAAAGTGACTAAATGCTCGTAAGAGTAGTCGTCTTCCTTAGAAAGTTCAATTTCCCAAGCTTTGAGGGTAGCAGCATCAACTTTAGAAACTACTAAATGTATTAGGAAAGTATCCCAATGTTCAGTAGGTTGATCTAATTGGGACAAAGCTTTAACGTGGAGTTGGGTAGTGTCAATTAAAGTACGCAAACTATTGACGTCATTGTGCTGTGACGCAGGTAGGTTAAATAGAGCCTTAATATGGCGTTGAATACGTAAACGTGAATTTCCATATCTTTCTTTTAATAAGTTAAAGGCAATGGGGTAATTTTCGGCACGCAGAGGAAGTGCTTCAACTAACTGCAAAGCTTGACCTCGAAGGATAGATCTCAAATAATGAAACTTGTAAATGACTTGAATGTCTTCATTGTCATGAACAAGGGAGCAAAATAATTCATAGAAAGAATCCCAAGCAGATTCATCTCCAGAAAAATGGGGTAAATCGATTTTCGGTAAAGTAGGTTTGGGCTTGTGAGTGCCCTCACGGAAAGAAGTTTGGGGTTCGTGAAGGGAACCAAGAACAGAAGCGTCCTTTTTCTGCTCCTCTTCGAGTTGGCGTATTATTTTGAAAGCAGAACCTATGCCTTCGTAATATAAGTTTTCTACTTCGACACGATCTTCTGTTTGATTGAGCATGCAAGTTTCAATTTCAGTTTGAATGTTACAGTAGTTTTCATAAGAACGTTCAAAATCCTTTACACGATGTTTTAACAAATCTAATTGCGCGTCTGAGGGATCTAATTCTTTTATGTACCTTCTGAATCGGGTAATTTGCCCTTTATAGGATGCTCGTTTAGAAGTAAGTTTTTCATCCTTATCCTTATCAGTGGGAGCCATATTAGAGAAGGTAAATGAAAATGTAACTCACGAAACTGTGGAACCTTGGAAATGCTGTCAAGCTGGCAGCAACGAATGAGTAGAAAGAATGGGACACACCATAGGAGACAGGAGCGGCTTCTTTCCCGTTCACAGGCTTTGCACGATGTGGTTATAGCTGAAATATTCAACACAGATATTAGAAATATGTAAAGTATTGTCAAATGACACTATTTTAAAAAGAGAAAAGAAAAAATGGGCTCTCCCTGGTTTCGGCACCAAATTTTGGGTAGTTGATTGGCTGAGGAATAACCCACCCACCAAGGGAAGATGATTAAGAGAAGGAAGTAGATTTTGGATTGGAGAAAAAGGATAGAAAAATAGGAGGAGAGTCCCACAAAAGTTATGAATTTGACTTTCAATACATTTAGAAGCGGTTGCCACCGCAAATCCTTGCTCGGATACCTAAAGTGGATACGAGCTTGGTCGAAGCTAACGGGAACCGCAGCTAAGACTTGGGCAGTTTGCCAGAGAAAGGCTTTAGTGTATTTCCTCCCGAGCACGAATAAAAGTACTATAGGGAAGGGTGATGTTCTAGCAAGACAGATAGTAAAAGCTTTATTTTGTGTTAACGAGAGCATGAACCTAGGAGGAGCTAGGAAAGCCAGGATCTTGCCTAACTGTAGTATCAGAGAAATGATGAATCCAAAAACAAATATTTAATTTATTTAACAATTTAAAGAAGTTAATATTTTTGACAATTAAATATTTTGCAATTTTGTTAACAATTTGAGGTCGCAGACCTCTCAACATTAAACGGTTGCTCCAGGCAATTGACAATTTACAAGGTTTCAAACCTTACATGTTTCTAAAATCTTTATAAGATTTAAACAAATAAACAATGAAATAATTAAAGCTTGAACGTGAATTGGAGTACAAAAAGTGCACCTTAAGAAATTCTTGAGAGAATGTTCTAGAGAGAGAGTGACAACTTCGAAAATGACAATAATAACAACATGAAAAATAAGATAGAAGTTCCTACAACTTCTTATATTTATTCAGAATTAATATATGAGAATTATACAAAGAGGGCAGGTCACTTACTGTGAAACCTGAAGAAAGTGAAAGGGAAAGTTCTAGACTTCCCAAGTTTGAGCAGGAATCACTCGCCAAATGGGACAGTTTCCATTTCGTGAAACCTGAACATGACTCGCTCAAGAGGTTAGAGAATTGTTTTCCCTGATTATGGGAAAGGAACAACGTGAATTTAAAACTTGTATCACACAAGCAATTATGCAGAATTTAATTAATGTTAAACTAGCAAAGAGGGAAGGGCACCTTGTGAGTGACACCTTATAGAAAGTTACAAGTTTATTAATAATGATGGTTAGTAGAAGGTTGAGGAAAGATCATTGGGATATAGGATCAATGTTCATGGCCGTATTTAATATAACCGGACGATCGCGACGCGGTAGAAACGTGGAGCAAGCACTGTTTATCACTATAGTCTATGAAGATGGATGCAAAGTTCACTATAGAAACACTAAAGTTCATGAAAAAGAAAGTTATTGCAATTATGGAAATAACTGATTGCACTATATAGGTGAGAGTCTATTTCTTGAAAAAGTTGTGATTTACAATTAAATGCGCCATAGAATGTTCCAGAGGTTCCAGCGGTGGAGGAAAGTTAGCTATTGCAAAAATTTGTAAGGAAGATTCCTCATTTTAACTAGCATTTTCACAAGTGCGTGAACAATACTTGACGGCAAGACTCGCAGATAGAGAACAAGATCTCGAAGGTTCCAGAACGACCTTGGCAGAAAATGGGGTTGAGAAAATCCAACGGAGGAACTAGCTTTATAATTATAGACAGCGGGTATTAGATAATATCCCACGTAGCGAGAGGATTTCTCGTTTGAATAGCTTAAGAAAAGCTCTTTTTTAGTAAGGTTGGCTTATACAAGCAAAAGCTCAACATGGCAAATCCCACGAAGAATGATTATTGCCCCAAAGTAAATAATTTCACACTGTCTATAAATTATAATTAAAAGCACGTGGAAGTTAAAACCATGAAGATGAGGTTAAAACTTTTAAAATGGTACTTATCTTGATTTCATGTTGAAGTCGAAGTTTCCGTTGATGATTACTTAGCCAACATGGCGTAAAAGAGGGTTAGCCTCTTGGTTTGAGGAAGCTAGCTCGAGTGGAGCTTTGACTGAACGAGTCAACTGCAGACTGAGAAGTGAGAGCAGCTCAACGGAGCACGGAGGGACCCAGAAAAGGGGGAAAGAGTGGGGGGTAGGAGACAAAAGGAGAACATATAAACATTGCCAACTTGAAAACAAAAAATTTATCTTCTCTTGCTGAGCCGGTCTTCTAAGAGTTGATAACAGTTGATACTAGCGCAGCATGGTGAGTAAAGAAGTGGACGTAGTCCTCTTGCTCCAAGAGAAAATAGCTGACGATGGTAACAGGATCTGGTGGCCAAATGGATAAGTAAGTCCTCTAGCACCAGGAAGAATTGAGGAGCTTCAGAGATTCGCTGCGAGGTGACGCTAGGTGGGTCACAGAAGTTATATATCTAGAACAGACTTATGAAGACATGAGAGATTTGCTTATCAAGGAGAAAACAGATGATCACTGTTGGTGTTTGACAAAGAAGAAGGAAGAAATGAACATGCAAAGAGTAATAAAAATTATATCTCAGGTACCGTGTATTCAAAGAATACACCACACCTAACATAACCTAACTTTACCTAACCTAACTTTGTCACGTGACATGTTCTACAAGTTTAGACTTGCTTTAAGGCTGACTATGACTATGACGTCATAGATTGATGAGAGGGGTGGGAGGCTGACAAAAAAGGAAATGTTTTGGTTTAATGAAAAGTCATGTCCTAGCAGGTGCGATTGGTAGTAGACGCAATTGATAGTAGACGCGATTAATGGTAGGCGCAATTGATAGTAGGTGTGATCAGGTACTTACTGCATATCAAAAGGCTGTACACTCGTGTGTTAGACACTCTATCTTGTTAAGGACCCCTATATATTCCCTATACAAGGCTATACATGTTAGTTCTAAACACTTAGTGGTTATTTGTATTTTAAATGTATATACGCAGGTTATACAAGCACGTTTTTTCACACAGTAAAACTTTGTCAAATAGCCACATGCGACACGCAAAGTATGATTCCGCTATCTAGCGGTGACTATGGAAACTACCTGAACATATCCTAATCTAATCCTAGCTAACTTCACCTGACGTGACCATACCGGTTTGTAAGCAACAACAACAACAACACACTAAGATTCCATGAATTCCAGAGTACTTTTAGATTAATTATCGACTCTCAACTCTTATAACTATGTCTATCCCACTCTGTCAAAAACACGATATATTTTTTTAAAATTTTTGCTTGATGTCAATACTAAAGTGATAATGGGTTTTCCGATCCTATCACTATAAATACATTACCCCCACTCTTATCTCGGTCTCGACAACAACCATGCCTATTTTTATTATGTCAGATGATGTAATGTTCGAGTGCAAGGTGGGTGTAAAAGTGAGTGCAAAGTGAGTGCAAAGTAAGTGTAAAAGTAGTTGTAAAAGTGAGTGCAAAAGTGAGTGCAAAAGTGGGGTGTAAAAGTGGTACCCTATTTGTAATGGCTTATTTGACAAGTTATTTTGTGGTACCCTATTCGTAATGGCTTATTTCACAAGTTGTTTTTGTCAATGTATTTAGAGGATATTTCTCTTGTTCATGGAAAGTATCTCAGCCCTTTTTATGATAGCATAATGCTTACCGTCATGTTTGTAAGCAACAACAACACACTAAAATTCCAAGAATCCAAACTACTCTAAGGTTAATGATGGTCTCTCAACTCCATTCCACGCCTAGTCAAAAACATTATACATTTCAAATTTTTCAAAAAAGGTAAATTGAGAAAGTAGGCTATATATTTAAACTAAAAAATCATATGCTAACTCCAACACCTACGTCTATCCCATTCTCAGTCAAAAAAAATATATATATTCTTTAAATTTTTCCAAAAAATATTTGGAAAGTAGGCTATAATTTGAAAACTAATCATCCTAAAAAGTCATATATAGACTCAAACCAATGGCTTTTATGTCCTTAATCGTTAGAATAAAACATGGAATTTGACATTTTTCCAAATATTGATCATTTTTAAAAATGGGCTATATTTTGTAAACTATGAATTACACAAAAAATGTGTTTGACATAAAAAAGACAGGTATTTACCCACCTCTACCCACAAACCAAGTCCCAGGTCTCTGAGACAAAATCCAAAAAGGTTCAATTTTGAAAGTACACGATATTTTGAAAACTAATCATTCTAAAAAGTCATATATAGACTCAAACAAATGTCCTTTAAGTCCCTTAACGTTAGAACAAAACTTAACTTTTTTTCATTTTTTCAAAACAAAAGTCCAATTTTCAAAATTGCCTATATTTTGGAAACTAAGAATTAGTTCCAAAATGGCGGTCGTAGCTTAACTCAACCTAACCTAACCCTACGAGGTGTGATCAAAAAGTTCCAAAATGGCTGCCGTAGCTTAACTTAACCTTTGATTGATCCCTGTTGATTGACCCCTTTTGATTGATCTCTGTTGATGTATCCCTTTGGACTGGTCCCTGTTGACTAGCCCCTTTGGACGGGTCTTTTTTAAAGGGGGAGTCATTTTTTTACGGGTCCCTGTGGGCGGGCCCCTTTGATATAATTTGGATAAAATGCACGGGCCAGTCCATAAGGATCAGTCCAAAGGAACCGCCCACAGGGACCCGTCAACAAGGACCCGTCCTCCGGGACCCGTAAAAAAATGACTCCCCCTTTAAAAAAGACCCGTCCAAAGGGGCTAGTCAACAGGGACCAGTCCAAAGGGATACATCAAGAGAGATCAATCAAAAGGGGTCAATCAACAGGGATCAATCAAAGGTTAAGTTAAGCTACGGCAGCCATTTTGGAACTTTTTGATCACACCTCGTAGGGTTAGGTTAGGTTGAGTTAAGCTACGACCGCCATTTTGGAACTAATTCTTAGTTTCCAAAATATAGGCAATTTTGAAAATTGGACTTTTTTTTTGAAAAAATGAACAAAATGTTAAGTTTTGTTCTAACGTTAAGGGACTTAAAGGACATTTGTTTGAGTCTATATATGACTTTTTAGAATGATTAGTTTTCAAAATATCGTGTACTTTCAAAATTGAACCTTTTTGGATTTTGTCTCAGAGACCTGGGACTTGGTTTGTGGGTAGAGGGGGTAAATACCTGTCTTTTTTATGTCAAACACATTTTTTGTGTAATTCATACCAAATATAGCCCATTTTTAAAAATGATCAATATTTGTAAAAATGTCAAATTCCATGTTTTATTCTAACGATTAAGGACATAAAAGCCATTGGTTTGAGTCTATATATGACTTTTTAGGATGATTAGTTTTCAAATTATAGCCTACTTTCCAAATATTTTTTGGAAAAATTTAAAGAATATATATATTTTTTTTGACTGAGAATGGGATAGACGTAGGTGTTGGAGTTAGCATATGATTTTTTAGTTTAAATATATAGCCTACTTTCTCAATTTACCTTTTTTGAAAAATTTGAAATGTATAATGTTTTTGACTAGGCGTGGAATGGAGTTGAGAGACCATCATTAACCTTAGAGTAGTTTGGATTCTTGGAATTTTAGTGTGTTGTTGTTGCTTACAAACATGACGGTAAGCATTATGCTATCATAAAAAGGGCTGAGATACTTTCCATGAACAAGAGAAATATCCTCTAAATACATTGACAAAAACAACTTGTGAAATAAGCCATTACGAATAGGGTACCACAAAATAACTTGTCAAATAAGCCATTACAAATAGGGTACCACTTTTACACCCCACTTTTGCACTCACTTTGCACTCACTTTTACAACTACTTTTACACTTACTTTGCACTCACTTTTGCACTCACTTTGCACTCACTTTTACACCCACTTTGCACTCGAACATTACATCATCTGACATAATAAAAATAGGCATGGTTGTTGTCGAGACCGAGATAAGAGTGGGGGTAATGTATTTATAGTGATAGGATCGGAAAACCCATTATCACTTTAGTATTGACATCAAGCAAAAATTTTAAAAAAATATATCGTGTTTTTGACAGAGTGGGATAGACATAGTTATAAGAGTTGAGAGTCGATAATTAATCTAAAAGTACTCAGGAATGCATGGAATCTTAGTGTGTTGTTGTTGTTGCTTACAAACCGGTATGGTCACGTCAGGTGAAGTTAGCTAGGATTAGATTAGGATATGTTCAGGTAGTTTCCATAGTCACCGCTAGATAGCGGAAACATACTTTGCGTGTCGCATGTGGCTTTTTGACAAAGTTTTACTGTGTGAAAAAACGTGCTTGTATAACCTGTGTATATAAATTTAAAATACAAATAACCACTAAGTGTTTAGAACTAACATGTATAGCCTTGTATAGGGAATATATAGGGGTCCTTAACAAGATAGAGTGTCTAACACACGAGTGTACAGCCTTTTGATATGCAGTAAGTACCTGATCACACCTACTATCAATTGCGCCTACCATTAATCGCGTCTACTATCAATTGCGTCTACTACCAATCGCGCCTGCTAGGACATGACTTTTCATTAAACCAAAACATTTCCTTTTTTGTCAGCCTCCCACCCCTCTCATCAATCTATGACGTCATAGTCATAGTCAGCCTTAAAGCAAGTCTAAACTTGTAGAACATGTCACGTGACAAAGTTAGGTTAGGTAAAGTTAGGTTATGTTAGGTGAGCTGAGGTTAAGTCTTAAAATACCCCCTCTCTGCCTTGTACTTTGTATAAACATTGACACTGTAACTTTGTAATATCAAAAATGATCTAAGTCGCGTCCATATCAATCACGTCTACTATCAATCGCGCCTACTATCAATCACGTCTACTATCAATTGCATCTACTATCAATTGAGCCTACTATGAAATGCGCTTACTACAAATCACGCCTACTATCAATCACGCCTAGTATCAATTGCGTCTACTATCAATCACGCCTACTATCATTTGCGTCTACTATAAATCGCGCTCATGTCAAATCGCGCCTACTACCAATTACACCTACTATCAATCGCGCCTACTATCAATTGCGTCTACTATAAATCTCGCCCATGTCTAATTACGCCTACTATCAATCGCGCCTACTATCTTTCGCGTCTACTATAAATCGCGCTCATGTCAAATCACGCCTACTATCAATCACGTCTACTATCAATTGCGTCTACTATTAATCGCGCCTACTATCAATTGCGTCTACTATAAATCGCGCCTACTAGGACATGACGTTTCATTAAACCAGAACATTTCCTTTTTTGTCAGTCTCTCACCCCTCCCATCAATCTATGACGTCATAATCAGTCTTAAAGCAAGTCTAAACTTGTAGAACATGTCACGTGACAAAGTTAGGTTAGGTAAAGTTAGGTTATGTTAAGTGAGCTGAGGTTATGTCTTAAAATACCCTCTACCTTGTACTTTGTATAAACATTGACACTGTAACTTTATGATATGAAAAATGATCTGAGTCGCGCCCATGTCAAATTGCGCCTACTATCAATCGCGTCTACTATCAATCGCGTTTACTATCAATCGCGCCTACTATCATTTGCGTCTACTATAAATCGCGCTTACTACAAATCACGCCTACTATCAATCACGCCTAGTATCAATTGCGTCTACTATTAATCACGTCTAGTATCGATTACACCTACTATCAATTACGTCTACTATCAATTGCGTCTACTATAAATCACGCCTACTAGGACATGACGTTTCATTAAACTAAAACATTTCCTTTTTTGCCAGCCTCTCACCCCTCCCATCCGCAAAACGTGCTTGTATGAGCTGTGTATTTAAATTCAATATATACAATTAACCACTAAGTGTTCAGAACTAACATGTCTAGGGTATATATGGGATCCTTAGCAACAAACAAAAAATATGGTCTAACCTACGAGTGTACGGTCTTGTCATACGCAGTAAGTACCTGTTAACCTTGACTAGGGTATAAGAATATTGTCAGTTGACTACTGCCTGTTACAGTGTTCACATCGTGAAAGACCGTCTCACCTACCAGTCTCCAGCCTTGTCATACGCAGTAAGCAGCTGTTGGCGGAAAACAACATCCATAAATCTTGACATTTAGGAAAGTGTGTGTGTGTGTGTGTGTAAATCACTTGTAATCTAAAGATTGTTCATGTGAATTTACTAAAATTTAATTCATATGTATTATTTGATATGGAAGTCTCAACAACCAGTCATGGCAAGCCATGTGTCTTCTATAAAGGATATACATATATTGTAAAAACAACCAATAAAGATGGAACTGTTATTTGGCGATGTTCAAAACAACGATCCAAAAAGTGTCGACGAATGATTAAAACAAAAGACTCCAACGTACTTACTTCAAAAGAACATCATTGTGAATCTCAAATTAATACACATTTAAATACGCAAAATACTCTAACCCAGGTAAAAAAGCAAGTCCAAGAAAAATATATTGCTGCTCAAGATAGTGCATTGTTTGTTAAAAAGCATTCATCATCACCTCAAAAAGACATGTTAGGACAAATACCATCGTTCAAAAAACCCTTAACACTATCAAAAGCAACGCAGACTCTACAAGAGGTCCCTGTGGAAAACAAACAAGAGGAATTGGATAGTTCTAGTGATGTTGAGAATGATGATGATAATGATGGTGACAATGACTATAATAATTTTGATGATAATATTCATAATGATGATGATGATGATAATTATGAAAAAGAAGAGGATGAGGGTTTTATGTTGATAAAACCATTGCGGCTTCCCCAGTTTTTAAGAGCAAGAGTACCTGCAGAAAGTTGTAAAAGGATCTACAACAAGCGTTGTGTTTAAAAATCTATATAGAACAATGGTAAAGAGATAGAGTTGAATTCAGTGTGTAACTATTATAAAATGAATTTAATAAAAATATTGTATGGGTATTGTCTGTTTTTCTTAATTACTATCCCCATGTCCCACTATTAATACAATTGTTAACCATCAACAGTCTCTGACTATGTTCAGAAAGAGAGTGGCCTTAAACAATACACTATATCTATGGTTTGTGTACCAAGTGTCATAATAATGCAGTGTGGCCAAGCCATGTCAAGGCAATAGTTATGTCAGGTAAGGGATTCGAACCCTTGCTTCCTTATACAGAAAATTTGATCTTAAGTCAAACACCTTAACCACTCGGTCAACCAGACAGTTACTAATTTAATTAGTCTTGAGGACTTGAGTGTTTACAAAACTTTTTCCAGTATACATTGACTAAACCACTTGCTTGTTTTGAAATATAGATTTTGTTTTGTTTTACCATAGCATTGCAGTTATGAGTCTTGTGAACTGGGTGTTCAATATAGGGTTAAAGGCATTTTAAAATCATTTTAGAAAAGCTTTTAGGTATCGTGTCATGGGTTTTAGTAATGCATTACTGTTCGTTGACTAACATATACCGTTACACAACATTATTTTAGTGAACTTACATGTTGTTGTTTGAGTCTTTAGTCCTTTGACTGGTTTGATGCAGATCTCAGGGCCTATCTGTCCCGAGCTAATCGTTTCATCTCTATATAGCTACCACACCCTACATTCAAGGCTATCTGTTTAACATATTCTAAACTTGGTCTACCCCTACAGTTGTCGTCCTCGAACCTTTCTTCCTTAACTAAGTTTGCTATTCTTGGGTGTCTTAGTACGTGTTCTACCAACCTATCTCTTTACTTCATTAACAGTCGCCAGATACATCTCTTCTCCCCCACTCGTCTTAATACCTCTTTGTTAGTAACCCTATTTACCCATCTAATCTTCATCATTCTCCTGTAACACCACATTTCAAACACTTTAATTCTCCACTTTTCTGCTACACCAATTGTCTAAGTTTTACTTTCATAGAGTGCCACGCTCCAGACAAAGGCCTTTAAAATGACTTCCTAATACCTAAATCTATATTCAATGTCAACAGATTCTGTAGAAATTCTTTCCTTGTCTGAGCTACATAAGAATCCTAATCGTGTCTGGTATAATGTCTTGTTTAGCAAACATATTCACTCAAAAGGTCTAAGCATTTTTTGTATATAACCCAAAATAGCAAACAGTTTTTCTAAAACCCTACTCATTGGTCAATAACAAGCAGAGTCGCCAAAGTGTTTCGTTGGTAGTTAACTCATGTCTAGTTAATCAATTCCTTTCATATCGTTATCCAATTGTAGTAGTAAGGACTGGTGAACAACGTCAGTTCAACACACTGCTTTACACACAAATGTAGTTAGGCCCTTTGACATAATTTGGATAAATTTCATGGGCCGGTCCATAGGGACCAGTCTAAAGGGGTCGGTCTAAAGGGACCCTTCCACAGGGACCCATCAACAGGGACTTGTCAACAAGGACCCATCAACAATGACCTGTCATCAATGACCTGTCAACAATTACCTGTCAATAGGGACCCGTCAACAATGACCCGTCCACAGGGACTCATCAACAAGGACCCGTCAGCAATGACTCGTCAACAGGGACCCGTCGAAAAGGACCTGCCAAAAAGGATCCATCAAAAATGACCCCCTGTCAAAAAGGGCCCGTCCAAAAGGGGCTAGTCAATAGAGACCAGTCCAAAGGGACAAATCAACAGAGATCAATCAACAGGGATCAATCAAAAGGGGCTATCACCTCAAGGCCTGACATATCCCTCTTTGATTATTGGTTTGCCAATCGACAAGCGTCACTTAAAATACTTTTTGATCACCACTCGTGGGTTAGGTTAGGTTAGGTTACACTACAGCCGCCATCTTTTAAAAAGCCCGCCCTCTTACAAAAGCTATGAGTGGGCATGCGTAAAAACAAAACAAACAAAAAAAAACCAAGCATGTTAATTCATAGTGGCTATCGACCGAACACATGCACTTTGTGTGGAACAACGTTTCATTCCATATCGGCATTCAAACTCTCACAGGGGATTAGTGAACAACGTCAGTTCAACACACGCGAAATGTAGTTAGGCCCTTTGACATAATTTAAATAAATTCATGAGCCAGTCCGTAGAAACCGGTCCAAAAGGGATCAGTCCAAAGGGGCTCATCCACAAGGACTCATCCACAAGGACCTGTCCACAAGGACTTGTCCACAAGGAATCGTCCACAAGGACCTGTCAACAATAACCCATCAACACGGGCCCGACAACAGGGGGCTCGTCAACAATAACAGGGGCTCACACCTCAAGGCCTAACATGCCCCTCTTTGATTATTGGTTTGCAGAACAACGTTACATTCCATATAGGCATTCAAACTCTCACATGTTGCAATTGGAAAGAGAGATTCTCTAAAAAATTCAATTTCACCCCTTAGTAGGGTAGGTTTTATTTTTGGGGTGGAAATATGTTGTCCATTGGAAAGGGGGTGTCAGCCCGAGTTCAATGACACCTCATTTGTTAAAATCCAACCATAAGTTCGAGAGATATCGCACCGCCGCCATCTTGTGTGGAGGGTGTGGAGGTGGAGGGTTTTGAACCGATCAAAACACACTACTAACTTCGTTACCGAAAAGAAAAACGCTTTACAATTAACGGAGTTAGCCTACTTCCCAACCGTGATTTTAATATAATAATAAATGTGACAGTCTTGTTTCATTAGATTTACCGGCACGTTAAGAATCCTCCCCTGCGAAATTTACGGCACATTAGCGTCTCTACAGTCCCAGCAGTCAAAAGGCGGTGTTTGTCTGTAGAAACGCACGGAGATAGGAAATTAAAGCAGTTGGACCATTTCGAATACTTGGGCTGTGTATTTTCCCAGGATAACTGTAACAATAGTAATATCACAATGAAGAAAAGGAGATTGACTTTCTATGGACGTGTTAAAAGGATGGAACCTGAAAGGTTCCCCGAGAGAATTCTCACCTTGCAGCAAAACAGGAAAACTTAAGTCCCATGGGTTAAAGAAGTCCACCGGGATTTAGAAAAGTGTGGGATTAAGTCTAAAGAAATAGCAACTCGATAAATGTTCAAAAGGAAAGTTGCGGGAGTGAGGATTGTCTGACGAGAAAACAAGAAAAGAACGTAGTATTCTCGGCAGAGGTAGGGGCTTCGGTGGCGTATTTGGTTGAATGCTGAGCTTCTATGCCCAAGATCGTGGGTTTAAACCCGGCCGAAGTCGTCGGATTCTTTACGAGCGTTAACAATCCCTCAGTATGCCTTCCTTCGGAGGGGAAGTAAAGCCGGCGGTCCCATGTCATAGATTTATGGCATGTCAAAGAACGTTCCACTATTTACACTTGTGTGGAGCTAAATTATAGGCTATATTTGACTGACGCTCTTAGGTTCCAACGTACGTCACCAGGGGCCGACTGCGGTGGCATCTAGTAATCAAGTTCAGAACTAGTTGTCGTTGATGGCGTTTGGTAGCAAAAGTAGGAACTACTTAAAGATTGAATGTCTGCAGTCCTTACTTGAATTAAAAACAGATAACACTCACTAATACAGCCATCACAATTAACACTGGTTATCAGACAGATTCTACACACACCCAAAGTGCACGGGGCTACATGACTGCGTTGTCGCATCCCCTAAACTGAGGAACCAACCATTCTCGGCAGTAGAGCGAGCACGAGCGAGTCAAAGGATGAAGGAGTATTGGCGAAATAAGGAGGAGAGAGTTGACTTGCGAAAGTAATGGAAGTTGTGTAATTCCAGCCCATTGCTGATTGAAACGATAATAATAATAATAATAACAATACTAATAATATAATAATCGCATCGACTCGGCTGCCGTGGCGTAGATCTTTAAAGTTGGAGTCATTGAAGCGATCCATTATCTAATTTTGAAGTATAATTCACGCCACGGTTTTTGGCCGGTGAGCCCGATTGCATAGTCGTATAGGGCACAGGCGGTGAACCTCAGGCATGTGCAATTGATATGTGAGTTGCTTTCCGCGCAACTGAAAACCCACGTATCAATTACACATGCGTGATGCTCGCAGACTGTCCTCTGTACGACTGTGGAACCGGGTCTGACCGGCCAAAAGCCGTGGCGTGAACTGTACTGTTTGTAAACCGAAATTTACCGGGTGATCTGTAACAGATTTAATTGATTTTTGTCTTTTAATCACCAAATGTGTTGCGAGAGGTCTTTTACTAGCCGAGATCGTACAATTCAGAGTGCCGTCAACTTTTTGCTGCCGTTCAAAAATCCGACTTCCCTCAGTCGGGAATCGAACCCGCGATCTTACGATCTGGATGAAGACACTCGTCCCCTGACCCTCCGAGGAAGTAAGGGGGACTTTAAAGCATTGCGGGGATGTGGATATCCGCGCTATGCCCGCGGATATGCGCTTCTTTTTGCCATGCGGGTATAGTTTGCATAGCGGATAAGCTGCGGATAATGTTTAGAGTAAATTTGCGGATAGTTTATTTGAATGCAATGCTGAACTGGATTTTTTAAAATAATCGTAGATTTTTGTAAGATCTGCGTCTTTCACGTTTCTTATTAATTGCATATTTTCTTTCGCTTGGATTGAATGAAAATAATAGGGAAGGGAGAGAAGCCAGTCATGGAAATACCCTCAATTAGTGTTGATTTATGAGAAAAAAAAAGTCCTTTATACCTGTGCTTTCCTGGGTGCGTATATTCGAAGTGGTATAATTAGCCACCCGTTTCACTACCGTTACCCAGAGGGAGAAAACTGATTCACAGACTCTAGCGGAACGAATTTCTCCTCGTATGTCTAAATAAGTTGATTTAATACTTTATGCTTTATCTAATACACCAAAGATATTATTGTAATGTCAGCGGATTCGGAAAAAAAACGTGCGAATGCGGATAAAAGTCGTACGAATGCAGATATTAGTCGTATGGATGCGGGCCGGGTGCGGATAACGTTTTGTGCCAGGGAAAGAATGCTACGATTCTGGGCTGCAAAGAAGCTTCTATGAATGGAAGAGTTGTTTGACGGTCTCTAATGGCCGTAAACGAAAAAGAAAAACTAGTACCGGTATCAGCATCATCATATATATTATTACAGATAGATCCCTCCCTCGGCGCTCAAAAGCGATTGATCGTGACAAATGATCATTGAAATGAAAGAAAATACACATTAGCAGTGACGAATTGCACTCTAATTTCATAAATATCTATAATATCTTTAAAAAATTACTTTAAAGAAATGTAAGCTACGAAGTGTGCGATTTGCTTATACTGTTGCTGTAGGAAAATTCGCTCCATAATTGCTGTCCACTTCACATTTTGGCCGCTGTGACGCCTGTTTCATGTCATCTTAACATTCTGAGGTCTTTCCTTTATCATTTAGCATGGATTTCAGAAACAGTAAATCAAAGGAATGAGTATTCAAATCGTAAATAGTATAATTTCATAAATATCGAATAACCGGTGAGTGTTACAGCTAAGCTGTCATTCAATGGACTCAGCACACAAATGACATTAGCAGTGACGAATTGCATTCTAATTTCATAAATATCAATTTTTGTAAGAAGAGTGCGATTTGTAAATACTGTTGCTGTAGGAAAATACGCGACATCATTGCTGTTCAGTTCGCATATGAACATGCGAGATTTCTCGCACGGGTCCGCTTGTAAAATTATATTTCAATATCAAAGACAATAATTATTGCAATTATTTCATCCCCATTTTATGATTACTATGACGATGTCTTAATTTGGTATCATCATCAAGAAACGCTAAGGTGCATGTTTCTCAAAACTCAAGCTCTTAAAACAGAGGGAGTTACAAGGTGCGGTTTGTGCCAAAATCCTCCAAATCGTCTCAATAGTACAGCAAGAATCTTGCATTTCTTGAAAAGTTAACAGGAATATATTTATTTGTTTAAACTGTGCATTTAAACAAATAAACAGGGCGATAGGATAGCCCCGGCCAGAACCGTGTCGTGTCCGGCCCGCATAACAGGAAAGCTGGGCGGGTGGTCTGTACGCATGGGGCGTCCACAAGTAACTGATCGTGCATTCGAAAGAAAGAGAATTACCCGCAGCAGTGGCAAATTGCACTTTGATTTCATAAATGTCTATGATTCGTTTAAAAAGTCCGTTTAAACAAATAAGCAAGAAGCCCGCATAACAGTAAAGCCGGTCGGGTGGTTCATGCACATGCGACATTTCTCGCACAGTTTATTGTAAAACATTACATAAGGTTGGTTGGTTCGTTCCTTAGTTTAGGGGCTGCGACAAGGCGGTCATGTAGCCCAGTGTGCTTTGGGTGTGTGTAGAATTTGTATGATAACCGATGTTAATAATGATGGCTGTATTAGTGTGTGTTATCAGTGATTCAGGTAAAAGGACTACAGACGATTAATTTTTTCAATCAGTTCCTACTTTTGCTACCAAAAGCTACTGTCCACGACACCTAGCTGCGGACGTGGCTACTAAATGCCGTCACAGTCAGCACCTTATGGCGAACGTTGGAACTAATATAGCGTTATCAAAGTAACCTACAAATTTTAGTTTCCACGAGTGTAGTTAGTGGATGGTTTCTTTTCCATGCCATAAATATATGACATGGGACCGCCGGCTTTACTTCCCCTCCGAAGGAAGGCATACTGAGGGATTTTTAACGCTTTTAAAATTCCGACGACTTTGGCTGGATTTGAACCCGCGATCTTGGGCATAGATGCTCAGCATGCTACCGACTACGCCACCGAAGCCGCCACTGCTATTTTTTATGGGCATCACTGACCATAGACCCAACTCAACATTACCCTTAAAATTGTTGAAAGCATTGGTAGGCGGGCACTAGTAACGATGAAATAATATCTCGGCTATACGTGTGTGGCTTAGGCGGCAGCACGCCGGCCTCTCACCGCTGGATCCGTGGTTCAAATCTCGGTCACTCCATGTGAGATCTGTGCTGGACAAAACGGAGGCAGACAGGTTTTTCTCCGGGTACTCCGGTTTTCCCTGTCAAAATTTCATTCCAGCAACACTCTCCACTACCATTTCATTTCATCTGTCATTCATTTAATCATTGCCCCAGAGGAGTGCGTCAGGCCTCGGCAGCCGGCACAGTTCATATCCTCGCCGCTAGATGGGGGCTTCATTCATTCCATTCCTGACCCGGTCGGAGACTGGAAGCAGGCCGTGGATTTTCATTTTCTATTCGTGTGTACATCGTGAGACAGCTAGTAGGTAGTTGGATCATTTGTTATCACAAAACTCGCGTGAGCAGCGCAGGTAACGTTTGGTGAAGGTCATTCATAATAAACATAAAATGAATGTCGTGTGAGACAGGTGATTGACAGAAGATATGCCAGCCTCAGTTATAACGACTGGAGGCTTCCCTAGAATGGGCCTGTCAAGCTGTCAGCTGACATACTTCCCTGTTTCGATAACCTAACAAAATGTGTGTGGCAGTTCACTTGTTCTCCTGTGGAATCGATTTTATTTTTTTACGGTTATGGGTTGCTGCGTATTCTCCATTTCCTTTTAATTGCAAGGACTTTAAAAACTGCACAGGCTGTGAAATAAATACATGTGCATAGAATCAAAATGAACATACCCGGCAGCGTATTTAGAAAATGATTTCAACCCATCAGTTTAATCAGATCGGCCCCACCATCCTCTTTCTTTTCTAATCAACTCTGGTTTATGCCGTTTCAGACAAAGCTACTCTCTGAGACGGGTAAACAGCAGCAAACGCACAATCGTATGATATTCATCCATTGTCAGAATGTATATGTTATTTATTTCATAGTACGGTATTGGCTTCGGTGACGTAGTTGGTAGCATGGTGAACTGCTGTGTCATATATCGTGGGTTCAAACCCGGCCGAAGTCGTCGGATTTTTTAAGAGTGTTCAAAATCCTTCAGTATGCCTTCCTCCGGAGGGGAAGTAAAGCCGGCGGTCCCATGTCATAGACTTATGGCATGTAAAAGATCCTTCCACTAACAAAACTGTTGTGAAGCTAAATTTCTAGGTTAGATTTCGTTGTAAAGCTCTATCAATGTTCCAACGTTCACCACTAGGTGTCAGTGATATCTGGTAACGAAGGTTGGAACTACTTGAAATTGAACGGAACTTATAGCTCACCCTATGGATGTCCGCTTGAAGCAGCTACAGCCTCTGGCGAGCCGAATATGTCCTCGGACATTCCCGGCACTAAATCCCATACGCTAAATAAATAAATAAATAAATAAATAACTAAATAAATAAATACATTTCTATCATAGTGACGAAGTTAGGGCTTATGACCCTCTCTTGCCATCTCTTACAGATCTCAACTTATTTCAAAAATAACTTTGCCTTACGCGAAAGAAAATCCATATTATAAAAGAATTTGAATGTTCTACTCGTGCAGGGGCGTATCCGGAGGAAGGGCTGATAGGACTGCACCCCCTCACCCGAAATTCATAGGAAAATGAAACTATTTAAACAGTGGTATTTTTGGCGTTATTTAACCATAATATTATTGTTTCATAGCAAATATTGTTCTGAATATTACTAAAGTTACTAGAGCTCGAGTCAGCCGGGAAGGCGGTGCGCAGAACACAACGCTACCATAACGTCATGCCTCACTTCCATCCCACCTATCAGTCAGTCTGTCTTGAGAATCTGAGCTAGTGTGTTGTCAGAAAGTGAAGTGATTATATCGTAATATTTAAATATTCAGTGGAAGTGATTGTGTACATTTCGAGTGCTATGGAAGCAGGGGGAATTAAACGACAGGTTGTGCATAAGCAAGACCGAGAAATAGTTTACAAAACGTACGAATACTTTAAAAGTCTAAAGCAGAGTGAGAGAGACGGGCTCGATGAGGTAAGAGACGGTGTTGCCACACCGCAGGAACTCATGGCAGCAGCTTGCGGTGAGGGGACTCGAACATGGTGGACCTGTTGCAACGGTGGACATGTATCTATGTCTCTCTCTGCGGAAATCCTAGAGAGTCGGCCGCCTTCCCGGCTGACCCGAGCTCTAACATAGCTGAGCGGTCTACACTCTGTATTTCCGAAGAAAAACGTGACGAATTCGGAGGGAGTGATATAACATGACCGCCGGCGGGTTCATTCTGCTACTATGTAGATAAACTGGCTAGAACTTAGCCTCGTGGGGCAAAACTGAGAAGAGGTGGGTTCGATTCCTACCTCGACCATCCTGGATGTCATTTTCTGTGGTTTCCTACTTCTACTCCAGGCAAATTAAGGCTAACTTAAGGCCACGGCTGCTTCGTACTCAAATCCTACCCCAATTACAAATACACTAGCACAGACATCAAAGTGACACAGGTTATCAGACAAATTCTTCACACAGCCAAGTACACAGGGCTACGTGACCAGGATGTCGCGAAGCCCCTAAAGGAATCATCAACAACAAGCTATCACATCACTGCCACTTTTATACAATAGAATTAATATATGCTAGCAGAAGTAAAGGGATATGTTGAAAGAACAAATCGTTCACTTTAATGGAGGTAGGGGATCTAGCTAGAGAGGGGTTCGCCAAGATTTAACCCGAGGACTGTACACGTGGTATGTTTTATTATACGATGGCGAATCAACAAGTAAGTTACACTTCCCAGTTATGACCCTTTATTACTACATACACATACGGCTATGACATCATACAATGTAAGTTCACTTTTCCACAGAGCCCCCACGAGACTGTAAGCATTTCTCGCAACGGGCAACCAACTTTTCGATTCCGGATGCGTAGAAATCACCTCCAGCGCTATGGAACCACCTGGATGCAGCTGCTTTCACCTCCTCAACGTTTCGGAATCGTCCACATGGTCAACATTAAATTTGCAACGGTACTGGACGTTGCGGGCCTGCCTTTGCGATCCGTACGTCCGGCGTCAAATTGCTTACACCTCTTGACAATACCTGGGCTAGAAATTGCACGCTCACCATATACAGCTGTGATTTCACGATGAATGTCCGTGCAATTGAGCCGTTTAGCCCATAGAAATCAGATCGTTGCACGCACCTCCAATTTGGAGTGAACATCCAGTTGACGCGCCATTGATCCTAGCTCGCTCTGCACACACACCACGATGGGATACAACACTACCCTTCCTATCGGGCGTGTGCAGCAGTTACTGTAGCTTGCTACGCATTGGCCACGGTCACGACACACAACGTGCTCTCGCGGCGAGCTAGTGTACGGTTACTTACTTTTTGAATCGCCCTCGTACATATATAAATCGCCTTATTCTGAACAAAGTCGTATCCACAAGAACATATCTTCGCACATGAAAGATGAACCAATGCAAAATTGACCTAGCGCACAAAAGCTGTAGCGATCAATATTGACCTCGCCCACGAAAGCTGAACCAATAAAAATTGGTCTGTTAAGCTCGCAGGCGAAGTGGGTGAGCTCTCTGTGATTGTCAAATTTCTGGTGTGGGCTGTCAAGTTTCTGGTATCATGGGTATCCAAAGCAAGCAAAATAAGCGGAACCTACAGTAAATAGTGTTTGGGAATAATGTTATACATTTTTCCGTTATAGAGTTAAGTTTGTAACTTAACGTGCGTTTTGTTTGTTAAGCTAAGGTCCTTTCGGATTCTTTACGCGCTGAGTAGACTAGTATCGTATTCAAATAGAAATGCAGAAGTCCAACTTGGAGTAATACTTGATACTTATTTAGTTAGAACATTTATATACAGTGTTACAAAAGCCGCGAGGCTTGTTAAAGTCACGTCATCGTAACTTGACAACTGCTTGCCACGGTGGGTAAGTGGTTATCGTGTCGGACTACCAGCCCCAAGCTTGCAGGATCGCTCCTGGCCGTGGTAAGTGATTTTTGAAAGGCGACAAAATCATGGTACACATGGCATACGTTGTTGACGAGTTAAAAAAAAACATTTGAATTCAGTAGGCCGTGTTCATAAGGGTAAAATTAATCTCGGGATTTTCCGCCTACACGAAAAGTTCCTCCTTTCTCTACTAGAAAGCGCTATCGTGTCAAGGAGCTTAGATATCTAACCTCGTTGATTTTCATAGCGCTCCAAGGAGCGATACAATATTCGACATGCAAGCTGCCCTCTGGGCGTCTATTAACAAGCTTGCATCCCGGCACCCGAGGCCATACGAGATTATTATTATAACTTGACAACCTTAAGAATAAGAGCTCTTTTCTTCTAAAAACTAGATCTTATATAATATTCTTCTATGGGCGTGTTTGACCCCAATATACTTGAGAATGCCCGTAGCTCAACCAATCAGACTCCAGTGTTCTACTGGGATAATAATTATGCTTTTAAGTGGAAAGTAGTGGGAGTTTGAGATGAGTGATTTTCCCTTGTTTACATGGATACTAGCTTCTTGGTATATTTCCGAGAAGTGCTAGTGGATTACAACTATTGATACTGAAGAAACATTGGAGCCACTTCCTGGTGACTAAGGAAGTGAGGACACATTCCATCTGCCCCGTTCAGAGAAGGAGTTGCCGTGTTCTCATAGAATTACAAAGTAATTCATTTAAAATTGATAACCAATACATGGCTTTCTAAAGGAGTGGTTATATTCCTAAGACGTTACTCACGCTTGTGGTGAATTTCCACATTGCCTTCATCCTCAACATTAATAAAGAATAAAAAAAGATAATGAGGAAGATATTGGGACCAATCAAGGAAGGGAGTAAATATATTAGACGGCCCAACCACGAGCTCTATAGTTACTCTGAAAGAATTACAGACGTGGCCAGGAAGAGACGTCTAACATTTTATGGACACGTCTCAAGGATGCATCCAACCAGGCTGACCAACCAGCTACTCACATACTGGCAAAGAAGGAAGACCAAGTCACCATGGCTGATAGAAGTGCACAAAGATCTGCTGGAACTGGGAGTTACGGAAATGGACATAAACGATCGAACGTCTCAGGAGTAAATGAAAGCAAATAAAGTTCCAGGAAAACCCCCCAAGGAAGAAGACAGGTGCCCTCTGGACAAAGGAGAGAAAAGAACAACACAGCCAGATGATGCGTGACTACTGGGCAAACATCAAGGCCCACTCCAAGCAAAATAGTTGAATATCGTGGTCCGTAGTTGGCCTATACGGAACAAGAAGAAGAAAGAGATTCACAAGTTGGACTAGATATTCAAGTCATGTGCATGAGACTAGGAAACATTAAGTATAGGATGAATGTGAATCTCGCCTCCTGTACCTCGCTAATCCATGTTGCTTGCGCTTCGACGAATGCAAATTAATGATGATCGATAGTGCTCCAGTCATGTAAGCATACACAAGCGCATGCACTCTTTTTTTTGTCCACCTCCTGGTGTGGCAGCTAGTATTCGTGGCTGTCGCACCAGAGGTCCGGGTTAGATTCCCGGCTCTGCCAAGAAATTTAATTGAGGTCTGAGGGCTGAAACGGAGTACACTCAGCCTTGTGAGGTAAAACTGGAAGTGGTTTTCTGTGGTTTCCCACTTCTACTCCAGACAAATGCTGGGATAGTTGCTAAATTACGGCCACTGCCGCCTTCTATCCAATCCTCACTTGAATAACAAATACACACACTACTACAGAAAACCCAATAACTCAGGTTGTCATACAAATTCTAAACACGCCCAAGTACACGGAGCTGTGACCGCGATGTCTACGCTCCTCAATTGATGCAACAACAAAGCAACTTTTGTTGTTGTTAGATTATTGGCTAACTAGTTCTGAAGTTCTCTAATCGGGAAAATAATGGATAGTAGAGAGTGTTCTTGGCAGGAATCATTGACTGATATGAATCTGTCTTCATAACCGTACGTTCACAAAGTTTCACAAAACACACATTAAGTCTTCTCGGCTTGATACGGCCACAAACTGTTAAAACAGATGCAATACTCGAATACTTCAGAATTCGTTATGGAAAAACCACAAATTAATTGTTGTTGCTTCAACAAAGGGCTTGGTACAACTTTTGGGGGTCATCAGCTCTTTGTACTTCCGGTACTATGTGTATGGTAACAGTGTGCGTAATTGTAGTTCTTAGAGTTAAGAATAAGTTAAGTTTCCCGGGAAAAATCACTTTAATGATGGCCACTTTCATCTTCGGGATTCAAACCTCGGATCTCTGAACTTCAGTTCTCGATTGTGCACAATTGCTCTACCCGTAAATTCCGCTCATTAAATAAGACAACGTCATATCTAAAACATCGTCATCGTCATGTTTTCCTATGTATTGTACTTTCAACTGTTCGTGTCTTGCCTAGATATAACTTCTTCTTATTCTTATTCTTCAAGTGCCTCGACCTCCAAGAACATTGGCGATCAGTAGCATGATCTGCTGTTTGTCCATAGCTTTTCTAAATAGCGACACTGTTTTCAGTCCAAACCACTGGCTTAGCCAGGACATTCTTCTACTTTCTGGACTCCTAATGCCATCAATCATCCCTTGAATCATTAATTGCAACAGATTATATTTGTTGTTGTGCATGAAATAACCAAAATATTCTAGTTTTTTCCTTTTAATGGCATTGAGAATTTCTAATGCTTATTTATACGCCGCAGTACTTCCACATTTGTGATTTTAGCTATCCATGGTATCCTTAATATTCTGCGTTATGTCCACATTTCAAACGCCATCGGTTTATTACATAATATCTTGGTAAGTGTCCATGATAAACTCCATAGAGCGGGTTACTAAAAATGTAGCATCGAAGGAGTCGGATGTCTAATGCCTGACATAATTCATGGCTAGTTAAAACTTGCCTCAATTTCATGAAATAACTTCTGGCCTGCTTAATTCTGCATCGAATTTCTTGATTTAGGCTAAGCCTCAGTGATCATTGATTTGACATGTTGAAGTATTTATATGATGAAACCCTTTTAATCCTTTCATTACCAAGTGCATGAATGTCCTGAAATTCACCTGCATATTGCAATATAATTTCTTACCGGAACGAGACATAATTATATCAAATCTTGAAGTTCATTTCTGAGATATGACGTTGCTGTATTTAATAGCAATATGTTCTTTTCATACAGTTTTTAAATTTTGTTCTTTTTTTTCTCTCTTTTCAGAGCGTGTGATATTGTTTGTAGGCTTTTTGTTCAATTTGGTTATCGCATCCTTACGTGTGTGGTAGCAGTTTGAAAACCATGTTAACATTTTATTAATGTAAGCAAATATTGTACCTTTCCTGATCACTGATGATACAGGAAAGTGTTTGGTGGGGAGAGGCGCGGCGTTGCCATGGTAACCACGCTTTGTGCTTCGAGCCCCGCGCGGTGCGGCACGATCGATGTGGGAATAGGAGGGTGTCGCGTTACGTTGCGCCCGACCAGGCGAGAAAAAGATGCGCCGCGAGCTGGAAAGAAATGTTTAATTAAGTTGATAATGGACTATTTTTATTGGTTAGGAAAAATATGATAAGCTTCTTTTATTTTAACTTGGTGTTGAAATGCTACCTACAGTAAGCTACTACTAAATATCTCTCGAAGTCGGCATTATTTTTTTGTCATAGGCTTAACTTGTGTTCTCCGTAGGATACGCAATAATAATAGTAATAATAATAATAATAATAATAAAATAAAAAGAACTACTTCGGAACAACAATGAAGTCTACGAAAATGTGGAGAAAATCTCAGCTACCATGGAAAGGAGGAGGTTCTCATATCTTGGACATTTGTAATGGACAAAACCAGAAATGAAAATCCACAGCCTGCTTCCAGTCTTCGACTGGGTCAGGAATGGAATGAATGAAGCCCCCATCTAGCGGCGAGGATATGAACTGTGCTGGCTGTCGAGGCCTGACGCACTCCTCTGGGGCAATGATTAAATGAATGACAGATGAAATGAAATGATAGTGGAGTGTGTTGCTGGAATGAAATTTTGACAGGGAAAACCGGAGTACCCGGAGAAAAACCTGTCTGCCTCCGTTTTGTCCAGCACAGATCTCGCATGGAGTGACCGGGATTTGAACCACGGACCCAACGGTGAGAGGCCGGCGTGCTGCCGCCTAAGCCACGGAGGCTTGTAATGGACAAAACCAGAATAACCAAAAATATGTTGTTGTTGTTGTTTGAGTCTTCAGTCTTTTTACTGGTTTGATGCAGCGCTCCATGCTTCCCTGTCCTGAGCTAATCGTTTTATCTCTACATAGCTACCGCACCCTACATCCGAGGCAAGCTATTTACCAATAATATTCTAACCTTGCAAACCAAAAATATTATATATGAATTGCAGCCAATGGCCATAGCAGGGTATTTTAATTGATCGCCCGAAGGCTCCCAGCAAGTTCAGTTTCAAGAAGCTCCAACTTAGGCTACCAGATCCACTGTCACTGACACCTAGCGGTGAACGTTGGAACTTGATAGAGCGTTTCTAACCAAATTTAACCTACACATTTGGCTACACCCTACGAATTGTAGGTTTACATCTATGACATGGGCCCGCCGACTTTATCTCTCCTCCGAAGGAAGGCATACTGAAGGATTTTAACGCTCTTAAAAATCCGACGACATCGGCTTTGGGCATCAGCATGCTACCGACTACGCCACCGAAGCCAAAAAGATTGTCGACTACCTATGGAACAAGAAGACAACTACGGTATGGATTAAGAAAGTTCGTAAAGATCTAGAAAGGTCCTACATTCGGGAAGCTCAGATGTTAGATAGAGATACATTTCGGACCATTATTCAAAATTTTGGTCGGGCTCCAAGACGAAAGAACTGCGACGACTGGAAGAACTTAGACGGATGAACAGAAGCACCACAGCATCCATATGAAGGAATACTGGAGGAAGAGGAAGCTTAATACGAAGAAGAAATTAAATTGTAGCGTGATCCTCAGTGGTCTATTGGCAAATTAAAAAAAAAAAAAAACTGGGCTTGGCTTGGCAGCAAAGCAAGGGCAATCATTCAGGAGACCTTAACCAACACAATCTTGATGCTATACACCAACTGAGCATTCTACAGGGTCTTTCATATAAAATAAGAACGGAGAGCGGCGGATTTGTTATTCGCTGCTACAGTGGCCTTGACCGAGCTTGTGGCGCACCACGGCCCCCTGCTGTAGTATTGGAAGCGCATGCATAGTATATACTTGACCTTGCAATAAACATGCAGGTGTTCAGTCGCCAGTCTGAACCTCAGATGCTAACATGGTGAGACAGTTATCATTACAACATCGTATTTTTGTATGTAAAACTTATTTTAAGTACGAGTCGGTTCGGCGGGTACGTGATGCATTTGTTCAGCAATTCCCTGATAAAGTGCCTCCTTCACTAGCACAGATTCACGTAATTGAAAATAAGTTTGACACTACTGGATCAGTGCTCAATGAAAGACATAAAATAAAAGATCAGAATCATTACAGTGGCAGAACTCACTCGCGTCAGCCAGAATGTGGTTACCAGATACAATGCCTGTATAACCCAGGAAGGACGACACTTCCAGCGTCTTTTCTACGGTAATATTTCCTATAGGATTGTACACACGCTTAAAGCAGGGGGCCGTGGTGCGTCACAAGCTCGGCCAAGGCCACCGCAGCTGCGGATAACAAAACCGCCGCTTGGCGTTCTTATTTTATATGAAAGACCCTGTATATAGGCCTACCTATATAATACGCTAAGGTGTATGTTTCACAAAACTCTAGCTTCTAAACCAAAGAGAGTTAGAAGGTGTGGTTTGTACCAAAATATTCCAAATCGTCTCATTAGAACAGGAATAATCTTGCATTTCTTGAAAAGTCAACGGAAATATATTTATTTGTTTATAAAGTGCTTTTAAACAAATAAACAAGACGATAACCCCTGGAAGAACTGTGTCGCGTACAGCCGCATATCACTAGAGTCGGGCGGATAGTCTGTACACATGGGGCGCACACAACCCATTGTGCAACCAGCAGCAGCGATGAATTGCTCTCTGTTTTCATAAATATCGACAAATTGTTTAAAAAGTGCGTTTAAACAAACAAACATATATTTTTCTTCTTAGTCGTTTTACCCTCCAGGGTTGGCTTTTCCCTCTGATTCAGCGAGGGATCCCACCTTTACCGCCTCCAGGGCAGTGTCCTGGAGCTTTACTTCGGGTCGTGGGATTCAACTGGGGAGGTGGGGCGAGCACCTCGCCCAGGTGGGCTCACCCGCAAAGCGAACAGGAGCCTTGAGGGTTGGGAAGATTGGGAGGGATAGGCAAGGAAGGGGGAAGGAGGCGGTCGTGGCCTTACGTTCGGTATCATCCCGGCATTTTCCTGGAGACGAAGTGGGAAACCACGGAAAACCACTTCGAGGATCGCTGAGGTGGAAGTCAAACCCCCTCTTAGTCTACTCATTTGGACCACCCGAGGCTGAGTAGACCCTGTTCCAGTCACCTACCACTTTTCAAATTTCGTGGCCGAGCCGGGAATCGAACCTCGGACCCGGGGGTGGGGGGGAGCACAAATATATTTGTACAAGTGTAAACATATCCGCCGTACCTTATCTAAGTCTAGGTGAAGAGTATCTGATGATGATCGCATGACGATCGAAACATATCATCAATTTAATTACACTCCCCCTTGTTTGTAATATTTATTTCAGGTTAGGATGTTTAAATATTTGTGCTCCACGCCTAATATTTTTGGGCACAATCATGTTGGCCGTCTGAAAAGCATTCTATAGGCTCATACAATACTAAATCTAAAGTAATATTCAGGGGAGAAATTAGGAGCGGGGTATGGCAGAGTGATGGACTCTCGCCTCTGCTCTTCAACAGTCGTCCATGAGTGGCGGAGAAAAATGTGCAACAAAAGTTTTGAAGAATGGTGAGATTGAGATACAAAAGCATGCTGAGCTTGTTTGCCCAAGGTTGCGGGTTCAAACCTGGCCGAAGTCGTCGGTTTTTTAAGAGCTTTAAAATCCCTCAGTATGCCTTCCTTCGGAGAGGAAGTAAAGCCGGTGCGTCCATAACATAGATTTATGACATGAAAAAGAACCTTCCACTAATTACACTAGTATGAAGCTAAATTATAGGTTAGATTTGAATAACGCTCTTAGGTGCCAACGTTCGTCGCGAGGAGCCGACTGCGGTGGCATCTAGTAACCAAGTTCAGAACTAGTTGGTCGTTGAGTATGGCGTTCGGTAGCTAAAGTATTATCTACTTGAAAATTGAATGTCTGCAGTCCTTACTTGAATTAAAAACAGATAACAAACACACACTATGGCCTGTTTGCAATCTCTTGATGAATGCAGTACATTCGCATTTGTCTGTTAGCACAGGCTAGAGTAAAAAGTGTTTTTTCACCGATGTCTCAGTCTTACTCATGGCTGTGATTATATGGAAGCTACTGAGGTATGGGTGGTGCTTAGTAATGACATTCAGGGCACAGTCAGTGCCTGTGGATGCTGTGCAAGGTTCTACTCATAGGGTTAGTACTGCTGTTCTGACTCAGTTAGGAAAGCAACGGCAAACTACCTCCTGATCTTGCCTAGTACGCCTCAATATAGTGCTGCCTTGGGTTTTGTGGGTATCTACCCACATAACCTAACGGCGGTGCTTTTTGAGGATCCAACCAGCCTTTGGGCTGACTACCTAACAGACAGAACACACACTAATACATCCATCACAATTAACACCGCTTATCAGACAGATTCTACACACACACACACACACACAAAGTACACGACCGCGTTGTCGCAGCCCCTAAAGCCCTAAACTGAGGAACCAACCATCATCCAAGAGTACAGTAGATAGCTTTGAAGCCATATTTACAATATGTTCACGTATTTAGTTGCAGCATTAGTAATGCAACTCGTTAGTATTTGTTGGTTGTAATCTATGTGATGTGTATGTCTATGTGATTTTCACCCATATTTCAGACATAAATTTTATAGCATAAGTGTAATGGATTTGATGATGATCGCTTGATGATCGAAATTGGTTATCCAAGTGTATTCATCAATCTCATATAATTATTTTTTTCAGGATTATGGTATAACACATCTCATTTTGGGTACATTCGTGTTGACCGACTGAAAACTACCAAACTTTGTTTACTAAGGCAACACTGAAAAATGGCTTCAAACACCATAACAGGTTATCAGATAATTCCAATACACACCCAAGTACACGCCCCGTGTGGGTGCGGGTTAGAATACACCCACGGTATGCCCTGCCTGTCGTAGGAGGCGACTAATAGGGCCGACATGGCCGAATAACTTGCCAGTTTTGATTTGTTCACACCCCCTGTGGATGGGGAGGGCAGAATTCATCCACGGTATCCCCTGCCTGTCGTAAAAGGCGACTTAGAGGGGGCCTTATAAAGGTCAATTTTGGTTTTCTGGTCCCAGCTCTGGTTTGACCAATAGAAATAAACATGCGTGCTGTTAGGGGAAGGGCCACCAGCTTGGCCATCTGGCCAGAAAGCCTAGACGGTATGCCCCATCCCGTCAGGTGGGTGCGCCATGTACCCTACAGTAGTATCCGCCTTACAACGAAGGTCCCTGCATGGCCGAATACTGGAGCTGAATAAATCCTGTGCATGCCCAAGGTTAGTAGAAGAGAGGTTGGCTCGTAACTTGCCTTCCACTGGCAGTAGGGTGGGGGTAACGCGTCATCGGGCCTGCGAGAGTCACCCCAGTCTCCATTTACACAGTGGACGGAGGAAACTATGTGTGTTATTTACTTGTTTGTTAATAGGCCTACAGTATTTCTTTTGTTCAAGATATGAATTGTGTTACGTGGTGTATTACACATTAATAAACAGGTGAATATAATGTAAATTAATTACATCAGATTAGTATGGAATCTATCTTTGCATATTCTAGCCCATGGGTAAGTTGTTTCTTTACGTTGGGTTTTATTTTCTTTCAGTTGTTTAAAATGCCGGGAAAAATTTGCAGTGTTGCAGTCTGCAAAAGTAATTCAGAAATTGTTAAGAAAACGGGAGAAAAAATATCTTTCTTCAGATTTCCAAAGGATGCTAATCGTAGGAAAACGTGGGTGCAGAAATGCCATAGGAAAGATAAATTCGATCCGAATAACAAACGGATTTGCAGCAAACATTTCAAACCAAGTGATTTTGAAGACGAAATTCGAGCTCGACTGACAAATACTCACCCTAGAATATTAAAAAAATACGTCAATACCTTCTTTAAATTTACTGCCTCAAACACAGTGCCAAGACACAACTTCACGTACAGAACGCTCCCAGAAAAAAGAAAACAAACAATTACTAAACGAAATATTGGTTTCGACATTTTCCAGTGACAATGATTCCGTCGTCAATGACGTCAATGTCAATGATTCTGACACAAAATATAACGATCTTCTAATTAAATACAACGCATTACTTGAAGGAACCAAAAAACTGAAGGAAAACATGCAACACTTAGAGACTCGAGCAAACTGTTTGCAATCAAGAAACGGGGAATTAGAGAATTCAATTCAGCAGTATGAATGTGATTTTGACAAGAAAATTAAAGATACGTTTAAAGATTTGTTGACACCAAATCAAGTCGACATTGTTAGGAAACGGAAAACAAAGGCAAGATGGACAAACGAGGAAATAGCGAAGGCATTTACCTTAAGATATTTAAGCATCCGAGCATACAAGTATACCAGAGACACACTGAAATGTCCATTACCTGGATTATCAACTTTGAAGCGCTGGGCAGGCAATGTTGAATTACGAAACGGTTTATTGAAAAACGTAATAGAAGTACCGGTAATGAAAATTAGTGGACGAAAGAAGAATGGTCAAGAGAGAGTCACTGTTCTTTCTTTCGACGAAATGAAAGTGTCATCACTCTCTGAATATGATGTTAAAGCAGACGAAGTCGTGGGCCCACATACATACATGCAAGTTGTAATGGCAAGAGGGTTATTTCAGAACTGGAAGCAACCCGTGTACATCAATTTCGACAAGAAAATGTCGAAAGACATTATAAATGAAGTGGTTACGTCACTACATAATATTCAATATGATGTAGTTGCTTGTGTTTCGGACTGCGGCGGGGGAAACATGGCACTGTGGAAAGAACTCGGTATTACCATTGAAACTACACACTACGTGCATCCGATGATGGAGGAAAAAATCTACTTTTTCGCAGACGCACCTCACCTGCTTAAATTAATTCGTAACTGGTTCATTGACACTGGATTCTGTCTTCAAGATGGTACTGTTATCAAGAAACAACCGGTAGTTAAATTAATAGAAAGCACATCTTCAGAAATTAACTCATGCCATAAAATTACACCACTACATATAAACTGTGAAAGAACTCAGAGACAGAATGTGTCGTTAGCTGCTCAGCTTTTTTCCCATCCTGTAGCAACAGCATTGGATTGGTATTTACCAGGAAGTAACCCACAACAAGCCAGAGATGTTGCAAGTTTCATTCGTCTAGTGCATAATTGGTTCCAGTTAATGAATTCTTACACACTGTCTTCATTAGCTCCACCCTACGGAAAGAATTTGGAAGCCCAACAAGAAATTTTAGTAACTATGATAGCCACAATGTTTGGGATGAGATGTACATCCAAGAAATCATTGCAGTTGTTTCAGAAAGGCGTCATAATTTCTTCATGCTCACTGCGCGATCTGTACGTGAGAATGAAAGAGAAATACTCGATTGACTTTATTTTGACACATCGATTAAATCAAGATTGCTTAGAGAATCTCTTTTCTCAGATAAGAATAAGAGGAGCAATCCATGACCACCCTTCACCTTTAAATGCACTCTATAGGTTGCGGATGATACTGCTAGGGAAAAACCCCGGTATTGTACACAACAATACCAATACCTTGAATGTGAACGAAGAAAATAATGAATTCTTGTTAGCAAGTGTCGTGAAAGAGGCGGGAATAAAGGAGCCTAAAATAAGTGAATACCTTCCGGATGAAGAAAAGGAAATTGCAGATATCCTCTCAACTTCTTTAAATGACGTAATGCCTTCTCAAAAATTCTATTCAGAGAAAGATGGCCTAGAATACATCGCTGGCTTCCTCGCAAAGAAGCATCAGGAAGAATTTCCCGATCTAGGCAAGCACACGCATAAGATCGAGAAAGATGACTTCCATTGGGAGAGTGCACCGTCTTGGGTTAGAAGTTTATCTTTCGGCGGTCTCATACAACCTTCACCAAATTGGCTCAAAAAAGTGGAAGAAATGGAGGAAATGTATCAGAAGTTTCATGGAGATACGTTCAGATTTCGAAAACGTATCATTGCAGTTACAGCTGATATTGTTTCAAAGGAGATCGCTAGCATTCCGCGAAAACTAGTTGCAAGCTTATGCCGCCAAAGAGTATTTATAAAAATAAAATATCTTAATACGAAAAAAAGAGAAGCATCGACATTGAAAAGACAAAACTCGGGTGATCAAGAGAGAAAAGTGAACAAGAAGATCAAGAAACTTGTTTCATGAAGTATTGGTGCACAAAGTGGACATTCTAGTGAATTGTTTCTGGTTGTAGGAGACAAAAACATCAATTGGACCTTGCAAGCACCAGAAACTGATTTTTTTAATTTACTTTTTTTGGAACATACTAATTTAGTTAATTGTAAATTTGCAATGTCGTTTGTGCTGTATCTGACCGAAAATTATAGGCTACTCTCTCTCATCATAGGAACAAGTTCAACGCCTTCCACAATCTTGTGTACTAAACTTTGTGAAGATTCATAAATGTAGCTTAGCGGCTATTAGTTGAAATATTATTTAGAAACTTTCCTCCCTATAAACAGTGGAAACTGTACTATTTCCCTATCCGCCGCAAAGATATGACGATAATGGTTATTTACATGTTCTTATTATAGTATTTTGTAGCATATTCAATTTATTCAGTTACATTGAATATAATAAATTGTCAAATTTGTTGGCAAATACGTAGAATTGGGTAAATTTGTTTACTCTGGGGTTTTCCACTTAATAGTGTTGATGTGGTTGGACAAAGTGAGAATTAAATTCCGCGGGGTCACCAACATTGTGGTGCGTGCTGTTATCAGTGACAGTTTTGCTGACTCCGAGAGTGGCGGAAATGAAGACGAACGTGCAGGCAGCAATGAACAGCAATGACAGCATTATAATAATAATAATGCAGTGCTTATACTCTGTGAGCTGCCTGAATAGGATTGACAGTTCTCGCCTCGCCATGTGGTCAGGGAACAAGGTTGCCAAACAGTTAGATTAACAAGCGATCACACTGTACAAGCCAGATATACAGCTGACCAGGCACTGACGCACGTGGGCTGTAATATTGCAACGCAGAGTATAATGACAACAACTATGCGAACATGGATTGGTCAAGATGCAGAGGGGTTATGACTGACGTGGAACTTCCGGCGAAATGTCAATCCCATTCAGGCAGCTCACAGAGTATAGTGAAGCAGTGGGGATGGGTGGATCTGCGCCTGTTGGAGATATAGTCGGCTGTATGTTTGTATATACCAGTTTTATTATGTTGAAGAAGATGTATAATTAAATTAGTCATGCAATTTAGCGTTCAGCGTCATCTATTATTCACAACAATTCATTAGTTGATACTCTGAAATGGCTGCTACCCTTAAAAATTATTATTTACTGAGCACGTAATGCGCTACGGACTAATGACTGATTCAAACGCAGCAGGCTCGTGACGTGTTCCCGCGCGCTCTCCCATTGGCCGAGAGTTATGAGCCAACCTGTATTCTACTAACCTTGGTGCATGCCGAGGGGGAAGTGCCTGTTCGAGGCACTGGGACCCCGGGCAATATCTGCTATGCCAGGTAGGTATTGCCTTGGCTGGGTGGCGCCCACAGTGATAGCCCCCGTTCGGAGTGGGCAGTATTCGGGGAGGATTTCGTCCGGGATGCGTAGTAAACGATCACGGACACCTGTACAGGGTGGCACCCTTAAAAAGCCGTCTCTGGAGTGTAGACCGAATCCCAAGGTGTATACGCCTTGGGATGAGGCATTTAATAAGAAGTTCCCTGTTGACAGGTCTCCTCGCTACCTGGTAGCTACCAGGACAGACGGGGGAGATTTTAAACAGGTAAAATCGATCCTATTTTCAGAGGAAATCGAGGGGAAATATCGCGACCTTAACGAGATTTCCAAGCTCCGGAACGGGCAGCTCCTGCTGCATACCGTTGACCGGCAGCAAACCGAAGCGTTGCTGGAATGCACGCATTTCGGCGAAATTCCCGTTAAGGTTGAGAAGCTCGATACGCTGAATGAGGTCCGTGGATTTATATTCCATCGCGACCTCATTTTAAACAGCGACGCGGAATTGATGCGGGATCTGGGGAAGCGAGGCGTCACCAGGATTAGGCGCATCACCCGGAAAATTGGAAATGATAGCGTCGATACTGGCGCTTTCATTCTCCATTTTGAGGGTGATGTAGTGCCTAGGCAGGTGAAGGTCACGTCGTACCATTGCGACGTTAGACCGTACATCCCTCCACCTATGCGCTGCTACAATTGCCAGAAATTCGGTCATGTTTCTGCCAGGTGCACTGCCAAGGCGGTGTGTAGAGAGTGTGGCAAGGGGACACATGACGGTGTGGGGTGTACGCCTCCCCCGACGTGTCCTAACTGCCAAGGAAGTCACTCTCCGCGGTCGAAGCAGTGCCCTGAGTTCTGCAAGGAAGCAAAGATACAAGAAATCAGAACATTGGATCGGCTTTCATATCACGACGCTCGAAAGAGATACCGTGATATGACTGCACCCGAATTTCCGGTATCTTTCGCGGCTAAGGTGACGCCACCTATCACCCCTGCCACTTTCGTTCCCCGTGCTGTACCCTCGACGACGAACTACTCTGAGATCGTTAAGTCTCCCCTCGCTGTCCAAGCGAGACCTGTCAGCCCGAAGAAGGTTACACAACCTTCTTCGGCCATTGTGAAAAAGGCGCCGGTTATACCATCTAAACCGGCGCAGTCGGAGAAGAAGTCATCTTCCTCTCCGAAACGGTCGGAGAAGAAGTCTTCCCCTGCCAACGAGGCAAAGAAGACTTCTGCGACCGGGGCTGGATCGTCATCCAGCCCACCTGATAAGACAAAGATAGTGGAGAAGAGGGGGACGGAGCGGCGCCGTCTCTCTCGACCTCCGGCTGATGGGATGGCTCCTTCATCTGCTGGGCCTTCCGCTCCCTCGACCATCAAGGGAGTGATGCCCGCAGAAGCCAAACCCATTAGAGTGGAGGAACTCCCCTATAGGAAAAATAAGTCACCGGCGGAGAAGAGAGGGGCGGTTCAGCGCCGTTTCTCTTCCTCTCCTGCATACAAGGCAGCTCAGCCATCTGCTGGCCATTCCGCTCCTACCATCACCAAAGGAGCGGTGCCAGCTGGAGCGGCCTCGTTTTGCAAGGACTTGACGTCTGTGGGGAAGGGACCACCTACTTCCCCGAATAGACGTCTGCGTCGGTCTAGAAAGAAGCATGCTCGGGGCGTTTCGGGGACAAGTACCCCGTCTTCGGACAGGGAGAAAGTCCCTAGACACCGCTCTCGCTCTTCTCCAAGAGCGAGACTCGTGAGGTCCGACGACGACCGCGCGCAACCAAAGAGAGCACCCGCTCCATTTTCTTCGTCTTCGGAAGGAGATGTGGAGATTGAGGTGTGCTCTCCTGCCCCATCATCTCCAACTAGAGATGGGGAAGGGTGGCAAACGGTCAAGCATAAGTAGAAGACCCACTTCTACTTAAGTCCACACCATGGCACTATTACAATGGAACTGTATTAGCTATTCTGTTCATCTCGCTGAGTTACGACAATTAATATCTTCGTTTTCGGCAACCATTGTCTGTCTTCAGGAATCCAGGTTTCGTCCTGGACATGAGACAACAATGCGTCACTTCAAACTCTTCTCTAAAGACCGGGTGGACGGAGCTGTGGCCGCTGGTGGCGTCTGCACTCTCGTCCACTCTAGCCTCTTTAGTGAAGAGGTGCCGTTGCGTACTCAGCTAGAGGCAGTTGCAGTTCGTACTTCGTTGCCAGTAATGGCAACAGTATGTAACGTGTACATCCCGCCTGATTCTCAGCCGGATTACGACCAGCTGGTGGATCTAGTCTCTCAGCTCCCCCCTCCTTTCCTCCTTCTGGGAGATGTTAATGCCCACAACACCATCTGGGGCTCCGCTACCACTAGCGGTAAAGGGAGAGATTTTGAGAGGCTGATCAGGCGGCTGGACCTGTGTCTGTTGAACACAGGGGAGCCTACGCACTTCTCTATTGCACACGGTACTTATTCAAGTATCGATATTACCCTGTGCAGTCGTGCGCTGGTTCCCCTGCTACAGTGGGGTGTACACGATGACCTTTGTAATAGTGACCATTTTCCAATTATCGTTACTCTTCCGAACCAGAGAGCCATCGAGTTACCAAGTCGATGGCTTCTCCGTCGGGCTGATTGGCCAAAATTCACGGCACGTGCGGTGTTTGCCGAAGATACCTTTGAGAGTGTCGACGATCATACCATTCATATAACGAATGGTATTTTGGCTGCTGCTGAGGAAACAATACCTTCCTCATCCGGCAACTCACGCCGGAAGCTTGTCCCTTGGTGGACAGCCGAGATTGCAGCAGCCATTAAAGATCGTCGACGTGCTTTCAAATGCTATCGGAGGCAAAACACTATGGCCAACCTTATCACCTTCAGAAGGATGCGTGCTAGAGCCCGATATCTGATTCGGGAGAGTAAGAAAACTACGTGGGAAAAGTATGTGTCGTCCATGACGGCGCATACTCCTTCATCTCAAGTGTGGACTAAGCTTCGTCGGATCTCCGGACTCCCGACAACACTGTCGATACCTGGAGTGTCCATCAATGGAGACATCATCACGGACCATCTCGCCATTGCCAACAGCATTGGCTCGCACTTCTCCGATGTATCCTGCTCCGGGAGTTACGACCCTACATTTCTTTCTCTGAAGCGGGAGGCAGAGACTCACCCCTTGTCCTTTGCCACTGCTGCTTCGGAGTCCTATAATGTACCATTCTCTGAATGGGAACTGCGCAGTGCGCTTGCACTGTGCAGGGATACGGCTCCTGGACCGGATAACATACATAATCAAATGTTAAAACATCTGTGCGAATCCAGTATAAAAAAAACTGTTGATCCTTTTCAATCGTATATGGATTGAAGGGGAGTTTCCATCTCAATGGCGAGAGGGGATCGTGATACCGATTCCTAAGGCTGGAAAGGATCCCAAGTTTGTAAGCAGCTATAGGCCCATTTGTTTGACAAATGGCCTATGTAAGCTGCTCGAAAAGATGGTGAACCGTCGACTGGTGTGGGTCTTGGAGGATAAAGGTCTCCTGTCTGAGTACCAATGTGGATTTCGCTCTCATAGGTCCACCACTGACCATCTGGTGCGACTTGAGAGCGCCATACAGGAGGCTTTTTTCCGAAAGCAGCACCTAATCATGGTTTTCTTTGACCTCGAGAAAGCCTACGACACCACATGGCGCTACGGGATCATTTCCACCCTTCACAAGTGGGGACTCCGTGGTAACTTACCGACTTTCATTGCGAATTTCATGTCCGTCCGACTCTTCCGTGTAAGGGTCGGTAGGACATTATCGCAATACTATACCCAAGAAAATGGAGTTCCTCAGGGTTCAGTGCTGAGTGTCACCTTGTTCGCGATTGCCATTAATGGCATTGTTGCCGCCGCCGGGTCCGCGGTAGTTCCATCGCTGTATGTAGACGATTTAGCTCTGCATTACAGCTCTGGAAGTATGGCAGTCGTGGAACGGCAATTGCAGCTAGCTATCAACCGGGTCGACATGTGGGCTCACGACCGGGGTTTTCGTTTTTCAGCAGCGAAAACCTCCGTCGTCCATTTTTGTCGGCTACGGAGGCTACATTTACACCCTGAACTACATCTCAGGGATGCTGCGTTGCCGTTGGTTGACACTTATCGCTTCCTGGGGCTCCATTTTGACAGCAAGTTAACGTGGCAGCACCATATACGGCAATTGAAAATGACATGTCTCAGGAAATTGAACATGCTCAGGTTTCTTAGTGGCACTACGTGGGGGGCTGACCGTGCGGTGCTGCTACGGTTCTACCAAGCCCTCGTCCTGTCCCGGCTAGACTATGGTTCTGCGGCATACGGTTCAGCAAGGCCGGCAACCTTGAAAATGCTGGACAGTATCCACCATAGTGGCGTTAGGCTGGCTACCGGTGCCTTCCGGACCAGCTCGATACCCAGCCTACTCGCCGAATCGGGTGTTCCACCTTTAAATTATAGACGCCAACATATGCTTTTAGCATATGCTGCCAATGTGCGTCAAATGCCGCAACATCCGACCTATCAAGCTCTCTTCGGTACACAAAACCACCAGGGGTACGCCAACCGGCCTCGTGCCACTCGGCCGGTTGGTATTAGACTTGATAGCTCGTGTACTGAAATAGGAGTGGCTGTAGGTCCCTGTATGATCCGGACATCTAGCGAGGTGCCTCCGTGGCAAGTCCCGCGTCCGGAAATTCGGTTAGATCTTCACCGAGGTCCTAAGGTGAACACGGATGCCTCCGTTTACCGGAGGCAGTTCCACAGCATAGTTCACCAATTTCCGGACGCTGGCATTCTATACACGGATGGTTCGAAGGTGGACGAGAAGGTGGGTTGTGCTTACGTTATTGATGGTGCAAATACCAAGATCTCTTTACCTGAGGCCTGTAGTGTGTTTACTGCAGAGCTCGTTGCCATCTATGAAGCTCTGCAGTTTGCACTACAGGATGCTCGAATCCACTTTCTCGTGTGTACCGACTCTTTGAGTTCGTTGCAGTCAATTGCTACATGTTTCCCGCAACACCCCCTAGTGCAGCGAATCCACGACCTACTAGCCGGGCTGTGCCACACTGACACTCGAATCACCTTTCTGTGTCTTCCAAGCCACATGGGAATTGCGGGAAATGAGTTAGCAGATCAAGCTGCAAAAGAGGCGGTATCACTACCACCTCGACCAATGGAGGTACCCGCTAGAGATATTCGCTCTCAGTTACGCCTACAAGTTCTGGCTTTTTGGGAGAGTCAGTGGCTAGCTGACCCACTGCCCAGTAAACTGAGAGCGATCAAGGGAACTACTCGCGTGTGGCGGAGCTCCTTCCGGGCCCGGAGAGAGTCCGTCATTTTGTGTAGGCTAAGGATAGGTCATACAAGATCCACCCACTCGTACCTAATGAGATGGGAAGACCCCCCACTTTGTACCTGTGGAGCCGTATTTACCGTGGCCCACATTTTCACCGAGTGTGTGGATCTTGCTGACTTACGAAGAAACCTTGGTTTGCAGACGACACTCAAACTTATATTAGCCGATGACGCGGTGGCTGCTGATCGCGTTATCCGCTTTATAAGTGAGAGTGGGTTAGGGCCAGCAATCTAAATTTTCCAGTGAACTTTGACTCAACGACTTGTTCGTTTTTGAATGATAATGTTTTGTTTTTTCCGTAATTTTTGTTTATTTTTATAATTTTTATTTTTTATTTAATTGTTTGTTTTTGTTTTATTAATATTTGGTCTTTTTAAATTTAGATGCACACCTCAAAATTTTAAATTCAATTCAAAATTTGTATTCTTTAATCTTTGTTAAGAGGGGCAGATGACCTCGTAGTTCCGCCCCTTAAAACAACAATAACTAACTAACTAACCCAAGTACACGGGATGTATGACCTCGATGTCGCAGCTCCTAAAATAAGCAAAAACAACTACCAAACCTACGATGACACCCACAGATCAAATCAAAACACCCGTCAGAAAACGTAGAAAGTGAGGCAACTACAGTATTATTAATAAACATTAGCCTAAAGCATTTAGCACCCGAAAAAAACCTGTTTATTTTAAATGTTGCAAGACTGTGAAACGACGATTCCGACGACAAACAGCCTCTCTCCACCAACTAATATACACTGACGAAAATGGAAATTGCAACACCATGAAGGCATTGGTCGTTTGTGTTGATTTTCAAGATATGGAACGATGCCATGTAGGTATGTAAACGATCGAAGTTTCAGACCCATTGGATTGTTGCTACAGGTCTCCCCCACGTGATTAGTCGCGGAGGAATCAACTCCGGTATGCGGACTCTGGTGTAGCGTAGTTGACTTGCAGTCTATGCAGTGAAGTGTTCCCCGTCAAACATGCCTCGACGACAGAGAAGAGCACGCTATCAACAACTGTCGCCGTTTGAGAGGGCTCGGATAAATGGGCTGTGTGAGGCTGGATTATCGCTAAGTGACTGTCGCTGCACGCGTTGGCCGACAGGCATCTACGGTACAACGTGTATGGCAGCAGTGGTCAAATGAAGGGTACCCACACTCGTAGACCTGGCACAGGCCCAGCGCGACAGACAACTGTGAGAGAGGATCGCCGCATCATTCGGATAGCCCGGATGGAACCCCAAGCAACAGCAGCGCAAATTCGAGCAGCTGTGGCACCCCACGTTACACAACAAACAGTTGGTAATCGCCTGCGTGCAGCTGGCTTACGATCCCGTGTCCCTGCAGAAGGTGTTCCATTGACCCCCACAACAGCGACGTGTAAAGCTAGCCTGGTGTCGAGAACGATCGACGTGGGTCGACGAATGGCATGGGTCGTCTTTAGTGATGAATCGCGCTTTTGTCTTGCCCGCAGTGATCGCCGGAATCGTGTGCACCGACATACCGGGGAGAGGGGCCGCCCAGACCTTATTGTCGAGAGGTGCACAGGGCCAACACCAAGCATTATGGTCTGGGGAGCTATTGGCTTTAATGTGAAATCGCAATTAGTGCTTGTTGAGGGCACTATGACTGCTCGACAGTACGTTGATAGGGTACTCAATCCAGTGGTTGTCCCTATGATGGCGAACATTGCTAATGGGATGTTTCAGCAGGACAATGCCCGGGTTCACACTGCACGCATCTCCAGAGAAGCTCTCCACGACATCACAACCTTAGAATGGCTCGCCAGATCCCCGGACCTCAGTCCTATTGAGCATGTGTGGGACATGATGGGTCGACAACTGGCCAACCGTCCTCAGCCACCCACAACTCTGGAACAACTGACCCGTGCAGTGCAGCAAGCATGGGCCACAATTCTTCAGGAACCGATCCAGGGCCTTATTGACTCCATGCCTCGAAAATTCATCAATGTATTGCAGCTCGTGGTGGGCACATCCTGTATTGATTGTTGTCCAAACTTTCGGTTATAGGGACCTGAAAGTGTAATCATCGAATCACAACCGAACACTCGTCCTGCATGTTCAATTGCAGCAATGTAGCACCACTCCTTCTGGGTGTTGCAATTTCCATTTTCTTCAGTGTAGTTATGAAGGTGTAGGTACTAACAGCCGATTTCTGTCAGATATCAAGAAATGTTTCTGCGGCCTAACAAACCGAAAATTCGTTCTGATGATTATTCACCTGGCCGTGAAAGACTACACCAGTATACAGTACAGTATTGGTGTGCCTTTTCAGTCTGTTTGACTTGTGTAGGTCTTATCTTCATATCGCATTGAATTAAATACAACAGCTTGCGACTTACTTTTTCATTGTTTCCAGGATTGCTAGTCAGTTTATTGTTCACATAGCATGCTTGTTGTGAGTCAAGACGATTGCCCTTGACCTTGAAGTTTGCGGGTGAGCCTGTACACAGTCGTTCTCTCACCCTCTCGCTTCATAGTTGTCACCACCGCACCGGTCTGATGTAATGGAATTCCAGACTTGAGCACGTGACGATACCACCGTTCAGAACAGTACAGTCCACGTCGAAGTATTGTGTGACGCGGAAGTACGCGTTACATAGTATACGAACAGAACGCCATTATATTTGCCAATGACTGTACTTCAGCAGTAGCGTGAGATAGTTTTGTCCATCATCTGACCGCATGGGGCAGGTGTCAACAACACAGGTACTGTAGTAACTCGCCTCCAGGCTTCCATTATAATTTTTCACTCATCTGAAACAAACGTCCGGACTGTAGGATATAATATACAACTTCTTTACTTGAATGATGTCTTCAACAGCACACGAGAGAAAACTGACGTCTGCGTAACTTTGTTTTCTCCACTTGAGATCCTCACGAGTGTTGTGATGTCGAGTGACGTAGAGTTTATCGACATCCATGTTATCTGGTCGCTGTCAATTCTTGTCACACAGTAGACTTCGACCATTTGTCTTTCAAAGAACTTGAGGTAGCCTCAAATAACATTTATATCTACGTAACGGTTCCATAACAAGTAGAAACTGTTGTTGTTGCTTATTTTAGGGGCAGTGGCATCGAGGTCATATAGCTTCGCGGATATCCGCAAAATGTTTCACCACGCGGATATAGTTTGCATGGCTGTGCGGATAGTGGATGAGCTGAGGATAATGTTTGGAGTAAATTTGCGGATAGTTTTTAGAATTCAATCTGAACTTTGTGAATATCATTACTAGGACCACGATGTTTATGACAATCATTTTTCTGTTATGTTTTTTTTTTTTTCATGACAAATGTAAGATGATTTAAGCTAATCTCATTCAAACTATGTCATTGAGCATAATTGGCACTCCGAACCGAAAAGGGTTGGAATTCTCGTTGTACAACATTCATTTTAAACAAAGCACATGACATAGGCTACATGGCCTGGAGGGGAACGACTTTCTCCTGAAATGTCTAAATGTGTTGCTTTAATACTTTAAGCTTTATCTAATAAATTAAAATATTTTTGTAATATCAGTAGATTCGGATTACAAACGTGCGGATGCGGATAAAATTCGTGCGAATACGCTGTGGATAACCGTCGTGCGGATGTAGGGTGGATACAGATAACCGTCGTGCGGATGCGGGGCGGATGCAGATAACAGTCGTGCGGATGCGAGGCGGATGCGGATAACAGTCGTGCGGATGAGGAGCGGATGCGGATAACGTTTTGTTTATCCGCGCAGGGCTCTACGATATAGCCCCGAGTATTTTGGGTGTGTGTAATTTGTGTGATGACTTGTGTTATTGTGATGGCTGTACTAGTGTGTGTGTTTGTACTTCAGGAATCAACCCAGCATTTGCCTGGAACAAATATGGGGAAACCACGGGAAACCACTCTAGTATGGTTGCGGTGGGAATCGAACCTTGCTCTACTAAGTTTTGCCTCACGAGGCTGAGTGTACCGAGTTCCAGCCTCCACACCAGAATTAAAATTTCTTGGCAGAATCGGGAATCGAACCCGCACCTCCGGAGTGACAGCCAAGAACGCTAGTCGCTACACCACGAGGTGGTAGAATGATGTAGAAACTGTGCTTAAGTAGCATTCTAATGACCCCAGTATTCTTCAGATCGCTTTCGGGTTGTTGGTCAGTGTTCTTTATATCGCTATTATTGTTATTACTTTAATCGTAGAATCAAATATTAACAGTGACTTGCATGGGAGGCGAACCAAGATACCGAAATAAGGGCTATAAATGCCATTCGACCCCCTCGTGGTGTAGCGTTGCTGACGTCCCTGGAGATCCGGACTCGATTCCCAGCTCTGCCAAGAAATGTAATTCTGGTTTGAAATGAGATGCGCTATGCCTTGTGAGGCAAAACTGAAAATAAGTGCGTTCCATTTCCACCTCGGCAATCCTAGAAGTGGTTGCCTCCCCCTTCCACTCCAGGCAAATGACGGGATAGTTCCTAATTTCAGGCAACGGCTGCCTCCTTCATAATCCTCATCTTACTTACAAATACACACATTAATACAGCCGCCACAATGTCGCAGGTTATCAGACGAATTTCCACACACACCCAACTACACAGGGATAAATAACTGCGATTTCCAAGCCCCTCAAATGACACAACAACAACAACAACAACAACAAATGTAAATCCGTCATGCCAAATTATACTGAGCACAAATTGAAATTCACCATCACCGTCATTTTTCCTGTACGTAAAACGATGGCATGCGGATTTCATTAAAATCCATACTAAGCCACGCCCATGAATACAAAACTTTCTCGGAAAATCATTATACTGTACTTCCGACAAACCTTTTCCGTCCCCGTAGTTCACTGAGTTGGGACACAAAACACGGCAAAACGGTGCTACCACTTGGCAGAAGGTTTAATCATAGCTCGAACCAGGATTTTTTCTTCCACAAAACACTAACAGTATAAACTTCAAACGAGTGTCACTTCCAACCGTTGAGAACAAAGATCTCCGAAGATGCCAACCGCACTTGGAGAAACATCCGATGGTAACGGAAGTACTACTCGACCCAACATCCGGAAGTCATTCTGAAGGTTTTATTATACTGACTATGGATGCTGAGTATGAAAATCCACATCCCGCTTCCAGTCTCCGACCGGGTCAGGAATGGAATGAATGAAGCCCCCATCTAGCGGCGAGGATATGAACTGTGCCGGCTGCCGAGGCTTGACGCACTCCTCTGGGGCAATGATTAAATGAATGACAGATGAAATGAAATGATAGTGGAGAGTGTTGCTGGAATGAAATTTTGACAGGGAAAACCAGAGTACCCGGAGAAAAACCCGTCTGCCTCCGTTTTGTTTTGTCCAGCACAGATCTCACATGGAGTGACCGGGATTTGAACCATTGACCCAGCGGTGAGAGGCCGGCGTGCTGCCGCCTAAGCCACGGAGGCTTCGATGCTCAGTATATTGAACCCAATATTTCTTAGGATATTAAGAGTTAGTTACGCCGATTTGTAAAGCAACACAAATAGGCTATATAATCAGTTGATACTGAAGTATTATATAAGCTGTTATAACGCCGAGAAATAGCTTAACTTTTTATCTCTACACATTTATATAGCCTGTGACCGTTGGACCTGTATTATGGACTGTACCATCCCGTTACTTGACTCATGCTCTTTTAATCTATCTCTCTCTCCTATCCGGACGGCATGGCCTTGTTTTCTTACGTTTTGTGATTTGTTTGTGTTCATCTACAACTCCGTTAGCCTGCCACGGTGGGTGAGTGGATAGCGTGTCGGTCTACTAACACCAAGATTGCAGGTTCGCTCCTGGCCGTGGTAAGTGATTTTTTTTGAAAGGTGGCAAAAATACGACACGCATGTCATACGATGTTGGCGTGTCAAAGAACCCATTTGAATTCAGTAGGCCGTGTTCATAATGGCAAAATTAATCTCGGGAGTTTCCGCCAACACAAAGTTCCTCATTTCTCTACTAGAAAGCGCTATAGTGTTCAAGGAGCTTAGATATCTAACCTCCTTGACTGTCATAGCAATTCAAGGAACAAAGAAATTCGACATGCAAGCTAACCTCTGGGTGTCAAATTACAAAGCTTGCACTCGGCATCCGAGGCCATACGATATTATTATATTATTATTATTATTATTATTATTATTACAACTCCGTTTCTTAGAAACTCACACATGTAGGCTACAGTTCTCCTCCCACTCTTTAGAGGACGATAACCCAGATGTTAGGCCCCTTAAAACAAGAATCATCTTCATCATCATCATCATCATCATCATCATCCCACTCTTGTAAGCCCTCTAGCCTACTCCATACTACAGTATGTTATACAGTGAGCCTTCCCTACAGAACGGAACTTCGCATGCACCGTGATACGGCCGGGGAACTGTGGCTGGCCACTTGACGAGCACGGTACTGGCGTTAGCAGCAGCGTAGAGTTCAACACATTTACACTTTAACGTATTTATTAATCATCATTACTTAAATGAATTTCAGAGTAGTTGCTGGAAATGCTGTCCTTCATTTTCTAAACACACGTTGTACCAACGTAGGAAGTTTTTGTACACTCGCTGTAATTCATTCTGACTGATATTTCGTGGAATGTTAGAAGTCTGATAGGCAGTGGAAGGTTAGAAAACTTAGGAAGGGAAATGGATAGGTTTAGATTGGATTTGGTTGGGCTTAGTGAAATGCGCTGACAGGAGGATCAGGATTTTTAGTCAGGAGACTATAGGATCATTAACACTAATGACCAAGCAGGGTTGGCCTCATATTGACCAGGAAACTTGGACAGCGGGTAGAATATTACGGGCAATATAGTAAACGGATTATTGTAACATAAATCAATACAAAACCAAAGTGCACCACAAGTGGTACAAGTCTATATGCCCACAAGTCAAGCTGATGATGAAGATCTTGAAAAGGTCTACGAAGAGGTATGTCAAGGGTGATGAAAATGTTATAGTAATGGGAGATTGGAATGCTGTGGTAGGAAAACGAAGAGAAGAGAAAATAGTAGGAGAATTCGGATTAGAGACAGAGAATTATAGAAATCGGATTAGATGAAAGGAATGATCGAGGAACTGGCTGATGGAATTCTGCACCAAGCATGGATCTTCAACCTTTGTTGTTGTGCCCAGATAGACCCCAAGACACTTTGAGTCTTGTGCTCCTCTGTGGTCAGGACTTGCACTTGTGTGGACGTGACACACCTGCCAAACGGTCATATAAAGTAAGATAGAAGGAAACCCACAATAGAAGAATATACACATGGATAAGATCAGGAGATACAGGACGTTACCAAATCGACTTCATTATGGTTAAGCAGAGATTTCTAAACCAGATTTTGGATCGCAAAACCTATCCCGGTGCTGACATAAACTCTGACCACAATCTGGTCGTTATGAAATGCAGACTTCAGTTGAAGACATTGAAGAAAAGTCAAAAGTCAAAAAGGTGAGCAATAGACAGACTGAAAGAGAAGGACGTGAACAAACTATTCAAACGAGTATAAAGGAAGGACTAATGAAAAACCCTGAACGAGCTACAATTGCAGAGAAATGGGCACTTTTGAAGAATGAAATAACAAAATCTGCAGAAGAAAACATCGGTAGGAAAGAAAGAATAGGTAGAAAACAGTGGATCACGCAGGATACACTAGAATTAATGGTTGGAAGGCGGAAGCACAAAAATGTAAAAGATGAAAGGGGAAAAGCAGAATACAGACGTCTGAGAAATGAGGTTAACAAGAAGTGCAAGGAAGCAAAGGAAGAATTGTTGATAGAGAAATGTGCATGTATAGAAAATTGTCTGAAATTAGCAAAAGTAGATACAGCTTATCGAAGGATTAAGAGTACTTTTGGGGAAAGGATGTCTAAGTGCTGTAATATTAAGGTCTCAGATGGAAAACCTCTAACAGATAGGAAAGAAAAGGTTGAGAGATGGAAAGTGAGAGTGTTTGTATAAGGGAAAGGAGTTTGAGAATCATGCAATGGAAAGGGAGGAGGAAATCGGTTAGGATGAGAAAAGAGATTTAATATTGAGATCAGAATTTGACAGAGCATTGGAAGTATCAACTAACGTATCTTGCCAGCTGCTAATGTAATAAATGATATGACAGCATCCAGGGTTTCACGACCCGCTGTTGCAATCAGCACATCCTATAAATGTGACGGTGAGTCATTGCGACCTGTCCACGGCACGGCTTTTGGAAAGCCCCGTTCTATAGGGCTGGCCCTCACTGTATATTCCTTCCCATGAATATGCCATAAGGCGAAACCAATCGGAATCAAATTTTAAATATGTAGTGGAAATGCAAATTTATATTTCTTCTTTCTTAGTCATGCCCGACTAAGGAGCGCGATTGAACTTATTTAGCTGATGGCGTTGCCTCTCTCTTCTCCCAAAATCTCTTCATCTTCTCGCTGTGGCTTCTCTTGCGATCTTCTGACCCGGTTTTGTTGGTGATAGTGCTTGGATGGTCTGCAAAGCGGTGATTATCGACTATTTCTCTGAACTTAGCTCTGTCGAGTACAATGTCATCTGTGATACCTATTTCCTGAAGATCTTTTCCAACTTCAAGCAGCCAGGTGTTTGAACTTTCATTGACAGGGCAAGGTTAAGAATCCTTTTAGCCAGTCTCTGATTGCCCATCCTGAGGATATCCCCGTAAAATTTCAATCGTCTTTTCCTAAATATGTGTTGAGATTTTCTCCGAGTGCTAGTTTTTCTTTTCATCCAGATTCCCCCTGTACAAACTGGTCAAAAAAATCTTAGGATTTTCCTTTCTTGCTTTTTCACATCTTTAATTAATTATCTGCCCCCAATAATCAGCGTTTCAGAAGCATATAATGCTTCAGGCTTGATTGCAGTGTCGTAATGCCGTAATTATGCATATATTTATTAATTTGCAATCGTGCAATTCCACCAAGTAGCTTTGGTCGTTACAGTTAACAATATCACTGTCTATACTTTCTGCATTCCGTCAAGATAGCATGTGCTTTGTTATGCTAACCATGTTCTTTCGTCAACAGACTAAAGGTAAGATCAATTTTCGTGATGGTCTTGTGGTATTAGCCTAATTCGAAAACATGTCATGTACTGTCTCTGGCTTGTGATAAGTATGATCTGTTCTATTGCAAGTATTGGCTCAATAAAATAATAGTTCTCTAGTTGTTTATAATATAAAATTATCTGGCCAATTGCTGCTTTATATTCAGACTCAAATTTATCTCGCTTCAGGGAGTTTCAGCACATCAAATGGTCTGATATTTTTCGATTTTATTGCCCAAACTTTAGATCGTAAATATTTACAACTTGGGATGTTCATTATAGTAATTCTTCTTTTCTTTGTTTCTAGGTAAGTTTGCTGGTGAAACAGAATATCCTTACGGTGAGTTCTAGAGGATGGTTTTTTGACATATGCTATTGCATATTTTAAGCCGGTCCTGTGGTGTTGGGGTAGCGCGCCTGCCTCGCAACTGAAGGCCTCGGGTTCGATTCTCGGCTCCGTCGTGGATTTTGGAAACTGATGTGAGGGCTGGAACGGGATGCACTCAGCCTAGTGAGGACAATTGAGTAGCTGACTGACAGTAAGTCAGCGCCCCAGTCACGGACACCAGGATTAATGGCCGAGGGGACCCGACGCGCTAACCACGCGTCACTCCATACTATACAGGCCAAATTGCTAGGCAGTAGTCGCTTCGTAGGCCTAGGCCCTTCAAGGGCTGTAGTGCCACGGGGTTTGGATTTTGATTACATATAAGTGCTAGGCTGAGAATTGTGGGGGCAGGGAATGATAACGTTTTAAGGGGAGAGGATTCCAATTGGCGGCTGTCACCGCGGATGCCCGGTATCGATTCCCGGCTCTGCCAAGAAATTTAATTGTGGTCTGGGGGCTGAAACTGGGTCCACTAGGCTAATCCTTGTGAAGCAAAACTGATAAGAGGTGGATTCGATTTCCACCTCAGCCATCCTGGAAGTGGTTTTCCGATGTTTCCCCAGTTTTACTCCAGGCAACTGCTGGGATGGTTCCTAACTTATGGTCGCCTCCTACACAATCATAGCAAAAATTACAAATACATACACTAATATAGCCATCACAAGAATACAGCTTATGTGACAAAATCCAGACTCCACCCAGGGGCTCACATCTAGTGGAACGTGGGTTGGCGACCCCGAGACCCCAGCTGAGTCCGGCATTGTTCCACTTACTTGTACTGGGCTTCTCTCTGTTATCTTTCGTGTCGTCCTCCCTTGGTCAACTCTTGGCCTCTTCCGACCCCGACGGTATTGGGGGTATCTGAGACCTAGGGAGGCTCTTCCTTTCCCGCCTTAATTGGCCCTTGTCTCATCTTTCCGGATCCCTAATTCTTGGAGGGTTCCGCCTTCTTTTTCTTTTAAATTTTGATCGTATTTTCACTTCCAATTACATTTTTACGTCTTTTCCATCTAAATTCCGTTTTGGGAGTTTTTTCAATCTAAATTGCATTTTGCACGTACTTTCAATCCAAATTGCATGTTGTAAGCATTTTGATTTTCACTTGCATTTTGTGAGTATTTTAAACCCCAATTGCATTTTGCCGGCATTTTCAATTTAAATTGCATTTTTGCAAGTATTTTGAATCTAAATTGCATTTCGTGGGTATTTTGAATTGTAATTGCATTTTTTAAGTATTTTCAACCTAAATTGCATTTTGTAAGTGTTCTCAATATACATTGCATTGTAACTATTTTGAATCTAAATTGCATTTTATGAGTATTTTGAATCTAACTTTACTTTTTGTGAGTATTTTGAATATAAATTCCATTTTTTGCGTATTTTCACTCTAAAGTCCATTTTGTAAGTCTTATTCCATCTAAATTTACCTTTTGTGAGTATTTACAATCTAAATTGCATTTTGTAAGCATTTTCGATCTCAATTGCATTTTGTAAGTATTTTGCATCGCGGGTGCCGACATTTTGAGAGTGTTTTGAATTTCAATTGCATTTTGTCAACCTCAATCGCTTTTTGCAAGTATTTTCTTGGGTGGCATTTTGAATCTAAATTGCATTTTGTGAGTATTTTGAATTTCAATTGCCTTTTGTAAATATTTTCAACCATAATTGCATTTTGTAAGCATGGTCAATCTATTATACATTGCATTTTGTAAGTCTTTTGAATCTGAATTGCACTTTGTGGGTATTTTGTGCGTCTTTTCCACTTTGTCAGTCTTTTTCCTTTAACTTGCCATTTGTGAGTGCTTTCAGTCCATTTAGTACGTGTTTTCATTCTACCTTGGTTTTCGTTATGGTTTCCATTTCATTGTCATTTTCGCTATCACCCAGACCATTAGGGGCCGATAACCTAGATGTTAGGCCCCTTAAAACAACAATTATCATCGTCATCTTCTAAATCCAGGCGACTGGCTGCGTGGATCAGTGGTAACGTTTTTGCCTGCTGTATCCAAGGTTTCAGGATTGAATACCGCCGTTAGGGGCTGATAACCTAGATGTTAGGGCCCTTAAAACAACAATTATCATCATCACGAATACCGCCGCAGCCAGTTGGCATTAGAGGGTGCGCAAATGCGAGAGAGCCATGCCTGTAGATTTACTGGCACATTATAGATCTTCTTCGGGGCAAAATTGCAGCACCCCGGCGTCTCTAAAAGCCACATTAGTTAAAGGGGACGTAAAACCAATAACTTATTATTATATTATTATTTTAAGATCCAGACACACCCAAGGAAATGGGGCTACAGGACCTTGGTGTCACCAAGGCCCTAAATAAATAAACAACACTGTCCATCACTTTTTTTTTTAGCTGGCTGCGAATGGAGGCCTCGGGCGAGTTGCATTGTATTGACGGGCCGAGAGTGCGTGCTGCCTACCTTGCGCGGCGCCGCGCCGTCAGGTTGCCTGGGACATAGCGGTCATCGATCATCCAGTTTATAATAATTATAATTATTTCATTCGCTCAGCGTTATCAGAAAATTTATGAAGCTCGTTCTAAATATTAATGTCACCTCTCAAATTCCATATTAACCCTTTTGATGCCAAGCTATTATGCATGGATATGGTAAATATGCCATGTTTTTGATAACAATTATTTCCTACCTAAGTTTTTTATAAATATAATGTTGATTTTTCCTTAGCAGGTTATATATAAACGCTAGGAAAAGACTCTATTATTATTATTATTATTATTATTATTATTATTATTATTATTATTATAATTATTATTATTATTACCGGCACTATTTTTATTTTTATAATCGTTTCGGTCGTTTATGGACCACGTTATTCCAACTGCCTTTTCCCTCTTTCTTTCACATTGGCCCAGTGTTCGCGCATTCTTCTTCGGTGAGCTTCCTTTCGTTCTTCGGTCCACTTCTTGCCGGTTTTCAATATAGGTTTTGGCTGAAAACTCTGTATCTCCCCAAGTTTCTTCTTCAAAGAGTCACGTTCCAAGATGTCCTCATGTGATAATCCCAGTTCTTGTAGGTATTTTTCCACCTCTAAAAACCAGCTCCCTTTGGTTTTCTTTCCCACAAAGTAGGCACAGATTCCATTGGACAATCTTCCAGAGTTCATTCGTGTTAAATGGCCATAAAAGGAGAGTCTTCTTTTGCGAATGGTGTCCGTTATTTTCTCCACATGTATATTATTACTATTATTATTATTATTATTATTATTATTATTATTATTTAAAGTGGAAATTTTCCGAAATCGTTATCAGGCGAAAATCCACTCTCACACACTTCAATTTACCTTATTTATTTCCTCATCATTCAAAGACTATATTTATCACCACTTATCTTAATTCGCCCTGAGTAAACAAATTTAGCTTCAATGGAGCATACGTGACAGCAGCATGCTCAAAGAATACATTATGATTATAGGGGAAAAGTGCGAAATGCTCATAATGGCTAGTGTGTTTCAAAAAGAATATACGTAGCCGACTACAAAGTATTATGTTGTCACGGCTTAGTTATTGTATTTTTACTTTTCACGACCTGTAAATGTATTTTGAGGAAGCGACAATATGTGAAATTGACTGAAATCCATGACGTTTTGAAACATAACGCTTTTTATTCTTTATTTTCTTCAAGTGAAGAGTTTGTACACTCTTGAAATATTTAATAACGGCTTGACCCCCCGTCTGGACCTCGTTGCCCACCCGTTGCTTTTGTTCCCTTCGCGTAGGAGTCGCCAAGTGCGTGAATATCTCAATGAAACTTTACCGATCCGTTGGATTGGTTGTCAAAGAGCTGGAGACTTATTAGCACTTCTCAGCTGGCCTCCATGGTCACTGAATTTGACACCCTGTGACTTCTCCCTGAGGGGTTTCGTTAAGGACAACGTCTTTGTACCACCACTACCACAGAACCTACAAGAGTTGAAGAACCGTATCCGTACCGCCATAACACCCGTGACGATGGATATGCTTACCCGAGTATGGAAAGAATTTGAGTATCGATGTGATCTAGTTCGTGTTGCTGGTGGAGGACATATTGAACATCTGTAATCGAAACTTGAGAGATTCGTAAATATGAGTAGGTACCAATTTTCATAGTTGTATGTGTTACGCACCGATCAGTGGTGTTACGGTTTAATACATATCAGGGCCTGGGAGGAGAAAGGGCGAATAGTGTATGCAATCTAATTGCTGATTCGACCTTTCTCTTCCCAGCTGAAAGGGCGAATATTGTATCTAATCTTATTGCAGATTCGCCCTTTCTCCTCCCAGCTCCTGATATACTGTAGGCTATGCGTTCGAAGCCAACGGCCTGGCCATGTTGAAACACCGGATCCCATGAGAACTCCGCGGTTATGCAGCAATGGGCATGGTTGGACCTTGGATTCCATCCTGGTTCAGTGGGAACATGCGCTGTTGGCGGGATAAGGAGGAGCGGAAAGGCCCTGGCCACCCTACCGCACATAAACTCCGGCTGAGGATAGCCTCATCGGAGACCTGCCTTCGGGCAGAATACCAATAATAATAATACTAATAATGCGTTTGAAATATTAATATTCTTCTTGAAACACCCTGTAAATAATCAATTTACTTCATGATATTTGTTCTTACTTTTAAACTTTAAATTTGTGATTTTAATTTCACATTAATGTAATTTCAGAAGACATTACTCATTTGCCAGATTTAACCCAAAATAAATGTTTCTATAAAAAATGCTAAATGTTCAAATCAAAATGCTAAATTTCTGATTTCAAAATGCTATAAATCACCACCCCTAATTATGAATCACGATATCCAGAGAGAGAATAATTCCAACATTGTGTTGGTTACAAAACTGATCGCACAGCTTGGCTAAAAATAATAATACAACATTTATAAAAAAAAAGAAGGGGGCAAGTAGATCGGCCCGTGGCATTTTTAGAAGAAGCGCTCTTCACCCAAATATCTCCCTCTGGCACCATAAGGGTTAAGTAATAAATACAGCTTCGATTCTCGCTCCAGAAGACTGCGCTATGTGCACTCTAAAAATAAAAATAAAAAAGGAATCTGTTGACATCGAATATAGATTTAGGTATTAGGAAGTCATTTTTCAAGGCCTTTGTCTGGAGCGTGGCGCTCTATGGAAGTGAAACTTGGACTATTGGTGCAGCACAAAAGAGGAGAATTGAAGCGTTTGAAATGTGGTGTTACAGGAGAATGATGAAGATCAGATGGGTAGATAGGGTTACAAACGAAGAGGTAGTAAGACGAGTGGGAGAGGAGAGATGTTTCTGGCGACTTCTATGAAGAGAAGAGATAGGTTGGTAGGACACATACTAAGATACAATACCCAGGAATAGCAAGCTTAGTTATGGAATGAAGGGTCGAAGACAAGAACTATAGGGGTAGACCAATATGTTCATCAGATTGTCTCGGATGTAGGGTGTGGTAGCTATGTAGAGATGTAACGATTAGCTCAGGACAGGGAGGCATGGAGACTGCATCAAACCAGTCAAAACACTGAAGACTCAAACAACAACAACATATGTTGACAAATTGATTCTATGAGGTGTTCGGTCGTGTATTGCACATGAAGTTCTTGTTGTTTCATTGTCGGGCTTCACGACATCGTGGTTATTTAGCCCCATGTACATCGTGATGGCTACAGTAGTGTGTATAGCTTATTTGTAATTGTGGCTACGGTTAGGTTAGGAAGCAAGCCTTACCCTAGGTGTCATCCTGGCATTCGTCTGGACTCTGGAGTAAGAGACAACCAGTTCCATTATGGCTGAGCTAGGAATCGAACCCGCCTCTTCTCAGTTTGGCCTCACGAGGCTGAGTGAACCCTGTTCCAGTCCTTAATCAAGAATTAAATTTCCTGTTCAGTATGAACAAGCCATTTAATTTTGAGGTAGAAAATTTAAATACGGTATCTGATCTATGTGGGTTTGTATGCCGAGGTCCGGGTTCGATCCCCAGTTCTGCTAAGAAACTTAATTCTGGTCTGAGGGTTGGAATGAGCTACTCTCAACCTCTTGAGGCAAAACTGAAAAGAATTGGGTTAGCTTCACACAAGTTTAGTCTGTGGAAGGATCTTTTACATGCCATAAATCTATGACGTGGGACCGCCGGCTTTACTTCCCCTCCGAAGGAAGGCATACTATAGGATTTTTAACGCTCTTAAAAAATCCGACGACTTCGGCGGGGTTTGAACCCGCTATCTAGGGCACAGCAGTTCAGCATGCTACCAACTACGCCACCGAAGCCATTACGACCTGTCCGCGGCACGGCCTTCGGAAAGCTCCGTACTATAGGGAGGGCCCTTATTGTAGTTTCCTAAATTATGAGTAGGGACCGGATTCTTAGGTTTTACCTATATTTGTCCTTACTTCTAAATACAAAATACGTTAATATTTTTCCGAATCACACTCAAAAAAGCATCTAAAAACTAAATGATATGAGATTCCCTAAACATACCTAAGTTAATTGCAGTTTTGTTCCATTAATTGTAGTATATTTGAATGTTTAGTCCATATTTTTTTAAGTAAACCACAAGACAGCTTGTATTCCTAAATGTAGTTGATTGAGAATAATCCTACCTGCCAGAAAATTCAAATATTTTCAGCACTATTCAGCTTATGTCTTACTGGATATCTACTGTCAGGAAAGTTGGGATAAATCTCTTGTTTCCAGGAATCCTATTTTCTAAATAAACAAAGTTAATTAAACGGCCTGGAGTGTGAAAATCACCTCTAACATCCTTGGTTTTATTGAATTTGAATAATTATATTTAAGGAGATGAAATATTGCCTAAAAGTGTGAAATTCTCGGTGATAATTTTACAAAAGACTTATCGTTATGTACAAATTTACACTCTCGTTGCAATCAGATTTTCTACTAACAATTAGGCATTAATGTTAAGCTTTGCGCAGTATATGTCAACTTTTGCTACACTTTATACATAAAAACTTATTTAAAACCTAAGAGAAAACTATTTTAAAAACCTAAAAATGCGGTCCCTAATTATGACCATAATCAGTGCGTTTCAGTAGTCCATAACATATCTCGGCGTGGTGACATGTCAGGTGCTCTGGGACGGCTTGCTCTTGCCGTGACTTCATGTACTCCTTGCAGATGAGGGCCGACCTCGTGCGAACTGGAGCCGACCCTTCCTTCTACCTGTGTCTCCTCGCTATGGGCTCCTCGCTTGTTTACCGTCTTCCATTGTATCATGGAGATCGTCCCTGGCATTGATCAACCCCGCAAGGTATGGTCAACTCTAAACCTACTGAGAACAGGTCACGGAAGATGTGCAGATTCACTTTTTAAATGTTGACCTCACCAGCATGCGACTGCGGCGCACCAAGGCAGACTATTCAACACATCAGGGAAGACTTCAGTATCAGAGCATATAGAGGAGTTTATGAGGAATTCCTGTTGCTAAAATAACCAGTGATGGATGAAGCAAAGAGGATATAAAAAGTAGGTTGGCTCAGGCAAGGAAAGCATTTCTGCAGAAAAGGAATGTGTTGACATCGAATATAGATTTAGGTATTAGGAAGACATTTTTGAAAACCTTTGTCTGGAGCGTCGCACTCTATGGAAGTGAAACTTGGACTATTGGTGCAGCAGAAAAGAGGAGAATTGAAGCGTTTGAAATGTGAAGATCAGATGGGTAGATAGGCTTACAAACGAAGAGGTATTAAGATGAGTGGCGGAGGAGAGATGTTTCTGGCGACTGATAATGAAGAGAAGAGATAGGTTGGTAGGACACATACTAAGACACCCAGGAATAGCAAGCTTAGTTATGGAAGGAAGGGTCGAGGACAAGAACTGTAGGGGTAGACCAAGGTTAGAGTATATTAAACAGATTGCCTGAGATGTAGGGTGTGGTAGCTATGTAGAGATGAAACGATTAGCTCAGGACATGGAGGTATGGAGTGCTGCATCAAACCAGTCAAAAGACTGAAGACTCAAACAACAACAACAACAACAACCCCGAATTCCATCAAATTTATACAACTAGATGTTTGTTTGTGATTGTTTAGAAATAATGTAATTTACTGTTTAAATGTACAGTAGAACTCCAATTATCCGAACTCCGACTATCCGAATCGCTTTCAGAAAGGAAGAAAGACGGAAACGTACTGCGATTCGCAAAATAATGATTCTGTCTACGCGTGCTATTGTCTTTCCCTCCACGAAGCTAGTGTAGGCGCAGCGCGAACATTATTGGGATGATGCGTTTACTTTGACCGAGATGTTCAGCAAACAATGACTGCCCTTTACTACTATTGTACAGCACTTGTAAGTACGTACGCTATATAACATGTAAAAGTGTTGCTATTTCATTTAAATACATAATTAAAAATGCATACTGTACCGAAAATAAGCTCTTTTTCTTAAAAATACAAATGGATGAAGAAAATACATGAATGTATTTTCATTTATCCGAATTTTTGATTATCCGAATGGAGTCCGATCCCAATTGAATTGGATAATTGGAGCTCTATTGTACTTAAATGGCATACGCTAAATAAATAAATAAATAAATAAATAAATAAATAAATAAATAAATAATGGAGACCGTTATGGTTTGTTTGGGTTAATGGTGGAAAACAATTGAAAAGCGTTTATTGTCAACCTTATATATTGACTGATGCTGTTGATTTATTTAGGGGCTTTGCGACATTGTGGTTATGTAGCCCTGTGTACTTGGGTGTGTATGGAATTTCTCTGATAACCTGTCTTATTGTGATGGATGTATTCGTACTGTATGTGTATTCGTAAGTCAAGTGAGGATTTCGAAAGAGACGGCCGTGGCTTAAGTTAGGATCCATCCCGGCATTTTCTTGAAGTGGGAAAATCACGGAAAACCACTTCCAAGATGACTGAAGTGAGAAATTTTGCAATTATTTTTCTTGTTATCATCAAATGTGATACGGAAGATCTTTTACGAGTCGAAATCGTGGATTTCTCCCACCGATCACAAATCTATCTTCTTCGGCCGGGAACCAAACCTAGGATCTGGTGATCATGAGACGGACACACTGCCTGAAACCACGGAGAAAGCTAATTTTTGTATGAGTGGTCATTCAAAATTTTCCTCCTCTTCGTCTCGCTGTCCATTTCTCTCCTAACAGGGGAAGGCCTGCATGATGACGAGACGAGAAGACATTTTCTTGTGTATGTGAGTATTTTGTCTGATGGCAGTAGGAGTGGCTTTGAACCTGCAGCCAACCAGAAGCCGCCCCATGTTGCTCGCTCAATAAGCTTGAGCTGCGCGCCCTGTATGATGAACTGAGGTATCAACATTGCGAACCCGAGGGGGAAAACGAAATAACCTAGGTCGCGGTTCATTCTATGGCACCCTCTTAGGTTCTTGAATCCAACTATCCGGTCTTCTGACCGTAACCAACTATACCGTTCGGGATTCCGATGTTGAAACTCAGTACTGACTGCAAGGATGGTACCTCTAATCAAGTTCTGAAGAGACGCTGATCTCAATCCTAGACCTATGTTATTTCTGTAACGCACTGATACAAACTCTACAATAACACGTGTCACAAGAAAGATTTTATTTCACACACGCGACATATTTTACACAGTTATATTATTTTTGTCCAAAACTTGGCCACTTCCAATGCTTTTTCTGTTCCTTGATGAAGATCGTCTTCTGTACAGCAGGCTGGACATAGTCGACATTGAAGCATATGTTGAACAGTCTGGTCTTCTCCACAGTTATAATGAATATTATCTTGATCAGTGTAGCCCCATCTTGCCAAATTAGCCTTTGATCTACCAACTCCAGATCTCAGTCTATTCAGGGACTTCCAAGTCATCCAATCGTCGTCACAGCCTGGAAGTAAGGATTCAGAGACTCTTTCCCAACCAGGGGGAAGGTAGGTCGTAGCCCTCCTCAGTTGAAACCTAGCTTTTTCAGCAGTGGTTCTAAGTTCCTTCAGGAAACGCTTTCTTGACTTCAGTCGTTGCGGGAGTGGTTCATGCCCATACAGAGGAAGGGTTCTTTCCTGCTCCACAGTCTTTCTTTCCTTGTTCGCAGTTATTTGTCTTCGAACAGGAAGCCATAATGACGTATATAAATAAATAAATAAATAAACAATAAAATAAATATATAATTGTTGTTGTTTCATTTGAGGGGGATGGGACATCGTGGCCATTCAGCCCCGTATACTTGGTGTGTGTTTTGAATTTGTATGATAATCTGTGCTATTGTGGTATCTGTAGTAGTGTTTGTATTTGTAATTCAGGTGTGACTGGAAAGGAGGCGGCCGAAGCCTGAAGTTATAAACCATCCCGCCATTTGCGTGGAGTAGAAGTGAGAAACCATGGAAAACCACTTCCAGGATCACTGAGGTGGGTATCTTCTCCGTTTTGCCTCATGGGGCTGAGTGTGCCACGTGCCAGCCCTCAGACCAGAATTACATTTCTTGGTAGGCTTGGGAATCGAACCCGGACCTCCGGGGCGACAGGCAAGAATGCTAGCCGCTACACCACGATGTGGTCAATAAATAAACAAACAAGTGAGATGCGCATAGATTCTGAGCAAGTGCCCTGGCTTTGATTCCTGGCTCTGCCAAGAAATTTAATTGTGGTCTGAGTGCTGGAACGGAGCACACTAATCCTCGTGAAGCAAAACTGTCCCCTCCTTAGCCATTTTAGAAGTGGTTTCCCGTATTGTTCGATGCAAATACTGGGATGGTTCCCAACTTAGGCTACGTCCGCCATCCTTCTCACCACAAATAGACGCACGACTAGAGACACCATACTAACACAGATTATCAGATAAATTATCTCTATATACACATACACAAGAGGCGGCTTCGGTGGCGTAGTTGGTAGCATGCTGAGCTTCTATGCCTAAGGTCGCGGGTTCAAACCCAGCCGAAGTCGTCGGATTTTTTTAGGAGCGTTAACAATCCCTCAGTATGCCTTCCTTCGGAGGGGTAGTAAAGCTGGCGGTCCCATGTCATAGATTTATGGCACGAAAAAGAACCTTCTACTAACTATACTAATGTGAAGCCAAATTTGTAGGTTAGATTTGATAATGCTCTTAAGTTCCAACGTTCGCCACCGGGCACTGGTGCTTGCCACGGTTGGTGAGTGGTTATCGTGTCGGATTACTAACCCCCATCTTTCAGGTTCGCTCCTGGCCGTCGTAAGTGATTTTTTTAGGCGTCAAAAATCACGACACGCATGTCATACGATGTTGGCATGTTAAAGAACCCATTTGAATTCAGTAGGCCGTGTTCATAATGGCAAAATTAATCTCTGGATTTTCCGCCAACACAAAGTTCTTCATTTCTCTACTTGACTCTCATAGCGCTTCAAGGAGCGATAAAATTCGACATGCAAGTTGCCCTCTGGGCGTCAATTAATAAAGCTTGCACCCGGCACCCGAGGCTATACGATTTTAAAAAAGTGGCATTAAAAAGAACCTTCCAGTATTTAAACTTGTGTGGAGCCAAAATGTGTAGGTTAGGTTTGATTAATGCTCTTAAGTTCCAACGTTCGTCACCGGGCGCTGGTTGCGATGGCAATCTAATAGTAGCGAAGTTCACAGCTAGGTGTCGTGGACGGTAGCATTTGGTAGCGAAAGTAAGAACTATTTGAAATTATCGTCTGCAGTCCTCACTCTAATTAAAAACAGATAACACACACTAATACAGTCATTACAATTAACACCGGTAATCGGACAGATTCTACACACACCCATAGTACACGGGGCTACATGACCGCGTTGTCGCAGCCCCTAAACTGAGGAACCAACCACATTCACAAGTGCACAGGACTGATGATCGTAATGGCGATCAGTAACATCAGCAATATAAAATTTAAAATAAAAAATTAAATTAAGTAGGCCTAGGGGGGCGTGGTGGCTCAGCGGTCTAGCTGTATGCCTCTCACCAAGGCGGTCCGGGTTCGATTCCCGGTCAATGCATGTGAGATTTTCGAAGTGAAATGCCATGCCCTGTGGTTCGGATTCCACGTAAAAATGAGGTCCCGTGGCTCATGATCTACAGATTAACGGTCACGTAAAACTACAAGCTTCCGTCCTTTTAAGTAGGCCTACTTGTGATGCGTATTGTTCCTGAAATTTTTCATAAGTTGTTGTTTCTTATTTATAAGATATTTTTTGCTGGTTCATTTCGCAATCAGTGTATTTGACTTTGCATTGTTTTGCGATGCCTCTACAGAAAATTTGGGAACCGGCCGCCGCCGTACTTCACTCCAATATAGGCGCCTGTGACACAGGACTACTAAATGACGAGTTCATTTAATGAAGAGGTCCCGATAAAGAGATGATCAAAGCCTTGCCGGCCAACATGACGAAGAGGGGGGGGATAAATTACTTGAAGAGGTGAGCACTCGACTGTAGTCCATCGCGATCGCTATTTTGCTTTGGGACCCCGGAACAAAGTTAAGAGCTTCTAAAAGGACTAACAGACTCCTTACTATACTGTACAATACATCATTCAATGGCTGTTGTGGATCCTTGACGGATTGTGCGGACATGTCTTGTAACCAAATGTTTAGGGCTGGGCACAAAATGTGAACCGGACGAAGGTTCATTCCTCGGTAGCGGAAAACGTGAATAAGTTGCAATGATACAGCGCCACGCTGAAGCCTCGTCCACACCGGCAGATTTGTTTCCAGAAACATTGTTTGCAGACTGTTTCCCAAATGTTTCTCATTTGTATGCGGAATATTTGCATACTTCTTGAAAACATTCTACATACAATCGGGAGACTCGAGTGATGTTTGGAAACAGTCTGCATACAGTTTGCATACAATTGACATACAAATGACAATCAAATCTCGTTTTTCAAGATACAAGATACAATGTTTTCTGTTTTCCTACGAAATGGAATACACGCATACAAGAAACAAGTATTTTGTCTCAAGTCTTCCTGTGTGGACGTGTTTTGAAACCGTAGACCGGATACAAACCACAGACGCATCCAGCTAGCCACGTTTTTCCACATCATATTGTTTTGATTTAGTTTCAATTTCCCATCCTTCTTTATGGTGCACCATGTAAGGTAGGACTTTTTGTTGTTACGCTATACATTTCGTGTGTCTTTGACATTAGTAGTGGGATGACACGGGAGCTGTGACACTTCTTTTTGAACCCTCCTCGTATTTGTCCCGAACCTGATATCTCGCTAACCAATGGTGGGATTTGAACATACAGGGTGTCCTAGCACTGCTAGTAATGCCCCCTACTTTCCTATAGCCTCTTTATTTAATGAAAAGACCAAAACTAAAAGATCATTCGCGAGTAGTGGGGTAGTGTTGGTTTCCTCAAGTCGCGCTCGTGCTTGAATATGTATGCCTATGTTGGGAAAGGGTTAGGTGGTGGGAAAGGAGTAGGGTCGAGTGAGGGGTCGTTTGGATGGTATTTTTTCCGCTCTAGGTGATGGTGAGGTTATTTTTTAAAATGGATGGAATTGGGAAACTCCATTTGGGGTAAACATGTTGTTTTTTGACATTATGGCGATGAATGTTTTTTTGTACGCCAGTGCACTGAGGAGTTTTGTAAGAGGGCGGGCTTTTTAAATGATGATCTATAAATGAGTGTTTTTTTAATATGTATTGAAATAAACCCCAAAAAACTAAGTGGTCATCGGCTTTTTACTATCTCGCTAACCAATAATCGGATTTAAACCTATGAGGTGACGTAGGACTCGTGGTGAAATCCCCTTTTCTATGGACGGGGTATATCCACTCCAAAATAAAAACTACCATTACCCGGGGGGGGGGGGGGTGAAATAGTATTTTTTTATGTGCGCGCACGGACGGCTTTTGTCAAAAGGACCCAACTACACGTTTGTTAATATTTTCTGAACCCCTCATGGGATTTTGCCATAGGCAGTATCCTAGCCCTGGGGGTGACACCCCGTTTTTGAATGTATTATTCATTTTTGTCAAAAGGGCCTGACTACACTTTTGTTCATATCTCGCGAACCAATCATGCTAGGGACTTGTATGAGGGCTCCTAGCACTTGGGGCGACGTCCCTCGTTTGGGGGTGAAACTACCCCCCAAATTGAAAAATACATATCTCGGAAACGAAGAACCCTAAAATTAGGTGTGATAGCTTAAAAAATAGGGGATGATTAGGGCTTTTACCTCGATTGATCATTTCACTCCTAAAACAGTAAATAGTCATGTTATGGGGAAAAAAGGTGTTAAACGGGTAAAAATGATAATTGAACCTAAGATCTTTTGTTTTATATGAAAAATAGCAGGGGGAGGAAACCACCCCCAAAATTGAAAAATCCATATCTTGGAAACGAAGAACCCTAAAATTAGGTGTGATAGCTTAAAAAATAGGGGATGATATAGGCTTTTACCGCGATTGATCATTTTACCCCAAAAACAGTAAATAGTCATGTTATGGGAAAAAACGTGTTAAACACCTAAAAATGATATATGAACCTAAGATCATTTGTTTTTAATGAAAAATAGCAGGGGGGTGAAAACAACCCCCCAAATTGAAAAATCCATATCTAGGAAACGAAGAACCCTAAAATTAGGTGTGATAGCTTAAAAAATAGGCCATGACATACGCTTTTACCAGGATAGGTCATTTCACCCATAAAACAGTAAATAGTCATGTTATGAGGAAAAAATGTGTTATACACCTAAAAGCATAAGCGTTTTGTGAAACCATGCTTTAATGGACATGTGTATGGAGGATGATGGTTATTATTATTATTAGGTAATTATGGATTAATGTGCGGATAGATAACTAACCAGTGGGGTGCGTGATGGCGCAGGTGCTTAGCTGCTCGTCTTTACCCGGACGGCTGGAGTTCAAATCCCGGTGACAGCGGGGGTTGGAATTTTCACCTGAGAAAATCACGTGGCGTCAGGAAGGGCATTCGGCCATAAATCCCCGGCCAAAACCAAAATGAGCCTGGTTGGCTCCGGCGACTCAAAATAATTGGGAAAAGAAGAAGAAGAAGAAAAATGGTAACTCACCGGTAATAGTAAACATTGGTTTGAGGTGTTGAAGTCAGGATGGCCAACCCTTTGCCATGGTTCACGAATGGACCCCAAAAAGTTTTACCTGTCAAGACTCCGTATACCCTGTTGCAGCCTTTAGAAAAAAAATCGAACCGGGGCCTCTGTGGTGACAGTGGAGTTATATTCATGATGCTTTTTAAACAAACATACGCTTGCATACTACCGCTGGGTTGAATCTGCACAGAGACTCTGGCTTTGGTTTGTCTAGTGTGCCTTGGAGATAACAGCACAGCGATCTTGTCAGCAAGTTTCCTATTACTCGTCTGCTTGATAGTGGACGTGCTCTGCACCGTGTTATCATACAGGACATGACTAGATCGTTGTTAGGTTTGACAAAGGCTTAGTGAAGCTTATTGCAACCTTGAAATGAATGTCATGCTATAGTCGGGGTTGAAAGCCAAGACCTTAGGGTTGATAACCAAGTAGGTTAACCACTACATGGTGAGATGGTCAAATAATAATGTAACAGAACATATAGAAACCTTTTCTATAGTTTAACGAATTGGCTAAGAGCCATACCATGATAGGTGTAGGTAATGGAAATTGAATCCTTAGCTGATGATTATACTACTTTCCATGCCCACGAATAAGCTATCATGTTAGAAAAAGAATTGTATGGCTTGTTTTAAATGGAGAATAATTGTGTTTATTGTGAAACACAAATCTGAATTTAAAATTAATTTAAAATAATTAATAATATAAAATAATTAATTTAAAATAATTAATTTAAAATTAACTAATTTAAAATTAGTTTAGTACGCTGAAGTTAAAATGAATAATGATCACGTTACAGACAGCCAGTTTCAAAGCCATGAGAACTAAGTGAACAAAGAATAAAATTCATGAGCCAGTGAGGAATTCAACATGCTGTCCTTTGGACAAAAGAGAAGCGTTCTACAAACTTAACCACCAAGCTGTCCTATCGACCCTCAATGGTTTGGGTCATCGTAAAGATGAAAATTAAATCTAAGCTACTACACTCTTATATACTAGAAGAAGAAATGGAAAACAAAAGCCCAAATAAAGGACAGAAGGAATAAAAAATGGCCCTCAAACCCCAAGCATGTGGATTGAGGGAGTTGGAAGAAAGGAGAGCCATGAAAGGCAGATAAAAAGTATAATAGGGGAGGCTTTTCCCCAGAGGTAATGGATAAAGAGGAGGAAAACTGGACTCAGCTCAGAAATCCCTTGGGATCGCCAACTTTCAAACTGATCAGCCGTAAGCCCCCTGAGGGTGTAGCCTTATGCAGAGTGCACCGCAAGTGGTGGGGCTATATACACCCTACCTTCTTGAGGGGGATTGAGCAAAAGACAGGAAATAACATGAACATAAAAACAAGGCTGCCTCCTCACACTAGTAGGATATCAGAAAAAATAAATAAACAAGGGCCAATGAAGTTGCAAAAGGAAGAGACTCCCTAGGCCTCGGATACCCTAATCATGTTGGGGTCGGTAGAGAACAAGAGTTGAGCAAGTGTGGTCGACAGGAACTAAGACAAAGAGGAGCCTAGCACAAGTTAGAGGAAGCAATGACGGTCTCAGCTGGGACTCCTCTCTCCAATCCTACCCCTTGGTGGTGAAAGGCACACTCTAATACAACCATCATAGTGACAGGTTATCTGTTAAATACCTAACTATCCCCAGATTTACCTTAAATTTTCCTAAAATCCACTACATTTTCTGCAAATTGACCAAATGACACAACATTCCCGCAAAATTCAACAAATGACTACCAGATTTATTGAAATTCCATTGATTTACCTAAGCATGGTTTAAACTACCTCAAATTCATATAAAATTAGACGAATATAGATGAAAATTCACTAAAATTTACCAAACTTACCCAAAGTGGGCTACAAACCATGAAATGTATCAATTTTTTTTTTGTAAATTCACTGTATGTACTCGTAAATTTCATAATATTGCCTTTACATGTATGCTTTTATTGTTGTTGTTGTTGTTGTTGTTTCGTTTACCATACTCTCTGCAGACAAATACCTCAACATGAATTTCTCTTAGACTAGGAGCTCTACATTCAACATGATAGCTGAGTTTCATTTCCCATAAACTTGTCTCTGAGGTGGGTGTCAGGAAAAGGCATTCAGCTGTAAAAACCACACTCTCACATAGACTTTCATAACCTCTTACGTTGAGGTTCCTAACGCTAACGACATTGAATGATTGAACGGTTTCCTTTTCACTATTCCTGTCTATACTTTCCTCTTTAAGGTTGCGAGATGTTAGCAAGATTCCTAAAATGCAATTAAACTTAATAAATACCTTAAGATGGTTTGATTTCTTTAATGACAATGGTGTTGATGATTGTTATATACGTGAAGACTAATTTTTTTAGGTCTTGACTGGCCTTGCAATAAGAATTGACTAACCACACATGAGTTACTTATGAGGGAAACATTTTAGCCCACTATGTTGGTTATTGACCAATGAGTACAGTTGTAGAAAGCTGGTTTTTTTTTTTGAAATCATATACAACAGAGGCTTAAACCTATAGACAAACCGTGTGAGCATGTTTGTTAAACATGACATTATACCAGAGACAATAAGGAAACTTGTGTAGAGCTTACCAAAAATAATGTTGTGTAACAGTAAATGCTAGTCAACAAACAGTTATGCCATACTAAAAAAATCATCATACAATACCTGAGAGAGCTCTTTTAAAAGTATTAATGCGTAACATGTTTCCACTCGCTTGCTATATATTTTTCGGCGTGGGAATGATTCTCAAGAAATAAAATGCAAATAGAACTGAAATGCAACACAAACGAATAATGAGCGCGCGCGGTGACTGAGATTGATAACATGACGTACTGTCGGTTATGTAGCTATGTGGAATGTTTATCACATATGGTTTACTTTAAGGTTTGGAGATCCCATTAAAGATATTCCTACAATATATGATCATGAAATGGTCATTCTTTGGTGTGAAAATATGTATTATATGATATTTCATGAAAACAATTATGATTTATTAAATGTTTATACGTTTACTGTATTCTTATTTAATGTAAGCACTCGAGGCACTATCGACCAAAATACGGCACTCTCAGGAATATATATTGCATACTTGAAGGTTTGGTGATCCCATTAAAGGTTTTCCTACAATAAATGATTTTCAAGTTGTCGTTCTATGGCGTGAAAATATTTAATATATGATATTTGCTAAAAGGATTTACCACTGGAATTATTTTACAAGTAGTTATTTTAATGACCAACAGAGTTCACTGTTAAGAAGGTAGAGCCCTATGTGGAATGTAGGATAACATGTTATACATGATACGTGACAACTGTAAGGCTTGTGATTTTAAGATGCCTTTATCCCTATATTAATCACCCAGTTTGCAATACTGATAACTGCAATGTTTCTGAAAAAAATTGAAACAAAACAAAAATCAGCATTGAAAAACCAAAAAGTGGTTGAGCATATATATACTGGAGAAAAGAAAAGTTGTGTATACACTAATGTCCAACAAGACTAATTAAATCAGTAACTGTCAGGGTGGCCGAGTGGTTAAGGCGTTTGACTTAAGAAAGGAAGCAAGGGTTCGAATCCCTTCCCTGACATAACTATTGCGTGAACATGCAAGAAAACAAGAAATATACACAAACTATGTTTATCAATTTAATCATTTTTTTTACAAGAGATAGACACACAGAATACAGCTCTTTTTGTTTATCATTTCTTTTAAACATAACACTTGTTCAAAATTATTTTTTATGGGATGGGGGTGTTGCTACGTTGACCCTTCACACTATAATAGCAGCTTTACGAAGTTCATTTTCTATATTTAATAGCTCTTTCTCATAACCAATATGACCAACCTGTTTACAGGCATGCAAGAGACGTTCGACTAATATATTAGGATCGTTCCATTCGCTATTTTTTATGAATGGTTTCAGAATCTCGGGAAGCAGTTCATCATTATCACCATCATTATGATTGTCATCCTCATTATTATAATCGTTTTCATAATGATGATCATTATCATCGTTATCATTACCATCATAATTTCCACCTGTGTCCACAGTCTGTTCAATGGTTTGAGTTGCCTTTGATAGTGTTGAAAGCTTCTTTTTAGATGTGCTAGAATGCTTTAACATTGTTATGTTATTATTACCACTATTACCTTTCCCCACTAACTTTTTGATGTGGTATATTGTCTCTGATAGGGTTGAGGGCTTTTGAGATGTGGGTGCATGTCTGAACATGGGTTTCATTGGAGGTGTTAAAGGTTTCTCATTAAACAAGTCGCTAACAGCATGAGTGCGTTGTAGTGTATTAAACTTGAGGTTAATATTATCTAGAGCAGCACTATCTTTCTCTTGGACTTGGTTTCTTGCTTTGGTTTGGGGTTTCCTTACATTTAGACTAGCGTGATTATTAAGTTTACAATCATGATTGTTTGAAGAAAGTATGTCCAATTCTTTTGTTTTAAGCATTCCTCGACACTGTTTCGATCGTTGCTTTGAACAGCGCCAAATAACAGTTCCATTTTTATTGCTTCGTTTCACAATATATGAATATCCTTTATAGTATGCATAAGGCTTACCATACCTAGTCACTGATACTTCCATATCAACTGTCAAGCACAAACTAATCTCTAGTAATGAAACGTTTTGCTAGCCCCTAACTGTTGGGTGATAAATGTAACTGTTTACCTTTGCCTAAGCTATGTTGTTTTAATGGGCGCCAAGACCTCAATGCAATGTTGAAATCTAAATTTGTATTTAACAACGTCTAGCTCTGGCAGAACACCTTCCAGACACTATTCACTCAGATCGTGGTATGATTTGATCATTAACCCAACAAACAATTGTATCAGGAGAAGGAATTGGTCTATATCTAATGCTACCTACTGAAAGCAAAGATTGCATTGTAAAAGAAATGAATTTATTATATAAAACAAGTATAGCAAAATTAATAATAATAATAAGTACAAAATTTAAATTGGAGCGTTGTGATTTGAATATTACCGATAGAAAATTACGTGAAAACGGAGTCTGATAAATTGATTTTACTCTTATTTCCAAGCTATGAAGTTACTGAAATATGAAATGTAAAACAAAGAAAAATGAGAGATTGCGTATTTCTGCGTCATTTGCGCTTACCATTGGAAATTGCCAAGGCATTTCCCTCGTACTTGCTGATGCCGTGAGCTTCCCACAGTCTCCTGGACGTCGTCATCTCCGTCGGAATTTGATGATATTCTGGTAGATTAGATAATTCTATGGTCCGTACCTCGGACCCAAACACTCGTACAACCGCACTGGTTAAGTTTTGCAAAAGTTAGTCTTCAACTCCACTGAACATCGGAGCGACACGCACTTCCAACCGTACTCCGCAAGTTCTACACAGATAGTCATCGTTTCACGGCGCGTCGAACGATATATGCACCTGTTGGCTCCCCCACCATGTTACCGACATCTAGCTTACGTCGTCCTCACTGATTGGCTGAGCACGCCGCCAGTTCCCCTCCTCTGCCTCATTACACTCGGCGCGCGAGAGGGAGAAGTCGATTTCCGTTCCAACAATTCGTCTTTTCTAGACCTTGCGACCCAGCCTTGCGTAATACTTCTCGACAGGAATCAGCTTGTATTCGAATTCCCAGTGAGTCATGTCTCTCAAATACCCTAACTGACAAAACTCCGTAAAATTCCGTAATCACATAATTTTCTATAATATTGTCGTTCGTAATAATTTGCTTGATAGCGTTTTCTAAGACATAGAAAACCTATCTGAATGTTAATAATTTTTATAAAATGCTCCGAAAATACCTTAATAATAATTATAATAAATTAATAATAATAATAAATTACCATGAAAAATTCTCTTGGCTGAACAATTTGCCGCGTAAATAAATATAGAATGGCTTCCTACTGACTTATGCCAGTTGCATAAAACCCCTCGAAAAACACGTTACATATTCGCCTCGGATCATCGGATGATTTACCGTGACGACGGTCCATTATCCGATTATCCCAGACACGTTAACAAACCCCATCCAAAATACATATTACATAAATGAAATCACCCTAAATTACAGATATATACACTCATATTTTTTCTTCACGCACTTTGCGTCAAAGTTTGTTGTCACTATGGATTGCACTTTGCAACCAGTCCAATGTTTCTCATATAAAATAGTGTTCCACGGATATTTCCGCCTCGCAAATTTCTCTATGTTGGAGAAATAGACATAATTAATGTGTGAGCACTATGTATTTATGAGGTCATATCACACGCATTGAAGGTGTTCTGATATATTTATATCACCATAGAACTTCCTAATTTCACTGGAGGTTCCTTCCTTATGGTGAAATTTAATCTCACTTATCACTGAGCACACGATCACACTATTGTGGCAGCGCCTCGTGACCATAATACTTAATCTCTCTTTAAAGTAGATTAAATTAAGATTGACTTCTGAAAAAAAAATAGTAAGTGCGCATTACATATAACACCAAATATTTCTGTGCCGTAATCGCCCTGTCTTGTTAAGTTCCCGTAGACCATATTCTATTTAATACTAGTTCTCAACACTGACCATTTCTCCTCACACAAATAATACCTTTGTACAAATTACCTTAAATTACACACTTACAAATCTTACATGGCGAGGCCGTAAACAGAAATCACGTGTGCTGATATGTATGAGTTTCATGAAGGACTGTCTCGCATTCTGATGGCCCATCTTTTATCTCGTGGACGCCTTAAGCTAACAAGCCCTATACAAGCGCTCCCCCATCTCTTGGAGATAAATGGGAACCCATCAGCGCTGCCAAAAATGGCCTTGGTGGATCGAGACAATTTAGTGCTCAACAGCATCCGACAATCCCGTCATATTTCCCTGTACCTTAAAAACTCTCATTTACTTACATACTACCCCCCTGTGTGACTTCTGATACGCCTGCCTTAAGACCAGATCTTCCACGCACCAGACACCACACTTACTCATTTGATAGGCTGGCTCGCCAGCTAAACACACTCACTTTATGACACATATTTTCGTAGACTATGTATATTATACGTTCCGTATAATCTGTTTCCCTCACTATTCTCCAGCACATATGCTGTTTTCCCAATACGTTTGGAAACTCTAAATGGGCCCTCGTAGAGATGAAAGAACTTGGACATGACTTTCTCTAGCTTATTTGACTGTTTCGGCACTCTAAGTAAGACTCTGTCTCCCGGCTCGAATAGGTCAAATTTAGTTTCTTTTTGTTGGCGAATTCTCTTTTGTGCTGACTTAGATAAATTCTGTTTCGCCAACTGGACAGTGTAATCCATCCCCGGTTGCTTACCCTCATTTAATCCCAACACCCTCGCTAGTTCATTTTGTGGTCTTTTTCCGAAGTGAACTTCGTATGGCGTCAATTTCGTGCTCTCATGCTGGACAGAATTCATCCAAGTCTCGACCTTGGGAAGATGTCCAACCCAGGCCGCATGCTTGTCATGCACTAGAGTCCGAAAAAGACGAGCCACTTCCCTCAATGGACGCTCTGCAGAATTACCCTGAGGGTACCTTACAGAGGAATGAACGTGTGTTATACCAGCTTCCTGAATACTGGTTCTCCATTTCTTTGCAGTAAACTGTGGTCCACTGTCAGATAGTATCCTGAGAGGAATGCCAAACTCAGGTACATACTTATTAATGATCAGACGGCTACACGCTAGTCCCGTGGCTTTCCTTAGCGGATATAGCTTGACATACTTACTAAAAGCGTCAATAACTATAAAAATGTACTCGTAGCCGTACTGTCCTTTAACGATCGGGCCAAATAAATCCACACACAGTAGTTCGCCGGGACTACTGGTGAGAACTGCAGATCTCTCCCCCACTAAATATTTAACTGGATATTTACTCCTTTGACAGGTGTCACACTTAGCTAAAATCCTAACGTCCCTTCCCATTTTACTCCAAATGAAGTCACGACCAATTTCATAGAAGACCTTGGCAGCACCAAAGTGTCCTAATTCCCTATGAATGAACCAAATTAGCTCCTCCCGCAAAGTGACAGGAACACATATTGCCCACCGATTATTCCTACATTTCCTTGCAAGAAGCCCATCCTGCATCTTGTACGTGAACCGTCCTACTTTCACATACTCTTCTTCACCTATTTCCAACCTAGCCAGTGGCTCCTTTAACTTAACGTCATCACGTTGCTCCACTAGCATATTTCTCAGTGTCTGTAACGATGCCCTGTTGCTACTGTCCACACATGCACATATTAAAATACCGTCCTCTGCTTTAACCACAGGATAATCCCTACATAAATTAGTGTCCCTCGATAGCATGTCTGCAAGAATGTTATCTTTACCTTTAATATATTTTACTGTGAATTCGTATTCCTGCAGAGCAAGAATCCACCTACTAACTCTGTTAGAACTGAGTTTACAAGTCCTCATATACAGTAATGCATGGTGATCTGTGTGGATCTCAAATTTCCCCCCTACTAAATACATTCTAAATTTCCCTAAACTGAAAACAATACCTAAAAGCTCTAACTCAGTAATCGTGTATCTTTTCTCAGCTGCTGTCAGTCCTCGCGAGGCTAAAGATACAATGCACAGATTGCCCTCATCATCTTTCTGACATAATACTCCAGCAATGCCTATATGTGAAGCATCTGTCATAACCACATATTCCTTATCTTTTAACGGATATTTCAGCACTACAGCTTTCTCAAAACCTTCCTTCAGCGCTCTAAAAGCCTCTTCATGCTTGGACTCCCATCTCCACCGAGTCCCACTTTTAAGCAATTCCCTGAATGGTTCTACCAACCCTGAGTATTTAAGAACGAACCTCCTGAAAAAGTTGCAAATTCCCAGGTAAGTTTTTAACTGTTTAACATTCCGTGGCACCTCTGCGTTAAGTATCTTATTAACCCTACTTTCTTCTGGTGTTACACCTCTACTCGACACTCTATGACCTAAAAATGTCACTTCTGACTGACAGAATGACGACTTAGACAGCTTCAAAGTGAACCCTGCCTGATCTAACTTCTGAAAAACTATATCTAAATGACGTAGATGCTCCTCAAAACTGCGTGAACTAATTACCATATCATCTATGTAAATGGTTACAAACTCTCCTGTGTCATCCCCTAATGCGATGTTTAAAGCCCTAATTAAAGCTGCTGAACTACTCTTTAACCCATAAGGTGTTCTACAAAATTGATAAAGGTTATATTTATGACTAAAAGCTGTAAATGGTCTATCTTCGTACATAATTGGCACTTGCCAAAAACTGGAACTCAAATCTACACAAGTGAAATACTTCTTCCCCTCAAATGTTTGCATTAATTCTTCTATTGACATAGATTTCAGCTGATCTGAACTAATTCTACTGTTAACCAAACGAGCGTCTAAACAAATACGAACTGTGCCGTCGGTTTTGGGTACTGTGATCAAAGAATTAACATATGGACTGTTAGAGTGCTCAATAATCCCATCTTCAAGCATCTGATTAATTTGTGCCTCAACTGCACTCTGACAAGCGAAAGGTACAGGATATCTATGTCCTGTGAAAACTGACCTATCAATAACGTTCAATGAATGTGTATAGCAATTGGCCATACCAATGCGATCCTCAAAAACTCTCCTATTACACAATAACACATCATAGAGCCGAACACATTGTTCCACCTCTATATTTCCCTGAAATGCAGCCTCACGTAACGAGTCCTCTAGACTTCCGTTCGTAATCACACTGCCCACAAAACATGGAGAACCCCGCTCTACGGCTGGCGATATCTCATTTAAAGTACAAATCACACCTACAATACTACTCCTCTGAATACGGTCATTGAACGCTACTTCTACTTCAGAATCTCCCCATTTAAATTTCAAACTCCCTACATCATAACATAAGTTACCAGACACTCTACTTAGCCACTCTGAACCCAAGATAACACTGAATACTAAATTTGGAATTACAAGGCAAATCTGCTTCTCTACATGATTATTAATTTTAATGTCTACTAAAACTTGCTTAGAAATTACTTTAGACCTCTTCCCAACAGCTGTGATAACAAAAGTGCTTTTAATTGGCATCTCCTCAAAATTTACTCCAGTTCCTTTCATTTTATCATAAAATGCACTACTTATGCAACTCTTCATACAACCACTATCAATTAAAACATCTGTGTACGCCTCGGACACGTTAAATTTAACTATGGGGCTCTTACTAACCACTTCCTGAATAATACCTTCATCATTTAGTTCATGTAATAATTCATTTCTTACATTTAGGTCATAGGGTTCCTGTATAATTGTATGGACAGGGCATGCTACAGACTGAGATTCTGACCTTACTTCGCAGCCTGGTTCGCGTTTAAAGAACCGCTACAGCTGGCCGTAGTACTACTAACTACTAAACTGGTCTGGTTGTTCTGGGCTGTGTTGTCATTGTTTGGCTGTATATTACTACCACTAGGCTGTCCTCTTCCTTGACCCCTATTCTGGTTGTAATTATTGTCATTATAATTTCTCCCTTGATTTCCCCTGTAATCATTGTTCCTCCCTTGATTTCCCCTGAAATCATTGTTCCTCCCTTGATACTGATTACCATAGCCATTTCCTCTGTTCTGATATAGCTGATTATTATTATTTCTATTTTGAGCGTTGGCCCCTTCGCCACCGTTCCCTTGAACTTCTTGATGCCTGGCTTCATTAGGTCTATTATTATTATTACCCTGGTTCCGATTGAAATTGTCTTCATAACCCCCTCTCCCTAGTGCATCAAATGTGCTTAACAAATTTTCTACTTGTGATATTGTCTTTACATTCTGGATACAAGCAGCCTCCTTGATCCTATAGGGAAAGTGCCTAAGTAGCAACCTTACCACATCACTTTCCTCCTTCAAGCCATCCAGATATTTACACACTAATACCTGCCCTAAAAAGTATTCGGTCATGGTGGAGCTTCCTTTAGGGTTATATTTACCACACACTACTCCCTCACGATGCTGCGACTGAATAACCTCATTCCAGAACTTTTCACAGAATTTCATTTTAAAATCATTAATATCAGTAAACTTGTCTCTGTAGACAGCAAACCAATTCCTCGTTTCCCCCACAAATACTTGTTCTAAAATTTCAACTACCTGGCACCACTCAATACTACCATTTTCCAACCTCTCCCCGAATTTATTTTCTATAGTGTTCATGAACTCCATTGGGCACCCCTGTCGATTGCTGAACTTACCCAGTTCTACCTCCCTGTGTTTGCTATTCACAAAAACTGGCCTATTCTGACTATTTTCTTGCCTGATCCTAGCTTTTAATTTTAATTCTAATTCTGCGATTTTCTCCTCAGCCTTCCTCTCAATACTGTTTACTGTTAATTTAATGTTTCCTTCTGATTCTTCTACTTTATCATATAGCTTTGCTTGTTTCTCCTCAATCTTGCTAATGCTCTCTCTATTACTCTCTCTTAAATCATTTACTTCTGCAAATATTTGCGAGTGGACTTTCTCAATTCTACCCCCCAGCTGTTCCTTAATCTCTTTAGTTGCTACCTGAATTTTGTCAATTTCTCCCCCCAATTGCTTTTTGACCTGCTGTGTTTCCAGTTGCACTAGTTCTTTTAAATTTTCAGCCTGTGTACTGATTCTAATTTCTAACTCCTCCTGTACTTTTCCTAATTTCTTGTCTACATCTGCAATGATCTCTTTAACCTTCTCTTCCATTACTCCTCTGATTTCTCCTCTAATCTGCTCCATTTTCACACTAATTTCCTTGTTGTTCTTATCTAATTTTGCATTATTCTGTTCTAATTTTGCATTTAAAGCTTCTGTACTTTCTTTATTTTCCCTACTGTTTTGTTCTAATTTTGCATTTAAGGCATCTGTACTTTCTTTATTTTCCCTACTGTTTTGTTCTAATTTAGCGTTGTTTTGTTCCAGTTTAGCATTTAAAGCGTCTGTACTTTCTTTATTTTCCCTACTGTTTTGTTCTAATTTGGCGTTTAAGGCATCTGTACTTTCTTTATTTTCCCTACTGTTTTGTTCTAATTTTGCATTTAAGGCATCACTACTAACTTTGTTCTGATACATGAACTCGAGAAGTAAAGTTTTTAATTCTGGTTGGCCGCCTACACTCCCTGTTTCAGTATCGGGATTTACATCCGCTACCCCGGTACTACCATCACTCGACATACTGCTCGTATCATCACCCTCCCGTTGATGACCACTACGTAACCTCATCTGTCTTTCTTTCTCATCCCCCATAATGATATACACTGATACCGACAAATAACCCCTAAAATACAGGCACAGAAATATATACCCTTCTCCTTCCACAAATGTTATTAGGTTTTCAGCCCCAAGTTGTCGGCGACAAATGAAACGTTTTGCTAGCCCCTAACTGTTGGGTGATAAATGTAACTGTTTACCTTTGCCTAAGCTATGTTGTTTTAATGGGCGCCAAGACCTCAATGCAATGTTGAAATCTAAATTTGTATTTAACAACGTCTAGCTCTGGCAGAACACCTTCCAGACACTATTCACTCAGATCGTGGTATGATTTGATCATTAACCCAACAAACAATTGTATCAGGAGAAGGAATTGGTCTATATCTAATGCTACCTACTGAAAGCAAAGATTGCATTGTAAAAGAAATGAATTTATTATATAAAACAAGTATAGCAAAATTAATAATAATAATAAGTACAACATTTAAATTGGAGCGTTGTGATTTGAATATTACCGATAGAAAATTACGTGAAAACGGAGTCTGATAAATTGATTTTACTCTTATTTCCAAGCTATGAAGTTACTGAAATATGAAATGTAAAACAAAGAAAAATGAGAGATTGCGTATTTCTGCGTCATTTGCGCTTACCATTGGAAATTGCCAAGGCATTTCCCTCGTACTTGCTGATGCCGTGAGCTTCCCACAGTCTCCTGGACGTCGTCATCTCCGTCGGAATTTGATGATATTCTGGTAGATTAGATAATTCTATGGTCCGTACCTCGGACCCAAACACTCGTACAACCGCACTGGTTAAGTTTTGCAAAAGTTAGTCTTCAACTCCACTGAACATCGGAGCGACACGCACTTCCAACCGTACTCCGCAAGTTCTACACAGATAGTCATCGTTTCACGGCGCGTCGAACGATATATGCACCTGTTGGCTCCCCCACCATGTTACCGACATCTAGCTTACGTCGTCCTCACTGATTGGCTGAGCACGCCGCCAGTTCCCCTCCTCTGCCTCATTACACTCGGCGCGCGAGAGGGAGAAGTCGATTTCCGTTCCAACAATTCGTCTTTTCTAGACCTTGCGACCCAGCCTTGCGTAATACTTCTCGACAGGAATCAGCTTGTATTCGAATTCCCAGTGAGTCATGTCTCTCAAATACCCTAACTGACAAAACTCCGTAAAATTCCGTAATCACATAATTTTCTATAATATTGTCGTTCGTAATAATTTGCTTGATAGCGTTTTCTAAGACATAGAAAACCTATCTGAATGTTAATAATTTTTATAAAATGCTCCGAAAATACCTTAATAATAATTATAATAAATTAATAATAATAATAAATTACCATGAAAAATTCTCTTGGCTGAACAATTTGCCGCGTAAATAAATATAGAATGGCTTCCTACTGACTTATGCCAGTTGCATAAAACCCCTCGAAAAACACGTTACATATTCGCCTCGGATCATCGGATGATTTACCGTGACGACGGTCCATTATCCGATTATCCCAGACACGTTAACAAACCCCATCCAAAATACATATTACATAAATGAAATCACCCTAAATTACAGATATATACACTCATATTTTTTCTTCACGCACTTTGCGTCAAAGTTTGTTGTCACTATGGATTGCACTTTGCAACCAGTCCAATGTTTCTCATATAAAATAGTGTTCCACGGATATTTCCGCCTCGCAAATTTCTCTATGTTGGAGAAATAGACATAATTAATGTGTGAGCACTATGTATTTATGAGGTCATATCACACGCATTGAAGGTGTTCTGATATATTTATATCACCATAGAACTTCCTAATTTCACTGGAGGTTCCTTCCTTATGGTGAAATTTAATCTCACTTATCACTGAGCACACGATCACACTATTGTGGCAGCGCCTCGTGACCATAATACTTAATCTCTCTTTAAAGTAGATTAAATTAAGATTGACTTCTGAAAAAAAAATAGTAAGTGCGCATTACATATAACACCAAATATTTCTGTGCCGTAATCGCCCTGTCTTGTTAAGTTCCCGTAGACCATATTCTATTTAATACTAGTTCTCAACACTGACCATTTCTCCTCACACAAATAATACCTTTGTACAAATTACCTTAAATTACACACTTACAAATCTTACATGGCGAGGCCGTAAACAGAAATCACGTGTGCTGATATGTATGAGTTTCATGAAGGACTGTCTCGCATTCTGATGGCCCATCTTTTATCTCGTGGACGCCTTAAGCTAACAAGCCCTATACAAGCGCTCCCCCATCTCTTGGAGATAAATGGGAACCCATCAGCGCTGCCAAAAATGGCCTTGGTGGATCGAGACAATTTAGTGCTCAACAGCATCCGACAATCCCGTCATATTTCCCTGTACCTTAAAAACTCTCATTTACTTACATACTACCCCCCTGTGTGACTTCTGATACGCCTGCCTTAAGACCAGATCTTCCACGCACCAGACACCACACTTACTCATTTGATAGGCTGGCTCGCCAGCTAAACACACTCACTTTATGACACATATTTTCGTAGACTATGTATATTATACGTTCCGTATAATCTGTTTCCCTCACTATTCTCCAGCACATATGCTGTTTTCCCAATACGTTTGGAAACTCTAAATGGGCCCTCGTAGAGATGAAAGAACTTGGACATGACTTTCTCTAGCTTATTTGACTGTTTCGGCACTCTAAGTAAGACTCTGTCTCCCGGCTCGAATAGGTCAAATTTAGTTTCTTTTTGTTGGCGAATTCTCTTTTGTGCTGACTTAGATAAATTCTGTTTCGCCAACTGGACAGTGTAATCCATCCCCGGTTGCTTACCCTCATTTAATCCCAACACCCTCGCTAGTTCATTTTGTGGTCTTTTTCCGAAGTGAACTTCGTATGGCGTCAATTTCGTGCTCTCATGCTGGACAGAATTCATCCAAGTCTCGACCTTGGGAAGATGTCCAACCCAGGCCGCATGCTTGTCATGCACTAGAGTCCGAAAAAGACGAGCCACTTCCCTCAATGGACGCTCTGCAGAATTACCCTGAGGGTACCTTACAGAGGAATGAACGTGTGTTATACCAGCTTCCTGAATACTGGTTCTCCATTTCTTTGCAGTAAACTGTGGTCCACTGTCAGATAGTATCCTGAGAGGAATGCCAAACTCAGGTACATACTTATTAATGATCAGACGGCTACACGCTAGTCCCGTGGCTTTCCTTAGCGGATATAGCTTGACATACTTACTAAAAGCGTCAATAACTATAAAAATGTACTCGTAGCCGTACTGTCCTTTAACGATCGGGCCAAATAAATCCACACACAGTAGTTCGCCGGGACTACTGGTGAGAACTGCAGATCTCTCCCCCACTAAATATTTAACTGGATATTTACTCCTTTGACAGGTGTCACACTTAGCTAAAATCCTAACGTCCCTTCCCATTTTACTCCAAATGAAGTCACGACCAATTTCATAGAAGACCTTGGCAGCACCAAAGTGTCCTAATTCCCTATGAATGAACCAAATTAGCTCCTCCCGCAAAGTGACAGGAACACATATTGCCCACCGATTATTCCTACATTTCCTTGCAAGAAGCCCATCCTGCATCTTGTACGTGAACCGTCCTACTTTCACATACTCTTCTTCACCTATTTCCAACCTAGCCAGTGGCTCCTTTAACTTAACGTCATCACGTTGCTCCACTAGCATATTTCTCAGTGTCTGTAACGATGCCCTGTTGCTACTGTCCACACATGCACATATTAAAATACCGTCCTCTGCTTTAACCACAGGATAATCCCTACATAAATTAGTGTCCCTCGATAGCATGTCTGCAAGAATGTTATCTTTACCTTTAATATATTTTACTGTGAATTCGTATTCCTGCAGAGCAAGAATCCACCTACTAACTCTGTTAGAACTGAGTTTACAAGTCCTCATATACAGTAATGCATGGTGATCTGTGTGGATCTCAAATTTCCCCCCTACTAAATACATTCTAAATTTCCCTAAACTGAAAACAATACCTAAAAGCTCTAACTCAGTAATCGTGTATCTTTTCTCAGCTGCTGTCAGTCCTCGCGAGGCTAAAGATACAATGCACAGATTGCCCTCATCATCTTTCTGACATAATACTCCAGCAATGCCTATATGTGAAGCATCTGTCATAACCACATATTCCTTATCTTTTAACGGATATTTCAGCACTACAGCTTTCTCAAAACCTTCCTTCAGCGCTCTAAAAGCCTCTTCATGCTTGGACTCCCATCTCCACCGAGTCCCACTTTTAAGCAATTCCCTGAATGGTTCTACCAACCCTGAGTATTTAAGAACGAACCTCCTGAAAAAGTTGCAAATTCCCAGGTAAGTTTTTAACTGTTTAACATTCCGTGGCACCTCTGCGTTAAGTATCTTATTAACCCTACTTTCTTCTGGTGTTACACCTCTACTCGACACTCTATGACCTAAAAATGTCACTTCTGACTGACAGAATGACGACTTAGACAGCTTCAAAGTGAACCCTGCCTGATCTAACTTCTGAAAAACTATATCTAAATGACGTAGATGCTCCTCAAAACTGCGTGAACTAATTACCATATCATCTATGTAAATGGTTACAAACTCTCCTGTGTCATCCCCTAATGCGATGTTTAAAGCCCTAATTAAAGCTGCTGAACTACTCTTTAACCCATAAGGTGTTCTACAAAATTGATAAAGGTTATATTTATGACTAAAAGCTGTAAATGGTCTATCTTCGTACATAATTGGCACTTGCCAAAAACTGGAACTCAAATCTACACAAGTGAAATACTTCTTCCCCTCAAATGTTTGCATTAATTCTTCTATTGACATAGATTTCAGCTGATCTGAACTAATTCTACTGTTAACCAAACGAGCGTCTAAACAAATACGAACTGTGCCGTCGGTTTTGGGTACTGTGATCAAAGAATTAACATATGGACTGTTAGAGTGCTCAATAATCCCATCTTCAAGCATCTGATTAATTTGTGCCTCAACTGCACTCTGACAAGCGAAAGGTACAGGATATCTATGTCCTGTGAAAACTGACCTATCAATAACGTTCAATGAATGTGTATAGCAATTGGCCATACCAATGCGATCCTCAAAAACTCTCCTATTACACAATAACACATCATAGAGCCGAACACATTGTTCCACCTCTATATTTCCCTGAAATGCAGCCTCACGTAACGAGTCCTCTAGACTTCCGTTCGTAATCACACTGCCCACAAAACATGGAGAACCCCGCTCTACGGCTGGCGATATCTCATTTAAAGTACAAATCACACCTACAATACTACTCCTCTGAATACGGTCATTGAACGCTACTTCTACTTCAGAATCTCCCCATTTAAATTTCAAACTCCCTACATCATAACATAAGTTACCAGACACTCTACTTAGCCACTCTGAACCCAAGATAACACTGAATACTAAATTTGGAATTACAAGGCAAATCTGCTTCTCTACATGATTATTAATTTTAATGTCTACTAAAACTTGCTTAGAAATTACTTTAGACCTCTTCCCAACAGCTGTGATAACAAAAGTGCTTTTAATTGGCATCTCCTCAAAATTTACTCCAGTTCCTTTCATTTTATCATAAAATGCACTACTTATGCAACTCTTCATACAACCACTATCAATTAAAACATCTGTGTACGCCTCGGACACGTTAAATTTAACTATGGGGCTCTTACTAACCACTTCCTGAATAATACCTTCATCATTTAGTTCATGTAATAATTCATTTCTTACATTTAGGTCATAGGGTTCCTGTATAATTGTATGGACAGGGCATGCTACAGACTGAGATTCTGACCTTACTTCGCAGCCTGGTTCGCGTTTAAAGAACCGCTACAGCTGGCCGTAGTACTACTAACTACTAAACTGGTCTGGTTGTTCTGGGCTGTGTTGTCATTGTTTGGCTGTATATTACTACCACTAGGCTGTCCTCTTCCTTGACCCCTATTCTGGTTGTAATTATTGTCATTATAATTTCTCCCTTGATTTCCCCTGTAATCATTGTTCCTCCCTTGATTTCCCCTGAAATCATTGTTCCTCCCTTGATACTGATTACCATAGCCATTTCCTCTGTTCTGATATAGCTGATTATTATTATTTCTATTTTGAGCGTTGGCCCCTTCGCCACCGTTCCCTTGAACTTCTTGATGCCTGGCTTCATTAGGTCTATTATTATTATTACCCTGGTTCCGATTGAAATTGTCTTCATAACCCCCTCTCCCTAGTGCATCAAATGTGCTTAACAAATTTTCTACTTGTGATATTGTCTTTACATTCTGGATACAAGCAGCCTCCTTGATCCTATAGGGAAAGTGCCTAAGTAGCAACCTTACCACATCACTTTCCTCCTTCAAGCCATCCAGATATTTACACACTAATACCTGCCCTAAAAAGTATTCGGTCATGGTGGAGCTTCCTTTAGGGTTATATTTACCACACACTACTCCCTCACGATGCTGCGACTGAATAACCTCATTCCAGAACTTTTCACAGAATTTCATTTTAAAATCATTAATATCAGTAAACTTGTCTCTGTAGACAGCAAACCAATTCCTCGTTTCCCCCACAAATACTTGTTCTAAAATTTCAACTACCTGGCACCACTCAATACTACCATTTTCCAACCTCTCCCCGAATTTATTTTCTATAGTGTTCATGAACTCCATTGGGCACCCCTGTCGATTGCTGAACTTACCCAGTTCTACCTCCCTGTGTTTGCTATTCACAAAAACTGGCCTATTCTGACTATTTTCTTGCCTGATCCTAGCTTTTAATTTTAATTCTAATTCTGCGATTTTCTCCTCAGCCTTCCTCTCAATACTGTTTACTGTTAATTTAATGTTTCCTTCTGATTCTTCTACTTTATCATATAGCTTTGCTTGTTTCTCCTCAATCTTGCTAATGCTCTCTCTATTACTCTCTCTTAAATCATTTACTTCTGCAAATATTTGCGAGTGGACTTTCTCAATTCTACCCCCCAGCTGTTCCTTAATCTCTTTAGTTGCTACCTGAATTTTGTCAATTTCTCCCCCCAATTGCTTTTTGACCTGCTGTGTTTCCAGTTGCACTAGTTCTTTTAAATTTTCAGCCTGTGTACTGATTCTAATTTCTAACTCCTCCTGTACTTTTCCTAATTTCTTGTCTACATCTGCAATGATCTCTTTAACCTTCTCTTCCATTACTCCTCTGATTTCTCCTCTAATCTGCTCCATTTTCACACTAATTTCCTTGTTGTTCTTATCTAATTTTGCATTATTCTGTTCTAATTTTGCATTTAAAGCTTCTGTACTTTCTTTATTTTCCCTACTGTTTTGTTCTAATTTTGCATTTAAGGCATCTGTACTTTCTTTATTTTCCCTACTGTTTTGTTCTAATTTAGCGTTGTTTTGTTCCAGTTTAGCATTTAAAGCGTCTGTACTTTCTTTATTTTCCCTACTGTTTTGTTCTAATTTGGCGTTTAAGGCATCTGTACTTTCTTTATTTTCCCTACTGTTTTGTTCTAATTTTGCATTTAAGGCATCACTACTAACTTTGTTCTGATACATGAACTCGAGAAGTAAAGTTTTTAATTCTGGTTGGCCGCCTACACTCCCTGTTTCAGTATCGGGATTTACATCCGCTACCCCGGTACTACCATCACTCGACATACTGCTCGTATCATCACCCTCCCGTTGATGACCACTACGTAACCTCATCTGTCTTTCTTTCTCATCCCCCATAATGATATACACTGATACCGACAAATAACCCCTAAAATACAGGCACAGAAATATATACCCTTCTCCTTCCACAAATGTTATTAGGTTTTCAGCCCCAAGTTGTCGGCGACAAATGAAACGTTTTGCTAGCCCCTAACTGTTGGGTGATAAATGTAACTGTTTACCTTTGCCTAAGCTATGTTGTTTTAATGGGCGCCAAGACCTCAATGCAATGTTGAAATCTAAATTTGTATTTAACAACGTCTAGCTCTGGCAGAACACCTTCCAGACACTATTCACTCAGATCGTGGTATGATTTGATCATTAACCCAACAAACAATTGTATCAGGAGAAGGAATTGGTCTATATCTAATGCTACCTACTGAAAGCAAAGATTGCATTGTAAAAGAAATGAATTTATTATATAAAACAAGTATAGCAAAATTAATAATAATAATAAGTACAACATTTAAATTGGAGCGTTGTGATTTGAATATTACCGATAGAAAATTACGTGAAAACGGAGTCTGATAAATTGATTTTACTCTTATTTCCAAGCTATGAAGTTACTGAAATATGAAATGTAAAACAAAGAAAAATGAGAGATTGCGTATTTCTGCGTCATTTGCGCTTACCATTGGAAATTGCCAAGGCATTTCCCTCGTACTTGCTGATGCCGTGAGCTTCCCACAGTCTCCTGGACGTCGTCATCTCCGTCGGAATTTGATGATATTCTGGTAGATTAGATAATTCTATGGTCCGTACCTCGGACCCAAACACTCGTACAACCGCACTGGTTAAGTTTTGCAAAAGTTAGTCTTCAACTCCACTGAACATCGGAGCGACACGCACTTCCAACCGTACTCCGCAAGTTCTACACAGATAGTCCTCGTTTCACGGCGCGTCGAACGATATATGCACCTGTTGGCTCCCCCACCATGGTACCGACATCTTGCTTACGTCGTCCTCACTGATTGGCTGAGCACGCCGCCAGTTCCCCTCCTCTGCCTCATTACACTCGGCGCGCGAGAGGGAGAAGTCGATTTCCGTTCCAACAATTCGTCTTTTCTAGACCTTGCGACCCAGCCTTGCGTAATACTTCTCGACAGGAATCAGCTTGTATTCGAATTCCCAGTGAGTCATGTCTCTCAAATACCCTAACTGACAAAACTCCGTAAAATTCCGTAATCACATAATTTTCTATAATATTGTCGTTCGTAATAATTTGCTTGATAGCGTTTTCTAAGACATAGAAAACCTATCTGAATGTTAATAATTTTTATAAAATGCTCCGAAAATACCTTAATAATAATTATAATAAATTAATAATAATAATAAATTACCATGAAAAATTCTCTTGGCTGATCAATTTGCCGCGTAAATAAATATAGAATGGCTTCCTACTGACTTATGCCAGTTGCATAAAACCCCTCGAAAAACACGTTACAGTAATGACAACTTGGTAATAACAACAATAGTTTAATGTGGGAGCATATATATATATATATACATGCAAAAAGTGGGAGCAAAGGGGGGGGGGGTAAAAAGTGGGAGCAAAAGTGGCAGCAAATGTGGGAGAAAAAAAATAACTGTGAGCAAAAAGTGGGAGCAAATATGGGATCAAATGTGGGAGCAACGCAAATATAAAAAGTGGGAGCAAATATGCTAACAATTACGTCAACAAATATACCAGCAAAAGTAAATACACAAGTCAAGATAGATTAAAGTGCAAAGAAAATATGGGAGCAAATATGAGAACAAAAATTGTGTTTTTCTAAAACAACTAGACATAACAAACTTAGTCATAACCTAACCTAACCTAACCTAAACTAACCTCACCTAACCTAACCTCACCTCACCTAACTTCACCTAACCTAACCTAACCTAACTTCACCTAACCTAACCTAACCTAACTTAACCTAACCTAACCTATCCTAACCTAACCTAAACTAACCTCACCTAACCTAACTTCACCTCACCTAACCTAACCTAACTTCACCTAACCTAACTTGACTGAACTTTACCTAACCTAACCCATCATAACTTCACCTAACCTAACTTTACCTAATGTAACTACACCTAGCCTAACTTTCAACTCTCAGATCAAAATTAAATTCTTGGCATAGTTGAGTTGGAAGCCAAGACTTCAGGGATAACACACAAGTATACTAGCCACTACACCGCAAAATAGGCAAATTATCATGCAACGCAACATAAAGTAAAAGTTTCCTGTAGTGTAACTCATTGGCTGACAACCATAGTTTGGGAATTCAAACCCAAGACCTCAGGACGTTTGTTTTGAACATTATCAGAAATAGTATTCCATTTACATTTTGCTGCTGCTTATAGTTATAAGAGTTGGCATTAATATGGGAAGCAAAAAAAGTGGGAGCCAATATGGGAGCTAATATGGGAGCAAATATGGAAGCCAATATGGGGGCAAAAGTGGGAGCAAATATGGGAGCAACTGTGGGAGCCAATATGGGAGTCAATATGGGAGCAAATGTGTGAGCAAATATGTGAGCTAATTGCAACCCCCCCTTGTGGCGCAGCGGCTAGACCCATGATTAAATACCCAAAGACTGTCTAAGTGGAGCCGATAACTACATCTACGACTAGGGAATGAAACACAATTTACCTTTTTAAACATCCAACGTCTATTAACAATAAAATATAAATACAATTCAATATACCAACAGTATAACATGTATGCACTTACAGATGTGGCTTCCAAAATATCATAGCATGAGGGTTAGATAAAATGTCTACAGTCGTGGCATAGTCATTTAGCTCGGTTAGGTAAATAGAGTTGGTAATATAGTTTTCATTAAAGGGCTTCATTCGACGTACTCAAAAGACTGTAATAGGATCCTTATTATTGTCATGAAGGTTCAATATGTTTAAAACATAAACATAATGTCTAAAAGACAAATAACCCATTTAAATAATATTAAAACCCAAATATCAGCTCACAGGTACGACGTAACTTCAAATCTCTGCCCAAAACTAATATGGCTACACCCCTCTTCTTTTTTTTCTTTCAGCTGATTGTCAAAGTCCATTACAATGAAACAAAACACGAGCGAACATCCGAAACTAAGATCAGGTAACAAGCAAAGCCACGATTAGGAAAATAAATAAATAAATAAATAAATGACTTAAAACAGAAACTGCCGAATGGCCTACCGTGAATAAAAGAAAATAAACTAATCGACCGAAACATCAAATATTTATCCACACCCAAAAACTTGAAGGTCTCCAGAATAAGAAGTCAACTGAACAACAAGGTTAAAACCATAACCAAAACATACCATGCAAACATATAAAGATTACTTACTTATTTTTAGGAAACTCGCACCTAATTCCTTCAACATACTTACAATACATCTTCACCAATAATACCTGACCTCTAAATAAAATCACGATCAAAAATCTAGTAGGTCATACAACGTCAACAAGGGACGTTTTAAATATTAATACATGTCACACTTCAAGAAAGTATTTCCCGCAGGAGGTGTCCATTCCAAAGCATAGTTTATATCTTCATATCCTCATATGATCACGGCCCAGTCTAACAGTTGCCATATTCTGAGATAAATAAATTTAAATTTGACAATTCCATAAGCTCTTTAGAAATCAGTTTCTGCGTATTGCCATCTTGATAACACTTCAGTCACAACAACATCTGGTGAAGAATAAATATCATTTCCTAAGTAGTAATCCAGCATCGATTACTACAAGATAAACACGTCCGACTTCTTTTCAGACCATCTTGCTAATTCTTACTTCTTGCAACAACCGTCAAAATTTTACAAGTTAAGACAAAAGACATTCTTTTGATGTCGGCATCTTCCGCACCATCATCTCCATGCCGTCAAAGCCGTCGTGATAGCAGAACCGTGAGCTGTTACCATCTAGTGGCGACTTCAAGAACTAACTGAGCCGACGAGAGCTTAGAGGAGTTAATGACCATACAAATCGTGAACTAATCATTATGTGTGACGATAGAATCGTCACACTAATCATCTCACCTCGGATATCGCCAGTGAGTACTCATATCCACCGCTAGGTAGCGGAAACATACTTTGTGTGTTGTATGTAACTATCTTACAAAGTTTGACTGCATGCAAAACGTCCTTGTATAAGCTGTGCATATAATTTTCATATAAATTAAGACTAGGTGTTCAGAACTAACATGTATAGCCTTGTCTAGGGTATATAGAGGATCCTTAGCAAGAAAGACTGACTAACCCAGGAGTGTAAAGCCTTGCCATATGCAGTAAGCATCTGTTGGCAGAAATGGTTTCTAATAATAACGGACTTAATGAATATGAAACGTGTTTTGAGTGTCGTCTTAAATCCTATTGTATACGTTGTTTAATCTATCTTGACTTGTGTATTTACTTTTGCTGGTATATTTGTTGACGTAATTGTTAGCATATTTGCGCCCACTTTTTATATTTGCTTTGCTTCCACATTTGATCCCATATTTGCTCCCATTTTGCTCACAGTTATTTTTTTTCTCCCACTTTTGCTCCCACTTTTTACCCCCCCCCCCCCCCCCCCCCCCGCCTTTGCTCCCACTTTTTGCATGTATATATATGCTCCCACATTAAACTATTGTTGTTATTACCAAGTTGTCTTTACTAGAGATTAGTTTGTGCTTGACAGTAAGTTGATATGGAAGTATCAGTGACTAGGTATGGTAAGCCTTATGCATACTATAAAGGATATTCATATATTGTGAAACAAAGCAATCAAAATGGAACTGTTATTTGGCGCTGTTCAAAGCAACGATCGAAACAGTGTCGAGGAATGCTTAAAACAAAAGAATTGGACATACTTTCTTCAAACAATCATGATTGTAAACTTAATAATCACACTAGTCTAAATGTAAGGAAACCCCAAACCAAAGCAAGAAACCAAGTCCAAGAGAAAGATAGTGTTGCTCAAGATAATATTAACCTCAAGTTTAATACACTACAACGCACTCATGCTGTTAGCGACTTGTTTAATGAGAAACCTTTAACACCTCCAATGAAACCCATGTTCAGACATGCACCCACATCTCAAAAGCCCTCAACCCTATCAGAGACAATATACCACATCAAAAAGTTAGTGGGGAAAGGTAATAGTGGTAATAATAACATAACAATGTTAAAGCATTCTAGCACATCTAAAAAGAAGCTTTCAACACTATCAAAGGCAACTCAAACCATTGAACAGACTGTGGACACAGGTGGAAATTATGATGGTAATGATAACGATGATAATGATCATCATTATGAAAATGATTATAATAATGAGGATGATAATCATAATGATGGTGATAATGATGAACTGCTTCCTTAGATTCTGAAACCATTCATAAAAAATAGCGAATTGAACGATCCTAATATATTAGCCGAACGTCTACAGCTCTTGCATGCTTGTAAACAGGTTGGTCATATTGGTTATGAGAAAGAGCTATTAAATATAGAAAATGAACTTCGTAAAGCTGCTATTATAGTGTGATGGGTCCTCGTAGCAACACCCCCATCCCCTAAAAATAATTTTCAACAAGTGTTATGTTTAAAAGAAATGATAAACAAAAAGAGCTGTATTCTGTGTGTCTATCTCTTGTAAAAAAAATGATTAAATTGATAAACATAGTTTGTGTATATTTCTTGTTTTCTTGCATGTTCACGCAATAGTTATGTCAGGGAAGGGATTCGAACCCTTGCTTCCTTTCTTAAGTCAAACGCCTTAACCACTCGGCCACCCTGACAGTTACTGATTTAATTAGTCTTGTTGGACATTAGTGTATACAAAACTTTTCTTTTCCCCAGTATATATATGCTCAACCACTTTTTGGTTTTTCAATGCTGATTTTTGTTTTGTTTCAATTTTTTTCAGAAACATTGCAGTTATCAGTATTGCAAACTGGGTGATTAATATAGGGATAAAGGCATCTTAAAATCACAAGCCTTACAGTTGTCACGTATCACGTATAACATGTTATCCTACATTCCACATAGGGCTCTACCTTCTTAACAGTGAACTCTGTTGGTCATTAAAATAACTACTTGTAAAATAATTCCAGTGGTAAATCCTTTTAGCAAATATCATATATTAAATATTTTCACGCCATAGAACGACAACTTGAAAATCATTTATTGTAGGAATACCTTTAATGGGATCACCAAACCTTCAAGTATGCAATATATATTCCTGATAGTGCCGTATTTTGGTCGATAGTGCCTCGAGTGCTTACATTAAATAAGAATACAGTAAACGTATAAACATTTAATAAATCATAATTGTTTTCATGAAATATCATATAATACATATTTTCACACCAAAGAATGACCATTTCATGATCATATATTCTGGAATATCTTTAATGGGATCTCCAAACCTTAAAGTAAACCATATGTGATAAACATTCCACATAGCTACATAACCGACAGTACGTCATGTTATCAATCTCAGTCACCGCGCGCGCTCATTATTCGTTTGTGTTGCATTTCAGTTCTATTTGCATTTTATTTCTTGAGAATCATTCCCACGCCGAAAAATATATAGCAAGCGAGTGGAAACATGTTACGCATTAATACTTTTAGAAGAGCTCTCTCAGGTATTGTATGATGATTTTTTTAGTATGGCATAACTGTTTGTTGACTAGCATTTACTGTTACACAACATTATTTTTGGTAAGCTCTACACAAGTTTCCTTATTGTCTCTGGTATAATGTCATGTTTAACAAACATGCTCACACGGTTTGTCTATAGGTTTAAGCCTCTGTTGTATATGATTTCAAAAAAAAAACAGCTTTCTACAACTGTACTCATTGGTCAATAACCAACATAGTGGGCTAAAATGTTTCCCTCATAGGTAACTCATGTGTGGTTAGTCAATTCTTATTGCAAGGCCAGTCAAGACCTAAAAAAATTAGTCTTCACGTATAGAACAATCATCAACACCATTGTCATTAAAGAAATCAAACCATCTTAAGGTATTTATTAAGTTTAATTGCATTTTAGGAATCTTGCTAACATCTCGCAACCTTAAAGAGGAAAGTATAGACAGGAATAGTGAAAAGGAAACCGTTCAATCATTCAATGTCGTTAGCGTTAGGAACCTCAACGTAAGAGGTTATGAAAGTCTATGTGAGAGTGTGGTTTTTACAGCTGAATGCCTTTTCCTGACACCCACCTCAGAGACAAGTTTATGGGAAATGAAACTCGGCTGTCATGTTGAATGTAGAGCTCCTAGTCTAAGAGAAATTCATGTTGAGGTATTTGTCTGCAGAGAGTATGGTAAACGAAACAACAACAACAACAATAAAAGCATACATGTAAAGGCAATATTATGGAATTTTCGAGTACATACAGTGAATTTACAAAAAAAAAATGGATACATTTCATGGTTTGTAGCCCACTTTGGGTAAGTTTGGTAAATTTTAGTGAATTTTCATCTATATTCGTCTAATATTATATGAATTTGAGGTAGTTTAAACCATGCTTAGGTAAATCAATGGAATTTCAATAAATCTGGTAGTCATTTGTTGAATTTTGCGGGAATGTTGTGTCATTTGGTCAATTTGCAGAAAATGTAGTGGATTTTAGGAAAATTTAAGGTAAATCTGGGGATAGTTAGGTATTTAACAGATAACCTGTCACTATGATGGTTGTATTAGAGTGTGCCTTTCGCCACCAAGGGGTAGGATTGGAGAGAGGAGAGCGTCATGAGCTGAAGTGCATAGTCATTTATATTGACTTTAAGAATGGTTCTTGTGGGGGATCGAACACTCCTCTTGTTGGTTTTGGTGGAAGTGTACTCCATTCCATTCCATTCCATTTTTTTAAAAGCCACTAATCAGGTCCTAGCATTGGGCAGTTGCAAACCATTTCACTATTCTTAACATCAAATGTGCATTTGCCTGGAGTAGAAGTGGGAAACCACATCAGTTTGGTGTATAGAAAACTCACCTCACCTCACCCCAACTCATTGGAAAATGAAAATCATTTGTTTTTTGTCTTACTTAGGGGCTTGGAAATCATGGTTATCAGTCCCATGTACTATACTTGGGAAAATAATCATGGGCAAGCACACTATTATTAGCTGAGTTTCTAATACAATTTTGCATACCCTAGGACCAGTATTGCATTATAAGACATGCCATGTGTTAGCGTTCTTAAAAGCCAGTGATATAAAACAAAAGAGGTCTTTAATTCCACCCCTGAGCGTCATATCTAGTGTTATGTAGGTTGACGATCACGGAGTCCCAGCTGAGACCGTCATTGCTTCCACTAACTTGTGCTAGGCTCCTCTCTGTCTTAGTTCCTGTCGACCACACTTGCTCAACTCTTGTTCTCTACCGACCCCAACATGATTAGGGTATCCGAGGCCTAGGGAGTCTCTTCCTTTTGCAACGTCATTGGCCCTTGTTTATTTATTTTTTCTGATATCCTACTAGTGTGAGGAGGCAGCCTTGTTTTTATGTTCATTTTATTTCCTGTCTTTTGCTCAATCCCCCTCAAGAAGGTAGGGTGTATATAGCCCCACCACTTGCGGTGCACTCTGCATATGGCTACACCCTCAAGGGGCTTACGGCTGATCAGTTTGAAAGTTGGCGACCCCAAGGGATTTCTGAGCTGAGTCCAGTTTTCCTCCTCTTTATCCATTACCTCTGGGGAAAAGCCTCCCCTATTATACTTTTTATCTGCCTTTCATGGCTCTTCTTTCTTCCAACTCCCTCAATCCACATGCTTGGGGGTTGAGGGCCATTTTTTATTCCTTCTGTCCTTTATTTGGGCTTTTGTTTTCCATTTCTTCTTCTAGTATATAAGAGTGTAGTAGCTTAGATTTAATTTTCATCTTTACGATGACCCAAACCATTGAGGGTCGATAGGACAGCTTGGTGGTTAAGTTTGTAGAACGCTTCTCTTTTGTCCAAAGGACAGCATGTTGAATTCCTCACTGGCTCATGAATTTTATTCTTTGTTCACTTAGTTCTCATGGCTTTGAAACTGGCTGTCTGTAACGTGATCATTATTCATTTTAACTTCAGCGTACTAAACTAATTTTAAATTTGTTAATTTTAAATTAATTATTTTAAATTAATTATTTTATATTATTAATTATTTTAAATTAATTTTAAATTCAGATTTGTGTTTCACAGTAAACACAATTATTCTCCATTTAAAACAAGCCATACAATTCTTTTTCTAACATGATAGCTTATTCGTGGGCATGGAAAGTAGTATAATCATCAGCTAAGGATTCAATTTCCATTACCTACACCTATCATGGTATGGCTCTTAGCCAATTCGTTAAACTATAGAAAACGTTTCTATATGTTCTGTTACATTATTATTTGACCATCTCACCATGTAGTGGTTAACCTACTTGGTTATCAACCCTAAGGTCTTGGCTTTCAACCCCGACTATAGCATGACATTCATTTCAAGGTTGCAATAAGCTTCACTAAGCCTTTGTCAAACCTAACAACGATCTAGTCATGTCCTGTATGATAACACGGTGCAGAGCACGTCCACTATCAAGCAGACGAGTAATAGGAAACTTGCTGACAAGATCGCTGTGCTGTTATCTCCAAGGCACACTAGACAAACCAAAGCCAGAGTCTCTGTGCAGATTCAACCCAGGGGTAGTATGCAAGCGTATGTTTGTTTAAAAAGCATCATGAATATAACTCCACTGTCACCACAGAGGCCCCGGTTCGATTTTTTTTCTAAAGGCTGCAACAGGGTATACGGAGTCTTGACAGGTAAAACTTTTTGGGGTCCATTCGTGAACCATGGCAAAGGGTTGGCCATCCTGACTTCTTCAACACCTCAAACCAATGTTTACTATTACTGGTGAGTTACCATTTTTTTCTTCTTCTTTTCCCAATTATTTTGAGTCGCCGGAGCCAACCAGGCTCATTTTGGTTTTGGCCGGGGATTTAAGGCCGAATGCCCTTCCTGACGCCACGTGATTTTCTCAGGTGAAAATTCCAACCCCCGCTGTCACCGGGATTTGAACCCCAGCCGTCTGGGTAAAGACAAGCAGCTAAGCACCTGCGCCATCACGCTCCCCACTGGTTAGTTATCTATCCGCACATTTATCCATAATTACCTAATAATAATAATAACCATCATCCTCCATACACATGTCCATTAAAGCATGGTTTCACAAAACGCTTATGCTTTTAGGTGTATAACACATTTTTTCCTCATAACATGACTATTTACTGTTTTAGGGGTGAAATGACCTATCCTGGTAAAAGCGTATGTCATGGCCTATTTTTTAAGCTATCACACCTAATTTTAGGGTTCTTCGTTTCCTAGATATGGATTTTTCAATTTGGGGGGTTGTTTTCACCCCCCTGCTATTTTTCATTAAAAACAAATGATCTTAGGTTCATATATCATTTTTAGGTGTTTAACACGTGTTTTCCCCATAACATGACTATTTACTGTTTTAGGGGTGAAATGATCAATCGAGGTAAAAGCCTATATCATCCCCTATTTTTTAAGCTATCACACCTAATTTTAGGGTTCTTCGTTTCCGAGATATGGATTTTTCAATTTTGGGGGTGGTTTCCTCCCCCTGCTATTTTTCATCAAAAACAAAAGATCTTAGGTTCAATTATCATTTTTACCCGTTTAACACCTTTTTTCCCATAACATGACTATTTACTGTTTTAGGGGTGAAATGATCAATCGAGGTAAAAGCCCTAATCATCCCCTATTTTTTAATCTATCACACCTAATTTTAGGGTTCTTCGTTTCCGAGATATGGATTTTTCAATTTGGGGGTAGTTTCACCCCCAAACGAGGGACGTCGCCCCATGTGCTAGGAGCCCTCATACAAGTCCCTAGCATGATTGGTTCGCGAGATATGAACAAAAGTGTAGTTAGGCCCTTTTGACAAAAATGAATAATACATTCAAAAACGGGGTGTCACCCCCAGGGCTAGGATACTGCCTATGGCAAAATCCCATGAGGGGTTCAGAAAATATTAACAAACGTGTAGTTGGGTCCTTTTGACAAAAGCCGTCCGTGCGCGCACATAAAAAAATACTATTTCACCCCCCCCCCCCCCGGGGTAAGGGTAGTTTTTATTTTGGAGTGGATATACCCCGTCCATAGAAAAGGGGATTTCACCACGAGTCCTACGTCACCTCATAGATTTAAATCCGATTATTGGTTAGCGAGATAGTAAAAAGCCGATGACCTATTAGTTTTTTGGGGGTTATTTCAATACATATTAAAAAACACTCATTTATAAATCATCATTTAAAAAGCCCGCCCTCTTACAAAACTCCTCAAGTGCACTGGCGTACAAAAAACATTCATCGCCATAATGTCAAAAAACAACGTGTTTACCTCAAATGGCGTTTCCCAATTCCATTCATTTTAAAAAATAACCTCACCATCACCTAGAGCGGAAAAAATACCATCCAAACGATCCCTCACTCGACCCTACTCCTTTCCCACCACATAACCCTTTCCCAACATAGGCATACATATTCAAGCACGAGCGCGACTTGAGGAAACCAACACTACCCCACTACTCGCGAATGACCTTTTAGTTTTGGTCTTTTAATTAAATTAAGAGGCTATAGGGAAGTAGGGGACGTCACTACGAGTGCTAGGACACCCTGTAGGTTCTAATCCCATGTTTGGTTAGCGAGATATCAGGTTCGGGGCCGATACGAGGAGGGTTCAAAAAGAAGTGGTGCAGCTTTCCCCTTACCACACTACTGACATTTATTAATTCATATCGGCTGATGAAGGGACCTAAACTAATTAGGCCTTGAAACATGTCCCACCAATGACCACACAGTGATCTCATTATATTGCCTCAACATGTAGTTTAGTGGGGCTACCGGTGGGGTGTCAAATTTCACCCCCTCCCCACAAAAAAATAGCGGTTGTTATATGAAATATTAGTAGAATGAGTATTTTGGTTAATTATTCGACTAATACAAGAGGTACATTTAAACACAATCCCCCTTCCACCATGATCGTTTCACTTTGATCCCCCAATATACGCATTCGCAGACTTTAGAAGAAATCACCCTGTGGTAAAGGTATGAATGCGGACTAGAGATCTAATTCTGGTGTGGACGCAAAACAAGAACATACTTGTATCGGATACAATGTTTCAATACAGTCTGCATACTGTATGCAGACTTGTATGGAGACTGTTTCCTGACTCCAAAGTATACATAGACCTACAGTCTTCATACAGTTTTCAAACAATCTACATACAGTATGCAAACAAATCTGCCTGAGTGGACTAGGCTTGAGAGGCTAATAGCAAATAGTAATCCAACCCCTTCGTCAAATTATCCATCAATAGAGAAAACAGTCAAATATTCACCTGACCTACCTTAAAATAAAAGAGACCTTAACAGGTTCTGTTGTTATAGAGCCTTTTGCCGATTATCACTGGATTATCGCTCAGTTTGAAGTAGGCCTATTATTATTATTATTATTATTATTATTATTATTATTATTATTATTATTTATTTTGCAAGCAAATTGACCACTTCTTAGAATCACGCTACGACTTCATTTCTCTTTCCTCGAGCGGAGCTTTCTCTGTGCCCAGCACTCCTTATAGCGTTCGCTGGCCTGCTTCCGTTGTTCTTCTGTCTTTAGGCTCTTCCGGTCTTCTTAGTTCTTTCTGGGGTTGGAACCCCTTACAAATGTTTCACTATGTTCCTAATAGTAGCCTAGTTCTGTTTAACAATTGGACCTCTTGTGATCTCCAGCCTCGTCTTCTTCATAGTCTCCGAGATTCTTTTCACCCTCTGGTAAACTTCATTCTTCCTGCAGAGTTCCAAGCCAATTCAGTGTGAACAGCTGCCATAATAATAATAATAATAATAATAATAATAATAATAATAATAAGAAGAAGAACGTCGCCTCCGTAGCATAGCGGTCAGCATGGTTAGCTGCCGCCTCGAAGGTCCTGGGTTCGATTCCCGGCTCTGCCACGAAATTTGAAAAGTGGTATGAGAACTGGAACGGGGTCTACTCAGCCTCGGGTGTTCCAAATGAGTAGAGGGTGTTCGATTCCCACCTCAGCCATCCTCGAAGTGGTTTTCCGTGGTTTCCCACTTCGTCTTCGGGCAAATGCCGGGATGCTACTGTCACATAAAGGGAATGATTCTAACAAAAATTCAACAAAATACACGTGGCAATCAGAAGCCATTGTCAACGTAATCATGTCCTCCTGTAGGACTTGTAAACTGTACATACAAATTTTCATCTTTCACTAGCTCAAAATAACGTAATAATTATAATACACTTGGAATGGATAAGGGAGTTGGGACGAGATATATAGCAATTGTTTTTCTTTTAATAAACATCACACTTTTATTTATAACCGCAAGGCTGCTATGTAGGCGACCTTGGCCTCTAACATACAGTTGTCTGGCCAGCTGCGATCCACCCTGCATCATGTCGCATGCCTACATCGTCAAATGGACTCACCTGTCCAGCCAACGTTATCATCTGCTAGTTACATCAGAGCCTAGCTCCTTCTCAAAACACTTTAAATGTCCTCAACTCAACTCAAATATCATCACGCAAATCTCTTAAATGCTCCATCCAAATATTACTGGATTACTCTGATAATCCCAAAACTTATTTAATTGTTTAATCCAAATGTTTAACTAGCGTTGTATAGAGTATAGTTCCCTGAAGTTCTGGTAGAAATTCGCCATGAAGTTTATTTGCAGTTATTTCCGTAGAAATATTCATAGTTGTGGAGTATGAAAATATTCCCACTGCCATTTGATATAATTCAGTGTTGGACCACGATGCATGAGTGTAGTTGGATGTTCACTACATGCTCGCTTTTGTAGAATGGCGATTAACGAAGTTCCATGCTGCTATTTCACTCCATTGATATATGTCCCAATTGCATTAAAGATTTAGTATTCCATCTCCACTTCTGTTATAATCATAGTTGAAAGTACTGCCCTTTTATATTGTTCCATATTAGAATGTAGCGTTGTATCACCAAATGCAATCTTAAGTATCACGGTTGCAATACACGTGTCAGCCGTAGCGTAGAATGTGATATTATAAAAGTGTTTCTCAAGTGGCGAGAAAATCACTTTTGTCGGCAGTCTTAAAATGCCAATATCTTCCAAATTATAATCGTGAAAATGTTCAACTTTGCTACACTGCGTCGTAAATCTCAGATCTTTCTCGAACAAACTCGTGACGTCACCAAGAATCTCGGCTCAATCAGCCTACTTGCATAAAGTCTGCGTCATCCGTGCCTACGTCATGAATATCCACGTCACAACTATGACAGCCATAACTTTCTTCATATTTGCCAATACAGCCACCGTGGTCTCAATATAATTCAATTTACGGGGGCAGTACCTTCTTCAAGGCCACGGCTGCCACCTTCCCTCTTCCTTGCCTATCCATCCTGACCATCCATTACCTTCCCTCATGAGGCCCCTGTTCGCTTTGCAGGTGAGGCCGCCTGGGCGAGGTGCCAATCACACCTCACCAGTTGTATCCACTCCGATTAGATGTTCCCAGCTCTAGGACACTGCCCGTAGAGGCGGTAATGGTGAGTTCCCTCGCTGAGTCCGTGGGTTCCACCAACCTGGAGGGTAAACGACTAAGAGAAGAGAAGAGAGAAGAGATAATAATTATAAAATTCAGGGCCATGTTGTAACACACCAATTGCGTCTTAACCAGAACACACATTTCAATACAACTTCCTTTTAATCTGTTTCGTCTGTCATGGGTTAACTATAGTAAAGCCATCATTACTTCCGACTTGACGTTTCAGTGTTACCCTAGAGTTATCTATCTGTCAGAAGAAATATCACTTTAACTGGACAATCACAGGCAGGCATTCAAATCTATATATCACGACAAATTGAGTTTCGTTTGCGATGTCGTGATTCAGCGAACGAAACTCTAGCCAAGCACTGAAACGTCAAGTCGGAAGTAATGATGGATTTACTATACTTATCGAATTCAGAAACATATGTTTCTGATCTAATCCCACGAGTCTCGTTGTAAACATTGCTGTCAAATCATGAGAATATGCTGTATTCTATGCAGCAGGCGTTCTCAACCTTTGCATGATGTGAGCACCACCTTCATGCCATACCAAGTAGGCTACTCGAGCAACATTCAATCGAATATCATAATAATAATAATAATAATAACAATAGCAACAATAATGTGCCTCCCTTCCCTTTTCCTATTTCTCTCTCCCTCTGAAGTGATGAAATACTTTGGGATTCACTGCTTGCCAGGCATGCTGCAACTGCTTGGATAACTCATGCTGATAAGATGCATTTACATATTGGATTAGAAGATACTATTTCATGAATTATAAAACTCCTGACAGTCAAAACTTGTAACGAAAACACTATTATTCCGGTTCGTGCCACAAATTTGAATTGAAGAATGGATCTCTGTGTTCGCGAGCACTTATTGGCTCGTATGACGAGAACTCCTGATTTAAATTTAAGAGCACCAGGTTGAGAACGCCTGCTTGACAGTTTTGTATAATTTGTTAGATACAGGTTGAGCCGAGAAAATACGCTTCACCAGGTCCGAAAGCTTGGAAAAACGTTACGAATACATATAGTAAAAAGGTGCGTGGTTTAGAGGAAAACAGGAGGAAACTTTCGATTCTGGTTTGATTACTGTTCTGTAGTGCTGTATTTTCAAGTTTCTAGCTAAACATTTTTTGTTGTAGGTGTTCCTAGTTATACCATATTGTAACCTTTATGCATCTGTGATTGCATAAATTCTACATATTTATTTCAACAAGATTTTATTCATGTTTCAAAGCTGATGTAAGAAAGACGTTGCCTGTAGACCAGAGGACAACAAAGGAAGACCCGTACGTGCTTTTTCTACAACTTTCACCGAGCGCGGACAATGGAGAGAGCAAGAGAAGGCCAACATCTGGTAACCACATGGGCTTAGACAACGCGAAACGGTCATTCGACCAAGCGGGTAAATACGAAAATTTCAACGATCACTTACTAGATAAACCCCGCCCATTTGAGAGAAATTGGAGCAGTAATTAAAATGCAGAAACAGGAATTACACCATCGTATAGGGGACAATCCCAGCCTCTCAGAAGTATCTTCAAAATTTAAATTGAGTCATTCTGTGATTTTTGCCAGAATTAAAACGAAATTAGGGGGTGGATTTGAAACTACCAATAGCAGCGAGGGACGCGAGACGCGACCAAATCCCGCCGAAATTAAGGAACAATGAAGGGAATTACGGAGCTCATTATCTAAGGATCCAGCGATCGGATTTTGGATTAAAAGAAGCCATGAGACATTGAAAATGAGGACGTTCGAAGGAGCTAATTTGCATATTCATGCGAGTGTTATTATAGAAATAAATTCTAAAAGCTCCCCACTCCTAGTACTTCTACGACAAATCATATAAATAATAGCTGGAGACGCAGCGAATACAGTTTTTACTTGGGGCCTGCAGAGGCGCAAGCCCACGATTGTGGCGGTCTGAAATATTAAAAAATTTACAAGTTTCTACTTGGTGCGCTGCTGAGGCGCAAGCCCACGACCGTTGCGTTAGAACATTAACAGAAATTTTACAAGTTCTACTTTGAGCATCGCAGAGACGCGAGCCTGTGATCGCCGCGTTCTGAAATTAAGAAAATTTTATAAGGATAAGCAGTTCTATCTTGGGACAATTTGAATATCGTTAAGTATTCGCGAGTGCGAATCGGAACAGTATCGCGAGTGTGCATATCGTTGGCAGTACGAAACAGTTATATGATAGAGATAGCCACACGTGCTATTAGCAGCAAAGTCAGTGAGATAGGAAGCTATGAACTATCAGCGAATTGAGTAGTTTGATGATAGCTGTAGGAAGTAGGAGCTACATACGCGAGAACCGTGCATTGTAATAATTATAATTCACAGTGGACCTTTGCTTTGGTGAATTTTTTTGGAAACCGTGTGTAAAATTCTCCTCCCTGCAAGATGAACCAATTGATCCAGAAGGCTGATATCAAGGACCAGGTCATCACCACGAGATAAGTAGATATTGCATGGGGCATGTTTGCCATAGCGTATCCCATCATGGGAATGGGATAAGTTTATCTCGATCATAAGCAATTATGATAAAATAAATATTTTGGGCACAGCAGGCATGTTTTGTGTAAATTTGTGTATATTTGTCATTTATGATTTTTTGTGTGTTTTATAATGTAAGATTCGTATATGAGCATCAAATCTTGTTTAATGTGTTTTGTTTGAGGGTGTCAGTAACTTTGCTGAATGCACATTTAAGGGAATAATTGGGTTGATAGTGCTTACGCACGACCATAACGTAAAAGCTAGTATGGGGGAGATAGCTTGACATTGTGACAAAGACCAGTAGTGACACTGAAATCAGGTGAACAGTAAGTGAGGTATTGAAGACCACACCAAGGTAAAGAAAGGTAAGATGGAATGGCTGGATGATAATATAATATTCAGAAAAAGTTGAGAGTTGATCCTTGGTTGAGCTGAAATTAAAAACGGAAGTGGTATTCCCGTGTTCTACGATGATATAAAATGGTAAGTGAATTTAATGGCGGAGGCGAAATTCCCGCGAATCTACGATGATATAAATGGTAAGTGAATTAATAGCGGAGGCGAAATTCCCGCGAGTCTACGATGATATAATTGGTAAGTGAAATGATCGAATTAATTGTCTGATGAGAGTGCACTATAGCTCCGTCGGAATGGTAACTGTACAGCTCGAGCCCAAGGCAGTCATACAAAAGCAGGTATAAAGATTGTGGTCAGCCGTCTGAATTCTGAAAGGAGCAGCGAAGGTCGTTGCTTGCCCAGCTGGTTTATTATGGTGTGAGGGTGTCTGTCACAAGGTCGGGAAACCACGTTAGATGGTATTGTTTTCTTTTGAGAGGGAATGTAGTCTAGCTTCACAGGGTTTGTTTCTTTTTTGTACCGCTTCAGGAAGCGAAGTCATGTCTTGTGATATCATTTTGAATGCATTCATTATAGTTGTTTGTTTATTAAAATTAACGGGGCATCGGCCACCGAAGTGTGTTTATTTGATGCTTCATGTATTTGACTTGTTTTGTTTTACCGTAATTGGCAGAGTCATAGCTCTGAGTGAGTTAATTGTTTATAAGCTAGAACATGCACACATGCCTGTGGCCTAGAATAAGTCGATTGCCTTCATCATTTGACTCTTGTGAGGAAGAATGATGATTGTACGAGAAAGCATGTCCGAACCCCAAAAACCAATTTTGCAATTATAAACATGAGTGCGTTTTTTTTTTTTGACAGAATGGCTGGGTTATTCAGACCATAGATTTGATGAATTAAGTCCGTTGACGTTTTATTTTTGAACTTGAAGCAGTGGACTGCAGTGAATTAGATTATTTTCTTTTCCTGGTTTCAGCTAGTGTGATTATAATTTACCTTTTACAATTTGATTTTGTGTTCAGAATAATTTAAGGGAGTATATTTTTGTTGTTTTATTGTCTGGATGGGAGCAAGTGGGAGATGATGTTTTGTGAATAAATTATTTTATATTAGGAGTTCTCTGACATACTGATTTTAAGTTAAGCCTCCTGTGATCCTTGACGATATCCCTAGGGTGTTTAAATCAAGTTAGAGCCACACCGGACAGACCATTACCCCGAACTAGAGTCGGCATCCTAGGAACCATTGAAGGGTACAATATGCTCTTTCCATCTTGTGTACTCTTTCTTCTACAGCAGATTTTTCTAAACCAACCTTTTTCCTGAATGATTTCTCCCAAATATTTGAATTTCTTTACCCTCTTAATTTTACCAATTTCTGTGACTAGGATTTCTGGAGCATTTTTTATATTTGTCATAAATTTGTCTTTTTCTACAGAAATTCTTAAACCTGTTCTGTTGGGCTATCTCTTCTACGAGATTAATTTGCACTGTTGCGTCAGTCAGATTTTCAGAAAGTATGGCAAAATCATCTGCAAATGCTAGACAGTTTGTTTCAATACCTCTGTTTTTATCCCCTAGTTTTATGGGTGATATCTTGTGTTCCCTCAGTTTTATTTTTTATTTTTTTATTTTAAAATTATTTGAAAGAGGACACTGCTCATCGATCATTAATCACTCGTTCCTAGCTGCTGCAGAGTGCACTAGACAATGCAATGTTATCAAGTTTTTGCAAACGACGAGGTGGGTGAGCGGTGCGTTAGCATTATGTTCCCACGTTTAAGTCCAAGCAGGAACGATGTTGCTACAGTACATCGGGATTCGGGGAGGCAGGACGTGTCACGTGTTTCAGAAGAGGCTTGAAGGAACTAAAATGTGTTAATGCGTCGCGGCAGAGACTGGTGTGTTGGGCTCTATCCAGGTGAAGGCCGGTATTATGGAGAGGAAGGGAGCCTGTCCCCCTGGTTTCCGTCCATTGACATGCGACCCTTGTACCATTGTTGCCATATCGACTGTAACGAATGGCCTCCTACTAAGTGATTGCAGTAACTGTATGTGGATCCACCCCGTTCATTCGTTCTTTATTTTGATATACTGCACAGCATAATGCAAGTCATAGGGCGTATCATTAGCCTGCTAGACCTTTCTGAGACCATGTGCACCATCCCCATGCCATACCAAGAACCCGAGTACCTTTAAATAATAATAATAATAATAATGCAACCAGCTTGTGCCTCTCTTTTCTTTTCCTATCTATCTATCTATCAATCAATCTATCTATCTATCTCCCTCTGAAGTTTTGAAATAGCTAGGGATTCACCGCCCACCAGGCATTTTGCAACTGCTTGCAGGCCCCGTACAGATAAGTTACAGTTTACGCCACGGATTTTGGCCGGTCAATCCCGGTTTCACAGTCGTACCGAGGGCAATCGGTGAGCCTCAGGCATGTGCAATTGTTAGATGAGTTTCCAGTTACGCGGAAAGCAACTCACTTATCAATTGCACATGCCTGAGGGTCACTACGTGTCCTCTGTATGACTGTGAAACCGGGACTCACCGGCCAAAAACCGTGTCGTGAACTGTGCATTCACGTGTGGACAGTCGGGTCTAATCAGCATCTTTCGTGTTACTCATAAAACAGAAATGTTCAATTATTATGTTTATTGTAGATTAAAACATATTAATTTCCAAAATGATAGAATTACTGACTGTCGGTGGCTTAGTCGGTAGGATCGCGGGTTCTAAACCGGCCGAAGTCGTCGGATTTTTAAGAGCGTTAAAATCCGTTAGTAGTCTAGTAGGCCTATATGCATTCCTTCGGAGGGGAAGTAAAGCCGGCGGGCCCATGTCATAGATTTACGGCATGTAAAAGAACCTACCACTACAACATTGGTGGTGTGTACCTAAATGTGTACGTTATTTGGTTAGAAACGCTATATCAAGTTCCAACGTTCGCCGCAAGGTGTCAGTGACAAGCCAAAGTTGGGAACTACCGTTGATCTTGATGGGGAGCATACAGGCGTTCAATTAAAATACCCCGCTATGCCATTGGCTGCAATTCAAATATAATAAAACTTGTAATGAAAACCCTGTTATTCCGGTTGTGCAACTTCATTTGAATAAAAGGATGGATCTCTGGAGAGCTTATTCTCACGAGCACGCCTGCATTGGACCATTCTTTTTTATTTTATTTTTACTGCTAAACCATGAACCCCTTACCATGGGTTTCTTTCGACGCTTCCCGACCCAGGGAATCATAATAATATGTTCCCAGTTGCGTTGTTGTTGATGATGATTCATTTAGGAGGTTTGTGACAACGTGGTCATTTAGCCCCGTGTCCTTGAATGTGTGTAGAATTTGTTGTTAATTCATTTTAGGGGCTTGGGACATATTGGTCATCAACCTCGTGAAGTCGGGGGTATGTTGAATTTGTCTCATAACCTGTATTTATATGATAACTGTAGTAGTGTAATAATAATAATAATAATAATAATAATAATATGTGTTTTACGTATCTTGTAACTATTGGGGCTCATAGAAACGCCGGGGTGCCGGAATTCTGTCCCTAATGGGTTCATTAACATGCCAGTAAATCTACTGACACGGCTTCCTCACATTTAAGCACCATCAATTGCTAACTTACTGCGCCGCGATTCGATCCAGCTATCTTGGGCTCAGCGTAGTAGTGTGTGTAACTGTATTGGGGAAGGGGTGGGGTGGGTGCCCTGGGACTTGACCTGACTTGACTTGACTTGAAGTACGGTATTTACCTGGAGGGAGTGTGGAAAACACCGAAAAAGCACACTCAGGCACTGCAAGAGCTGGGATTCAAACCTACGGACTTAATGCAGCTGCCCGCGAGGTCGTAGAGCACGATTTAACGATCATGGCTAAGCCGCGGAGTATGTAGAATTTGTCTGATAAACTCCGTTCTTGTGATGGCTGTATTAGTCAATGTATTTGTAATGGGAGTGGGGATTGGGTAGGAGACGGTCGAGGCCTTAAATTAGGTACCATCCTGGCATTTGCTTGGAATAGAAATGGGAATCAACGGTAACCACTTCGAGGGCGGTTGAGGTGGGAGTGGAACCCATCTCTTCTCAGTTCTGCCTCACGAGGCTTAGTGTAGCCCGTTCCAACCCTCAGACGAAAATTAATTTTTATGGTAGACCGGGGATCGAACCATGACCTCTGGGGTGATAGACAGCCACTACGCCACGAGGTGGTGTTTCTCGGTTTCCTGATTATACCTCACCCAATCTGTATAAGTATTCTCAATGAATGGGACGGAATGGTCCTGTTTCTGAACATTTGAGTAATTTGGGTGTTTGTAGAATCTGTCTGATAATCGGTGTTAATATTGTGATGACTGCATTAGTGTGTGTTATCTGTAATTCAGGTAAGGACTGCAGACGATCAATTCCAATTAGTTCCTACTTTTGCTACCAAATGCTACCGTCAACGACACATAGCCGCGTACTTGGCTACTAAATGCCACCCCGTGGCGAACGTTGGAATTTAATAGAGCGTTAATCAAATCTAACCTACAAATTTAGCTTCCCACAATTGTAGTGAGTGGAAGGTTCTTTTACATGACATAAATCTATTACATCGGCTCGTAGGCTTTACTTCACCTCCGAAGGAAGGCATTCTGAGGGATTTTAACGCTCTTAAAAAATCCGATGACTTCGGCCGGGTTTGAACCCGTGATCTTGGGCATAGAAGCTCAGCATGCTACCACTACGCCACCGAAGCCGCTCGAGTCGAGTTAATAGCGCAGCATGACGAGCAATACCGCCGGTCGATAGCCTTACGTGTAGCCTACGCTGACATTCCCTCCAGAGCTGTTCTCGATAATAGAGAAACAGAGTACTGCTTTTGAGCGTTCATTAATTTCTCTTCTGTACTAGAATAATGGAGAAATAAACAAACACCAGAACTCGGTTACGACATCGCGGATACTCGCGAATGTAGCCGATCATCATGAACACACTTTTCTGTGCAGCCGATTCGACTAGTGCGACATGCAGTGTTGTTATAGAGATAAATGGGTTAGATGCTCTGAGTGGTCATTCAGATTTCAAGCTCATTATGGCTTATTGAACCAATTGTGAACTGAAGTTTAGCAATTGTGAGACAGCCAGGCTGAGTTCTCCAGCTCTTCTATTCTTAGTCGCGCAGCTATCGAACTTTCACTTCCGCACTCGACAAAAACACAGCGGCCGGCGGAGCTATTCCACTCTACTCTGCAGTTCCCTGCTGTGCCGCCAACACTATTTTCATTGTGGGTTTTAGACATGATTTACGATAGTTGCGAAACTTGTTCAAAACTCATCTCTTCATGTATCTTCGTGTCCTATGACGTCCACAAGTGGAATTCTATTTACGGTAAAATGCGAAATTGACTAGACATGTAATTATTTTTTCTGGGAAATAAATTCTATAATCTTCATTTTCTAAAATAATAATAATAGACTAATAATAATAAAAATAATAATTAAAATTAAAATTTAAAAAAAAAACATTGAAAATAAAATTTTAATACAGTAACAAGTAGTTCCGTGAAGAACTAAACAGCCTATTTTCATATATCCTACTTAAGTTAATTGCCTCTATCAACATCCACAATTTCAGTTTGATTTCTGTAATAGATTCATGGATATTGAGAACCGTCTATGTATTTCGGATGGTCGCCATGTTGGATTTATTTATGTACAATAGGCCTAGGCCATACAGTTATGTACTATTACATGGCGATTGTTGTGTAGGTGTATTATTCAAACTTCGATCGCACGATCAGAACACAAGAAATAATAAAAACGAGATTTCAAAATATCGCACAGCCGCCATCTTGTGGTTACGAAAATAATTGAAATAAATTAGATGTCAGTGCATTCAAATTTGTGTAAGCATTTACCGTACCGTGTTTCACAGTGCTCGGATGTTTAAATCGCGAGAAATGACCATTTAAATATTTAAATTTCACGTCGCCACCATGTTGGATTTGTGCTCACTAGGTTACTGAAAGTCCCATATGTGAACTTATGTTCATAGCGTTTATCAATGTACTTAATGTCATATTGATTGCTGTCATAGATTAGTAGATACTGAGAACTGTCTAAATATTTCGCATATTCGCCATGTTAGATTTTTTATGTGTAGTCCATAGTTATATACTATTAGATGACGATGATTGCGTAGGTTCATTATTCAAACGTTGACTTCGATCGCATTATTAGGACACTAGAAGTAAAAACTTAATTTTAAAACTTCGCACGGCCGCCATCTTGAGCTGATGTAAACAATTGAACTCAATTAGATGTCATTGTATTACAATGTGTATAAACATTTGCTGTACAATATTTCACTGCGCTCGGGTAGTTCAATCGTGAAAAGTCAATTTAAATGTTTCAACTTCACTTGGCCGCCATGTTCGTTTTGTATTTAACAGGTTTTTGTAAGTCATATAGGTGAACTTCTAGAAGTGCCCTTTATCACCGTAAAACATTTCAGGATGATATCAGTAATAATTTCTGAGATATAGAATGCCGGTAAATTAATTCGCACAGCCGCCATGTTGGATTGGTGGGACGTAATACAATTTGAAGGGCGCGGTCGGGGTCGCACCAAATAGTACTATGAACTTACCGAATTTTATTGAAATCGCTCCAGCCGTTTAGATTTTAATAGGGACACACATACACATACGCACGCACACACATATATACAAAAGGTGACCCCATATGCCTATTTTTTCATAAATGAAAATAGGATAAAAATGTTCGAAACATTTATTCGTTAGCTAACATTTGGTTTCATTGGAGTCCCGTGGCGTAACCGTGCTCGTTAAATCGTGCACCACGGCCGCGAGGGCAGCTGCACCAAGTCCGCCGGAGATCGTAGGTTTTAATCCCAGCGCTGATAGCAACTATCCTTAGTGTGGGGTTTTCTCCAGGTTTTTCCACACTTCCTCCAGACAAATGCCGGGATAATACCTTATTTCAAGTCCCGGAGCACCTATCTCTTCCCTGTCCCTAATACAATTACACAGTCATCACATAAATACAGGCTATCAGACAAGTTCAACACATACCCAACTTCCCGGGATTGATCACCAAGCTGTCACAAGGCCCTAAAATGAATTACAGTAACAGAAGAAAATCATCATCAACAACAACAAAGCTTTCCTTAGCAGCATTGGGTGTTTTTCTAGTTTTTCAATGAAAGTCCTATTTCTTCTTTTCCCTTTGCAGCATGTTATAGAAATTACAGTATTAGTGTGCGATTATATTTGTTTGCTGTACTTACTGTATTTCACCCTTCAAAATTGGTGAACTGGATTTATTTTAAAGGGGATATGAAATGAACTATAGAAATTTTGTGAAATCCAATTATTTTTCTGAAATTTTAGCCTCGTAATGAATTTGGTACTAATTAAACTATCAATTTTAGTGTAATTAGGAAAAATTGTTGAGAATTTTTCAATGGAAGAGATTTATTTACGTTCAAACACATTGTGTGTACACACGATGTCCAATCCCTTAAATTAAACTTAATTCCGAGTTCTGTCAGTGTATGACGTAAGCTGATCTCCCTAACTCCACAAATTCTCACTTCTTGGTGCTAATGTTGATGATATTGATTAATATTGTTTTTAGGGATGGACTTTGAGGTCATCTGCCTCTTCTTAAATTTCCAAGACCACATTCTTTCTTTATTAGAATTCTAATATTTGTTTTCCGAATATTTTTGTTTATTATTATTATTATTATTATTATTCTTTTATTCGTTTCACCCAGCCTTGGGGTACATTAAATCCAACACTTTTTAATGTTCTGTGTTTTCTTTGTAGCCATGTATTGCCTCATTCTTTGTGATCTTGCTTTCCTTTCTTCATCGGCGATTTGAATCTTTCACTTGTGTTTGACTTTAACTTGGAACCGTTGTTTTTTGTCCTTGGTTATGGTTTTGGCTGTTTTATCACATGAGCCTATTTTCTGTGATTTGGAGTTCTATTATATCTTACTGCGTTTCCTTAAACTAAAGTGGTTTGGTCATTTTGTTACGGAAGTAGCTGAAAAAATGGGAAGAACAACCCACAGAAAACTGGGAAAATTTCAAAGGAAAAATCATCGAGACCGCCAAAACCTTTATTCCCCTGACTAAAAAACCGAAACATCCTTGGTAGAATCAAGAATGCGAAATCGCCCTCGAAATAAAGACATTTGCCAAGAGCTAGACTTCTCCCAACTTTTGAATTGCCCAGAACCCACGAAAAGATTCCCAAAGAAACAATCAGAAGAATCACTACCACCAACTCAAGATGAAATCCCCTCCCACATCAAAAGACTCAAAAACAATAAAGCCTCAGGTGAAGACGGCATCACTGCAGAACTACTTAAAAACCTCAGACTCAATGCACTCAGATAAATTACACTAATCATCCAAGAAATATGGCAAAGAGAGAAAATACTTGATGACTGGAAAACAGCACTCATCCACCCACTACACAAAAGACATGAACAATTACAGAGGGATTTCTCTCCTTCCCGTCGCCTACAAAATTTTCTCAGCTTGTCTCTTGACACGAACACAGGATTCAGACCAAACCGATCCTGCCCTGAAGAAATCTTCAACCTTAAAACCATTGTCAAAAAGCATGCAATTCGAAATAAACCAGTGGTGTGCACATTTGTCGATTTCAAAAAGAGTCCTGGATAAAGTCATGGAAGAATGGGAAAAAGAGATCAAGAAACAAAATTTCTGTAAACCAGTTATACTTGTTTTTTGTAAAAACAATCTCTCTATACCATATCTTGCTTTCGCCGATGACCTGGTTGTACTAATGGAAAATCAAGAGACCGCAATAACACAAATAGAAACATTCCAAGAATGCGCCGAAAAAGTGGGACTTCAAACATCCTTCGAGAAAACTCAAGTGCGAAGTCAAGAGAGGGGAATTTCGAGAGGTTCCGAGATTTCCCCCCATAAAATTTACTTTGGATTTTGTGTTGGTCAGCGTTTGTTCAATGAGTTTCCGTGTTTTGTGGTCTAATCCTCTTTCTTCAAGGATCTGGAAGAGTGATTGTCTATCGATCGAGTCGTATGCTTTTTTTTGTCAATGCCAGTTTTCCGTCTTGTTTTCAGAAGCATACGTTTTGTGGCATGCACCCTTGGATTTGGTTGGCGAATGCTTTGTAGAAATCACGTTGTTTCGGAAGTCGTTCTCGATCGAAGTCAGTTGATCATTGATATATTTCCGTTTGATTTGTCTCAGAATGTTGGACGTCTGTTTACGTACCTCGAAGATGATCGTCATGTTTTTCTCAAATTTGTTACTGTTATGGGTTTGGAAGGCAGTTTTTCTGTTGTCTGAGTCAGGAAAGCGTGTATCTTGTAGGGCGAGAATTCTGGATATTTCTGTTTTTGGGAAGTTCCGTCGTGAGATTGTGTAGCTTACCAGTTTAAACGTTCCAATGTACGTATGGAAGTGGAAGTTTACCAGAGCACTCGGACTTATTATTATTATTAGTAGTAGTAGTAGTCTTATTATTATTATTATCGTTATTTTATTTTTTGATTTAATCTTATTAGGTTGTTTTTTATTTTTATTTAGGCATCCTCCTCAAAATGTTTAAGCTTAAATCATGGAAATTTGTATTTTCGCTGCGTTACGAGTGGCAGATAACCCTTGAAACAACAATCATCATCATCATCATCATCATCATCACAGTGGCTTTGGTGGCGTAGTTGGTAGCATGATGAACTGTTGTGCCCAAGATAGTGGGTTCAAACCCGGCCGAAGTCGTCGGATTTTTTAAGAGCGTTAAAATCCTTCTTTATGCCTTCGGAGGTGAAGTAAAGCCGGCGGTCCCATGCCATAGATTTATGGCATGTAAAAGATCCTTCCGCAGACTAAACGTGTATGAAGCTAAATTTCTAGGTTAGATTTCGTTCGAATTCGAACGCTCTCTCAAAGTTCCAACGTTTACCACTAGATATCAGTGACATCCGGTAGCGGAAGTTGGAACTACTTGAAATTGAACGGAACTTGTAGCTCACCCTATGGGTGTCCGCTTGAAACAGCTATATATAGCCTCCGGCGAGCCGAACATGTCCTCAGACACTCCCGGCACTAAAAGCCATAAATAAATAAAAATCATCATCATCATCACCATCACTGCAGATACGGTCAATTTATACCATAAATATAACTATTCATTTAAAAGGGATCCCCCAGGGGCTCACAACTAGTGGGACTTCCCCCAGGGGCTCACATCTAGTGGGTTGTGGGTTGGCGACCACGTGACTCCAGCTGAGTCCGGCATTGCTTCCACCCCTCAGGGGCTCATATCTAGTGGGACGTGGGTTGGCGACCATGGGACCCCAGCTGAGTCCGGCATTGCTTCCACTTACTTTTGCCGGGCTCCTCTCCGTCTTCGTTCCTGTCGACCTCCCTTGGTCGCCTCTTGTTCTCTTCCGACCCCGACGGTATTAGGTTATCCGAGGCCTAGGGAGTCTTTCACTTTCCCGCCTTAATTGGCCCTTGCCTCATCTTTCCTGACACCCTCCTTCTGTGAGGGGTCAGCCTTCTTTTTCTTTTCCTTTTCCTTTTACCTCCTGCCTTGTGCGCAAGGCCCTTAAGGAGGCAGGGTGTATGTAGCCCCACCACTTCTGGTGCACCCTTGGTAATGCTACACCCTCAGGGGCTCACGGCTGGTGAGTTCGGGTGTTGGCGACCCCGAGGGATTCCTGAGCTGGGTCCGTTTTCCCCTTTTGTCCCTTACCTTTGGGGCGGACCCTCTCCTCTCCTCTTTTCCTTATATTTCCTTTTCTCTTTAAGATTCCAGCACTGTGTTTGTTACTTGGTTCACCGTGTATCTAAATTCCCTTTTAGCGATTTTTAAGGCATTTTTCATCTACGTTGCATTTTGTAAGCTTTTTTTCGATCTAAATTACATCTCGCGATTGTTTTCAACCTCAATTGCATTTTGTAAAGATTGACAATCTAAATTGCTTTTTAGTAAGTCTTTCAATGCCTTTTAGTGAGTCTTTTGTATTTCAATTGCATTTTGTAAGTATTTTCAACCAAAACCGCATTTCGCACGAATTTTGAATCTAAATTGCATTTTGTTTGGTGGGCATTTTGCACATATTTTGATTCTCAATTGCGTTTTGTGGGTATTTTGAATCTAAATTACATTTTGTCAAGTATTTTCAATCTAAATTGCATTTTGTAAGTATTGTGAATCCACATGAGTCGTTTGAATCTACCGTGCATTTTGTAAGCATTTTGAATTTCAATTGCATTTTGTAAGTCTTTTGAATTTCAATTGCACTTTGTGAATAATTTGGATTGGAACTGGGATATTTCAATCTGAATTGCATTGTGTATTTTCAATTTCAATTGCATTTTGTAAGTATTTTGAACCTCAATTTCATTTTGTACGTATTTTCGATCTCATTCGCATTTTGTAAGTATTTTGAATTTCAGTTGCATTTTGTAAGTATTACGACGCTACATTGCATTTTGCACGTATTTTGAATCTAGCCTACGTTTTGTGGGTCTTTTTCAATCTATTCTTTTTGTGAATCTTTTCGTTCTAAATTCCCTTTTGTAAGACCATATTGTGAGTTGTTTCTATCTGAGTTTCTCTTTGTACGTATTTTCAGTCTCACATAATTTTCGTTCTGGTTTCCATTTCATTCTCCTTTTCGCTATCACCCAGATCATTAGGGGCCGATAACCTAGATGTTAGGCCCCTTAAAACAACAATTATCATCATCATCATCACCACCATTGCTTCCACTTACTTGTGCCGGGCTCCTCTCCGTCTTCTTTCCTTTCCTGTCGACCTCCCTTGGTCAACTCTTGTTCTTTTCCGACTCCGACGGTATTAGGGTATCCGAGGACTAGGGAGTCTTGGCCCTTGTCTCTTTTTTCCTGATCCCTCCTTCTTCGAGGGGTCAGACCTCTTGTTTTCTTTTCATTATATTTCCTTTTCTCTTTAAGATTCCCGCACTGTTTTTGTTTATTGACTCCCCGTATATCTGAATTCCCTTAAGCGTTATTTTTTATTTTTTTTATTTTTTGCATCTACACTACATTTTGTAGGTATTTTTAATCTACGTTGCATTTTGTAAGTTTTTCGATCTAAATTGCATTTCGCGAGTGCTTTCAACCTCAATTGCATTTTGTAAATATTGTCTATCTAAATTACTTTTTAGTACTGTAAGTTTTCAATGTTGGAGCAGGGCATTTTAGTGAGTGTTTTGAATTTCAATTACATTTTGTAAGTATCTTCAACCTAAACCGCATTTCGCAAGAATTTTAAATCTAAATTGCATTTTGTATGGTGGGCACTTTGCAAGTATTTTGATACTCAATTGCATTTTGTGGGTATTTTGAATCTAATTACATTTTGTCAGTATTTTCAATCTAAATTGCATTTTGTAAGTATCGTCAATCCAAATGAGTAGTTTGAATCTACCATATATTTTGTAAGCATTGTCAATTTCAATTGCATTTTGTAAGTATTTTGATTTTCAATTGCACTTTGTGAGTATTTAGAATCTGAAATGGGCGGTTTTCAATCTAAATTGCATTGTGTATTTTCAATTTCAATTGCATTTGGTCAGCATTTTGAACCTCAATTGCATTTTGTATGTATTTTCGATCTCATTTGCATTTTGTAAGTATTTCGACTCTACATTGCATTTTGTACGTATTTTGAACCTAGCCTACATTTTGTGCGTATTTTTCAGTCTATTCCTTTTGTGAGTATTTTCGTTCTAAATTCCCTTTTGTAAGTATTACCGCTCTCCATTTTGTGAGTAGTTTCAATCTGAGTTCCTTTTTGTAAGTATTTTCCGTCTCACGTAATTTTCGTTCTGGTTTCCATATCTTTGTCATTTTCGCTATCACCCAGACCATTAGGGGCCGATAACCTAGATGTTAGGCCCCTTAAAACAACAATTATCATCAACTAGTGGGACTTGGGTTGGCGACCACGGGACCCCAACTGAGTCCGGCATTGCTTCCACTTACTTTTGCCGGGCTCCTCTGTCATCCTTCCTGTCGACCTGCCTTGGTCAACTCCTGTCCCCTTCCTACCCCGACGGTATTAGGGTATCCGTGGCCTAGGGTGTATTTTCACTTTCCCGCCTAATCTTTCTTGATACCCTCTTTATTCGAGAGGCCAGACCTCTTCTTTTTGTGGCATCTCCTGCCTTTTGCATAAGGCCCTAAGGGAGTCTGGGTGCTTGTAGCCCCACCTTTTATGGTGTATCATAAATAGTGCTACACCTTCAAGGAATCACGGCTGGTCAGCTTGGAAGTTGGCGAACCGGAGGAATTCCTGAGCTGGGTCCGTTTTGTCCTTTTTTTTCAATCACTTTGGGGAGAACCACCTCCTCTTTCCCTTTCCTATCCGCCTTTCATGGCTCTATTTCCTTCCAGTCCCTCCATCCTCCAGACTCATTCTTCGAGGTTTGAGGGCATTTCTTTTTTTTTCGGTTGTTTACTTTATTCCTTTTTTTTGTGTCATTTTCTTCTAGTTCGTTATTTGCAAGTTAGTAGTTAGCTTTAGTTGTAGGGCTAGTTATTCATTTCATCATCTTCATCATTTTTCTTGATGACCCAAACCATTAGGAGCCTATAACCTAGATGTTAGGCCCCATAAAACATCATCATCATCTTCACATTTGAAGTACACAATATATTCTTGTTTTATATTTGTATAATAATAATAATGTTATTGGTTTTACGTCCCTTTTAACTACCCTGGCTTTTAGAGACGCCGGGGTGCCGGAATTTTGCCCCGAAGGGGATCTTTAACGTGCCAGTAAATGTACTGACACGGCTCCCTCGCATTTGCGCACCCTCAAATGCCAGCTGACTGCGCCAGGTTTGCAACCTTGGGCTCAGCAAGCGAGAACGTTACCCCTGAGCCACGCAGCCAGACGTTTTATATTTGTCACATAACAAAGATAACATAACATGGCAGTCGACTCGGCATTTAAGAGCGAACGGGCGTAACAATCAACGGATTAATTAGTCAAGTCATTGCTGCTAAAAGTAACGATTACCACCAGTAACCCATTACTCTCCAACCCCTTTCCGGTACGTCAAATCAGAGCTGACAATAAGAATGAAAAGCTTCAAACATTTGAAACACGTTCAGTCGTGATGACCCTGAGAGCTGTATAGCCTATACCTCCCACCGCTTGGCTATGTTTAGCCTGTGCAGCTCATGTAATGTTTTGCTACTTGCAAGACGAGCTCCCCCAGGCCTCCATGTCGTTGAGTCACTATCACAGCAGTGATACCAGAGTTCGAACTCCTTTCTCGCGACCGTGCTCCCCCACACTGTATGAGACCAGCTTCAACCACGGGAATTTTTCAGGGATATGCAAATATGGCGCTTAAGTATGAACGTACAAATGTAATTTGCATTTATTTACTGTATTTATTATGTAGTTTATTATTTTTATTTATTTTTACAGCGCTATGCCCATATGTGGAGCGCGATAGAACTTATTTACTAATGACGTATTCTTCTTCTCATAAAATCTCTTCATTTAGGCACTAAAAATCTTCCTCCCTTGTTCCTACGGGATCATTATCTATGTGCGCCCCCGATAAACACGGCAGGCTAAGCCGGCTTTGACTGGCGCAGATCGCAGCCGCGCGTACATGGTTCAGCCGGTGATTGGCGCGCACTTTTACACTTGTACCAAACATGTTCAATAATGTGTACTTACAGTGCTCATAGGCGATGCTGAAAATGCCCTCCCTCTCTTGTAACACACATCTGACATCTTCTGATGCAAGGATGGACAACAATCTCATCCAATTTTTGTTCTGTAAGAACACAACGATGTCTGTTAACCTTTTATTATTTACGGAGCCTGTTTTCTTGAGTCGTTTAGCGAACCTCCTAATTGTACTGGCATTAGGCGCAGGTCTTCCTGGAAACTTGATCCGAAATTTTCGTCTTGTTTCAGAACAAGACTCTCTGCTTTTCATATACGAATTATGGATATACACACGTTCGCAAAATGTCAATCGGTGTCTAGGTAGGCATGACCAACAATCACAGTAATCACAATACTCACTAAGCGTGCAACACTATCGTCTAAGCATTGCAGTTACACGTCCATATGAATGACAAAACACGTGAAAACTAACGATATGAGTCAGCGGAGCGCACCTACCACCGGCTGAACCGTGTACGTGTCCCGCGATCTGCGCCAGGCAAAACCGGCTTAGCTTGCCGTGTTTATCGGGCCACACATAGATAATGACCCTGTAGTAGTAATTTTCTTAGAGAAATTATGGTTATAGATTAATGTTCTGAACTGGAGTCGATCTTGTAAAATTTCCTCCGTAATGCCAATTTCTTGAAGTTTTTTTTCTATTTCACTAAACCAGTTGTTTTTGACTTTCATTGAGAGAGCAAGGTTGTGAATACTTTTGGTGAGCCTGTCATTGTTCATTCTGAGAATGTGGCCGTAGAACTCCAATCGTCTTTTCCTGAAGGTGTCAGTGATCTTTCCAGTATACTGATAAAGCTCCTGAGACTTCTGTTTCGATTAAGGTTTCCGTGACATATAGTGCTTATGGTTTGATTACTGTGATGTTATTTATTCTTAATTGTTATTAGTTACTAGCTGTACCCGGCATGCGTTGCAATGCCAAACAAAGAAAGTGCTGGCGTTTTAATTTTGTTTTTGAAGTGCGTTAGCATACACAATATGTTTTCGATTTCCGTTAACTGCCTCTAAACTATCGTAAAATGGATTTACTAATTTAGAAACATTCGTGGGAGCGTGCACAACAACTCACCAAAGTTTCATCGCAATCGGATGTATGGCATATGAACTAATACGGGATTTTGTTTAAACGATTCGTGCGCTGTCACTCATTTGTTGTTTCTACTCGTGTGCTACCCACAGTGAAATGGATTTACTAAGTTTGAAACCTTCACATAAGTGTACACAACGACTCATCAATGTTTCATCGCAATCGATGAATGGCATACGGGATTTTGTTGTAACGCTTAGCGCGTCGTCACACATTTGTTGCATCTACTCGTGCGCTACCTATTGTAAAATGGATTTACTAAGTCGAAAACCTTCTCTGGCGTGTACACAACAACTCATCATAAGTTTCATCGCAATCGGATGAATGGCAGATGAACGCATACGGGATTTTGTTTAAACGACTCGTGCGCTGTCACACATGTGTTGAATCTACTCGTGCGCTACCTATTGTGATATGGATTTACTAAGTTAGCAACCTACACATAAATGTACACAACAACTCATCAATGTTTCATCGCAATCGATGAATGGTATATGAACGCATATGGGACTTTGTTGAAACGCTTCACGCGTCGTCACCCAATTATTGCATCAACGCGTGCGCTACCTATTGTGAAATTGATTTACTAAGTCGAAAACCTTTCCTGGCGTGTACACAACAACTCATCAAAGTTTCATCGCAATCGGATGAATGGCATATGAACGCATACGGGATTTTGTTTAAATGATTCGTGTGTTGTCACACATTTGTTGAATCTACTCGTGCGCTACCTACTGTGAATTGGATTTACTAAGTTAGAAATGTCCACATGCGTATACAGAACAACTCATCAAAGTTTCATCGCAATCGATGAATGGTATATGAACGCATATGCAATTTTGTTCAAACGCTTCGCGAGTCGTCACTCATTTGTTGCATATACGCGTGCGCTACCTATTGAGAAATGGATTTACTAAGTCGAAAACCTTCCCTGGCTTGTACACAACAAATCATTAACGTTTCATGGCAATCGGATGAATGGCGTATGAACCAATGCGGGACTTTGTTTAAACGATTCGTGCGTTGTCACACATTTGTTGAATCTACTCGTGTGCAACCTATTGTGAAATGGATTTACTACGTTAGAAACGTTCACATGAGTGTACACAACAGTTCACCAAAGTTTCTTCCCAATCGATGAATGTTATAAGATCGCATACGGGATTTTGTTAAAACGCTTCGCGCGTTTTCAATCATTTGTTGCATCTACTCGTGCGCTACCTATTGTGAAATGGATTTACTAAATCAAAAACCTTCCCTGGAGTGTGCTCAAAGATTCACCAAAGCTTCATCGCAATCGGATGATTGGTATATGAACGCATACGTGACTTAGTTAAAACAATTGTCGTGCCATCTCTCATTTGTTGAATCTACTTGTGCGCTGCCTATTGTAAAATGCATGTACTAAGCCAGAAACCTTCCCTGGCGTGTACACAACATCTAACCCAAGTTTCATCGCTATCGGAAGAATGGTATATGACCGACTCATCAATGTTTCATCGCAATCGATGAATGGCATACGGGACTTTATTGAAACGCTTCGCGTGTCGTCACTCATTTGTTGAATCTACACGTGCGCTGCCTATTGTAAAGTAGATTTACTAAGCCAGAAACCTTCCTTGGAGTGTACTCAACATCTCTCCCAAGTTACAACGAAATCGAATAAATGGTATGTGAACGCATACGGTAATTTATTGAAACGCTTCGCGCGTCGTCACTCATTTGTTGAATCTACACGTGCGCTACCTATTGTAAAATGGCAATACTAATCCAGAATCCTTCCTTGGGGTGTACTCAATATCTCACCAAAGTCTCATCGCAATTGGATGAATACTATGTGAACGCATACGGGACTTTATTGAAACGCTTCGCGCGTCGTCGCTCATTTGTTGAATCTACTCGTGCGCTACCTATTGTAAAGTGGATTTACTAAGCCAGAAACCTTCATTGGAGTGGTGTACACAACATCTAACCCAATTTTTATCGCTATCGGACGAATGGTATAAGTTATGACCGCATATGGGACTTAATTGTAACGCTTCGCGCGTCGTCGCTCATTTGTTGAATCTACACGTGCGATGCCTATTGAAAAATGGATTTACAAAGCCAGAAACCTTCCTTGGAGTGGTGTACTCAACATCTCTCCCAAGTTTCAACGAAATCGAATGAATGGTATGTGAACGCATACAGCACTTTATTGAAACGCTTCGCGCGTCGTCACCCATTTGTTGAATCTACTCGTGCGCTACCTATTCTAAAATGGATTTACGAATCCAGAAACCTTCCTTGGGTGTACTCAACATCTCACCCAAGTTTCATCGCAATCGGATGAATACTATGTGAACGCATACGGGACTTAATTGAAATGCTTCGCGCGTCGTCGCTCATTTGTTGAATCTACGTGTGCGCTACCTATTGTAAAGTGGATTTATTAAGTCAGAAACCTTCCTTGGAGTGGTGTATTCAACATCTCACCCAAGTTTCATCGTAATCGAATGAATGGTGTGAACGTATACGGGACTTGATTGAAACGCTTCGCGCATCGTCGCTCATTTGTTGAATATACACGTGCGCTACCTATTGTTAAATGGATTTACTAAGCCAGAAACCTTCCTTGGAGTGTACTCAACATCTCAATCAAATTTCATCGTAATCGAATGAATAGTATGTGAACGCATAGGAGACATACCCACCCACCCACATACAAACTATCTCGTAAATTGATTTTTATATATATCCATTTATTTCCCATTTTAGTTTTTCACTTTAATTTAATTTATTTTCCTGCACCTCTGCAGGCTTCAGATCTCGGTCGATGCGAGTGAAATTTATAGTGGACAAAGAGAAGTTGGGAGAGGTACTCTGCATATTTTATCATCGCTCCGAACAAGTGTGACCTTGTCGATACGTTTTTCATTCCTTTCCGCTTGATGAGGCACCGTCCCTGAGCTGGTACTTTAAGTTGTTGTCGTTTGAGGGGCCTGGGATACTTGTATCATCAGCCCCGTGTACTTGGGCGTGTTCGATTTATCTGATAACCTGTGTTTCTGTGGTGGCTGTAGTATTGTGTGTAACTATGATTATTATTGGGGCAGGATGACAAGCTTTCTGACAGTGATGATCATGATGATGTTGATTAGTATTGTTGTTATAAGGGCCATTGGCTGCATTAATAAAATTATAAGGGAAGGAAGAGCTGTCAAAATCTTTAAAAAATATTCAAATGTGTTCTGTAGCTCACAAAATAAGCTTTAGTGTATAAAACCTTCACCTTTTATTTAAGGGTGGCTTCGGTGGCGTAGTTGGTAGCATGCTGAGCTTCTATGCCCAAGGTCGCGGATTCAAACCCGGCCGAAGTCGTCGGATTTTTTAAGAGCGTTAAAAATCCCTCAGTATGCCTTCCTTCGGAGGGGAAGTAAAGCCAGCGGTCCCATGTCATAGATTTATGGCATGATAAAGAATCTTCCACTAATTACACTTGTGTGAAGCTAAATTATAGGTTACATTTGACTGGCGCTCTTAGGTTCCAACGTTCGTCGCCAGGAGCCGACTGCGGTGGCATCTAGTAACCAAATTCAGAACTAGTTGGTCGTTGACGATGGCGTTTGGTAGCAAAAGTTGGAACTACTTGAGAATCGTATGTCTGCAATCATTACCTGAATTAAAAACAGATAACACACACTAATACAGCCATCACTATTAACACCGGTTATCAGACAGATTCTACACACACCCAAAGTACACGGGGCTACATGACCGCGTTTTCGCAGCCCCTAAACTGAGGAACCAACCAACCTTTTATGTAAGTAGATGAGATTATTATTATTATTAATAATAATAATAATAATAATAATAATAATAATAATAATAGACATCCTTTAAGTATTCATATCTGATACCTCCTAGTAATCGACAGTGTTAGGCATGAGGTTAAGCTCTCACTTACTGTGCCCAAGATTGCAGGATCGAATCCTTGTGCAGTCAGTCGGCATTTGTGGATGTTTTTTTTTTCTTCTTTATACGGTAGCTCCGCATATTAGAAAATCCCTTAAGCTATTTCGCGAAAATTCGGACATTCTATTTGCTCTAAAGTCACAGTAGTTGAAAGGGACTTATGCGTCTAATTATTAAAACATATAACGTGATTCAGCTTTTTTGCGCCCCACTGAAAAGTGAATTGTGTAATTGTGTCCGTGTACCGAGTTCTTTCCCACACAAAACAAATGCGCTGCCCTATATAGCGTAGATGCGCATCGACGGGGGCTATTGTGTGAGATTGTGGATGTGAATGCTTGCATTATTCCGCATACTTCAGGTTTCTTTTCCCACAAGGCACTCGAAGGGGAGATATCAGACTTTTTGATATCCTGAAACCTAGAGAATGAGTGAAAATACGAGATAGCCATGTATGATATTCTGCTACTACAGGGTGAGGGGTTTACCAGGCGCGCGGAGTGTACACTTATCGGCACGTAGCTCTGCACTTCCCCATACCACTTCCCCGGTATACTACTGCAGCGTAAAACATTTGCCACGCTGAGCGTGGCTGTGTCCGATTGTGAGAACCTACTGTCACGCGCTTGAATGTTCTCAGTAGGGAAGTGTCCATCACGCTCCCCGCACCGCTCTACACCCCGCTCCTACCGCTGAGCTCTTAAGGTTAAGTGCACAGCTAGACGCCGCTATCTGTAGCTGTTAGTGGAATTGTATGCCGATAAAGTGATATGCCATTTGTTTTGTCACTCCGTGTTTCTTAATTTCCGATCTCCACATCATAGTTGTCACCCTGGAGATAATATTGCCAAGGAGAAGGACTCAGTAGCTGAAAATCGGAATTGCATTGTGAGTCGAACAAGTAGAAGTATGTGAGATACACTCCCCAGGTTTGAAAAGCAGGGAGTGACCACTGTGTTAAGACTGGGATTGTCGCTACTTACTTATTGATGTGCCTTTGTACGTCTTACATGTCTGACCTATCTTAATCAAGTTATTATTATTATCATTATCATCATCGTCATCATCATCATCATCATCATCATCATTATATAAGACGCTAAGGTGAATGTTTCACAAAACTCAAGCTCTTAAACCAAAGGGAGTTAAAAGATGCGATGTGTACCAAAATCTTCCACATAGTCTCAATAGTACCGTACAGGAAAAATCTTGAATTTCCTCAAAAGTCAACGGAAATATATTTAAGTCCATCATAGACTTGCACAAACTTATGTATACACAAGTTATTGTATCTTGTATAATTTGCACGATTTCTGCGCATTTGTAATTAATTTAAAAAAATACCACATGTGCCGTGTCTGGCATTTGGGCTTTCAGCTGACCCACACTGATTTGATTCGACACGTTGAACAACTGAGCCAATTCCGTAAGTTATTAATACACCTCATCGTTTCTGTTTGAAATGTGATACCCAAGTTAATTGTGAGGATAAATAATGATGTGACAGTAGAGGAAATGCCGAGCGTGTTAGCGTGGTGTCGCCCGTGCCATCGTGCGGGTGGGCCATTATTGATTCAGCTGTCTGTACATCCAGGCTTGGGACTTCGCCTTCGAGTTCCTGCAGCTGGTGGAACATGCAGAACTGCTCAAGAACTTTCTCCAAAATCTGATCTTCACCCTTAACAGGCGCGTAATATGTGAGGTTGATAAAATATGTGTGCTTTCGTATTTCATGGCTTCGTTGTTGTTAATTCAATGTAGGGGCTTGGAACACCTTGGTTATCAATACCTTGTAGTTGGGTGTGTGTTGAATTTGTTGTTGTTTGAGTCAGTCTTTTGACTGGTTTGATGCAGCCCTCCATGCCTCCCTGTCCTGAGCTAATCGTTTCATCTCTACATAGCTACCACACCCTACATCCGAGGCAATCTGTTTAACATATTCTAACCTTGGTCTACACCTACAGTTCTTGTCCTCGACTCTTCCTTCCATAACTAATCTTGATATTCCTGGGTGTCTTAATATATGTCCTACCAACCTATCTCTTTCTCTTCATTAGGAGTCACCAGAAACATCTCTCCTCTCCCACTCGTCTTAATACCTACCCATCCGATCTTCATCATTCTCCTGTAACATCACATTTCAAACGCTTCAATTCTCCTCTTTTCTGCTGCACCAATAGTCGAAGTTTCACTTCCATAGAGCGCCACGCTCCAGACAAAGGCTTTCAAAAATGACTTACTAATACCTAAGTCTATATTCTATGTCAACGGATTCTTTTTCTGTAGAAATGCTTTCCTTGCCTGAGCCAACCTACTTTTTATATCCTCTTTGCTTCGTCCATCACTGGTTATTTTGCTTCCTAAGTAACAGAAGTCTTCTACTTCCTATAGCTTTTCACCTGCCAATTTGATGTCCATAGAGGTTTCTGATTTATTTCGGCTGAATTCCAATATTTTTGTTTTACATTTATTGATTTTCATCGTGAATACTTTCCTCAAGACGGGAGTCCATACCATTCAAAAACTCATTCAAATCCTCTGGCGTGTCGGCCAAGATGACGATGTCATCAGCAAATCTTAGAGTTGAAATTAGTTCTCCTTGAATTTTCACTCCCACTTTAAATGTATGATAACCTTTATTTATGTGGTGACTGTAATAGTGTGTGTAACTGCAATAGGGACAGGGTTGCGGTAGGTGCTCCGGGACTTGAAATAAGTACTCTCCCGGCATTTGCTACACTCAGGGTAGCCGATGTCATATATTCTCACAAATTTCTTCTTATAGCTTTCCATGAAACCTTCAGAATCCCTCAATAGTTGATCCAAGATATGATTTCACAGACCTGCGAAATTTAAGTTTTTGAAAAATACAACCGAAATTTTCGCTAATTTTTATGTTATTTGAAGTGTTAATTTCGAAAATGACCTCCATTTTCTTCCTTCACGTCACGTTTTTTTTTTTTTTTTTTGAAAACTTGATGTCGTTATTTTTGCTAAAATCGAGAGCAAAAACAATTCCCTTGTGTTTAACTTTTTACATCAAATTATGGTGCAGTTTCTAGAAGGAACTAACATAAAATAGACGATTGACCAAGAGGAACAAGTATTATGCATGTTTGCATGAATGTTGGAAACAAGTTTTACACTGAGGAAAAAGCAAAACAAAACAAAACAAAAACAAAGTGTCTATTTAAGTACGTTGTCTTTTTCCTTTGAAACTTCTTCTTGCCGTTCTTCTATCATGTTCAATTTCAATGTTCATAAACATCCAAGTACAATTGCATTTTTCAAGAAAACGTGACGTGATAGAACTTTTTAATTGCCGTTTTCGAAATCAGCACCGGAAAATGCAGTAAGTTCAGATATTATTTCCCCTGTATGTTTTGCATCGCAGGCGTGGGTTTTCAGCCATAACCATGCGTGTTAAGATGCGTCACGTGAGAGGGTGAACCTACGATCTCCAGACTTGCTGCAGCTGTCCTGTGGTCGTGGTGCACGATTTAACGAGCTACGCTGCGGGACAGGAAAATGTGACCGCAGTCGGAAATCGAACCTGGATCTTCTGATGTCCGGGCAAGTGCGTTGAATCACTCACACCAATACGCCCACACTCCGACCTCTACAATATTCAAGTCTTATACGGACAGGCGCTGTTGCGGCGGCTTCCGGAATGACGAGGAAATATCTTGGATTGCTTAGACGTCGCACACAGAGCCATCTGTACGTCAAAGTCTGAACCTGACTTATAGATTTATACTGTCCAGAAATGGTGTTAGCTAAATTCCCGTCATATACTCTCAGAGATCTTCTTATAATTCCTGGAACCCTCAGAACCCCTCAATAGTTGTCTAATATCTGATTTTCAGCCATAACCATTTGTGTTAAGGCGTGTCACGTGAGAGGGTGAAGATTATTTCTTGCGATGTTTCTCCTTTAAGCTGGTGGAATCCTTAGAACACCTCAACAACTTGATCCAAAATATGTTCTTAAGCCGTAATCCTGTGCGTTGAGACGTGTACCTTGAGAGGACGATAAGTGACAGTTCTCCTTTAAGTTGATGGTACAAGACGAAAAACGCTGCCAGCGACAGACAGATATTTCGCTCTCTGGCTGGGAAGACAATTTGATCCTCGACCAAGAAAGATTATTTACTGACCTCGAACTAATTAGTTGCGAATCCTTTGTTAAAACTCGTAATGCTATGTTCTATCTTTCTCCCAGAACAAAAGTGATGGGGAAATTTAATGTATTTCTTTATTTATTGCCACAACAGAGCAGTGCCCCAATTACAGTAGCAAACGATTGTTTACACAAAGATAATACATGAAAATACATTAAAATACAATATAAAATACATTAGAATATAAAATAAAAATTGAAAATTACAAATTGATAATTGAAAATTAAAACTAAAAAATTGAAGATTAAAAATTAAAAATTAAAAATTTAATTAAAAGAAAGAAATTGTTAACAAGGAATATACACAAGTTCAAGTCGCAATAACAGTAAATGAAGCATGATTTGTAATATTTGGTCACATAATGTAAAACTAGATTCATATTTTTAGGTAGTAATACAATAGCAATGAAAGATGGTAAAAATTGAAAATTGAAAATCCACAGACTGCTTCCAGTCTCCAACCGTGTCAGGAATGGAATGAATGAAGCCCCCATCTAGCGGCGAGGATATGAACTGTGCCGGCTGCCGAGGCCTGACGCACTCCTCTGGAGCAATGATTAAATGAATGACAGATGAAATGAAATGAAATGATAGTGGAGAGTGTTGCTGGAATGAAATTTTTGACAGGGAAAACCGGAGTACCCGGAGAAAAACCTGTCTGCCTCCGTTTTGTCCAGCACAGATCTCACTTGGAGTGACCGGGATTTGAACCACGGACCCAGCAGTGAGAGGCCGGCGTGCTGCCGCCTAAGCCACGGAGGCTTGAAAAATTGAAAATTAAATATAAAAATTAAAAAGAAAAGAAATTGTTAACAGGAAATTACACAAGTTCAAGTTGCAATAACAGTAAATGAAGCATGATTTTTAATATTTGGTCACATAATGTAAAACTAGATACATATCTTCAGGTAGGCTACTAATACAATAGCAATGAAAGATGGTAAGAAAGTGAAACCTAAATCTAATAGCTGCTAAATTTAATATCTTCGTTACGGTGAATAATTTGACAGCTAAAACTAAGTGTAATTGTCTTCTATAATTTAGCAAGGACATTCCAAAATCTAAATTGTTGTCAGCTGAGAGCCTGTTGTAAGTATAGCACATATTCAATATTGGTGATTATTTATGTAAATTTGTATTAATGTCCAAATTAATGTATATAATTTTATTAATGCAGCCAATAACCTCTTTTTTTCTGGACGGGTCAGGGAAGGTATTTTGAAAGGAAATTGGCCGTTGACTTATTGAAAGGAACCGTCCTGGCATTTGCCTGGTGGTGAAATTGGGAAACCACGAAAATCATTTTCAGGAAGGCCGATGTTTGATTCGAACCCACGCTCTCCCGATGCCAGCGAGGCGCAAGGTAGCGCGTTAGCGCTGTCGGCCACCGTGGCATGTATAGAGGTATTTACAAATGGTGTTATTTTTATGAAGATTTGATGAATTAAAATGCAAATTTTGATGTTTTGTGATTTTATTACAGGATGCAAATCCTTAAGAATCTATACCAGGTAAAATAATTACAGTGTGGAGTTTGACGCGAAAGCAATTCTCTCAGAATCAGTATCTAACCTATTGTCGGTCCCCTTCAACAACTATCGCCAAACCTCATTTACAACGTAGGCTTACCCAACCCATAGACTGGTTGCTGCCGAAAGACATAGGCTATTTATTACCGGGGAAAAAATGAAGGAAGTTGAAGAAGTAAATGAAACACAATTTATACAAGAGGCAAATTGTAATATAGTCTATAACCGCCGAATTATATTTTAGGTAGATTTCATTAGAAAGCTAACTATTGCAATGGGTCCCATGTTTCGACTTCCGGAAAATTTCGACATATCTTCGCGTTTCACATCCCCCAGACCCCAAAACCACCGTCAGTTCAAAAGTTTATATATAATTTATGTATATATGTATCTATCTATCTATCTATATATATCAGTTTCTTGTGGACACGATAACTGCCGTAATTTTGCACCAATCACTTTGAATTTTTTACATACTATGTATCCCTATAAAATCTCGGTCGAGTTCGTTAATGGGCAAAATCGGTCAAAGGGGGTGAAAATGGGGGGCTTTTTTCGAAAAAGTGAAATATCGCTATAACTCTCTTAATACATGAAATATCGAATCCCTTCAAAGTTCATAATATGTGTCGGATAAGTGCCAAAAATTTATGTCAAATAAGTTTTTTGATAGCACCAACCATTGACCAAAGGGGTGGGAAAAAGTGGGTTTTTCGGGAAACATTAATCATATCTCTGTTAATAGGCACAATATCAAAACCGCACAAAATGGACAATATTCCTCCAATAATTACCTAAAACTTTTGTCTGAAAGAATTTTTGATATGACCCACCATTACGCCACGGGGTGAACAAAATGATTTAAATTATAAGAAAATGCCAAGTGCCAAGAGAGGTTGCCATGACAACTTTACTTTTAATTGATAAGGGATGAGCCAGCAGCAGTTGCTATGACAACGCCACTGCACGAGATCACATTCAGTTTTCATATGTCTGTGGGAAGCGACTTCGGTATCGGAACTGGTAGCATGCTGAACTTCTATGCCCAAGGTCGCGGGTTCAAACCCGGCTGAAGTCGTCGGATTTACAAAGAGCGCTAAAAAACCTGAGTTTGCTTTCCTTCGGAGGGGAAGTTCCAACGTTCGTTGCGAGTTGCTGATTGAGGTGGCATCTAGTAGCCAAGTTCACAGCTAGGTGTCGTTGACGTAGTATTTTAGGTAGATTTCGTTAGAAAGTTAACTATTGCAATGGGTACCATGTTTCGATTTCCGGAAAATTTCGACATATCTTCGCGTTTCACATCCCCCAGACCCCGAAACCACCGTCAGTTCAAAAGTTTATATATAATTTATGTAATATATGTATATATGTATATCAGTTTCTTGTGGACACGAAAACTGCCGTAATTTTGCACCAATCACTTTGAATTTTTTACCGAATATGTATACCCATAAAATCTCGGACGAGTTCGTTACTGGGCTAAATCGGTCGAAGGGGATGAAAATGGGGGACTTTTTTTTTTCGAAAAAATGAAATATTACTATAACTCTCTTAATATGTGAAATATCGAATCCGTTCAAAGTTCATACTATGTGTCGGATAAAGCTCAGAAATTTATGTTTGAAACGTTTTTTGATAGCACCAACCATTGACCAAAGGGGTGGGAAAAAGTGTTTTTTACGGGAAACATTAATCATATCTCTGTTAATAGGCACAATATCAAAACCGTACAAAATGGACAATATTCCCCTAATAATTACCTAAAACGTTTGTCTGAAAGAATTTTTGATATGAGCCACCATTGCGCCAAGGGATGAGAAAAATGATTTCGGAATTATAAGAAAATGCCAAGAGCTATCAGTGGTTGACATGGCAACACTACTAAATTGATGAGGGATGAGCCATCAGACGTTGCCATGACAACGCACTTGCGCGAGATCAGATTCAGATTTCCATCTGACTAAGTGTGAAGCGGCTTCGGTGACGTAACTGGTAGCATGCTGAACTTCTATGCCCAAGGTCGCAGGTTCAAAGCCGGCCAAAGTCGTCGGATTTTCTAAGAGCGCTAAAAATCCCTCAGTAAGCTTTCCTTTGGAGGGGAAGTTCCAACGTTCGTTGCGAGTTGCTGATTGAGGTGACATCTAGTAGCCAAGTTCACAGCTAGGTGGCGTTGACGTTAGTATCTGGTAGCAACATTAGGAACTACTGCTTGAAATTTAGCGTCTGCATTCCTTACCTGAATTACAGACTAATACAGCCATCACAATTCACACCGTTTATCAGACAGATTCTACACTCACCCAAAGTACACGGGGTTATATGACCGCGTTGTCGCAGCCCCTAAACTGAGGAACCAACCAACATCTCTGCGGGAGATATAATTTTGCGTGAAGAAGTAACAGACCGTTACATAGTTATACATCAGTGTCGAAACCTTGCATAAGGACAGTGTGACCACAAGTATAACAGGTAGTTCCGTGAAGAACTGTACAGCCTATTTTCATATATCCTGCTCATGTTAATTGCCTCTATCAACATACAAAATTTCAGTTTAATTGCTGTAACAGATTCGTAGATATTGAGAACCGTCTAAATATTTCAGATGGTCGCCAGGTTGGATTTTTATTTTTGTACTATTATATTAAGATTATTGTGTACGTGTGGTATTCAAACTTCAATCGCATGATTAGAACACAAGAAGTAAAAACGAGATTTTAAAATTACGCACAGCAGCCATCTTGTGATTATGCAAACAATTGAAAAAAATTAGATGCCAGTGGATCAACATTTGTGTAAGCATTTAACGTGCAACGTTTCACGGCACTCGGATAGTTAATTCGCGAGAAACGTCCATTTAAATATTTATACTTCGCGTCGCCGCCATGTTGGATTCGTGCTCACCAGGTTACTGAAAGTCCTATAGGTGAACATATGTTCATAGTCTCTATGAACATAAAAATTTCAGTTTGGTTGCTGTAAAAGATTCATAGATATTGAGAACCGTCTAAATATTACGGAAGCTTGCCATTTAGGATTGTTATATGTATAGGCCATAGAGTTATGTACCATTCAAGGACACTTATTGCCTAGGTTCATTATTCAAACTTTCACTTCGATCGCATGATTACGACACAATAAATAAAAACTTAATTTTAAAATTTCGCACAGCCGCCATCTTGAGGTTATGTAAACAATTGAATTAAATTAGATGGCAGTACATTACAATCTGCAAAATCATTTACTGTACCACATTTCACTGCGCTCAGAGAGTTAACTCACGAGAAAAGTCTATTAAAATATTTCAAATTCGCTTGGTCGCCATGTTCGTTTTGTACTTTACAGGTTTATGAATTATACATAGGTAAACTTGTATCAGTACCCTTTATCACCATACAAAATTGCAGGGTGATATCTGTAATAGTTTCGGGGATATAGAATGTCAGTGAAATATTTCGCACAGCCGCCATTTTGAGGTTATGTAAACAATTGAACTAAATTAGACTCCAGTGCATTGCAATGTGTGTAAATATTTGCTGTACCAAGTTTTATTACGTTTGGATAGTTAAATCGCGAGAAAAGTCTATTTAAAAGTCTCCACTTCGCTTGGCCGCCATGTTGGTTATGTAGTAACCAGGTTTTTGAAAGTCTCGTAGGTGAACTTCTAGTAGTACCCTTTATCACCGTACACAATTTCAGGGCGATATCCGTTATAGTTTCGGAGATACTGAATGCTAGTGAAATATTTCGCACAGCCGCCATGTTGGATTGGTGAGACGTAACAAAATTCGATGGACACGGTCGAGGTCACCGGGAATAGTGCTATGAACTTACCGAGTTTCACTGAAATCGCTCCAGCCGTTTAGATTTTATTAGGGGGGGGGGCACACACACCACACACACACACACACACACACACACACACACACACACACACGCACACACACACGGACAAAAGGTGATCTCATAAGCCTATTTTTTCAAAATTGAAAATAGGCTAAAAATGGACTCCAAATGACAAGAAGGTTACCGTCCCCATAAGACAATAAAATGTTTAAAATATGTTTAAAATTAAGAAAAACAAGGTTAATTAATCTCCAATTATAAAATACTTTCACGCGATAAATGAGGTCTGATCCTTCTACGAAAACCTGCATATTCTGCCTATTTTCGCCTATCTCCTAGTTTGTCCGGTGAAATCTACCTCCGCCTTCCGGCGTGCCGAGAGGACTTTTTTAAGTCTCAAATTGTAACGACATAATCACTTACAGTCGTGGCCATGTTATTAGAATAACGGTCTATATTAGTTTTTCAGATAGAGAAATTAATTTCGAAGCAGTCTGGCTACGATTCATTTTCATACTAGTGTTTTTTGAAGTTTTTAAATACTTCGGGTGCATTAAACCAAAAACGTCAGAAATAAATAAAAACAAATAAAATTAGGATATGCCTGACTTTTGTTCACAAATATTAATGTTATTGGTTTATAAATAGTCAATGACACCTAGTTGTTAAAATAAGTTATATGTTTGCCTTTTTATGATTAGTGTGACAAGTAGGCCTATGTTTAATTTCTGAGTTAAAACATTTTTCAGTTAAGAAGGAAAAAGTGTGATAATTTTTCTCAAAACGATGGGGATAGAAAGAACTCCTTCTTCTCAATATAATTGAAAGGTGCATTCTAAAAAAACCGACAATACATCTTCTTCCTCTTCAAGGCCAGCTCTACGTATACTGTAGATATTATTGCTGCCTCCAAAAAACAGAAAGAGCGGATTATATTATACGAGTGTGAAATATTGGGGATTCTACAAAGATCAGACAAGTCCAACGCTTTTTCAAGAGAATTAATTACTTGGAATATTTGGCATTTACATAATAAATAATCGTATTTGAGGATGAAAATATCATTTTTCTATTCAACTAAGATTTCGGCAAAAATCAGACTAGTCCAAAGGTTTTTCTAAGTTTTCTCAACTATCCTCATAAAAAGTATATTTCCTTTGTGTGCAATGTAAAGCAGTTAGTGAGACAATAGTGGGTCTAAAATCAATTTTTATTTCATTCCGCACAAACGAAGCTATACTGGTTTTTTTCTTTAGTCTCTGAACAATTCAATTTTTGGACTTGTCCGGTTCTTGGAATTAACCCTTTTGCGTAAAATATTATATAGCTCATAATATAGAAATTCCACTCTCAACATTAACTTTACTATCTTAATTAGGGATGCAAATTGTTAATGAACAGGGATATTTTATTTTAATTCTAGTCCTCATAATTTGGCTACGCCTGCACTTAGAAACGCTAATATCAGGCTTACTGTATGAGCGAAGTTGCGGTGGGAGCTATTGTTCTTCGGGCGTACGCATCGCGATATTATGAGTTGCATTTATCTGCGAGAGGAAGTATTAACGATGTTTTGGCGAGCGCGAATAATCTGCGGGAGTTGAGATTGATCTTCGATATGTTTTGGCGAGGATGATTAATTTGTGAGAGTAGTCATCGCGATGTTTTTATTACAACTGCGAATAATCTGAGCGTGTAGGCAGCGGGATGTTACGGCGAGTTTCGGTAGCCTAATCTTTGGGAGTAGCCATCGCTATGTTATGACGTGTGCGGGTAACATGCGAGAATAGCATCGCGTCGCAATGACGACTGCGAATAAACTGCGGGACTAGGCATTGTGACGTTTTGGCGAGATAAAAATATATTGTATGGGGAATAGTTTGTGATATTTCGCGTTATTGATAGATTCTACTGTGTCCTACTTCGCGATTCAAAATTACGTTTCAAAGGCACCAATCGAGAAGTCTCTCGATCCCATAATTCAGTTTATGAGAGAGAGGGTATTGAAATGTCGTAACTTAATTTCCAAGTGTTTCATTACTCAAAGAATGTTAATTCTTTACATGTAATTTTTTTTACAGTACAGTAGTTCTTTCTTGTAAATTAGATACTCCCATGTTACAATGCTAGCACAATTGAGGCGTTCCTAAGAGAAGGGCGAGTTCGCCACATGTGCATTTTGAGATAATCAGTGTACAAGGTTCGTGCTCGTGAATTGAATAAGGGCGAGCCTTCTATATAATGTTCACTTTCCGGATGATAAGGGCGAGCTCGCCAGCATGGGGCATCCTTGCATTATATGGGTAGAGCATGAAGGCAGCTACCTGATGCGTAAATTATAAAAACCGACTCACGGCGGGCTCGCCCTTCTCTTACGGAGCGCCTCAATTATATGTTACAACTGGTAGTTTACGTCAACGTTTCACTCGTTAACACAATAATGTCATCACTACTACCATATCTTGATCCAGGGGTAACCATAGGGCGTGATATCTAAGCAATGAAGCTGCTTGCCTGATGCCTCAGACCAAAGTAGATCATTTCTCATATCCAAACCCAATTAACTTACTGACAATGTTTCTTCCATTTAGGGCCGGTTCAACCATCTCCGGGCAAAGGACCAGGTAACTTGCCCGCGGAATAAACTGAGATTTCCGTTCGACCAACAGCAGGTAGTGCTGCCAGCGGGATAGATATTGTTTACCGGGTGGTGTAAACTGTCGACCGCTCCGAGAGGCCGATAGAGCTTTGTCAGCCGGGTAACGTTCCAAAATGGCCGACGAACGTTTGCCTTATGCGTAATTTAGATGATTTGCGGTCTTCTGCTTAATACAGCCACAAAAGCAATGAACGTTCCATGTTAGAAATAGTACCTTGCATCTTCAAATGACTTATTAATATTTGAAGCATTCATCTTGATATCATTTGGTTGTATACTTGTAAACACTGCCGTGAAGGCATGTCGGCGTGGTCTAGTGGTCAGCGTTGGTCTCTGTGGATCTTAACGTAACAGGTTCGATTCCCACCTTCGGCAATTATTTTTCCTGCCGCTCCCTTATTATTAATTGATACAAGCATATTTATGTTTTAATTCAACATTTAAAAAATGAAAGTTCGCCTTATTATGGATGGTTTGGGGGGCATTTTAGATCTTCTCCCTGTAGACGAAGATGAATATGTGATTGTCAGTATCATTGTATACGTATTTATATCTTGGCTTACACGTCCTACATCCTTTTTACTCCGCAAAATATAATAATCCTATTAACATAACAGTACATTAATGTGCCAATGACTATAAATAGATGTGAAACGGAAGGGTTCCGTTCCGTATGCAATAAAACAATGGCGTGGAAATGTTAACTTGCTGAATTATAACATTGTATATGGGTATATATCGCAGTCTTACTGAAACATTCACTATGAATGATTTTAACTGATAATATTTGAATAATACCCTGGTAATAAATAAGAACGGAGGCTTGATAAAAAAAACTTGCCTATTAGAGGAATCGAACTTCAAATCTCATGCTCCGAAGCAATCGACTCTAACCGCGTAGCCACTCTTATCATTACGTCCGTATCATATTAAGCTCTATGAACAAGATGAACTCTTTTTTTTTATGTTACAGTAGTTCGTTAATATTATAATACTGTGATGTGACGAATCCACCACATTAGGTTACGACAAATATCTTTGCTATGGGAGTAGGCCTAATAGGACACATCTCAACGCGGACTAAAGAGAGAAATGGTCTTACTGTTGATGAGATTTCATTTGGCGGTCTTAATGCAATCGAAAATAGGGGCACGCCATTGGCTCTGCGACTCCGCTGCACAAAAGCAGGCCTGCCATCTTTAGTATTTCATTGTCTACTTCAGGGTAGCTGCCCGCCGCTCATACGGACGTGGTAGAACGCAATCAAAGTTGCCAGGGATTTTATGCTGGCAGATAGTTTATCTCCCGTGCAGCTACCAGCAGGTGTACCCGGAGATGGTAGAACCGGCCCATGCCAAATACGAGGCACGTCCAGAAAGGAAGTTCCGTTTAGTAATAAAATTAAATTGTGTTCAGATACAGAAAAAATATTTATTGCACAACATTCTACACCTCTTAAACTACTTTTCCACATAACTGCCGAACTTTAGCAGGCATTTGTCATAGCGTGGCACACGTTTTTGGATACCTTCTTCATAGAAGTTTGCCGCCCGTGTCTTCAACCAGTTGGAAACATCTTCTTTCAGCTCGTCGTCATTGTTGAAGTGTTGACCGCCAAGGAAAGACTTGAGATGTGTGAACAGATGAAAGTCGCTAGGAGCGAGGTCAGGGCTGTAGGCCTAAGGAGGGTGGTCAAACACGTCCCAGCCAAATCCCTGTAGGAGGTTTTTCGTCACATTTGCAGTGTGTGGTCGTGCGTTGTCGTGAAGAAAAACAACACCTTATGACAGCAACCCTGTATTGCGCGGCGCAATTTCCTAAGTGCCTCGCAGTAAGCATCTGCGTTGATTGCTTGACCACGCGGTAAGAAATCAATGAGTAAGATGCCTTTCCAGTCCCAGAACACTGTGCACATCATTTTCCGAGGTGTCAAGATTTGTTTCGGCTTAACCTTTGCTGGGGATGAAGTGTGCCTCCATTCCATTGATTGCCGCTTACTTTCAGGGGTGTCGTAAGAAACCCAAGTTTTATCTCCTGTGACTATCTGTGTCAGAAATTCTTCGCTGCCTTCATTGTTACGGGTCAAAAACTGAAGTGCACTACCCATCCGTTTTGTTTTGTGTTGCTCCGTAAGAATCTTCGGTACCCAACGTCGGCAAAGTTTATGAAAGTTCAGTTTTTCGGTAACAATTTCATGAATTAGTGATCGTGAGATTTCTGGAAATTCCATAGCGAGAGCACTAATTGTAAACCTGCGGTTTTCCCGGATCTTGTCATCAATCGCGTGAACCAGTTCTTCTCTAACAAAAGATGGATGCCCACTTCGTTCTTCATCGTGCACTTCACTACGTCCTTCATTGAACTGTCAGACCTATCTTCTCACCATTGAATCACTCATCGCATTTTGTCCATACACTTCGCAAATTTGCCGATAAATTTCAATTGGTTTCACTTTCCTAGCATTCAGAAAACGAATCACAGATCTGATTTCACAAGCGGTGGGATTTTCAATCAACACCGACATTGTACGTGTAAACACGCACAACAACGCGTACGTGGCTGACAGCGCTCTCCAAATGGCGCACGTTTCTTCTCCTTGATACAGAGCGTCTACCGCGCATATGCGGAACTGCGCTGCAGCGGAACGTACAACTAGTTGAAGACACAGGCGGCACACGTCTATGAAGAAGGTATACAAAAACTCGTGCCACGCTACGACAAATGCCTGCAACATTTCGGCAGTTATGTGGAAAAGTAGTTTAAGGGTTGTATAATTTTGTGCAATAAATAATTTTCGGTATCTGTACACAATTTAATGTTATTACCAAACGGAACTTACTTTCTGGACGTACTTCGTAATATAGCTACAGTAAATGTATTTATGGAACTGCTCAAATCATCATTTTGACGTTAACGGGTATTTTGTTTTTGCACTGTTATTATTAGGTGTGCAAATTGTTAGACTCGTACACAAAATTAAATCAGTTACAATTTTATATTTAAAATAATTTTATTTTATTTTTATTTCCCCGCTTAGCAATGTTTTGTCGCCTTAGGACTTGCGACTTTTTCCATACGGAACTGCGTATGGAAATTTTGGAAATTGGAGATTCTGAGAGATACCTAACCTGGTTCCATTTTGTCTTTTTTCATCGACTCTGAAATGTTTCCTCTAATCTGGTGATTTCAATCCTGAGTCCACGAATCTTTGAATAGTTTAAGAGCGGACCATCAGTAATAAAAGACTTCCAATCCTTCTACTCTAAGTACACACAAACACTAGAATAAAGTGATCAAAACAAAGACGTGTGACATTGCAAGACTCCTCTTTTGGTGAAAACTCTAAAACATCATTTGCCTGTTCGTTTCTTAAAGGAAAATATAATTTAAACTATTAGTTAAACATTTGTAATAATTTCAGGGGCATTGCAACCATTTTTACTGTATAAAATCATAAAAAAATAACAAGGAAATTATGGAAAACTGACATCGAGTCTAATAAAGTGTACACCTCTGTAAATCCAATGCAATTTGTTGAGATCGATGAGACGGGAATGTTAGCTTGGCTGCTCACACCTGACGCAAGGACTGACCTGAGCATGATTCTTCCCATTCTGACCCGTTCCTTTACGTGGCTGTAATGCCAGCAGTAGCCAGATGTACCCTCATCGATCGTACATTTACATACCCGACAGCTACTTTATTGCCCTGTGTGGCGCTCATGATGAGTAGCCCTACATCTCTCTCTCTGACCAACCACGTTTGGCATGGCGATACTCTGCATAGTCCGTTACTTCTCGATCTCTCATATCCAAACCCAACCAACTTGCCTTGCTGACAGTGTTGCTTCCAATTAAATCTACGTTCAACCCCTATTTCTCATACTGGGTTCAATTTACCGGCTCTTGTCAATATATAGGGTCTGGCTGCGTGGCTCAGGGGTAACGTTCTCGCTTGCTGAGCCCAAGGTTGCAGGTTCGAATCCTGGCGCAGTCAGCTGGCATTTGAGGGTGCGCAAATGCGAGGGAGCCATGTCAGTACATTTACTGGCACGTTAAAGATCCCCTTCGGGGCAAAATTCCGGCACCCCGGCGTCTCTAAAAGCCAGGGTAGTTAAAAGGGACGTAAAACCAATAACATTATTATCTTGGCAATATGATTCTGATTTGAACGCACATAGTCTCCTAAAGACAGCTGCAAATAGCCTAAATGGGTTTGATTTTCCATCTCAGCTGTCCTGGTTTCTATTCTAGACAAATGCCGGGACGGAATTGTATTTAACCCGTTTAATAAATGCGGTAATTTCATTCCTGTGATTCGGATTCCATATAAGAAGACGATCTCTTGGCTTATGCTCGCCATATTAACGGTCACAAAAAGCTACAAGTTTACTTCCTTTTTCAGCCTTGCTGAAGGTCACGCTCACCCCCTTCCCTGTCCTGGCCCCAATTAACAAGTAGCCTGCATACACTAGTAGACCACCAATACCACAATAACACAGATTCCTCACGCACAAAAGAACATTGGGCTGATGCCCGCGATGGCCCAAGCCTTTAAATGAAATATCAGCAATATTCATCATAAAATACGCAAAACGTTTCGGGATGGTAATTATGGAATTTCATGGTTCTCGTAACAGCAAAATTATCGAAAGCATGGAAATAGACTCACTGCTTGTAACCAAGTAGTCTAGGACGTCCTGATTTTGGTTCATCTTGAAGCCCGTTTCCTTTCATGATTTTTTTATGATTGACTGGATTGTCGAAACAGATGTTCCCGTGATTTCTTTAATCTGTCGGTATGTTTTAACTTTCTTGAAATGATCAACTATCAGCTGACGTAAATCAACGGATGTGTTTTTACTTTTACGCGCCATTGTAGGCCTACTGTTTGTAGGAGCAGTAGACTGTTGCGGTCTGTGTCTGTGGCACAATTGCTATTTTGAGTATATCCGCGGCTTCGTTTCCATTCAGGACAAAACCAAACCGATGTTTCAGACTATGTATGAATACTTTTGTTGTGCGTGATTTTGTGATTATGAGGTTAAACGTACAGTTGACTGGTGTAGATGTTTTGAGTTGAAGCCATGAAGTGATTTACGCTCCAATTTTGACCTGTATGCCTCTCACCAAGGCGGTCCGGGTTCGATTCCCGGTCAATGCATGTGAGATTTTCGAAGTGAAATGCCATGTCCTGTGGTTCGGATTCCACGTAAAAAGGAGGTCCCGTGGCTCATAATCACAAGATTCACGGTCACGTAAAACTACAATCTTCCTTCCTTCCTTCCAATTTTGACGTTCCCTTCGGATTGCTATGTAGCAAAGAAACCGGAACTCGACAAGGAAGGAAGTTTAATCTCGTGATCACGAGACATCGAACCACCGGACGTGACATTTCACCTTGAAAATCCCATATGAAGTAACCAAGAATCGATCCCGGTCCAAGCCGTAACTTTGTTGGGTGACCTAAATTGATTTTGTTTTGTAGTCGCCAAATATGCTACGAGAATTCTTTATTAGCTAATATTGTCCGACTCTAGTGTAATGGAGTTATCCGGCTCTTCCAAAATCCCTCTTCCTTGGTCGGGATTGAATCCGCGATCTTGGGAACATGAGTTGGACCCTCTATCATTGATCCACCGAGGAAGATATGATCATAAGTTAATACTGTGAACGGACATTGTAATACTGTACTAGAATACAGTTACGTTGAACAGTAATCATTGGCAGCTTCATGTTTACTTTAATTGATGCTGCAAAATATAGAGAAATGTTTACTGTACGAAGGATTTTAGTAGTGTAAAGCACGGTAGTTGAAAATGAATATGTATATATTGACTGTATACAGTTATTTATTGTGTGTGTGTGTGTGGATGTTAGCTGTAGGAATGTTGTCAGGAAGTGAGCCATTCTGTGGACATGCAATTTGTATTTACGGCGTTCTAATAGCACGCAAACAGACTGTAACGTACTCAATCCTGGCAGAAATCCAGCTCAAACAGTGTGCATTCACTACCTGTTGCGGAATTAAACAGTGCATATTCACCATTAGTGGTGTATAATGCTTAATCAGCAGTGTAGTGATGTGAGGACACCAAGTCTTTACATAATTCTCTCTCCCATCTGTCCTCGCTTCGTAAGCTGTCCAACTATTTCAAGTCGTGAATAAATGTTCATGTTTCTCGGTTGCCTTTAATTTGTTCGTGCGTGCAGCTATTTTTAAACAAGTAGTCCCTTGAAGAACTAACTAACCGATCTATTTTCATTTATTCCTCGGTCTTTTCCATTTAAATACTCTCCCACGTATAAAAAGGATTTTCTTTGTGATGTACTACATAACTTATGGTACACGACCTACATTGTGATAAAGTATAGAGCAACAATTCAGCTCAGGATCCGTACCTTGTAGTCATTTCAGACTATATATATAAATATTTTTTAAAGAAAGTAAAGTGTTTTACTATGGTACTAGAGCTAGCTCGGTTTTAAATCAAAGCTTCCATCGTTACTCACATCAGCACACCACAAACACTGGAAAATGAGGGTCCAAATTTACACGATGAGGCTTATCTGCAGTACATGAATACAACACTGGGGAATTGTGTACTGGTTTGTCAACTTACCGAGAGACAGGTTCAATAGAACACAGTAAAATGTGTTCCTTTTCAGAAATGAACATGCGCATCATCCATAATTACGAACATGAACCTATACAAGAAAATGCTTTGTTTTATTATGTACTTACAAAACGTATGTCCTCTTCGTGGCTAAATGGATGGACGCTAGCCTTGATCCGAAGGGTTCCGCGTTCGAATCTCTGCTGAGTTGTAGGATTTTAGCTGGCTCGGAGACTGGGTGCTTGTAAAGTCTTCATCATTCATATCATCTTCATCACGATGCGCAGTTCATCTACGAACGTTGGCGGCTTCGGTGGCGTAGTTGGTAGCATGCTGAGCTTCTATGCCCAAGATCGCGGGTTCAAACCCGACCGAAGTCGTCGGATTTTTAAGAGCGTTAAAAATCCCTCAGTATGCCTTCCTTTGGAGGGGAAGTAAAGCCGGCGGGCCCATGTTATAAATTTATGGCATGTAAAAGAACCTTCCACTAGCTACAATTGTGTGAAGCTAAATTTGTAGGTTGGATTTGATTAACGCTCTATTAAGTTCCAACGTTCCGTGCCAGGTGCTGGTTACGGTGGCATCTAGTAGCCAAGTTTACAGCTAGGTGTTGTTGACGGTAGCATTTGGTAGTAAAAGTAGGAACTACTTAAATTGATCGTCTGCAGCCCTTATCGGAATTACAGATAACACACACTAATACAGCCATCACAATTAACACCGGTTATCAGACCCAAAGTACACGGGGCTACATGACCGCGTTGTCGCTTCCCATAAACTGAGGAACCAACCATCTACGAGCATGAGCTTCTGTAACCTACAACAAGCCTCTAAGGAGGCCACACGTCATTATTATTATTAGTAGTAGTAGTAGTAGACTAGTAGTCGACTAGTAGTCTTTCTTTCTTTCTTTAATTATTTATTTATTTCTGTCTTTTTTCTTTCTGCCCATTCATAGAGCGTGTTGGAACTTGTCAGTTGGGATCTCAACTGTTTGCCTTCTTGTGGGCCCATCTGGTAGGCCTATTCATCCTTTCGGAGTGTGCGTGTTTCATGCATCTGTATGAACGTGCTTCGGTCGAACTGTGACTTCTTCTTGACGAACCTGTTTAATTTTGAGTTGTATTCCCAGTTGGTCTGTTTTCGAAATTCCGTACGGTCCTTATCGATGTCCACCAGCCAAGGAGGAATCGTTTTTTGTTTTCTGAAGTAGGATAGCAAACATTTAGAAATTATTTCAGTCGGCAATCAGAAGAGGTGAGCGTACATTATTATTATTATTATTATTATTATTATTATTATTATTATTATTATTATTGAAACTATAATTATGTTCGATTACACGGGGACCAGTAAAATAACAAAATAAACTGACATTTCGCAAGATTCTGAATTAGCAAATGGTTTCTTGGTACGGCGTGTGAAATTCGCGGTTGTGTAATCTCGACAAAGATTCCGACAACACTGTCCAAGGTTTAGAACTTGCACAAAAGAATATAAGTATTCGCGTAACTCCAGATGAAACCAGAAAGTCCGCCTCGTTGCGTTCTTGTCTGTCTCTGTGTAGGTCCGGGTTCGATTCCCGGCTCTGCTAAGAAATTTAATTCTGGTCTGAGGGCTGGAACGGGGTACACTCAACCTCGTGAGGCAAAACGTGGTTTGGCGACCACGGTAACTCAGCTGAGTCTGGCATTGCTTTCACTTATCTTGTGACGGGCTCCTCTCCGTCATGTTTCCTATTGACTTCTTCTTTTCCGACCCCGGTGGTATTACGGTATCTGAGGCCTAGAGAGTCTTTCACTTTCCAGCCTTTTCTTTTAAATCCTTGTCTCGCCTTTCCTCAGCTCTCATTCTTCGAGATGTCGGACCTCTTCGTTTCCTTTCATGTTTTCTTTTTAGCGTATGGCTTTTAGTGCCGAGAGTGTCCGAGGACATGTTCGGCTCGCCAGTTTGTAGCTGCTTCTAGGCGGACACCCAATGGGTGAGGTACGAGTACCGTCGCGTGTGGAGTGTTGTCTGGGAAGGAAAGTTTGAACGTAAGGACGAGGAGTTGGAAGGTAGCGGCTGTGGCCTATAGTTAGGGACCAACCCCGGAATTTGCCTCGAAGGAAGTTGGGAAACCACAGAAGACCATCTTCAAGGTTGCCGGCGGGGGGATTCGAACCTCCTCGCCTCCCGGATGTGAGCGACTGCCAGCAGCCATGCCGTAACGACCACGGCTAACTCACTCCTTTCATGGTATCTCCTGCCTTCTGCACAACGCCCTAAAGGAGGCAGGGTGTGTGTAGTCTAACCTCTTATGGTAAATATGCCGACACCCCTCAAGCGCTCACGGCTGGTGAGTTAGGGAGTTGGTGACCCCGAGGGATTTCTGTGCTGTGTCCGTTTTCCCCTTTTTCCACTGACTTTGGCAGACTCTCCCCCTCCTTCACCCCCTTTCTTATCTGCCTTTCATGGCTCTCCTTCCTTCTGAGTCCTTCAATCCTCATTCTTCGAGGGCTGAGGGCATTCATATTCTTCCTATCCTTTATTTCCCTTTTTATTCATTTATTTTTCTAGTAGACTATAGGCCTATGTTAGTGATAAGTGTATAGTTAGTAGGCTATCCTATTATTAATTGTAGCAGTGGTTTCCATTCATCATTTTCACTATCACCCAAACCATTAGGGACCGATAGCCTAGTTGTTGGGAATCTTAAAGCATCAATTATCATCATCATCATCATCATCATCATCATCATCTTTTTATTTTCTTTACGAACATTATATGTTTCGTGACCCAGCTGACAACTGCAATGAACTGAACCAGACTGTATGGTATTTCCGTGTGGTGTGCCTACGCCACCACTCTAAATCACATTCTTTCCGGGGTTGCATTCGCCTCGGTCGAGTAATACAGTCGTTTTAAGGCTAAATGTCCCGACACTTGGGTAAGAAAACATTTCAACAGATGGCAGAACCAGCGAAACTGAATTTATTTATTTTTTCATGGAATGAGAGATCCGATCTGCGATCTGAAAACTGCTATGCACTCTGTCTAGTAGCAGAATTGATATTAATTCATTGCTTACTTTTTAATTTCAAAAACAGAAAAGTTGCTGTTTGTTTTTCAAATATCTGATTAAAATTCGAAAAAAAAAACGGGTAATACGAAAGTTGTGTTTTATTCACTGATTCTAAAGCCGTATCAAAAACCTAAATCGGTTGAATAGAATCGTCGGGATCACTTTGGGAAGTTTGTGAATAAAAGTGTTACTGGATTTGAATCAAAAGGCGCGGCAGTAGAACAAGGTCATGGAGAGCGGGGTGGGGATGGGGAGGGGAGGGGAGCTCGAGTGATTTGAGAGAGCGATGACTACCTGACTGTTTGGAATTCCCGAGCATCTAGTCCAATGTTGCGATTGACTGTGCTGGTTAGATCTGAATTATTGTCAAGGTCTGGATATTTCTGAGTGATCCTTTGATATTTTACCACTTCCTAGTTACGACTTCTTATTTTTAGTTCATCGATCTCTTAAATTACTTTTTGTTTAATTTATTTTACCTGCAACAGTATTATTTTTTAATGCCCGTTAGGTGTTCTATTTTCGGCACTTTATTTTCGGACAGTATTTCTGGTAGAATAGATATATTTCTTTACGCTTGCATTAGAGAATCTGTAATGCACTGAGCAGATATGATTTCACTTATATATACAAGTTGGATGACTAAACGTGACCCCCCAATCTGCAGGCTACACTGCTGAACAGCGCAGCGATTGCTTGGTAGGCCTAGGCCATTCGTTGGCTGTCGCGCCACGGGTGTAGTTTGTGTTTTACTGTACTTCTAATACATAAATGTAGGAGTACAAGATCACGAACTATTCAGTGTCAACATTTTTCAGAGAAGCAAGTTAGACTTCAAATGAAAATAATGCGTTGTGTGGAAAAATAAAGACTTAGTGATTGTGAAAATGGAAAATTGGTTTCCGGAAATACCGGATTGGGTTGGGATTCATGAAGACTGCAAACAGTACTTTTGCACTACCAGCGGGCAAGGTGAAGACAATCAGTTAACTGCAGACCAAACTAATGCTTGTTACAAGGTGCGTTCTTGCTTGCAGTCCCTATTTGCAAAAAGTTCCCAGTTAGTACCAAACACCACCAGCAATGCTGCCGAAAATTATATGTCCCTTGTTGCAAAATTCACGGGAGGTAAGCAGATCAATCGAGGGAAACGAGGTTCCTTCACTCATAGAACCAAAGCTGCCGGGATGGACTTTCAGTTTGGGCCATCCTGGCACTATAAAACAATGAAATCAGTTTAGAAAAAGAGAAAAACCTGCCAAAACAGCAGAAAGAGAAGAAGGGCAGCTTGCCGAAAAAGTTTATTTGCATCGCGAGAAGGGAAAAGATTGTCCCGACAACAGTCTATTGAAATGAAACATACTGTCTCACGTGATTGTGGATACCGATCAATGCAGTTGGATTTCGAAGAGGTACTGTTGAGAGAGTTTAGTGATGAGAAGATCAAGCAATTAACGCTTAGTGAAGAACATATACAAAAACTGGAACAGGAAACAAGGGCCAAAGGAAAAATGAAAAGTGGCAAACAGCTAGAAAGGACAGACTTACGGCATCCAATTTTGGATATGTAGGCCTATGCAAGAGGAAACCTACTTCGAAATGGACTCCAGTAGCAAAAATATTCAGTACGGTACGGCGAATTTCACTCAAAAGCAATGCAGTATGACTGTTATAACGAGCGAATTGCAAAACGAAATTTAGAGGAGAAATCGGTAGAAAAGTCGAAGAATGTGGTCATTTCGTACGTAAAACTTATGGGTTCTTAGGTGCCTCCCCAGACGGATTAATAGAAGACGACGCTATAGTCGAAGTCTATGCCCTTATTCTGCACGGAATATGACCATACTGGAAGCCTGCAAAAAGCTAAAGGAATTTTGTTTGAGAGAAAGTAAGTGAAAAGGGAAGCCTAGAGAATGTCAAGAACAGTGCCATTCAGAAGAGAACAGATCGATAACTCTCTGACATTCACGTGATTTTTATTTCCAGATCCAGGGCCAGTTGGAAATAACACAGCAGGAAATATGTTATTTTGTTGTATGGACGCCTAAGGACACAGAAACAATAAAGAGGGACAAAAATTTCTGGAAACAAAAAATGCTTATGTAACTGACATTCTGCTACGAGAAAATCTTGTTGCCTGAGATCATTGATCCCAGGATGACCAGATCAATGGATATAAGAGAACCTGAGGTGAAGTAAAATACTGAGTGTGTGTACATCATGAAACGTTATCTTTGATATGGAAAACATTGAAGCATTGCTTTCAAGAACAGGAAATAATTAGTTATAATATATTTTTGTTTATGTTCGACCCTGACTGATTATATGTCAGGAAACGGTACTATAATGAGGCTCATTATAACACTATTTTCATTATGAAACAGTTTCTCCCACCAATCAGAGCTCAAGAAACAGTTGTTTGGCCAATTAGATAATTAGATGCGCTGAGTTCCACGGCCTTCTAATTTAAATTTCACTGCCTGGCCTAGTGTCATAGTAGGGTAATCGACTTGGCCATGGTCAAATACAAGGCATTCTCTGCGTCTCATGTGCTCTGTTCAGTGCATAAAACTGGCGAAATCTCGACAGATATTTATGAATATTTCTGTTCGAACATAAAATAGTTATAATAATTATCGTCGAACATAAACAGTCGTATGCAACTAGCCTATAATGGTAATTAAGACACTCGTATGGATGTTATAAAACTCGCCTACGCTCGCTTTATAAACATACTCGTGTCTTAATTATTGCCATAATAGGCTCGTTGCATAATGTACTATTATAGTACGCAGTGCTAATGTCTGTGCTAACAATAGGCAGATGAATATCTTAGGAACTTTAATTCTATATATGTACATAATAATTTTGCTCTTGGTATGTATTTTCATAATTTGTTTATTGTAATAAAATGTCCTACATAAATGAACTTTTATTATTACTTCCATGAAAATTGAAGTAAGTTATAGGGATTGGCTTCATGGAGTCGTTTCAGATCTCATGAAAAAAAAAAAAAGGGAATTAGAGTTAAGAACCAAAGACCCATACGAATCACCAAAATGTATGTATGTAGGTCTATGTGCGTGCGCATTTGGCTTCTTATAAATCGATAATAGCTGGCTCCATTGATTTGAAATTTTCACGGTTTGTGGTCTTGTTTGTTATGTCTAGAAGAGGATACCTACAGTTGGACGTCCCATCGGATGGTTTTTAGAATAGATATTCCGAATAAACCTGAACACGAACATATCTTGTCCATCTGTTTTTCTAAAATATCAAGAACGTGCTAACTACAAACCAGTCATATCTTTCTATACAGCATTCAAAATGCTTCGAGTGAAGCCAGTCGCTGCTCTGTGCGGTAATAATTATGCCCTACAAAGTATTACTAATGTCGGAACAATATGTTTTGTGTTCGGGAGTTTATCCTCAAATAACTCTAAAACAGTTGCCTAAAAGTGAATACAGCGCTGTCAGCATCTATCCTGAGTGTGTTTTTGCCGGTTTTTCCACACTCCCTCTAGGTAAATGCCGAGATAGTACCGTACGTGAAGTCTCAGTGCACCTGCCCCATCCCTGACTCTAATACAGTTACACACATAATCAACTACACGGGACTGATGATGATAATCATCATCCTCATCATCTTGTACAGTTTCCAGCCCCAGGCTGGGTCTGTTTGGAATATAAGCCTCGCCACTTAATCCTTTCTTCCCACCACCTCTCCGCTGTCACTCTGGTCCAGTCCTCGCCTCTTCTTGACACATTCCTCCACTCCTTTCAGTCATCTATCTCTTGGTATTCCCCTTGGTTCTTTTCTTCTGCTTCTGCATCTCATGTATCCTCTTAGGAATCCTCTTCTCATCGATTCTCTTTAAGTGTCCATACCACCTCAGTCTTGATGTCTCAATCCTACCTTGCAAGGGCTCCTCTTTCACCATTTCCCTGACCTTTTCATTCCTCACTCTGTCTCTTCTTGTTACTCCGATCCTACTTCGCAGGAACTTCATTTCATCTGCCTGTATTCTGCTTATGTCTCTTTTCTTCATTATCCACGTTTCTGAAGCATAGGTCAGTATCGGGATATAGTAGCTTCTGTATAACACTTCCTTGCTTTTTTGTGGGACATCTTTATTCCACACTAAGCTCCTAATGCTTCTCAGAAATGCTTCTGCCTGTCTGCCACGTTCCGTAATCTCTTTGTCATTTCTCCCATTTTCCTCCACTATACTTCCCAAGTACTTGAGATTTTCCACCTTCTTCAGCTGTCCACCTCCAAGTGTTATCCCACTCATTGGTCTGTCCTTTTTTCTGGTTGTTAACAGGATCTCACATTTACTGATGTTGAACGTCCATCCGTACTCTCCCACTGTTTCTTCCCAAGCCTTCAGTTGCTCCTGAATTTCCTCCTCCTCGTTTCCCCAGACCATGAGATCATCTGCAAACACCATTGCTTTTATCTTATCTTCTCCTATCTTTCCTGCTATCCGTGTCATTACCTCGTCCATAACCAAAATAAAGAGAAGGGGTGACAGCGCACTACCCTGTTTCAGGCCACTCATTTGTCTGAACCAGTCTGTTCTTTCCCCTCCAACTTTCACACAACTCCCACTTCCACAATACATCTCCTTCACTCTGCCTACAGTCCCTTTTTCCACTCCCATGTTTTCCACTGCTTTCCACACCTTCTCCCTACACACACTATCATAGGCCTTTTCGATGTCCAGGAAGGCCATCAACAGATCTTCTCCAAATTCGTAGTGGTGTTCCTGGAGCTGTCTCACTGAAAATATGAGATCTACTGTTGATCTCCCAGGTCTGAATCCATACTGCTCCTCTCTCAATTTCTCTCCACTTTGGCTCGTATTCTACTTTCTAATATCTTTTCATATATCTTGGCACAGTGAGGTATGAGTGTGACTCCCCTGTAATTTCTGCACTCCTTTCTGCTTCCTTTCTTAAATATTGGGACAATTAATCCTTTCTTCCAATCTTCTGGGATCTTTTTCTCCTTCCATATCACCCTCATCACACGGTACAGCGACTGTTTCCCAACCTCCCCTGCTGCCTTCACCATTTCAACACTCACTTCATCCACACCCGGTGTCCTTCCTCCTTCCTCCTTTCATCTTGTCTATAGCCATCTCCAGTTCTCTCCAATTCAGGTCCTTTTCCATTCCTGTGTTGTCTTCTCCATCTTCCAATACATTGTCTTCCTCCCTATGACCATTTGGATTCAGCAAATCCTCAAAGTACTCTTTCCACACTGTCTTGAGTGTTTCTTTGTGTACCTCATTTCCGGTTTTGCCCATCATTACCACATCCTCTCGCAGACCTCTTCTCTTACTTTTGACCATCCCATAAAATACTTTCTTATTTCCTCTGCTGTCTTCCTCCATCATCTCTGTCCACTTTACCATCCACTTCTTCCTCTCCTCTGCGACAATCTTGTTTGCTTCTTTCTTCTTTATCTTATAATCTTCCCTTGCCAGATCAGTTCTTTCCTGGAACCACACTCTGAAAGCCTTGTTCTTCCTTCCCACAGCTTCTTTTACTCTCTCATTCCACCATGGTGTCTCTTTACACCGCTTTCTGTTGCTTGTTCTTCCACATACTGCCACTGCAGCTTCCACCATTGTGTTCTTGAATTGCTTCCATTCCTCTTCCCCTGTTTTAGGATTATCTGTTGGCATCCTTTCCCTTATTATCTTCTGGAATTCTTCCTTGACTTCCTTTTCCTTGAGTTTCCATACTTTGATTCTCCTTTCCTGGTACTCTGTCCTCTTGCTATCCTTAACAACTCCCAGGTTCATTACAAGTATTTTGTGGTCGCTATCTAAGGCCTCTGATGGTATTACTTTTATATCTCTTACACTTCTCTTCATTTCCCGTCGTACAGCATGTAATCTACCAAAGATTTCTTTGTTAAATCACTGCTGTACCACGTTACCTTGTGGGTTTCTTTCTTCCGGAACCAGGAGTTGCCTACCACTAAACCGTTTCTCTTGCAAAAATCCAGCAACTTTCTCCCTTCTTCATTCCTGCTACCCCATCCTTCTGCTCCCAATACATTTTCATATCCTTGCCTTTCACTTCCTACATGTACATTCAAATCTCCCATGATGATGATAATAATAATAAATAAATAAAACAATAACGTTATTGGTTTTACGTCCCTTTTAACTACTGCGGCTTGTAGAGACGCCGGGGTGCCGGAATGTTGTCCCCGAAGGGGATCTTTAACGTGCCAGTAAATCTAATGACACGGCTCCCTCGCATTCGCGCACCCTCAAATGCCAACTGGCTGCACCAGGATTCGATCCTGAAACCTTGGAAACAGCAAGCGAGAACGTTACCGCTGAGCACGCAGCCGGCCAAATGTACTGATGACCAAGATGTCCCAAGCTTCTACAACGTATTATTATCTACAAGAACGACGACAACAAGAATGTTTGAGGAAGTAAGAAAGGTAACACATTGTGTCGACGTTACATAGGCTATGCGTGACACGACTACAGTAAATTTTATTGCTCAGATATTGTTCCACGACTAGGCACTTGTACATGTAACTTGCTGAACTATAATATTTATGACAAGAGGAAGACAACTCCTTCCTGTCGTCAAATCGTCCCCTTCTCCCTCCGCCCTGTCAGCGTGTTCATCATTTTCCCTGCGCAAGAGACCTTGTGAAGCCGCGCCGCGCCGCTATCCCTACCACCCTTTTCAAAACAATTCCCAAACTAATTCTGTCGATTCCATTCACCTGATTTTAATTCTGAAAAATGCATTGGAATTAGGAAATAAATCTCCGTTTTCGTATTACCAGTTTTTTTCATATTTTCAGCAGAAAGCTGTTAGTTACTTTTTTGTTTTTCACATTTTGGAATATGCATCGAATTAATATCAATTCAATTGCACTCTAGTATACATAGTGGTTTTCAGATCGCAAATAAGAGCTTCCGTTCAAGAGAAAACCGAAATAAAGAAATTGTCTCACTTTGGTGCTGCTACGTGGTGTCAGAATTACAAACTAAAAAACGGGTCATTTAGCCTTAAGATAACATAAACACCCATGCCCAACGCCGGAACGCACTGTTCCAGAACCACACACGCTGGCATTGTGTTCCATTTTCTTACTTGTTAAATGGCACAGTATGGGTGATTGCATTATTTGCGGATGAGGATAATCGTTGATATCCGCGGATGCGGTTGTGGTTGCGAATGAGGAAGGTGTGGATAGGGATTACGTTACGTGTATCCACAAAGGATATCTTACATTCCTGAGTTGTTTCCGTAAAACGACTACGGTATTATAATAGTCATTGTAGTGGCTGTTGTGTCTGACTCAGTATATGCTGTATTGGGTGGAATCAAAAAAGCCGTATGTTGTTTGTATGAGGATATGTCCCCGAGGTGCTGGCGCGATATGTATTTGAACTCATACGAGCCATGTTCATTCATGTTGAACACAATGGTGCAGACACGCTCTAGTGCATACTGTACATCTGCTGGATCTGACAGCATTATTCCCGTAGAACGCATCGTACTGGACAGTGTCACACTACACACATGATGTTTACTATGATCTGAGACGGCTTCGGTGGCGTAGTTGGTAGCATGCTGAGGTTGCGGGTTCAAACCCGGCCGAAGTCGTTGGATTTTTAAGAGCGTTAACAATCCCTCAGTGTGCCTTCCTTCCGAGGGGAAGTAAAGCCGGCAGGCCCATGTCATTGATTTATGGCATGTAGATGAACCTTCAACTAATTACACTTGTGTGAGGCTAAATTATAGGTTAGATTTGAAAAACGCTCTTAAGTTCCAACGTTCGTCGCCAGGAGCCAACTGCGGTGGCATCTAGTAACAAGGTTTACAACTAGTTGTCGTCGACGGTTGCATTTGGTAGCAAAAGTAGGAACACACAAATACGGTCACCACAATTAACACCGGTAATCAGACAGATTCTACACACACCCAAAGTAGGTTACACGGGGCTATATGACCGCGTTGTCGCAGCCCCTAAACTGAGGAACCAACCAACCAACTATGATCTGACACTATGAAGGTGTTACTTGATAGGCTAAGATGTAAGGTACGTAACAGATCAGTGATTAGCAAGTCTGAGACAGGGGTTTATTAAAATCAGTTCCCCTTCAGACAGTATCATAGGGGAATGTTGCCTATATTGGACCATATTTTGTTTTGCTTCACTCCCATTCCATTATGTAATGAAAATAGGAAGTGCTGTAACTTTTATTTTATTAATTTATCTATTGCTTCCAATGCTGCCATTACTGACATTTGGTCAATTCAGGCCCGTGTACTTGGGTAAATATATGTGTGTGTGTGAGTGAGTGATATTCATTTATTTATGTATTTATATATTTATTTTGTCTGGTAACTTGTGCTATTGTGGTGTCTGTAGTAGTATGTTTATTTGTAATTTAGACTGATTGGGAAGGAAGTGGCCGTGGCCTTAAATTAGGAATAGTCCGGGCATTTGACTGGCGGAGAAACCACCGGATCTCACGAGCTCTTAAACCAGAGGGAGTTAAAAAGTGCGGTTTGTACCAAAATCTTCCAAATGTCTCAACAGTACAGGAACAATCTTGTATTTCGTGAAAAATCAACAGAAATACAGTAGCCTACCCTATATGTATTTGTTTATAAAGTGCGATTTAAAAATGCAAACAAGACGATAGCGTCTGTCAGAACTGTGCTGAGTCCAGCCCGCATAACAGCAAAGCCGGGTGGGTGGTGTATACACCTGGGGCGCTAACAAGTAACCTGTAATGTTATTGGCTTTACCTCCCTTTTTAACTACTGAGGCTTTTAGAGATGCTGGGGTGCCGGAGTTCGCTCCGAATGGGAACTTTGGCGTGCCAGTAAATCTACTGACACGGCTCCCTCGCATTTACACACCCTCAATTGCCAACTGCGTCAGGATTCGATCCTGTAACCTTGGGATCAGCAGGCGAGAACGTTACCGCTACACCACGCAGCCAGTCACACAAGTAACGGATCGTAGCAAATGAGCATTCAAAATAAAGAGAATACCTGCAGCAGTGACGAATTGCACTCTGAATTCATAAATATCGACAATTTGTTGAAAAAGTTCGATTAAACAAATAATCATTACTTATCCCCTGCCAGAACTGTGTCGCGTCGAGCCTGCCTTCCATTAAAGCTGGGTGGGTTGTTTATACTTTCACATGGGTCCACTGGTTCTACTTCAAATCTTTAATGTATACGCCAGGATTCTTACATACTTACGAGATATAGGCGGAAATCGAACTAATGGCATTATTCGCATTCACTTGATGCGAAATGCATAGATTAAATCTGGTTGTTTTTGTTTTGAATGAACACACGGCCAAAACTCAAACATTTACAGAGAAAATTCATTAAAAAAAACAAGAAGTTCCGTGACGAACTAAAGATCCTACTTTCTTAAAATTTAAGATCCATGCCAATGATTAATCTACATGGATCTATCTATAATAATGATGAAATTAAGTTGGCAATATCGAGATTTCTTATTACTTCGAAATACTGTTTACGTGGCATAATGTAGCCTAATAGAGAACTACACTTGGCAGCCCTGGTGACTGAATATATTCTTATTTCCATCTCTTAAGGTACAGAATACAAAATTTGGTTGAAGTCTAATGGATAGCATGGACGTTACATGCAGTTAAACATTGGATCTAACAGCGCGCGTAAAATCATGTTGGCAGCAATGACATACATGTATTGGTCAGAAATAATCTGAAATCTGAATGAAATCCATTAGTTAGTATAGAAGTTACATGCATTTTAAAATTGGACCTATCAGCAGGCTTAGAATCATGTTGGCAGCACTGGCGTAGGCCTATATTAGTTACTCCAAATTAATCTAGAATGCCAGGTACTATACGTGTGCAAAGTTTAGAGCTATTGACTTGCATACTTTTTGACATATTGAAATTAGGGTAACAAAAATAGAGACAGTATTTATTAACAGTTAGCAGCCCTGGTTACTATTAAGAATCGGCATTGTCATATCTGTTATGGTACACATAGCACACACGAAATTTGGTTGAAATCCAAATGATAGTATAGAAGTTACATGTATTTAAAGTTGGACCTCTCAGCAGGCTTAGAATCATGTTGGTAGCACTGACTTATATAAGTTACTCCAAATTAATATAGAATGTCAGGACATGTGCATAGTTTAAAGCTGTCGGCTTGCATACTTTCAGATATATGGGTATTTGGATAAAATATTGAGAGCATTTATTAACAGTTGGCAGCCCTGGTGGCTCTTAAGAATACGCTCAGTCATATCTGTTTATGTACACATAGCACATACGAAATTTTGTTGAAATCCAATGGATAGTGTAGAAGTTATATGCATTTAAAATTTCGATCTTTCAGCAGGCTTATAATCATTTAGGCAACACTGCCATGTATGGCCTCCTGGATATTAAACTGCAATATTATTATCTATACGTGTGCCAATTTTGAAATAGCTCCCATTCATACCTTCCAAGATATCCAACATGGAGCTCAAATTTCAATTGCAATTTTTCAGCAGTTGGTAGCACTGACATCATTTTCAAATATGGGCCGTGAGATATTCAGGTATAGATCTTTACTCCTACCAAATTTTGTTTCGATTGCTGCAGCCGTTTAGGAGTTGATAACGGGGGACACACAGACAGACACACAGACAGTCAGACAGACAAACAGAAGGACAGACCGACACACATTTGCCCGTTCTCATAAGTCTACTTTTTCCTCATTTTTACAAAATGTGAAAAGTAGGCTAATAAAGGACATCTGATGCAGGAGATAATGTAGTCGAAATTCCTACATATTTCGATGTCTCGTAAACTGATTTTGAGCCTGTACTTTTCTCTAAATATGAATACCGGATGGTCATGTGCATAAACTCACTGACATTTGCATATTAATTTGCATATTAAGGCTTTCACGGCCCGGATTATTATATAAATAATTCATGCTTTTGGGCTAATGCCGTGTGTATTTTTAATTTGAACCATACGTTTCGGAGAAACCTTGCCTCCTTTTTTCAATGGAAATAAACAATGTGGCCATAGAAAGTAAATCAATGAGATTACAAAAAATATAGATAAATTCCTCTGTTCGTCACCAGAGAGCAGCTGCCAGAAATTACTGTATGGACCATGGTGGAACGGCGGACAGATTAGTAAGTAACAAGAAGGTAAAGGGGGCGGTGTGAAAATATAGAAACTCCTCGAAGAATGAGGAGGGGGGGGGGGGGAGGGGGAGGATTAGATGGATATTAGGAAACATAAACAAAAGGGAAGTGTATCTGAACGATACCTAACGTCATACAGTCAACGGCGATAAAACAGATGGAAACTCCCCCAGTGACATTGTTTCGGAAAATACTTTAGCTCACACACGCATGAATGTACTAGGGCTGTGCGAGAGAAATGTCACTGAAATGTTTATCTCCCTCGCTCTATGGGGTTACACTTATCCCGAGGTAAAACGACCTTGCGGAATACAGACCTGGAGCAGAGAGGGAAACACACATCGTAACCATTGAAACCAGAAAGAGACGTGATCAAAAGACATATTTGCCCTTTTTTTATGTATAAAAGTTTTTGGGCCAGCGAGTAAAAAGGTTCTTGACTTTTTTTTTTTTAGCGAACCTTGCTTCGTTCCCATTCTGAAAACATTAACCGCCCCTCGCTTTCTTTTTTCTTCCCTTCTCTCTCTTCTCTTCCCCCTGTGCTCGGCAGTGGCGGTGGTTCCCCCAGCAGACGACATGGCGCGGCGCAGTGAGAAAATCGATGGCGGCTAGTGAGGGTGGCTGGCTGAGGACCTAGCGGATAGTCATCGTCTTCAATGAATGAAAAGGCATTGCTTGCAATTTTATTGAACGGTGCAGAATACTTTTTTTTGTACATGGTAAATCATTTTGTAAGTATGACCTGTGTGGCGCTTTTTGACTACACTACTTTAGAAACCCAAGCACTGAACCAGCGTATCCGGGTGGTCTATAAGTCTCACTTCATAACTCGACTGGATGGCTGCGCGTTTGGAGATCCGAGGTTCTAACTAGGACTGGTACTTTTAATTGATTAATTTGAGTTCTCGAAAAATCGATTAATCAATCTTCCCCACGCCTGTTAAACGCATCCGCATGTTTGTTATCCGAACCTACTGGCATTGCAATAATACTTTTAATTAAAGTATTAAAGCAACACATTTAGGGAGCGTTAATTGCGCTTAATGACGTAATTTAAATGAGAGTAGGGTAAATCATCATCTTACATTTGCAATGAAAAAACAACGGGAAAATATTATATAAATTTGAAAGAATAATAAAATTTCCGCCTTTCAATACTATTTATTGCTAATTACTTACAGGGACATGTTTCGAGGGCTAACACTCCCCCTTCATCTGCCTGTCCAACAAAACTTCAAAGGAAAACTTTCCTTGTATAGGCACATACAAATCACATGAAGAATAATGTAAATGTTCTCCAATCCATTATTTACAATTCCCTCTCGACAAGAATAATTAAAATGTTCTCCAATCCATTATTTACAATTCCCTCTCGACAATGGATTGGAGAACATTTTAATTATTCTTCATGAGATTTGTATGTGCTTATACAAGGAAAGTTTTCCTTTGAAGTTTTGTTGGACAGGCTGATGAAGTGGGAGTGTTAGCCGTCGAAACATGTCCATGTAAGTAATTAGCAATAAATAGTATTGAAAGGCGGAAATTTTATTATTCTTTCAAATTTATAGTAACGTCAATACGGACCTGAATAATCGACATTATGAAAATATGATATGTCATAAACATCCGGGTCCTAGTAATGATATTCAACAAGTTCGGATTGTATTCTAAAAACTATCCGCAAATTTACTCCAAACATTATCCGCAGCTTATCCGCTATCAGCACGGCCATGCAAATTATATCCGCATGGTCGCGGATATCCGCATCCGCGCAGAGCTATAAATATAATCCCAATTACTGGGACATGCGGAAAACAACATGAAAACATTACATGTGATTAATACAGTATATATATACTACAACCGACGGCGGTGGTTACGCTCGCTATAATACAGCGCTACGTACTAGGCCATGGGGCCAAGCTTTCTGCCGTCTCGGTAGACGTGGGTTCGAGCCCCACCGTCGGCTATCCTAGAAATGGTTTTCCGTGGTTTCCCATGTTCAACTCCAGACAAATGCTGGGACGGTTGCTTCTGACAGGCCGCGGCCGCTTTTTTTGCACATTCTTGCCCAGTTTCATTCACCTTCATTCATTTCATTACTCATTAACTCCTCTCACGAGGTTGGCGTCAGGAAATGCATCCGGCCGTAAAAATCCTCCGCCACGTAGAATTTCATCGCATCTCATCCCAGACCCCGTTGGAAACTGGAATAATGATGATGATGATGATCGTGTGGCCTCCGGAGAGGCCGAGTGCAGTTTTTCTAGATGACGTCCGTGGGCGACCTGTGAGTCGTAATGAGGATGAAGTGATGATGAAGACAGCACATACACCCAGTCCCCGAGCCACGGGAATTAATCCCGGGGGATTAAAATCCCTCATGGCTTGACTGTGAATCGAACCCGGGGCACTTTGGGCCAAAGCCTAGCGCGCTAACCATTTACAATATGTATTCCCATATGAGCTCGCATCTAGTGGGACGTGGGTTGGCTACCATGGGACCCCAGCTGAGTCCGCCATTGCTTCCACTTACTTGTGCCGGGCTCCTCTCCGTCTTCTTTCCTGTCGACCTCCCATGGTCAACTTTTTTTTCTTTTCCGACCCCGACGGTATTAGGGTACCCGAGGTCTAGGGAGTCTTTCATTTTCCCGCCTTGTCTCATCTTTCCTGATCCCTCCTTCTTCGAGGGGTCAGTCCTCTTGTTTTCTTTTCATTATATTTCCTTTTCTCTTTAAGATTCCCGCACGTTTTTGTTAATTGGCTCCCCGTGTTTCTAAATCCCCTTAAGTGATTTTTGTTTGCATCTACACTCCATTTTGTAGGCATTTTCAATCTACACTCCATTTTGTAGGCATTTTCAATCTACGCTGCATTTTGTAAGTCTTTTCGATCTAAATTGCATTCTGCGAGTATTTTCAACCTCAATTGCATTTTGTAAGGATTGACAATCTAAATTGATTTTTAGTAAGTCTTTCAATATAGGGCGTGGGACTTCTGAGAGTATTTTGAATTTTAATTGCATTTTGTAAGTATTTTCAACCTAAACCGCTTTTTGTAAGTATTTTCAATCTAAATTGCATTTTGTAAGTATTTTGATTCTCAAAATGCATTTTGTGGGTATTTTGAATCTAAATTACATTTTGTAAGTATTTTCAATCTAAATTGCATTTTGTAAGTATTGTCCATCCAAATGAGTAGCTTTAATCTACCATGCATTTTGAATTTCATTTGCATTTTGTAAGCATTTTGTATTTCAATTGCACTTTGTGAGTATTTTGGATTTGAAATGGGAGTTTTTCAATCTAAATTGCTTGTGTATTTTCAATTTCAATTGCATTTTGTAAACATTTTGAACCTCAATTGCATTTTGTACGTTTTCTTTTCATTTGCATTTTGTAAGTACCGTAATTTGAATTTCAATTGCAAAGTATTTCGACTCTACATTGCATTTTGTACGTCTTTTGATCCTAAACTACATTTTGTGCGTGTTTTTTTCAATCAATTCCTTTTGTGAGTATTTTCCTTCTAAATTTTATTTTGTAAGTATTACCACTCTCCTTTTTGTGAGTCGTTTCAATCTGAGTTACATTTTGTAAGTATTTTCAGTCTCACTTAATCTTCTTTCTGGTTTCCATTTCATTGTAATTTTTGCTATCACCCAGACCATTAGGGGCCGATAACCTAGCTGTTAGGTCCCTTAAAACAACAATTATCATCAACATCGTCAACAATAGATGTATACTAGCAACCTGCCCCGGCGTCGCCCGGTTTACCCAGCGTAAGCGTAAAAGGCGTATTTTAGTCGTATTCAGTGAACTACGACCTATATCCGTATTACGTCTCGGCATGATGGCTTAAAATCACTGACTGGACTGTTAATTATGTTATCATGGAGATAGTATGTGCAACGAATTCTTGTCAGACGTAATTTAAGAATGGCGAGGTGCATGAAACACAAATCCCCCTTCCGTCCAATTTAAACTTGACTGTGTATCCTGCGGAACAAAGGCTGAAACTGGGGTGATAGGCTCGCTCGCTAACTAGGAAGCTACTAATTGAATGGAGATTGTTGGAAGAAATGAAAACGACTTATAGTGGGCGATGTATTGAAGAGAGTGATTTGCTGTCGCGAACCTTTTTGTAGAACTTTTTATGCTGCGCAATTCTTACACTTACACTTTTTAACGGTTTACCCAGCGTAAGATTAAAAGTCGCACGGACTGTAGGTTTTTTTTTCGAATCGATTTACTGAAATCATTACTGCTCAGCTTCCTTTGGTCATAAATGCATTATTTTCTACAGAAACCTTCCTAGAGAAATCCTTAGCCGTATCAAAATCCATTCAGTGGTTCTCGAGATTACCCGGAACATCCAAGAATCGGGGACTTAGTTTTATACTAAGTACATATATATATATATATATATATATATATATTCTACAGAAGAGGGAGAAAACATTTGCCTAATTGGGTTTATTTTGTGTTGACCGACTGAAAATTTGCAATATCAATCGTCAATAAGACAATACTGAAAAAATGGCTTCAAAGTTATTTACAATAATTTCATTCAAATTTTATCTGGATGTTTCACATACCTTTTCTCCCTTATAAGCTACAATTTTCTAATCGCAGCCTCTGATGGGTCGTAAAGACCGGCCCCGTGTTAGGCTTTGGCTTGAAAGATCTCAGGTTTGATTCCTGGATGGACCGTGGGGATTTCAGTCTCCTAAGCTTGATTCCCTAGGCCCTGGGACTAGGTGTTTATGACTTCTTCATAATCATTTTTTCATAGTTCCAGCGCTCAGACCAGAATTACATTTCTTGGCAGGGCCGGGATTCGAACCCGGATCTTCAACGTGACAGCCTAGAATGCTAGCCGCTATACAACGAGGTGATAGAACGTTGAAGAGATGATCGCCTAGTTGACTCCATCTCAAAGGATCCACAGGATAGTTGAGGTGATACGATTATTATTATTATTATTATTATTATTATTATTATTATTATTATTATTATCATCATCTATTTAGATCTTAAGGGATTTTCTTTAGTCCTCAACAAGATTATCAATGAATGTTAAGGGTGTCTCATTTCCCACCTTTCAAGGCCGTTATGTCTTCATTTCTCAATACTACGATGTTTTTGGGGAAGATAACCTCGTAGTTCCGCCCGTTAAAGAAACAATAACTAACTAACTAACTAACTAACTGTTTTGTTTCGAGAGGTCTCAACACTACTATTTTCCTTCTTGAATCTAGTTTGCATTATGAAATGAGGAAAATATGATGTCAATGTTCCGTCGCTTGAAAACAACCTTCATCTCTTCTACCCATAAAAATTAAATTAACAACTAGTTCTAAATATGTTTTTTTTTTTCTAATTTTCAGGAATCTGTCGACCTGCTGTCTTTGATGGAGGTAAGTAGTGTATTTCATTATATATTTTTCTTTATCATGTGCATCATTAATATTTATTACAGTGTGCATTATTATTGTAGAACTGTAAAGTGAACTTCAAGTTTCTTGTTAGGCATTCTTGCCTTGTGTACCTACTTAATTTATTAACCGACGTTTCGCCCTGTACTGTGAGAACATTTAATTACTTATTGTTGTTTTAAGAAAGCAGGCTGTAGATTTTCATAAAGAAAAGGGCCTCCGTGGCTTAGGTGGCAGCACGCCGGCCTCTCACCTCTTGGTCCGTGGTTCAAATCCCGGTCACTCCATGTGGGATCTGTGCTGGACAAAACTGAGGCAGACAGATTTTTCTCTGGGTACTCCGGTATTCCCTGTCAAAATTTAATTCCAGAAACACTCGCCACTATCATTTCATTTCAGCTGTCACAAGAGTTTAGTGCTTTTCAGTCGGTCAACACGAATGTACCCAAAAGAGATGGGTTATGCCCTAATCCTGAAATAAATTACATGAGATTAATAAAACACTAAACTCTTGTTTACTAAGGCAACACTGAAAATATGGCTTCAAACACCACAATGTTTCAGCTGTCATTCAATATTAATCATTGCCTCCGAGGAGTGGGACAGGCTTCGGCAGCCGGCCAGTTCGTCTCCTCGCCGCTAGATGGGGGCTTCATTCATTCCATCCCTGACGCGGTCGGTTGACTGGAGTAGGCTATGGATTTTCATTTTCATTGTTGTTTTAAGGGGTGGAACAGCGAGGGCATCTGCCCTTTGTGAGAACATTTTCAAGGCAGATAACATAAGTGTATATCAAGCCTGGGAAGTAACGCGTCACTTGTAACGTCCTTACTAGTAACCGTTACTTTGACGGTAACGGGGTTTGTGACGTTACTAAGTATCATGTAGTCGCAAGCCTAAAGGAATCACTCGGGTTGGCTTTGTTTCCACTGTTCTGTCAAGTAAATATGTGTTAACTCTCTGCCCGTTTGATGCATGCAGGATTAAGGATTAAGTTACTGTAACGACATTACTTTTAAGAGTAACAAAGTAACAAAATTTCTCGTTACGTTTTCGAGATGAAGAAATTTAGGGATTCTCTTAGATCAGGCGTTCTCATCCTCATACCATGTCTAGTACCCGAGCACCAAAAGGGAGAAGTATACCTTTTCAAGTGTAAAAATCACAGATATTTAAAATGTTTTCCTCGGTATCACTTTGTTCTGTTGGTAGGAAATTTTGCACACTCCTAGTACTGTCCTTTACCTTTAGTTTTCAACTAAATATTTGCAATTAACGTTCCCTAGTTATAAAAGAAAACATTAAAAAAAATGGACTAATTTATACATTGATCATGTTTATCCTTGATAATTTCTACAAAACTTCACATTTGTGGAATATTATCGTTTTAGAATGCTCATAATGCGTGTGTTAACAATGTGAACTAACATCTTTTGCATATATTTTGAAATAATATTTCTTTCTCCAATTTTTATAAGAGTAGATTTTGTTGATATGTTACAGCAGTGTTCTAGTTCACATTCGTAAGACACAAAAATGATACATGTGAATAAAAAAAATCATCAAAATATCTCAAAACTTTTCCACCCATTGGTAAGTCTAACGCTCGTTCCCCAAACTTTTTTTCTTTTGTTTTCCTTCATAACTCGGGATCTGATTATGATCGCTTGATGATTGAAACTGATCATCCAAGTGTATTTATTAATCTCATGTAATATGTTTCAGGATTAGGGACTAACCCATCTCATTTGGGTACTGTTGTGTTGACCGACTGAAAAGCATCAAACTTTCGTTTAATTTGCAACACTCAGGTTCGAACTGTGATAGACCGGAAAGGATTGGCTTTGCCTGCCATAAACGTTCGCAAAAGGTGCTAGGTCCAAGAATTCTGGACTCTTGACCACTATGCGCCCATCCTTGTATTCAGTCAGCGCAGTCTTCCTCCTCACGCTATCCCTCCACATCTCACCCGCTTCTATTCTGCTCCAAGCTCTCTCCTTTGGTACAGAGTCGATATTCGCTGCACGTCAGTCAGGTCCGTTGATGTCATGATGACATTCAAATTGAGATGCGTGGGAGGATGTTTATACGCATGTTTTCTTTTCGAGCTCTGAAATGGGAGAGGACACCAGTATTTATTTATCTCAGCTGGCCATGGTTTTATCAGAATCTACTGTTCTTGTTCCCTAATCATGTGGTTGGAGTCCCGCGCAAGCCAATCTTAGAATGAATTTGTTTCAAAAACATCAATAATCCTTCAACTAAACGACTGGCTTTGAAAATCTCTTTATGTATATAAAAATGAAAGTTTGTCTGCTTTTCATTAATTTCCAAGGAACTTTGCGTTATTTGCGCACTTCAGACTGTTTTATGACGAATGCCCGCAAAAATAAAATTGTCTGTCTGTTTGCACACTTATAACTCCAGAACGGATGGGTGAATCAACGTAAAATTCGGTGTGGGTATCCATCTCAGGACAGGCACTAATCATTTATAGGTTGTAACTCTTCATTTCTCATAAAATGGCGGGAAGGGGGGGGGGGGAGGAGGTACATGCTGGACGAAATATTAAAGTTGTCATAGAAAGCTCATTTTGGGCCCCATGACGTGATAAGCATAACCATCGCCATGTTTTAAGACCCTGTAATGAACCGTTTATGAGATATTTGTGTCATAACATCCCAGCTGTGGGAGTCTAGAGAACGAGAAAAAGTTGAACCTAATTGATAATCAGGTCATAATTACATTAATAATACGTGATTATGTGAGAGTTTTTTTAAATAAGTACAAAAATCCGTTCGAAAAACAGGTACTAGGCCTACAATATCTAGTTATTTAAAATGGCAAATTCCTGCAACGCACTTTTGAAGTGAAGTCTTGTAATTTCTGTCTCTCTCTCGATATTGAGTTTTGTAACTTTGTACTTAACTTCAACTTTGAGTAAGTGTGCTGTAATTAATTAATTTTTCACCTGGCGCCTCCACAGGCGGAGTTAAGTTGGTAAACTGTCTACTTTGAGGGTGAGTATCGCATTACTGATAAAGAGATTACGTTAACTGTACTTGGTGAACCTGCTGACAGCTTTGTTCCTCCTATTAGGAAGCCTGGCCACAATCGTGTAACTGGATTTGTTCTCACCGATTAGCTCTCCACACCGTAGGATGCTCAGGGTATCGCCCGCAGTTCATCGTCAGAAATGTCGCATGGTAAAACTTGAACTCAAATGCTTTTTTTACGAGGAACTAGACTGTTTAAATGGTTGTTAAATATGTATCATATTGAGGCTTGTTTGGCATATAGCTTCAAACGAACGCACAATATGATCACAAGTTTTCACTAATTTTGACAATATCCGTGATTTTCTTCGTTTGTGCTGCTTTTCACGAAATTTATAGTATCTGTATTATTTTTACAAAATTAATAGGTTGACAATATTAAGTCTTGTAAAATTTACTCCACATGTTTGTTTACAGTACTAATAATGTTAATGTTATTAAAGATGGTATATTGGCTTTCACGGCCAGTGAATTAAAACTCAGCAATTCTTCTAGGTTTGTGCCGTGTCTTGTGTGGGGTTTCGCCTAGGACACCAAGCTGGCTCATCGGCGGGCTCTTGGTGTCCCCGGGAAGTGGCGCGCAGTTCGCTACTCCAGTGGGGTCCGGTTGGGGACGCCAAGAGCCCGCCGATGAGCCAGCTTGGTGTCTAGGCGAAACCCCACACAAGACACGGCACAAACCTAGAAGAATTGCTGAGTTTTAATGTTGTTAGTTTTACGTCCCTTTTAACTACTGCGGCTTTTATCCCCGAAGGGGATCTTTAACGTGCCAGTAAATCTACTGACACAGCTCCCTCGCATTTGCGCACCCTCAAATGCCACCTGACTGCGCCAGGATTCGATCCTGCAAATTTGGGAACAGCAGGCGAGAACGCTACTGCTGAGCCTCAGAGCCAGTCGTTTACAGTACCGAGAATGAAGTCGTGTCAATCGGTGGACGTGTTTAAAGTAGCGACAAGTAAGAAGTTATTGACCGTAGAGCTCGTATGATACAGGATACACATACCGGCGGTCAGCTGTGCTCTTGATCTTGAGAGATCAGTGGTAGGAGCGGGGTGTAGAACGGTGCGGGGAGCGTGCCGAATACTTCCCTAACTGAGAACATGACGAGCGTGACAGTAGGTTCTCACAGACAGACACAGACGCGCTCAGCGTGGCAAATGTTTTACGCTGCAGTAGTATACCCGGGGATTGGGTTGGGGAAGTGCAGAGCTACGTACAATAAGTACTGTAGTAGCATTCTTCTCTTCGGAGAAAGTGAGTGATATATCCGTATCAGAATGTTAACTATCGAACCGAACATGGATGTTGAATGTGCATGTTTTGTGGATAATTTTAAATTGCAGATTGTGAACGATGATTTGTTTTATGAACATCGACAACTTCCTGTACGTACTGGCTGGCAACATTGGACAAAGTGTGCAATAAACAATTGAAAATAATATATGATATAATATTTTACAATCAATTAAGTTGACAATTAAATCGACGCACTAACTGGTTGGCACCTGAAACAAAATTCACTATCCATATTTCGGAAGAAGATTTAGTTTTACTCATTTCAGGCACTGAGTTAAAATATTTGTTGATATTCGGCACTTGTTTTTCTAAATTATTTAATTTTCTATGTTTTTGAATTCTTAATATAAAGCCCAATATTTATTTACACTTTACTACTACGAAATTTCTTGTTATTCGAACTGTATTTGGAAAAAATTCAATGTGAATCCCAATATTGTATTTCATATTTATTTACAATTAATATTACATTGTAAGAATATCCATTTTATTGTTTTATTTCATTGTTTTAATTACAATTTCTCTTAAAAACATTTTTCATATCAAACAAACATTAGACATAAGTACATCTGTAGTATTTTATTTTTATTCTTAATTGATTTTATCCTAATTGAGCTGAAGAAGACCTCAATGTCAGGTCGATGCATGTATAATATATAGCCTAATAATAATATTTGTGTAAGTATTGATTGTCGTACAGTATATTTTAAACTTTGAATTGAAAATTTTGAAGGCTACACGGCTGAAAATTAAACTAACATGTTTTGGGCTATCAGTATGCTGATTGGAACTAAGCTACTAATCAAGAAAGTGGATAAAAAATTATGTTCACAAGTTGGAAATATGGGATTTCACTTTTCCCACTGAACCTTGCAAACTACTACAAATTTCACGAGGGCTAAAATGCTATCCTTCGATAGACTGCACCGTTTCCAAAAGTTTATGGATATTATTTGATTGGCCAACTAGAGAATTATATCCAAATGTAAATTTGCATTAACGTGGCGTATTCTATTCAAACGTCGCGTCGGGCTGAATGGTGCATTTGCCTTAGCGTTGGCCTTCAAAACGTCGGCTTTGTTCGATGGCATTTAAGGATGGTTAATTGCGACATGCTAGTGACGGTAGATTTACCTTCACGTATGAGAAACCGACCAGGGCAATGTCGTCAACCTGGCGTCTCCAAAGCTACTCTCTAAAATGGTCATAAAAAGCATAACATTATTTTTAAAGTCCGGATTCGTGGCTAAGTGTGTAGGGCCGTAGCCTGTTCAGAAGAAGACCGGGTTCGATTCACGGCTGAGTCGTAGGATTTTAATTTCGGGTGGTGTTTGTGATGCCTTCATAATTTATTTCATCCTTACGACGACTACGAACGTCAACTGGACAAGACCTGCACCAGGCCTCTCCGGAGGTCAGACGCAATTGTTGTTGTCATCATCATCATTATCATCATCATCATCATCAAAATATACGTTTTCTTTAAGATCTTCAGATTTGCAGTGTTCTGATGGTCCCAATTAGTGACCAGAATGAAATAATTTTATATTTTATTATTATTATTATTACTATCAATATTTTTTTAAATTGTACATTTTACCTTTTATTAGTTATTATGTTAACTAATATGTTTATATCTATTATTATGCGGTAATGTAGAATATTATGGCAATTGAAAGGACTTGGAGCGATACACATTATATTTGAAATAAGTTAAGACGCTTGACTGAATATTATTTCTGAAGAAAATTCGAACATGAGAAGAAGAGGGTTGTTCACAGAAGGGCGGTTTATTCACGGCTTCTTGGAAATGACATAAATAGACACTTATGTCTGTCACATCAAATATTCTACCAGTATACAAATCATACTAAGAAGAAATTCTGTGAAGACTTTCCACTAACAATGCTGGGCCGATGAATGAGTCCTTTGCAACTTGATACAAAAGGTGGGCTGGACCTCCCGAGAATTGCTACAAAGAAGTATTGTCATTGTTGATATGTGAAAGGCGGGCTTATATCGCCTAGCGACTTCTGAAGAGGGGACAGACTCGTGCCATACCTGGGAACGTTATATATATGACGGCCGCCCAAATGGATTATTATTATTGAATTGCTGGAGGAGAGGGAAGGATGCTGAGTGGAGCAGAGGAACTTGTAGCGAGATGGAGTCTATAACGCAGTTCTAAACTAGACAGTTGACTATTAAGTATGTGAATTTGATAAGACATTCTGTCTAATCAAACTGTGACATGGTTGTGTACGAGGCTATTGTCACAGGGATGATTTTTGGAATTTATTCCGTCATCCACATATAAATTAATTACTTCGAGGAACATCAGGAACTCTCTACGCAACAATCCAACTACAAAGATCTTCAATGCGGTGAGCGATGTAAACAGTTATACTCCAGTCAAATCAGAAGGCTCTCATCCATATAAAATTCAATCTATATTTTATTCAATTAACTCAGTATACTCCAATTTCCAATCAAGACCCATAATACAAGTAAATTCAGTAGATTCTTTCATTTAAATTTATTATTATTATTATTATTATTATTATCTTTAGTATTTTATTCTTTTTGCACTTGTTGTTTTTATATATTAAATTCATTTTAAATTCAAATGTTTGACTTTTTCCTTTAGTAGCTAGAAATTACTATAAGGCAACACCATACTCCTGAACTAATTATCGTAAGGTTAGATTACGTAAGTTTCACTACGGCTGGAGATAGGAATTTCGATGCTCGGCCTCTGTTTAACCGAGGTTTTAATATATTATTTTGATAATGATATATAAATGATCTTGCGCCCTGGCAATACATATGATACTACACATTATGTATTTTTTTAATGAAGCTGACAACAATACAAATACACAATTAAATGTTTCATTTTGATCACCCAAAAGTGGGCGACTATTTAAATAATCAGTTTCTTATTAACATTTTTCTTATTAAGTTCTTTAAACCATTACAAATAACGCCCAACTAGCGGAGCGCTTTTCTTATTATTAATAGAACACTCTCTAAATACTCAAAACCATTACAAATGACGCCCAACTAGTGAGGCAAGTTTAAAAGTCCTCTAAACCATTACAAATGGCCCCCAACTGTGCGGCACGAAAACCTAACGATATTTACGGAAGGAGTGAGTGTAATTTCAGTGCAAATTGTCAGTGATTTTGGGGGAAAGTGAAGTGAATTAGTGTATTATTAGTGATTGATTTTGGGGGAAAGTGAGGTGAATTTTGGAACGGTAAACTTTATACGGTGTACTTCGAGATGGCGGATGAGGAACAAAGGAAATTGAGGAGTAGGGGTAAAGGCGAGAAAGCTAATTATACGAAAGTTGATAGTGGTACTGAGGCTGAGAGCGTAGAGGATTATACCAAGATGTCGGAGGTAAATCTTGAGAGTAATCCTGAGAATAATCCCGAGGTTAACCCTGAGACGAATATAGAGGTACATCCTGAAATAAATCCTGAGACTAGTGGAGGGAAGGAGAAACAAAAGCCTTTGGATATTTCGGAAAACAAATTAGATGAGATCATGGGAATGTTTCTGGAGATGAATAGGCAAAATCGGGAGATGAGTAGGGAGATGAGAGAGGAGATAAGCAAGGCAATAGACAAGAAGCTAGAAGATAGCAATAAAAATAATCAGGAGATGAGTAGGCAGATGAGAGAGGAAATAAGTAGGCAAAATCAGGAGAGGAGTAGGAAGATAAGAGAAGCGATAAGTCAAGATAATAAAGAAATTAATCTGAAGCTAGATAAGGTGGAAAAGGTGAATGAGGAGTTAAATAAAAAGTATGAGAGGATTAAGGAGAATATGTCAGAATTCAAAGAAATAATAAGAAAGGAATTGCAAAGTGAGTTAAAGAAAACCATAGCTGAAGTTAGGATAGAAGTAGAGGAAAAGTTTGAAGTTATAGGCAAGAAAGTAGAAGAGATTAATCAAGAGGTAAGGGAAAGAGTAGAAGACGTGAAGGTAGAGATTATGGAACGTAGCAAGAAAGAAGAGATGAAGATTAAAGATAAGATAAGAATAGAAGTAGGTAAAATAAAAAAAGTGATAAGCACTCAAGAAATAAAAATGCAGAAAATTATAGAGGAACAAAATAGGCAGACAAGGGAAGAAGTCAGAGCCTATATAAAGGAAGTTAATATGAAGTTAACAGAAATAGAGAAGCGTGCGTTAAGGCACAGTCAGAAAGACATAATTATTGAACAAGGAAAGCAGAAAGCTGAGATAAGTAATTCAAAGCATAGGAAGAAAAAGCACAAGCAGAGCGCGATGGTGGAAGAAATGGTGGAGAGAGATAGTGTAGAAGACGAAAGAAGGACGGATATAGAAGAAAGCAGAAGCAAAAAGCAACAATTAGAAAGGTCGTTAAGCTATAGTAGTGGAGAAATGAAGGAAAGGCATGAAATTAGTAAGTCCAGAAGTAAAATGGAAGGGGAGAAAATGAAGTTGTTAGAGGAAATAGAGAATATAATGAAAGAGAGTGAGAAAGATTATGAAGTGCAGTGGCGTGCCATAGAAGATAGAATAGGGGAAGTAATAGGGGCAAAGGCGAAGTACAGTGTTACCATTGATAAATATAATACGGGGGAGGAAGAAACTATTGTTATGAGGAGAGAAGAGAGCGTAACTATAAATAAATATAGAAGCAAAGAAGAAGGTGATAATAACTTAAAAATGCCAGATAGAGTAGTTATGTAAGTCGGTATTACTATTTTGAGCGAACCGTATGACCTAAATATCCGTAATGATTTATTAAGTGAATTTATGGAGGTATCTAAAGAACCTACCGTTATTAATTTTAACTCAGTCGAAAAATTACAAGTGTTAGGGGCGTGTATCGATACACTTTTTGACAGTGGCTGCCAGGTTCCTTGCATCAGTGCAGCATTTTATAATAATAATAAGGAACATGGTAAAAAAAAATATGGGAAATTCCAATTAGAACTACTATTGTGTTAACTGCGATGGGAAAGATATTCCGCATAATTTCTAAACAAGTGGTTGCTGAAATTTTAAAAGAAAGTAAGATTGGAACACAAGTATGTTTTTTTGATTCCAAATCTGATATATTCACTAATTATGGGTTCGGACAGGATGTCGCAACATTCTGCACAGCTATGTTATAAGAAGGGTAATGTTAAATTCAGATGGATGGATAATGCTGTGATCATGTCATTTGATAATTCAAGTGAGTTGTATGGTGGTTCTAAGAAGATATGTATGATTGAGGAGGTATTAACGACTAAAGGAGTCGATATTTGTAGTGAGGTGGTGAGTGGTGAGATTGTTGGAGTATCTCTTGAGAGGGAACCTTGTTTTTTACATTTTTAGGCAGTATGATGACGAAGGATTATCTAGAGGATTCCTTGCGTGAGGCTGCATTACAGAGTGCGTTAGAGTGTGATCGTGTGGATCGATTGTTGATCGTGTGGATCGAGTGTTGAAGGTGTTGTAAGAGAATTAGTATATATTTGAGAACCGTATTGGATTAGCTAATTGCTACGAACATTCATTATATGTACATGATCATAGTATTTTTGTAGGTCATCGCTACCCCGTGTCTTACAAATTTCAGGAAGCTGTGAGTAGGCAGATTGAGAGCATGTTGCAAGATAAAATTATAGAACCCTATATTAATTAGCCCATATATTAATTCGTTAAGGGTAGTTCCCAAATCAGAAAGGAAAGTAAAGCTATATTGTGATGCCCGTAATTTAAGTAGGCAGATTGAAAGCATGTTGCAAAATACAATTATAGAACCCTATTAATTCGTTAAGGGTAGTTCCCAAGTCAGAAAGGAAAATAAAGCTATATTTTGATGCCCGTAAGTTAATTATGCAGATTTTGTGAACAGTTAATATTTCAGTAGATAGGATGGTAATGCAAGGATTTAAAGTCATTTTTTGTAATGGAGAAAGTAAATTTTATCGGTCATACGGATTTAGCGAAAGAATGGTAATCTGAAGTATAAAGAAGTGCAATTTTGAGAAATAAAGTAAGTGAATACGGATTCCGCGATAAAGAGGTGTAATCCTGAATAGAAAGAAGTATAGTTTTGAGAAATAATGTGAATAACTACGGTTAAAAAGGTGAGTAACTACGGTTAAAAAGGTGAGTAAATACGGTTAAGAAGGTGAGTAATTAGAAGACGCAGGAAAACGATTATACGGCACTTACAATGTGAGATCCTTAAGGAAATATGTATCATGAGTAATAAGAAGTGAAGCTGATGGTAAGTAAGGAAAGTCGCTTAATAATAAATGAATGATTGTGGTCTGAACGAACAGGTAATGGCGAGGGTTTGCATAAACCTATGATATTGTGTGTCTTGAAGAGCACAGAGGATATATAAAGCGTATTTTGTCGGCTATAAGCTTGTGTATTTGAGTGTGATATATATACATATGTGGGGTAATTTAGCGCACTGGATTTGCACTGAACGATGTTGCCTTAGGTAATATAAGCTAATAAAGTTTCATTTTTTCTATAATATGCCTGTGTTACTAGATACATATAATTCCTGAGAGACTGGAGTAGATCTGGTGATTCGCATCACATACCAAGTGTTGTGAAGTGATAAAGTGAATTAATCAGTTGGCAGTCCCACCAACTAGCCATAGTGTATTCAGTTCGACACCAGGCTGAAAATTGAATTCTACGTCCTCAAGATATAAAGCAAAGGTGTATGCCACCCAAATATACATAAGTGCAACGATGACTTATGTCCAAAAAAAAAAAAAAGAATATAAAAGTGAAGGGTATTTTGATGTACATTGTTTACAGGTCGCTTTAATTATGTAAAGAAGAAAGAAAAAGACATTATGAACAGTGAAAGACTGAAATGATGAAATTTAAAAAATATATATATATATATTAAACTTGAAGGGTATATTTTTTGTATGTTGGTAATTGCTTTGAAGAGTATAATATTGTCGATGTGGGTAATTTCTTTGTAGGGTATAATATTTCATATTTGTACAAGTGTTGAAGAGAAGTATGGTGATATGATTGTTGACATATACCATAATTCTCTGGGGCGAATATGTGATGGTCCCAATTAGTGACCAGAATGAAATAATTTTATATTTTATTATTATTATTATTATTATTATTATTACTATCAATATTTTTTTAAATTTTACATTTTACCTTTTATTAGTTATTATGTTAACTAATATGTTTATATCTATTATTATGCGGTAATGTAGAATATTATGGCAATTGAAAGGACTTGGAGCGATACACATTATATTTGAAATAAGATAAGACGCTTGACTGAATGTTATTTCTGAAGAAAATTCGAACATGAGAAGAAGAGGGTTGTTCACAGAAGGGCGGTTTATTCACGGCTTCTTGGAAATGACATAAATAGACACTTATGTCTGTCACATCAAATATTCTACCAGTATGCAAATCATACTAAGAAGAGATTCTATGAAGACTTTCCACTAACAATGCTGGGCCGATGAATGAGTCCTTTGCAACTTGATACAAAAGGTGGGCTGGACCTCCCGAGAATTGCTACAAAGAAGTATTGTCATTGTTGATATGTGAAAGGCGGGCTTATATCGCCTAGCGACTTCTGAAGAGGGGACAGACTCGTGCCATACCTGGGAACGTTATATATATGACGGCCGCCCAAATGGATTATTATTATTGAATTGCTGGAGGAGAGGGAAGGATGCTGAGTGGAGCAGAGGAACTTGTAGCGAGATGGAGTCTATAACGCAGTTCTAAACTAGACAGTTGACTATTAAGTATGTGAATTTGATAAGACATTCTGTCTCATCAAACTGTGACATGGTTGTGTACGAGGCTATTGTCACAGGGATGATTTTTGGAATTTATTCCGTCATCCACATATAAATTAATTACTTCGAGGAACATCAGGAACTCTCTACGCAACAATCCAACTACAAAGATCTTCAATGCGGTGAGCAATGTAAACAGTTATACTCCAGTCAAATCAGAAGGCTCTCATCCATATAAAATTCAATCTATATTTTATTCAATTAACTCAGTATACTCCAATTTCCAATCAAGACCCATAATACAAGTAAATTCAGTAGATTCTTTCATTTAAATTTATTATTATTATTATTATTATCTTTAGTATTTTATTCTTTTTGCACTTGTTGTTTTTATATATTAAATTCATTTTAAATTCAAATGTTTGACTTTTTCCTTTAGTAGCTAGAAATTACTATAAGGCAACACCATACTCCTGAACTAATTATCGTAAGGTTAGATTACGTAAGTTTCACTACGGCTGGAGATAGGAATTTCGATGCTCGGCCTCTGTTTAACCGAGGTTTTAATATATTATTTTGATCATGATATATAAATGATCTGGCGCCCTGGCAATACATATGATACTACACATTATGTATTTTTTTAATGAAGCTGACAACAATACAAATACACAATTAAATGTTTCATTTTGATCACCCAAAAGTGGGCGACTATTTAAATAATCAGTTTCTTATTAACATTTTTCTTATTAAGTTCTTTAAACCATTACAAATAACGCCCAACTAGCGGAGCGCTTTTCTTATTATTAATAGAACACTCTCTAAATACTCAAAACCATTACAAATGACGCCCAACTAGTGAGTCAAGTTTAAAAGTCCTCTAAACCATTCAGATTTGCAGTGTCTCTTGACGAAAATGGCGGTATTGTATATAAGATGCTTGGTTCTATTGCATTCTTCATGTTCCCGAACAGGTGATAATCACTTGGTGCTAAGTCGGGAGAGTATGGTGGTTGTGGCAGCACCGTGAATCCCATTTGATCAGTGGTAGCGGTGGTCTCTCGGCTAGTGTGGGGGCGGGCATTGTCATGTTGCAGAAGCACACCTTTAGCCCATTTTCCTGGCCGCTTAGTTTGAATGGCACGACGTAAGCGCTTAAGGGTTGCCACATATGCTGCACTGCTAATCGTGGCCCCCAATTCCAGCCAGTCAGTGCGAATGATGCCCTTTGTGTCCCAGAACACTGTCGCCATTCGCTTGCCAACTGATGGCACTTTTCGACATTTCTTTGGCGGTGGACTGCCCCTATGCTTCCATTGCATGGTTGCCGTTTTGCGGATTTTGCAGAACTGGACACAGCTGTCAAGGCATGGGTACGCAGCACTCCGAAAGAATGGTTCCAGAAAGGTCTGGAGAGACTGACACATCGATGGCAAAAGTGCATAAAACTACAAGGAGATTCTATTGAGAAGGTGACGTAACAATTGAGATGTAATGTACTTCATTTGGGTAGACAAAAATAAAGTGTAAAACAATATAGTACGCCCTTCATATTTTCGTGCAAGGTAATATTTAATTGTTGAGACTCTCGTTGCCGAAACTGAGCGCAGAGCAACCCCGTATATGGTCCGGACAAGCTGGCTGTAGGTCGATATTACCTCTGTATTGGTGCCCCAGCCTATGACCACAGGTCAGTTTCTGTACTTGAGCTACCCTCTTGGCACAAATGGCTCACAAGGGACCGCTCTGCATGTACAACCTCTCTCTCTATTCATAGTTAACGCGCCGTTGTTGTTGTTGCTTCATGGGATTAATTCGTAAGGCCATATGCTGTGAAAATGTGGTTCCCGGTCAAAGCATGTGAGATTTTCGAAGTGGAATGCCATGTCCTGTGGTTCGGATTCCACGTAAAAAGGAGGTCCCGTGGCTCATGATCTCGAGATCAGCGGTCACGTTAAACTACAAGCTTTTTGTGAAAATGTGGAGAGTTGCACCCTGTGTACATCAAACGCCTCTATCTACGACCTAATAGATGCCATTCCAAGTGGTATATCAAGTATACAAGAACCTCGTTTATCCGGATTAAGTGGGACTGGAACTGATCCGGATGATCGAAAATCCGGATAATCCGGGGAAAATAAAAGACAAATGCATGTTATATAATCTATTAATGTAAGTTGTAATACCTTTTTTGACTGTACAAAAAATATAAGATTACTTTTATTTACATTTACGACTGTTTTATGCACTAAAATAACGTGTGGGTTTTTTCTGTTTTACAATTGTATAGCGTTTGCGCGCTGCGCGATCACGAAGACCTTTTACTGAAATAAGTTCTCAATACAAGGGGAAAGCGGGGACGGTGCCTATGATAGACCGTGGCTGAATTATTTCCAATTCCTGTCCTTAACTATCCTTGGCGCAAAAGTAATTCAAGAAGAGTCGACCCCTTAAAAGAAATACTGTACCCAGTAAAAATAATTTGTCATTATTTTCGATCCGGATAAACCGGAGATCCGGATTAATGAGGGCCGGATAAACGAGGTCCTTGTGTAGTAGGCTAACTCGACAGAAACATTATAAACATACTGTATAGGGGGGAGGCCGGCCCCGTTGTGTTGGGGTAGCGCACCTGCCTCTCACCCGGAGGCCCTGGGTTCGATTCCCGGCTCCGTCAGGGATTTAAAACTGACGTGAGAGTTGGAACGGGGTCCACTCAGCCTCGTGAGGACAATTGAGTAGCAGTCTGACAGTGAGGCAGCGCCCCGATCACGAACACCAAGATTAACGGCCGAGGGGACCCGATGCGCTGATCACGCGTCACCCCAATATCTGCAGGCCAAATGGCTGGGCAGCGGTCGCTTGGTCGGCCTAGGCCCTTCATGGGCTGTATAGTTTTTGTATAGGGGGGAGACTTGAGTTAACTCCGCAGCACTTAAAATATACATTTTCTGCAGAATACCCCAGTGCAAGAGACGAGTTCATCTCACCAGTTGTGTTAAGTCAACTTACTATATACTGGAGGGGCTTCGGTGGCATGCTGAACTGATATGCTCATGATCGCGGGTTCAACCCCGGCTGAAGTCGTTGGACTTTTTAAGAGCGTTAAAATCCTTCAGTAGGCTATGCCTTCCGTTGGAGGGGAAGTAAAGCTGACGGGCCCATGTCATAGATTTATGGCATGAAAAGGAACCTACCACTACAATTTGGCTAGAAACACTCTTATCAAGTTCAACGTTCGCCGCTGGGTGTCAGTGACGTCTGGTAGCCAAAGTTGGAACTATCTGAAATTGAACTTGCCCAGTTTCATTCGTCTTCATTCATTTCATCTCATCCACACGCGAAAGTACTTATAGCTCACCTCATGGGTGTCCGCATAGAAGCAGCTACAAACTTTGGCGAGCCGAACATGTCCTCGGACGCTCCCGGCACTAAAAGCCATACGATAAATAAATAAACTATATACTGTAATTTCTCTTGGATATGAATTTCGAGACGGCAAATGCTGCCACCTAGTGGTAAAATCGCGAAAACCTCTGTTGAATTTTGTTTATGAAGTATTTATTAAATCTCATGTAAGTTATTTGGGTGATTCATTTATGCGGTGATACCTGTAGCAATTAAGCATTAGACTTATCATATTGCAGATTAGACACAGTATCGTTGATTTAGCATTAGTACCACTAGTATGAAAAAAAAACTAAAAAGTTACTACATTCAAATTTCTTCAAAATTGGTAAGTATTAATTGATTTATACATTGTCTCGCGGCGTAGCCGTGCTCATTAAATTGTGCACCACGACCTCGCGGGTAGCTGCAGCAAGTCCGCAGTTCGTAGGTTTGAGTCCCGGCACTGACAGCAGCTATCTTGAGTGTGGTGTTTCCCCGGGGTTTTGCACAATCCCTCCAGGAAAAAGCCGGGATAGTACCTTATTTCAAGTCCCGGAGCACCTACCTCATTGTTGACCCTAATACAGCTATACACACTACTACAGACATCACATAAATACAGGTTATCAAACAAAGTCAACACACATCCAACTACATGGGGAGGGGCGTGGTGGCGCAGTGGTCAAGCTGTTGGCCTCTCACCAAGGTGGACTGGGTTCGATTCCCAGTCAATACATGTGAGATTTTCGAAGTGAAATGCCATGTCCTGTGGTTCGGATTCCACGTAAAAAGGAGGTCCCGTGCCTTATAACTACTAGATTCACGGTTCTCGTAAAACTACAATCTTCCTTCCTTTTCCTTTTTCAACTACATGGGGCTGATGACCAAGATAGCCTAAGCCCCTAAATTGAAATAATCACATTAACAAACAACGATTTAGAAGGAAGGAAGATTGTAGTTTTACGTGACCGTGAATCTTGTGATTATGAGCCACGGGACCTCCTTTTTACGTGGAATCCGAACCACAGGACATGGCATTTCACTTCGAAAATCTCACATGCATTGACCGGGAATCGAACCCGGACCGCCTTGGTGAGAGGCATACAGCTAGACCGCTGAGCCACCACGCCCCCTACAACGATTTAGAGAACCCATGCCAGATGAAATGTTAAGATCTGAAACTCAGCAATTTTTCTAGGTTTGGGCCGTGTCTTGTGCGGGGTTTCGCCTAGGAACACCAAGATAGGTTCATCAGTGGGCTCTTGGTGTCCGGTAATTTTTAATTCCTTGGCCGTGAAAGCCAATATGCCATCTTTTGGGAAGCCTTTATAGGGAGGTGAATGGCTGCTTGAGCTTTTTTTAGCTCTCGCAGTAAAGAAGCGCAGGTGCGCTTCATAAGAAGCCCCCTGTAGGGGTCCGGTCAAGGACACCAAGATCACGCTGATGAGCCTATCTAGGGGTTTCTAGGCGAAACCCCGCACAAGACACGGCACATACCTTGAAAAATTGCTGGGTTTGAATTCCTTGGCTGTGAAAGCCAATATACCATATTTTTGTTAAGAACTGAATTTGTCATAAATATGTAGTAATTTAATTCTTTGTTAATTTTTGAACCCATTGCATTGATTTATCATGTTTACCATCAACCTCCTAATATTGCGAATATTGCTGAGTCTCTCATATAGGAATGATCAAGGAAGTTTTCGTCTTTCAAACAGAGTAATTTACAAAGAGCACAAATCATATCGGTTGAGTAGAGGATTAATATGTCTGACTCATAGCCTGCGGAATATGAGGTAGAGGGATGTGGCCAGCACGAAGCCACCCTCAGCCACATTACCTTGGTTTTAGGTCTGCTTCTCATACCAAGCACCCACGCAGTTAACCTCGTGAGACTAAGTGCACCCTGTTCCAGCCCTTAGCAAAATCTGAAATCCGTTGTGGGGCTGGAAATCAAGCCCGGATCCTCCTTTGTAATAGGCCGACATCCTACCCCTACACCACGGGGACGATGATCGTTTTAATTATTATCATTATTATTACTATTAGTATTATTATTATTATTATTATTGTTGTTGTTGATTTGTTATGCCCCACTAAAGACCGCGTTAGAACTTATTTATCCCAATGTTTTCTCTTTTCTCCCCAATATGTCTTCATCCGTTCACTGTGCTCCCTTTTGTGTTCTTCTGTCCATCCTGTATTCTTCCGTGTTGGTTCCTCGTCAGATTTATGTCTGTTGACAAGGGTTCTAAATAATAGTATATTATTTATGTTCGACCATGGCGAAATGTAAATATTATATGTCAGAAAACTGTACTATAATGAGGCTCAATATAGTTCAAGTTTTCATTACGATACAGTTTCTCCTACCAATCAGAGCTCAATAAACAGTTGTGTGACCAATTAGGTAAGGATAGCATCGCTGACTTCCACGGCCTCCTATTTTAAATGTCACTCATGACTAGTGTCATACTGGGGTATTCGAGGAGGCCATGGTCAAATACAAGGTATTCTCTGCGTCCCATGCTCTTTGTTCAGTACATAAAACTGGCGAAATCTCACCAGATATTTATGAATATTTATGTTCGAACAGAAGATAATTATAATAATCGTTGAACATAAACAGTCGTATGCAACTCGCCTGTAATGGTAAACATAAACAGTCGTATGCAACTCGCCTGTAATGGTAATTAAGACCCTCGTATGAAAATTATGAAACTCGCTTCGCTTGTTTTATAAACATACTCGTGTCTTTATTATTGCTATTATAGGCTTGTTGCATAAGGTACTATGTTATTATTGGTGATGATGAACAGTGCCAGATTGAAGACGAGGATTTTTGAATTCTTTAGGAAGAGGAAGACGGAGCCGAAATGGTTTCGGGAAGTAGGATTGGATGAGGGTGAAAGAAGAAGACACAGGTCTACTGGGCAGAGAGCGATTTAGACGACAAGTTAAGGAGTTTACAGGTTTCCTGGAGACAGGGAAGTTGTCAGTGAGGAAAGGAAGACCTTACACGGGGGAACAGAGGAAGGAAGTGGCAGACAGGATGAAGGGATATTGGCAGAGAGTGAAGACAAAGAATACTGTAAAAACTGTCAAACTTGGTCCATAGTTGGCCGTAACTAATAAATAGATTATTATTATTATAGCTTGCCACGGTGGGTGAGTGGTTAACGTGTCAGTCTACTAATCCCAAGCTTGCAGGTTCGCTCCTGGCCGTGGTAAGTGGTTGGTTTTTTTTTTTTTTTTTTTTTTTTTTTTTTTTAAAGGCGGCAAAAATTTACGACATGCATGTCATACGATGTTGGCATGTCAAAGAACCCATTTTAATTCAGTAGGCCGTGTTCATAATGGCAAAATTAATCTCGGGATTTTCCGCCAACACAAAGTTCCTCATTTCTCTACTAGAAAGCGCTATAGTGTTCAAGGAGCTTAGATATCTAACCTCCTTGACTTTCATAGTGCTTCAAGGAACAACTAAATTCGACATGCAAGCTACCGTCTGGGTGTCAAATAACAAAGCTTGCACCCGGCACCGAGGCCATACGATATTATTATTATTATTTATTTATTTTGATTCAGCCATCTATGGACTACAAATACACAACCATTATTCAGGTCTTCATCTTCTTCAAGGTGTTTCTGCCTTGTTTCCTGCCAGAGATCTTTCATTCGTTGGCTCCTTCGCAATCGTTCTTCCACTGAAAGAGCGAGTCTTTTTTCGGGGGGATCCTTCACACTTGCAACTTTAGATCTGAATCCTGTCCTGTCCCACACTTCGACTAATCCTATGTTTCATACGATATTATTATTATTATTATCATCATCATCATTCACATAACCCATTGCTGGCACATCACAATATAACTGTATGGGCTTCAGAGAACCAAATTTATAATATAGTTAATAAACATTCTATCTTTCAAAATTATGGTTACAAACCAGATATACGGTGGGAAACCGAATCACTACCCATGAGCTTCCGTGAGTTGTTGAGACAACTAATTTTACTGCCTTTTGCATTGATTTGTACAAACGAGTATCAAGTTCTCTCAGGCCCTGGAACAAAGTACTTTGGGTCACGCCTGTACTCCAGAGAATAAAAAAGTAAACTTGTTCAGCCTACAGTGACTTATGAATTTATACAGTGTGGGTTGTCCGCGCGGCAGCTTTATTCCTCCCAATTAGAGTGTCTGTGACTTTCATCAACACTAGTCCACGAGCGAAAATGAATGAAATTAAAGAAATGTTTTAACATGAAATATAATGTGAATAATTATGATGGCTGGTTGGTTCCTCAGTTTAGGGGCTGCGGCAACGCGGTCGAGTAGCCCCGTGCACTTTTGATGTGTATAGAAAATGTCTGATAACCGGTGTTAATTGTGATGGCTGTATTAGTGTATGTTATCTGTGATTGGCCGGCCCCGTGGTGTTGGGGTAGCGCACCTGCCTGTCACCCGGAGGCCGCGGGTTCGATTCCCGGCTCTGTCAGGGATTTTAGAAACTGACGTGAGGGCTGGAACGGGGTGCACTCAGCCTCGTGAGGACAATTGAGTAGCTGTCCGACAGTGAGGCAGCGCCCCGATCACGAAAACCAAGATTAACGGCTGAGGGGACCCGATGCGCTGATCACGCGTCACCCCAATCTCTGCAGGCCAAATTGCTGGGCAGCGGTCGCTTGGTAGAACTAGGCCCTTGATGGGCTGTAGTTCCAGGGGTTATTATTATATATATCTGTGATTCAGGTAAGGACTGCAGACGATCAATTTCAAATAGTTCCTACTTTTGCTACCAAATGTCAACGACACCTAGCCGGAACTTGGCTACTAGATGCCACCGCAACCGGCACCTGGCGATGAACGTTGGAATTTAGTGCGTTAATCAAATCTAATCTAAACCTACACACCTAACCCTTGGCATGGGCCCGCCGGCTTTTCTTCCCCTCTGAAGGAAGCCATTTTAGGGTTTTTTAACGCTCTTAAAAATCCGACGACTTCGACCGGTTTTGACCCCGCGGACTTGGGCATAGAAGCTCATCATGTTACCAACTACGCCACCGAAGCCGCCACCAGGAGGTAGACAAGCGAATGAATAAATAATTATGTTGATTAAAATGTCACAATACTGTGTGCACAAATTAAGAATCAAGGACTTGCTCCGATAAATACGACACATCCGTAGGGACAGATCTGTTTATTTGTAGATAATAGCAACCCGCCCCGGCTTCGCCCGGTATCTTTAACAGTTCACCCAGCGTAAGCTTAAAAGGCGTATTTCTTTTTATTTCAATGAACTACGACCCATATCCGTTTTCGGTTTTGGCATGATGGGTTAAAATCACTGACTGGACTATCAATTATATTATCAATTATAAGGGAGTACGGGAATGTTCTCCGCAGTGACCACTTGCAGCTGCGAGTGGTTGCGTCATCAGTTTAGTTGGCAGTACAGTGTCCTTGGTAGGGTGAAGGGCACGGCTGTGGGCTGTCGAATTCGTCAGTGCGTATAGTTTGATTATTGGAAGAGTGCAACAGTATGTTATGAATGGCTGTGGTGAGCATAAAGTTTACTGTTCGTTTGTTATGATACAAGCGACATTCGTTCTGCCAACGAAACGAGTGACGTAATCTCTCGCAGCAGCTTGTAGGCACTGCGGAGAACATTCCCGGACTCCCTGTATTATATTAGCATGTGCAACGAATTCTTGTCAGTCGTAATTTAAAATTGCGAGGTGCATGAAACACAATTCCCCCTTTCGTCCATTCTAAATTTGACTGTGTATTCTGTGGAACGAATGTTGAAACTGGGGTGATAGGCTCGCTCGCTAGCTATCTCGTAAACTGTCTCCGAAGCTAGCAATTGAATGGAGATTGTTGGAAGAAATGTAAACGTAAATACACTTATAGTGGGCGATGTATTGAAAATAGAGATATGCTGTCGCGTACTTTTTTGTAGAACTTTTCATGCTGAGCAATTCTTACATAGTTTTAACGGTTTACCTAGCGTATGCTTAAAAGTCGCACGGATGGAGGTTTTCTTTCGACTCGATTCCCGAAATCTTTCTACAGAAACCTTCCTAGAGAAATCCTTTACAGAATAGTGAAAACCGCATCAAAATCCATCCGGTGGTTCTTGAGATTACCAGGAACATACAAGAATCGGGAACTTTGTTTTATACAAGTAGAGGTAACTGTGGAAGATTGTTTCCTTCTAATTGGGTATCTGATTAAATCTTTGGCCTGTTATTACATTCGAATGCACAACAACCGGACATTTTGCGTAACTTTGATAAGCTTGCACTACCGAAATCCCTTATACTAACAAGAGTGTGTTTGGCACGAATATGGGGACGCAGTCGAGATGAGCCAATAAGAATTGAACGCCTTCTTGGTCACAGTGTATCAATACAGTCACTATGTTGTTGCGTACTGGTCTGACCCAAGTCTTCGAAATTGACACCACTTGAACGACTAGCATGGTAACGATATCTTACCGTTCCTGTATCTCAAACCAGTTTTAGCATACATTTCTCGGCAGAGCTGGAAACCGAACCTGGGCCACCGGAATGGTAGCCAACAATGCTAACTACTGTACACTAGTGACAATGATACAATAAGTATGGCCTTCACACCTTCTACATGTACATTGTCATTGTATCTTGATAGGGCCGACCAACTCGCTATATTTGCTGATCTTTCAGTGTGAGAATTTTTTGTTGTTGGCGGGATCGCAACATCAATCAAGGTGGATTGCTTTATCTTGTTGCTGACAACCACTAGATCCGGCCTGTTATGTGATACCGATTGATCAAGTCAGGATATTCCGGTCGCAATACAGCGTGTAGTCAATTTTCAAGCAGACGCGCTGGCCGATAATGGTAATAGGAATCTTTCTTTCCTCTTACAAAGAATCTGCAACTGAATCATAACTTTTTGTGCTCTTCGCCAGAAAATGCCTGCATGAAGTGTAAAATGCTGTATTATTTCTGTATCTTGGCAGTCTTAGCGGTACTTTTCATCTTGTGTAGCGAATCTTTCACAATGAACTTGAGTTCCTGTAGTTCCTTTTAAAGATGCATTGATCTTGAATTACGATCATGCAACCTTCAATTTCTGGAATGATCTGCCACGAAGTGAGCCAGAAGTTAGTTGTTCCTGAAGGCCTGCGATATTGTAGTCACTTAACCCCGTGTACCGACTGCGGTGGCCGAGAACGTTAACGCACTACCTCGTGTCTCGCTGGCATCGGGAGAGCGTGGGTTCGAACCCCACCTTGGCCGTCCTGAAAATTATTTTCGTGGTTTCCCATTTTCACCACCAGTTCCTTTCAATAGGTTCACGGCTGATTTCCTTCCAAATTCTCTGCCCTGACCTGCCCTGAAAAGAAAAGAAATCAAATCAAAAGTGACTAGCTTATCACTAGGGATCGGACATTTATGCACTAAAACGATTAAATTATGCATGCAGTCATGCACTGAAAATGTAGAAAATATGCATTAAAATTGAAATACATGCACTTAACAATAAGCCAATCTATTCACTCTTCTTTCCCTCATTTGCCGTAACAATGTGCAGTCGTTTTTGCATGCTGTTCAAGTTGAAATTTCTTTTCACATATCGCTTCCTTCGAGCATACTTGACAATAGACGACAACGCCATCAGTTGAATAATCACTATTACCTGACACCCTCTAATTCAGGCTGTTCCAAATCCACGAGTTTGAGTATGCGTACACGCGAGTACTCAGAAGTGATGCTCGGAGCACGGTTGGAGAGGGTTTGGAGGCAATAGCGAATACGTCACTGGTCGAAGGTCATAACACAAGTCCATGGGCTTTCTGCCAGTCATGATGTATCCACCGCGCAATGACGGCAGCCACCACAGCGGAGCTGTATTGCATGTTGCAGGTTTACTCACACAAGGCAGCGAGTACTAATCTGAGCTTCTATGCCCAAGATAGCGGGTTCAAACCCGGCCGAAGCCGTCGGATTTTTTAAGAGCGTTAAAAATTTCTCAGTATGCCTTCCTTCGGAGGGGAAGTAAAGCCGGCGGTCCCATGTCATAGATTTATGGCATGTTAAAGAACCTTCCACTAATTGCACCTATGTGAAGCTAAATTGGATAGGTTAAGAATGTAAACAACGCTCTTAGGTTTCTACGTTCGTTGCCAAGAGCCGACTGCGGTGGCGTCTAGTAGCTAAATTCTGAACGTGGCCTAGTAGTCGTTGACGGTGGCGCTTGGCGGCAAAAGTAGGAACTATTTGAAAAATTCTAAGTTGCTATACTTAAAATTTTAAAAAAGATAACACACACTATTACAGTCATCACAATTAACACCGGTTATAGACAGATTCTACATACCCAAAGTACACGGGGCTACATGACCGCGTTGTCGCAGCCCCTAAACTTAAGAACCAACCAACTCATCTGCTCCCTGGCGAGCAGCTCGGCCGGAACAGCCTACTCTAATTTAATAAATACTTTCTGCTGCTTTTCGATTTAGGCAATTTGAGTAAACGATATGCAGACTAAGAATTCAGTAACACATTAACTGAAGAAACTCCTCATAAAACTAATCCCGGGCTACTGGCTGCCAAGATGGTGAAAGGAATGTCCCACCCCATTCCTTTCTTGAAATAGCCAGGCAGCATGCTTGCGTAAAACACTGTTAACTCGTGATCTGTTTCTCAGAAAGTTGCTTACAATGGATACTGCCCAGATGGTGGAAGGAATGTCCATCCCCATCCGTTTCTTGAAATGCCAGGCGTAAAATCTCGTTATCTGTTGCTCAGAAAGTTACGTACGAGGGATGTCCAAAACACAAGCGAAACCAATTTTGTTCAAGATGTTTTAAATTATAATTAATTTCAAATGTATATGCTAAAATATGCTGTTATGTTCAGAATATGCAATAAATCCAATAAAACCACGAAATATGCATTTGCAAAAAATCCGGTCTCTACTTATCACATCGCTCACCTTGGTTGAATATAATTACGGCTCCTAGGTTCACCGCATATCAAACAACGTCCATGTCACTTGATACACTACCATATCACAGGCTTGCGTGCTGCTGGCTTAGACACTGCACTGTAGGATGCTAGTTATTTCAACACATCGGCTTTATACACTCTGTGTTGTGGTCTAGCGGTGAGGGCTACTCTGTGCTTTGTTGTGTTCAGCGTAGTCTGTCACTAGCCAACCTCTGAAATTGAACGACCAAAGTAAAAATGGTCGAAAGATTTATTTTTTAGGAACACTCAAAGAACTCGTGTGGAAACTGAAATCTCTCTTACGTGCACAGTATTCTACTTGAATAAACTTAAGCTTCATCTTTCCACTGGAAGTTTGTTTTTTAGATCTAAATTGCTTTTAATTGGGTACTGAAACAGATAGACAACCCCTCGCTGAAGCAAGCAGGACAATCCGTTCTATGTGGCTGCCTGGTCGCATCGACTGTGTATTGAAGTCATCATTGGTGTCTATAATTACACGATGAAATTATGACGAGGAAAACGCACAAAGCCAAATAATAAATTATCTTTAGGAAAACCGAATTCGAAAATTGTTTGAGTGGTGTGTAGTCTTTTCAAGTAGTTCCGGGGGTTGGGTAGATTATTAGCTTGGGAATAACCTAACCCCCAAGGGAAGATGATGAAAAAAAAAAAAGGAAGTAGGTTTCGGACCGGAGAAAAAGGATGGAGAAATAGGAAGAGAATTTGACATAAGTTATGACTAAGAGTTCTTGCTCAAATGCAACAAGTGGTGAACACCCTATCAATAGATTTATTTGCATTAAGTGGGAAGAGTCGAGGAAGACAGGATCTTGCCTAACCGTTATGTTTGAGAAATGATAAATCCAAAAACAAATATTTAATTTATTTAACAATGTTGGGTAGTAGTTTTGTAACAAATATATAATTTTGATTTCTATAAACAATTGGGGTCGCAGACCTCCGAAAACATCTAAAGCTTGCGCCAGGCAATTAACAATTCTTTTGGTTTCAACCCTTTTATATGCTTTAAAATCTTCGTAAGATTTTGAAATGACGAAGATAAATAAATGAAAATTTTAAAGATAACTGACGTAATTAAAGGTAGACAATAAATCAAGTACAAGGTGTGTACTTTAAGAATTTCTAGGTAAATATCTTAGAAAGTAACAACAACAAAAAGCAGGAAGAATAAAATAGAAGTTTCTATAACTTCTTGTATTGATGCTGAATTACTTTTAATGATTATACAAATAGGGCAGGTCACTTATTGTGAAACCTGAAGAGAAAAATCGAAAGGAAGTTTCTAGAATTCCTATGTTTAAGTAGGGATCACGAGATAAATGGGGCAAGTTTCCCTTTCGTGAAATCTAGAGATAACTCACTTATGAGTTGAAAGAATTGTATTCCCTAATTAGAAGGGAGAAACAATATAATTTGAGGCGTGTACTAGACACGACGTTTTACAGACATTAATTCGTTGTACATATAGCAAAGAAGGGAGGGCACTAATTGAGAGTGACACCTCATTGAAAAAAGACCTAAAGAAACAATTTTATTATTTTGGTTTGTTAGTAAAGGGTTTGGGAAAGATCAAATGGGATTGAGGAAAAGTGTTCATGGACGTATTTATTGTATTCGGACGAACGCGACGCGGATGAAAGGTTGAACAATCACTGATTTCACTATAGTCTGTTGACATAGTTGAAAAGTTCACTGTAGTAGCACAAAAAGTTTATGGCAAAGAAAGTTATTGCAATGGTGGAAACTAACTAGTTACACTAGATTTGCGAGAGTCTATTGCTTGAAAAAGTTGTAGATTATAGTTGAATGCGCCGAAAAGAAATCCCAACGGAGGAAGAAAAATTAGATATTGATTAGCAGTTAATAAGGAAGATTCCTTAGTTTGAAAAAGTATTCCCATATGTGAGTGGAAAATACATGACAGTATAACTGGTAGATAGAGTGCAGATTCTGGAAGGTTCCAGAGCAATCATGACTGAAGAATAGGGCAAAAGTTTGTCCAGCGGTGGAACGAGCTAAGTATTTTATAGACAGTGGGTACTTTAATGGTATCCCACGTTGCGAGAAAATCTCTCATTTAATAAGCATAAGAAATGCTGCTTCCTGTTAAGATTGGCTTAGATAGACAAAAGCCCAACATAGAAAATCCCGCGAAGGATGATTATTGCCCCAAATATAGAAATCTCACACTGCCTATAAAATGATCATTAAAAAGCAAGTAGCTATTTAAAATCAATTAAAATAAGTTGAAGAACGTAGAAGTAGTACTTAGCTTTGCTTCATGGTGAAGGCGATGTTCCCTTTGACGGTTGATACTAAAATTCTAACATGGCGTAGAATTTAAAAGTTTGCCTCTCGAGTTGAGGAGGCGAGCTTTAGTGGAGCTCTAACTGACTGGGTCGACTTCCGACGTACAAGTGAGGGCTGCTAGACGCAGCGAAAGCACACCAGCCTAGACGGCATGTTCAACAAGAAGTTGGGTGCACTGTGAGGATGAGCAGTTGCTCACAGCGCGGAGACAAGTCGAGACGAGTGTAGAAGTGAAGTTACCGAGCGAGCGGGCTGCGCGCGCGGAGAAGAGAGCAGTAGGAGGAGGGGAGAAGAGGGGAAAGCGGGCGAGTAGGGGAGGAAACAAAGAGGTTGTACATAAACATGAAAAAACTTGACAGAAACAAAATTCTTCTTGGAGCGGTGTCTTCATGGAGTAGTTGGTTGGTGAAGAACATGACGCCCTGCGGATTAATAGAAGTCTTCATGGTTTGAAGCAATGGAAGTTCGGAAGGCAGCGATAGGACGCTGTCCGGCTGGTTCAGCGGAATATGCGTTTCTGTAAAAAACTGACAGAAAAAATGAACAAATGCATGGGGCAAACGGGAGGTAACAGTTCGATGTTGGTGCGTGCGGGAAAGAAATTTAAATACATTGACTGATATAAAGTAATGAACAGCAAAAGCTAATTCTTTCTTTCCGTGTATTTGCAAAAATACACCATGTTGGGGGACAACAGCAAACACCAGCAAAGAACAAGAACACAATATGAAAGAGGTCTTATAATAAACACATGGGTAGTAGAGATCATTCTTTCTCTGACTCTTCCCTTCCCTCCTGGGTAACAATCTGTCATTTCGCCAAAGATCTATGCTAGAGGAAGAAAGGAAAAAGGGGGTGGCATTTATGAGGAACTGACCAGGTGTAAGTGGAAGCAAGTTATCAGGGTTTTTAGAATGCGGGAGCGACGGGCGCTAATTAACAATGCTGTCAATCTCAAAGTAGCTAGAAGCTGCGAGAAATAAAGCTCTAGTGAAAATCGCGACAAGATGCGAAAGGGGAGTTAACAAATTTGAACAAAGCGTATAGAAACAAGTACATCGATTAAGGATAAGAATATTCCAAATAAACAAAGGAACTATGCGAGTAGAAAGCAAGAACGCCATAGGTAACAACAATCTAGTAGCCATAAACAATGACCTTAAGTTATAATAAGCATCAAAAGGGTTAATCAGAGAAATACTTAAGTCATCAAGAAACGTGACGTAACAAGCATAGATGCAAAAACACATAGAGTGTAACGACGAGGAAAAACAAGTTTGTTTAACAATGATCAATAAAGGTGCGAAATATGTAAGCAAGGTGCAATTCATGAGCGCATAAAAAATATGCAACGATGTTATGAAACAAGAATCGAAACAGCTATAGGATACGAGTGTGAACAAGTGGGAGAGATAGGTAAGAACGACCTTGACCCACATAGTACAGCGAGATAACGAATATAAATATCTGAAAGAGTCCTTGACCAGAACAAGTTTAAAAGGAGGTGAACAGCTTCTGAAATTACGGAAGCAACTCGCAAGACAATGGTTGGCAGTCAGCCAAAGTTGCGATAAGGAAAACTTGCTCTGACCTTTTTCGAGCATAGAGGAAGTAAACGGCAGGTTGGCCTTACCCGAGCTTGTATACAAACAAGATTGACAAACAAGCAGTTCAAAATAAACAAACAAAGCGAGTGCAATCAGCCGAGACTTAAAGTGGAACTTCAAGTAACACGTCATGCAGTCATCCGTAGCTTGGACGTGAAAAAACAATTTAAAGACATATGAAATAAAGCAAGTAATCAATTTCGCATAATTTTGAGGATCACGGTATCCGACAATTTTCAAAAGAAAAAAGCTTAATTCTTCTGAACAAAGAAGAGAAGCTGGGACATTGAGAAGGAGGTTATGCGTAAGAATGGTTATTGTAGATGCTAGAGAATTCAGATTTTCAAGCGGTTACAAAAGCGGCTTCCGAATGTGAAGACGAGGGAAGGAGGCGGCCATGGCCTTCCTACTAAATAGCGAGAAAGTGAAACATAGCTTACCGCGAATTGATGGTGACTGATAGCCATGGTTTTACACAAGGGGAAGATAGTTTTCGACAGAAAGTTTAAACAATTACCTTCTATAAAAATGACATGAGAAGGTAAACCAAATGACACAAGGAGAGGGGAACTTGAATTGCCATTTTGTGCGGAAATAAGGCAAAACCATTTAAACAACTTTCAAAGGTGACGTAGTTGTTTACAATGAGACATCGTTTCGGCAAGTGTTTTTCAAATGTATCGAGATCGGAAACATAAGTATTCTCTTTTTCAGAAAAGGGATTTGAATCGGCAGTAACAAAATGACATTGCGATTTGGTTTGAAGACTGGGATGTTGAATTTGACCAGTGACAACCCAACCAAAATCGGTGTCTCTGGCGACCACGTTTGAAGATAGCCTACGGGTTTGTTTACGAAGGCAATTCCAGAAAATATTGGCACTGAAAAGTATATCAATGGGGCCTTGAGCATTAAACTGAGGATCAGCTAACCTTACATGCGAAGGAATCTTTAAACCGGAAGTATTAATAGAGCTGCTAGGAGTGTCCTTGCCAATACTGGTAAGAATAAGACAGTTTAAGTTAAGATTGGTATTTCTTTGACAAATGTCTCTGATTTTCAATTTTGAAGACTGCAAGGCTTGAGTTTTCAAATTGTCAATGCCGGATACATTGATGGAAGTAGGTGATGAAGAAAGACCTAGTTTTTTAATTAACGATTGCGAAACAACGTTGTGAGTTGAGGCAGAGTCGAGAAGACCGCGGGTTCGAATCCAGTTTCCAAATTTATCTTGGATTTCGAATTGTACAGTGGACAAAAGGACTTGCGCACTGTGAGAAGTTTTTGCATTAGAAATGCAGGAAGAAGCATTAGTTTGTTCGGAGCTGCTCTGCATGGACTTTGCAGAAGCAGGTACTAGTGACCTCGATTGATCGTGAAAGTGCAATAAAGAATGATGCGGTCTTTTGCAATGAAAACAGAGGTTGGAAGACGTACAATTAGAAGAAGAATGCTTAGGTGACAGGCAGTTATAGCAATATTTACTATTGAAGACAAACTTCCTTCTGTCTTCAACAGGCAATTCTTTAAAGGATTTGCAGGAATACAAAGTGTGAATCTTTTTACAGAGCGTGCATTTTAAAGATTTGTTGAGCGGCCTAATATGTTCTCTTGGACTGTTGAAAGAAGCAGAACGGGTTTGCTTGTTCTCGACAGATGGGTACTGATGACCATTTGAAGAGACAAGTTTTTTATCCAGAATGTGACACTGATGACTCGTTTCGACATTTTCGCACTGAAATGAGAGTGCTGTAAGGACTTGGCGCCGGCTGTTCAGAAACGAGATTAAGTGTTCGAAAGAATGCTCATCCTTGCGAGTGAGTTCGATTTCCCAAGCCTTTAATGTCGAAAAATCGAATCTGGATGTAGCTAGATGAAAAAGGACGGTGTCCCAAGTTTGGACTGGCTGCTTGAGTTGATATAACGCTCTAACATTTAATTGCATGGAGTCTAACAGGTCTCTTAAAGAGGTGACGTCATTGGGTTTCACGACTGGCAAGTTGAACAGGCAGCGAATGTGGCGAGCAACACACAAACGTACATTACCATATCTCTCTTTAAGGAGATTAAAGGCGATGTGGTAGTTATCTGCGCTTAAAGGCAGTTACTCAACCAAGGCCAAGGCCTGGCCTTCCAAGGACGAACGCAAGAAATAGAACTTATGGATGTCGAGAATGTCATTGTTTTCATGAATAAGGGAGCAGTCAAGTTCGTAAAAGGAATACCATTCACCTTCCTGGCCTGAGAAGTGAGGTAGAGTTATCTTAGGAAGTAACGGTTTCGGTTTGTCCTTATGAACTGAATCGGGTGCGAACTGGGCCGGATTGATGACCCTAGTGTCCGGTTCTGAGATACTGCGGATCAGTTGGTGGGCCTTGGCGATCCCTTCAAAATACAAGGGTTCAACCTCGTCCCGATCCGATTGAAGTTCTGGGCAAGCGGATTCAATGTCGGTTTGAATTTCATCATAGTAATCATAGGACCGTTCGTACAACTTAAGGCGTTGTGTCAAGACGTCTAGATCACAATCGGCGGGATTTATTTTATTAATGAAATTTCTAAATCTGGTGAGTTGTCCTTTGTAGGAAGAACGTCTGGCAATGAGAGTTTCATCCTTTTCAGTTGGCATGTTGAAATAGGTAAATTGAAGTGTAACTTACGAAACTGTAGCGAGATTTTGAAAATACTGTCAGGTTGGCAGCAGAAGACAGGTTGCAAGTAAGACAGGCTGAAGAAGACAGGAACGACCTCTATCACCTTCACCAGCTTTGCACTGCAAAGTTATAGCTGAAAAATTCAAAGAAGATATTAATGATTTGCAAAATATTGTCAAATGGACTTTGAGCAATAAATAACGAATAGATTCTCATGAATAGACTCTGAGAAATGGACTCTCCCGGGTTTCTGGGACCAAATTTTGGGTAGATTATTAGCTTGGGAATAACCTAACCCCCAAGGGAAGATCATGAAAAAAAAAAGGAAGTGGGTTTCGGACCGGAGAAAAAGGAATGGAGAAATAGGAAGAGAGTTTGACATAAGTTATGACTAACAGTTCTTCCTCAAATGCAACAAGTGGTGAACACCCTATCAATAGATTTATTTGCATTAAGTGGGAAGAGTCAAGGAAGACAGGATCTTGCCTAACCGTTATGTTTGGGAAATGATAAATCCAAAAACAAATATTTAATTTATTTAACAATGTTGGGTAGTAGTTTTGTAACAAATATATAATTTTGATTTCTATAAACAATTGGGGTCGCAGACCTCCGAAAACATCTAAAGCTTGCGCCAGGCAATTAACAATTCTTTTGGTTTCAACCCTTTTATATGCTTTAAAATCTTCGTAAGATTTTGAAATGACGAAGATGAAAATGAAAATCCACAGCCTGCTTCCAGTCTCCGACCGGGTCAGGAATGGAATGAATGAAGCCCCCATCTAGCGGCGAGGATATGGACTGTGCCGGCTGCCGAGGCCTGACGCACTCCTCTGGGGCAATGATTAAATGCATGACAGATGAAATGAAATGATAGTGGAGAGTGTTGCTGGAATGAGATTTTTGACAGGGAAAACCGGAGTACCCGGAGAAAAACCTGTCTTCCTCCGTTTTGTCCAGCACAGATCTCACTTGGAGTGACCGAGATTTGAACCACGGACCCAGCGGTGAGAGGCCGGCGTGCTGCCGCCTAAGCCACGGAGGCTAATGACGAAGATAAATAAATGAAAAATTTAAAGATAACTGACGTAATTAAAGGTAGACAATAAATCAAGTACAAGGTGTGTACTTTAAGAATTTCTAGGTAAATATCTTAGAAAGTAACAACAACAAAAAGCAGGAAGAATAAAATTGAAATTTCTATAACTTCTTGTATTGATGCTGAATTACTTTTAATGATTATACAAATAGGGCAGGTCACTTATTGTGAAACCTGAAGAGAAAAATCGAAAGGAAGTTTCTAGAATTCCTATGTTTAAGTAGGGATCACGAGACAAATGGGGCAAGTTTCCCTTTCGTGAAATCTAGAGATAACTCACTTATGAGTTGAAAGAATTGTATTCCCTAATTAGAAGGGAGAAACAATATAATTTGAGGCGTGTACTAGACACGAAGTTTTACAGACATTAATTCGTTGTACATATAGCAAAGAAGGGAGGGCACTAATTGAGAGTGACACCTCATTGAAAAAAAGACCTAAAGTAACAATTTTATTATTTTGGTTTGTTAGTAAAGGGTTTGGGAAAGATCAAATGGGATTGAGGAAAAGTGTTCATGGCCGTATTTGTTGTATTCGGACGAACGCGACGCGGATGAAAGGTTGAACAAGCACTGATTTCACTATAGTCTGTTGACATAGTTGAAAAGTTCACTGTAGTAGCACAAAAAGTTTATTGCAAAGAAAGTTATTGCAATGGTGGAAACTAACTAGTTACACTAAATTTGCGAGAGTCTATTGCTTGAGAAAGTTGTAGATTATAGTTGAATGCGCCGAAAAGAAATCCCAACGGAGGAAGAAAAATTAGATATTGATTAGCAGTTAATAAGGAAGATTCCTTAGTTTGAAAAAGTATTCCCATATGTGAGTGGAAAATACATGACAGTATAACTGGTAGATAGAGTGTAGATTCTGGAAGGTTCCAGAGCAATCATGACTGAAGAATAGGGCAAAAGTTAGTCCAGCGGTGGGACGAGCTAAGTATTTTATAGACAGTGGGTACTTTAATGGTATCCCACGTTGTGAGAAAATCTCTCATTTAATAAGCATAAGAAATGCTGCTTCCTGTTAAGATTGGCTTAGATAGACAAAAGCCCAACATAGAAAATCCCGCGAAGGATGATTATTGCCCCAAATATAGAAATCTCACACTGCCTATAAAATGATCATTAAAAAGCAAGTAGCTATTTAAAATCAATTAAAATAAGTTGAAGAACGTAGAAGTAGTACTTAGCTTTGCTTCATGGCGAAGGCGATGTTCCCTTTGACGGTTGATACTAAAATTCTAACATGGCGTAGAATTTAAAAGTTTGCCTCTCGAGTTGAGGAGGCGAGCTTTAGTGGAGCTCTAACTGACTGGGTCGACTTCCGACGTACAAGTGAGGGCTGCTAGACGCAGCGAAAGCACACCAGCCTAGACGGCATGTTCAACAAGAAGTTGGGTGCACTGTGAGGATGAGCAGTTGCTCACAGCGCGGAGACAAGTCGAGACGAGTGTAGAAGTGAAGTTACCGAGCGAGCGGGCTGCGCGCGCGGAGAAGAGAGTAGTAGGAGGAGGGGAGAAGAGGGGGAAGTGGGCGATTAGGGGAGGAATCAAAGAGGTTGTACATAAACATGAAAAAACTTGACAGAAACAAAATTCTTCTTGGAGCGGTGTCTTCATGGAGTAGTTGGTTGGTGAAGAACACGACGCCCTGCGGATTAATAGAAGTCTTCATGGTTTGAAGCAATGGAAGTTCGGAAGGCAGCGATGGGACGCTGTCAGGCTGGTTCAGCGGAATATGCGTTTCTGTAAAAAACTGACAGAAAAAATTAACAAATGCACGGGGCAAACGGGAGGTAACAGTTCGATGTTGGTACGTGCGGGAAAGAAATTTAAATAAATGGACTGATATAAAGTAATGAACAGCAAAAGCTAATTCTTTCTTTCCGTGTATTTGCAAAAATACACCAGGGGTTCGCATACACATACTTTTTTAAATTAATTAATTAATTAATTAATTTTGTTTTTCCATTTTACTTGAAGCTTCAATTATAAAGTACGCCTTGTGAAACACTAAGAAGTGTTTGAGAAGGCGGATTTTATAATTGGAGATTAATATCAGTCAACACGGATATTATTTAATACCATAATCATAATGGTTAATGTCTATGCATTTTATTTTACTTGAATCCATTATTCCTTCCAAATGAAGCAAATTTTAGGAGTGGGCAGCGTATCATTAAGGTGATCCGGAATGTCTATACTGCCCATGTTAATTTAAATGTTTTCAGGGATGATCCTTGAAGTTTTCTCCTTACTTTTACACAGGCGTTTTGTAAACATATTTAATTTTTATTTTTTATGTTTTTCAATGGTAATTTTAAAAACATTTTCATGAATATTTCCATTTGAAAAAAAAAAAAGCTCAAGTAAATTTTGGAAAAAATCTTATTTAGCATTTTTAAAGATACAGCGCACAAATTGTGCATAATGTGGATTACAAACTTGGATCATCACGCGTACTTCCACTCTCTCATTTGTACAAAAGATCCCAACTGATGATCCACGATTTTTACAAGTGATCACGTTGTGTCGGCAGCATTGCATGCTGAACTATTTACACGGACAGGAGTCGTCTGGGCCATGGAAGTACTCGGTGTTACACAGTTTATGGTGGTACCCATGTACCGCCATCGAGTTTACAAAGCGTCGCAGGTCTTCGTTAGTGTCTGTCCATGTTCTGTTTATCATGGCCTCCTTTGAATAAAATTTGACCAAGATTTCTTCCCTCTTCTTTATTCACTCTGCCCTGCATTAGAATTCCCCAGGCGTCACCCGGAGGTCCTCAATGAAGAAGGTCTCCTTGGTAAGTTCATACGCTAGTCTAGATTTTGCGTATTTCGATATTCCAAGAGTAGCTTTCAGGAAGCGAGACTTCACTGCTTCTAGCGTCATTAGGGCCGTCAGGGTCAGTTTCTCCCAGATGATTTCTAGTCCGTATGTGGCGATGGGCGCCATTTTCGCGTCGAATAATCTTAAAATGTGATATCTGAGAAAATGGTATATAAAAAGTTGTAAATTAACATGGGCAGTATATCGTAGGACATTCCGGATCATCGTAAAATATAACACGTATGATGAGGAATTACTTCTAAACATGTAATCTCTGAATGTCGAGAAGTTCCGAAAGAAGGGATTTGTTTAATGTTAATAAATGCATTTTAGGGATTGGAATCAAAGTTTTTTCCCCCGCTAGCTGAGGGAATGGCGACAGCTTAGATTTAAGGACGACGTTCGGTTGGACTCCGCAACACTCGTTTTGCTTTCTTAAAACTGTTTCTTTTTAATATATTTAGTCTAATAGAGAGAAATCTTGTGAACAATAGAGCTAAAAATAAAATACTAAACAGAAATCTTGTGAATAATAGAGCTGAAAATGGAATACTAGAGAGAAATCTTGTGAATAATAGAGCTGAAGTGAAATATTAGAGAAAATCTTGTGAATTATAGACGGAAATAACCTACTATGGAGAAATCATGTGAATAATAGAGCGGAAAATAAAAATCTAGAGAGAAATCTTGTGAATAATAGAGCTGAAAATAAAATACTAGAGAGAAATCTTGTGAATAATAGAGCTGAAAATAAAATACTAGAGAGGAATCTTGTGAATAATAGAGCTGAAAATGAAATACTAGAGAGAAATCTTATGAATAATAGAGTTGAAAATAAAATACTAGAGAAATATATTGTGAATAATAGAGCTGAAAATAAAATACTAGAGAGAAATCTTGTGAATAATAGAGCGGCAATAAAATACTAGAGAGGAATCTTGTGAATAATAGAGCGAAGAATAAAAAACTAAAGAGAAATTTTGAAAAAATATAAAAATCTAGAGAGAAATCTTGTGAATAATAGACCATAATATAAAAATATCTAGAGATAAATCTTGTGAATAATAGAGCAGAAAATAAAAAAACAGAGAGAAATCTTGTGAATAATAGAGGGAAAATAAAATACTAGAGAGAAATCTTGTGAATAATAGAGGAAAAATAAAAAAACTATAGAGAAATCTTGTGAATAATAGAGCGGAAATAAAATACTAGAGAGAAATCTTTTGAATGATAGAGAGAAATAACATACTAGAGAGAAATCCTGTGAATAATACAGCGGAAAATAAAAATCTAGAGAGAAATTTTGTGAAAAACCGAGCGGAAAATAAAAATCGCGTGAGAAATCTAGTGAAAAATAGAGCGGAAAATTAAACTCTAGGGACAAATCTTGTGAATAATAGAGTGAAAATAAAGAACTAGAGAGAAATCTTGTGAATAATAGAGCGAAAATAATAATAAAAAATAAAGAAATCTTGTGAAAAATACAGGGAAAATAAAAATCTAGAGAGAAATCTTCTGAAAAATAGGGCTGAAAATTAAACTCTAGAGAGAAATCTTGTGAAAAATAGAGCAGTAACTAAAAATCTACATATAATGGGTTTATTCATTGGAGGCATGGTTGTAGGAAAGTACAGTATAAGTAAAGTAATCTTAGGAATGAGCTATGTAGAAAACTACAATGCCATTCCGTAGCTTAATAAGACGTAAACATGACATTTCGAAACTTTTAAAGATTTTCGTCATTCTGGAACTCCTTAAGCAATTATTTTATGCAAAAGTAAAGGGAGTATGGAATGAAGATCAGCATTTCAAAGACGAAGGTTATGTAGGTACGGAAGAAACGCAAGAAAATACAACGCCAGGTAGGAGGAACTAAATTGGAGCAGGTGGAACATTTTGAGTTCTTAGGCTCTGTATTCACTTGGGGAAAATGACCTCACTGTTCCGCCCCTTAAAACAACAATATCTAACTAGCTCTGAATTCACTCATGATGGTAGTAAGGGGAAGGAAGTAGAGTTGAGGTGTGGGGAAGCCAATGCAATGAGTTCTCATTTGCGATCTACAGTATTCCATAAGAAAGAAGTTAGTGCAGTGACGAAACTCTCCCTACATCGCTCAGTATTTAGACTGGCCTTGCTGTATGGAAGTGAGAGCTGGCTAGATTCAGAATATTTGATACATAAGCTAGAGGTAACTGATATGAGGGTAGCATGAATGATTGCTGGGACAACTCGATGGGAGCAATGGCAGGAGGGTACTCATAATGAAGAGATAGAAATGAACACGCTAGATGAAGCTGATCGTATGAGCAGCTGCCACAGATGGTGGGGTCATGTGAAGAGAATGGGTGAGGAGAGTTTACCTAAGAGGTTAGTGAGTTCTGCTGTGTAAGATAAGAGAAGCCGAGGTAGACCTAGAAGGCGACGGTTATATTCAGTGTTGAAGCATAGGATGCCGCAGTGCTAACTACTAATAGGGCATCAATGAGGCGACTTTTTCGCATTACAAACAGAGGCTTTCAGACTATACTGGACGCTGTAATGCACTGGCATCTAATTTAGTTCAATTGTTCACATAACCTCAAGATGGCGGCTGTGCGCATTTTTAAAATTAAATTTTTATTTCTCGTGTGTTAATCATGCGATCGAAGGGAACGTTTGAATAATGAACCTACGCAAAAATCGTCTTCTGATAGTATATAACTATATGGCCTACATATATAAAATCCAAAATGGCGACCAACCTAAATATTTAGACGGTTCTCAATATCTAATTATCTATAATAGCAATCAAATTGAAATGTTGTATGTTGATAGAGGCTATGAACATAAGTTCACCTATAGGACTTTAAATAACCTGGTGAGCACAAATCCAGCATGGCGGCGACGCGAAATATAAACATTTAAGTGGACGTTTCTCGCGATTTAACCATCCGAGTGCAGTAATACTTGGTATGGTATTACCCTTTCACGAATTGATTGCCGGCGGTCGAGATGGGAACTATTCCTTGTTTACTTGTGTCACACGTCAGCTTGCTTCGTTGACAAGTACAGTTGTGCGAGTAGGATATGGCTCAGACCAGTAGCCTCAGTCTTGGCCTCAGTCATTGTTGAACTGTCCGAGGTGACATGAGCTCCTGTGACGCGCAATGCTGCTTGACTTATGTGCAGAATGCAGTCTGTCATCGCTGTGTTCCCCGCTTTACCCCCGCGGAGCAGCTGCTACAATAAACAACAAACACTGGCGCAGCCAGGCTCAGCGGCAAACAAATCTTAAATGGCTAATAAATGCTTATAGAACTTTCAATCCACTGGCATCTAATGAATTTCAATTGTTTTCCTAACCACAAGATGGCAGCTCTGGGAAATTTTAAAATCTGATTTTCATTACTTGTGTCCTAATCATGCGATTGATGTTTGAATACTACACCTACACAATAATCTTCATATAATAGTAGCCTACATAACTATAAGACCTACATAAGTTATATAAAAATCCAACATGGCGACCATCCGAAATATTTAGATGGTTCTCAATATCTATGAATGTATTACAACGAAATTCTGTATGTTGATAGAGGTAATTGACATAAGTAGGATATATGAAAATATGCTTTAGTTCTTCACGGATCTACTTGTTTATTATTGTACAGAAAAGGAATCTGTGGACATCGAATATAGATTTAGGTATTAGGAAGTCATTTTTGAAAGCCTTTGTCTGAGGCATGGCGCTCTATGGAAGTGAAATTTGGACTGTTGGAGCAGCAGAAAATAGGAGAATTGAAGGGCTTGAAATGTGGTGTTACAGGAGAATGATGAAGATCATATGGGTAGGTAGGATTACGCATGAAGAGGTATTAAGACGAGTCGGAGAGGAGAGATGTTACTAGCTACTGCTAATGAAGAGAAGAGATAGGTTGGTTGGACATATACTAAGATACCCTAGCAAACTTAGTTATGGATGGAAGGATCGAGGACAAGAACTGTAGGGGTAGACAAGGTTAGAATATGTTAAACAGATTGCCTCGGATGTAGGGTGTGATAGATATGTGTAGATAATAATAATAATAATATCGTATGTCCTATCAAAGAAAACAGCGAGTACAGAAGGCGTCACAACCACGAATTATACAAGCACGTGGAGAAGATCAGTGACACGATTCGAAAAAGAAGGATTGCCTTTTATAGCCACGTGACACGAATGAGCCCAGGCAGGATATCAAAACGGATATTGACGTACTTTCAGGATAAGAAAACGAAAGGGGCATGGTTCACGGAAGTTGAGAAGATCTACGTGAAATGGAAATTTCCCCTAAAGATATCCAGGAGCGTGTTCCACTTCAGGAAAAACTACGTACGCACAAAGGTTTCCGGGAAAAGCCGAAGCTGAAGACAGGGAAGGTGTGGTCCCAAGAGAGAAAAGAGCAACACCGGAGACGAATGCGGGAACACTGGGCGGTAGTTAAAGCTCGGAAGAAGAGACGGTTGATCTGACGTGGTCCCTAGTTGGCCGAATCGAAGAAAGAAGAAGAAAGAATAACAAGAAGAATATCGTATGGCCTCGGTGCCGGGTGCAAGCTTTTTAATTTGACACCCAGAGGGTTGCTTGCATGTCGAATTTCGTTGTTCCTTGAATCACTATTAAAGTCAAGGAGGTTAGATAATAGATATCTAAGCTCCTTGAACACTATAGCGCTTTCTAGTAGAGAAATGAGGAACTTTGTGTTGGCGGAAACTCCCGAGATTAATTTTACCATTATGAACTCGGCCTACTGAATTCAAATGGCTTCTTTGACATGCCAACATCGTATGACATGCGTATCGTATTTTTGCTGCCTTTCAAAAATCACTTACCACGGCCAGGGGCGAACCTGCAATCTTAGGATTAGTAGACCGACACGCTATCCACTCACCCACGGTGGCAAGCTTATGTGTAGATGAAACGATTAGCTCAGGACAGGGAAGCGTGGAAAGCTGCATCAAACCTGTCGAAAGACTGAAGACTCAAACAACAACAGTAACGTAGTTACTTTTAAGAGTAACTTATCCAACCGTAACTACACCCAGCATGATAGGCTCAGAGATATAACGAATCGTATATGTTTATTAATGTGAATTTCAATGGACATTATTTTTATTTCATTGTTTTTTTGTTTGTTTTGTTTTTTAATTTCAAGTTTATTTTATTTCACCATTGCGTGAATGTGCAGCTGTTACCGGACGAGCCAAGTGTGCTAAAGCTCGTGGAATGCACCTATGGACAATGTGGTTGGTTCTAAGGGCACGTTGAAATGAGCTTTGTTCAAATAATGACACGTTCCTATTAATTGGTTACGAGAGAACATAATGGTTTCAACTATGGTGGAACAGATCGCTTTCAGTGAAACTCAGTTTTTACTATGCACATTATTACCGGGTGAAGGCTTCGTTAATGATTTACTTCGGATTTAGGAGTCTGTTAAAACTCTTTCCCATACCTGCAGCAAGGTTATATTTGGTATTTACTAAGAGTTTTGGCTGGCATTGTTCGAGCGCTGTGTTAGTAGAAACCAAGCTTATAGAGAGTAACGAGATACTTAAAACGTCGTTACTTTGCGGTATTGAGGGAATAACGACGAACAGGCTCGTTACTTTTTAAGGATGGAGCATTTTGGGGAATTTTCCTGGATGCATGAAGATACTATTTACCAAACCAAAACTATTATTAATATTCAGCGGGACACATAATAACCAATAAAAGAAAAGGATGAAAACTTTTACAAGTTATTTTGAAGAGGAAGTTTACCAGATGAGGAACATTACAAATTTTCATAGATATTTTTCAAAGGATTAAGACTTTTACTAGTTATTTTGAAGAAGAAACGAGGACTATTATTACTGTTGGTTAACATCTGTAATTGACTATAATACACATTTTCTTATATTCAAGGTTTATTTAATAATACAAATTTTCATAGATATTTTTAAAGGATTATTAATGTTTTTTCTTAATTATTTCTTAAAACTTAATGTAAGGATATCCATTTTCTTAGTTTAAGTCTACTTAGGATAAGTTCTATTAATGTGCTGATGAAGAAACCAACGAGTTTCGAAACATGTACAGGTACACATATTCTATAAAATATAGACAATTAAGAGTTTTTAGTATTGATTTGGCGAATATATAAGTTAATATAAGTGTTTTTGAAAGGGTAGAATGTGAACACAAACTGTATTTACTCTTGTTGTTCCCAAGGTTGCAGGATCTAATCCTTAAAAGCCGCAGTGGTTAACGTAAAACAAATAACTATTTATTTATTTATTCGTTTATTTATTTATTTATTTATTTATTTATTTATTTATTTATTTATGATTACATAAAACAAATTATGATCTGCTGCTGTTATTTATCATGTTCTTTGAAAACTCGTTCATCGTTTCGCTATGTCGAACTCGACGTTCTTCCGTCCATCCTTTCCTCGATCTCCTTGGTCGATCTTCAGGTGTTACTTCCCAACTGTAGATCTTATGTCGGAATAGCATTCGATCCTCGATGTCTATTGGTGTGATATTGGCACTTCCTATGTAATTCAGACTGTAGTCACTTGAAGTTTCCTTAAGTAGACTTAGCCAGAATTCTCTTTGTAAATCGGTCGTCATTCAGTCTCATGATGATGTGGTCGTATAATCTCAGTCGTCGTTTGCGGAAATCTGTCTCGACGTTGAGTATCTCTCTGTGATGTGTGCTATTGTAGACGATACTGTGAGTTTAGGCCCTAAGATTTTCCGGATGATTTTTCTCTCCGCCTTCTTGATGTTCTCGTGATCCCCTTTGTAACTTAGTTCCTATTGTCCCACGTGGAACATACGGCATCAATGAAGCATCTCCATGTGGTCCTGTTTGCTGACAACCTTTTCACCTCGCTCCAGGTCTTTCCCTCCTCTATAGTAGAGCTGGTAATAATCGATTTTCAATTAATCGATTAATAATCGATTAATTTGAAATTAATCGGAAACGATTAATCGATTAATCGAAGCTCCTTAAAACCGATTAACCGAATAATCGATTAACCGATTAACCGAATAATCGATTAACCGAAAAATCGATTAACTGATAGTAGACACGAGATAAGAAAATAAGTTTTGAAAATGGTTTAAATGAGAAGTCATCGCTTAAGTTGAGTTAGGCTTATTTTCGGAATGATGTATAGAAGTCTATAAAAGTTAAATTTTGCGTAAAGATACGTGTCCTTCCTTGTTTATGTTAACAATAACCAAATAACAGTCAGTGACAGTGGAAGGACAAACATCAATCAAATTGGGAAGGGTTTCAGGAAGAGAAAACGAGGAGTTTTCAGCAATGCTTTTGAATTTTGTTCAATTTTTGTTGGAAAGGCTGTTTACAATTTAGGACAGGAACATTTTTGTTTTATTCTGGCTTAGCCTAATTTCCACAAAGACCTGTAGGTTGTAACTCTTCAGGCGGTCAACTTGAATTTGCCCAAAGACTGGGCGGAGTCCAATGTATAAACTATATGAATTATAAGTAAATAACACTCCTAGGAACATTACATGTGTTAGTTATGATCGCTATTACAATCACTATCACTATTACGTCGCCACACTCGAATGCTCTGAGTGGGTAAGAGATTTCACGAGCCCTTCATCCAGGAAAGCCACCAACAGCAATGAGGTTCAGTCATGTTTTGGGGTGGAATCATGTTCGGTTGACGTACGCCTCTAATTCTTATCCACGGTAACATGACTGGTCTGGTGTATACAGACAACATCGTTACAGGATTTGCTACCACAATGGGTGAGGGCTTTACACTAGTGGACTATAATGCTCGTGCCCATCGAGCTAGGGTGGTCAATCAGTTCCTTCAGATGCATGTCATACAGAGAATGGAGTGGCCTACCTATTCTGCGGACATGAACTGTAATGAACATGCCTGGAAAGAGCCCAAGAGGGCAATTTCGCACCGTCCCAATCCCCCAACAAATAAAGAGCAACTGATTGAAGCTGCTTTCCAAGAGTGGGGGAATCTGCCCCAAACCACGTTGTATTCGTTGGTGCTCAGTATGCCTCGTCATCTGCAAGCATGGATTAGAGCTCGTGGTGGCCATACATGGTATTGATATGCCCCAACATGAAAAGGACGGTTGTATGCTCAGTCCCACATTATCACTTTTGTTATTCGTCGTGTGTTTCTGTCTATTTTGCAAAGCAGATTGTGTGTGGTTTCTCTTAGTATGTACCCTATATTGTGTATAATATGATAACATACACATAGCAAAATAAACAAGTTACTGAATCACAATATGCGAGATCTTTTTTGAGCATTGTATAAGTTTAGTTTGTTTAATAAGGGTTTGTGAATTATTTATGAGTATTATGATCGTGTATACAAAAAAGAATAACACAATATAATAAATAAAATAAAATTAGAGCATGCACTTGATTTCTATTATGCATAAGTTTACATATCTCAGCGGAGCCTTGGTCGTACAGTTGTTACGCTTTAGCCTGCCTACTCCCGCCGGGGTCATTGTGATCATAACTAATACGTGTAATTTTTCAAGGAGTTCATTTACTTATTACTAATATTTTATATACATTGCACCCCTCACAGTCAATGGACAAATTCATGTTGACCGACTGCAGAGTTACAACTAACAGTTTTTGTATAGGCAACACTGAAACAATGGCTTCAACAGTTCACAAACAAGATGCATTATTTAAAAATAAATGTGACAATATATTTCAATAGACGGTCTGTTTTGGTGCAAAAATACTAGCAAGTACTCATTTTCTGGGACGAGGCAGCTCCGCTTTGCAGTCACAATGTTTCCAGCGGGGAATTTTGTCGCTGGTTTAGCGGGCCTTTGATACATTGTTTATTCATTTTCCACCTGTGAAAAAGGGTGAGTATGCAAGTCAGGCGGTGAATTCCCAAGATATACGTTCAACTCGTCTTTTGCAATGATGGCAATATTTACGCTACATCTACAAGATTTCCTATTTTTACCCTGCTTTTTATAACTGCCCTACCATGAGATCATTGAGTTTTTATCGAACTTGCCTAAGTGTTGACTTTAGAAATACCTTCGTTCGTAAGACGTCACATTTGTATCTTTGGAGTCGAAATGTAATGTTTTTCGGACGGTCAAAGACTTTTTACATGAGATTAATAAATTCAATTGGATGACCAGTTTCGATCGTCAAGCGATCATCAGATCTTTACACTTCGGCTATTAATCTGTTTCGACAAGTATGGGTTATGATATTTACAATACATACACTTTTTTAGTTGCAGTAGTAATTAATCTAGCACAAATAGTAAACATATGTTATTTTTTGTTGAGATACTAATAGTTGTGATTGATCTTCAAGTTTGCTTGCTTAGTGCCATTATGTGATTGTTATGAAATGGTCAGGTTATTGCGTCAGCATAATCGTCCTCACGCTGTGCACAAAAACGGACCACACATCGCTCAAACTGCGAAGTGCACTATTTAATAACTATCAGAATCTCAACAAAAATCACATATCTTTAGTTTGGTAGTTTAATTGCTACTGCAAATAAATAAGTGTATATATTGTAATAATCATTCCATACTTCTCCATATACAGTAGATTTAATAGCCTACGTGTAAATGATCTGATGATGATCACTTGACGATCAAAACTAGTTATCCAAGTGTATTTATTAACATCATGTAGTATTTTTTCAGGATTAGCGAACAAATTTTGATTTCTAAGGCAAGCCTGAAAAAGGGCTTCCAACACGGTAATCCTTGGAGTGAAGTTAAATGAAACCTCAAAGCGGGCGTTGAGCAGTGGCTAGCATTCTTAGCTGTCACCACAGAGGTTTGGTTTCGATTCCCGGCTCTGCCAAGAAATTTAATTCTGGTGTTAGAGCTGGAACGTGTACACTCAGCCTCGTGAGGCAAAACTGATAAGAGGAGGGTTTATGATTTTCCATGGTTTCTCATTTCTACTCCAGGCAAATGCCGGGATGGTCCCTAATTCAAGGCCACGGTCGGTTCCTACCCATATTCTACCTGCATTACAAATACACACTCTGGTACAGACATCGCAGAGACACATGTTATCAGACAAGTCTTAAACACACCCCAGTACGCGGGGATACGTGACCACGATGTTGCAAAGCCCCTAAAAGAATCAAAAACATCATCCATCATGGGACTGCCCCGGCTAACCATGTCGAGCGATTGCTTGAAGAAACCAAGTTGTGTCATAGTTGGTTAATTCTGTGAGAGCGTAGTTAAAAATGCGAAATACATTGATTAATCGGCAAAACAAATCAAAAACCGATTAATCGATTAATCGATTATTCGAATAACCGATTAATCGATTATTCGAATAACCGATTAATCGATTTTTCTGAAAACCGATTAATCGGTTAATCGACTAATTGATTAATCGATTAATCGTTTTTACGATAGTTAATCGATTATTCGGTTTCGATTAATCGATTAATCGAAATCTGAAATTAATCGATTAAAAGTAACAGCCCTACTCTATAGCCTCCAAGTGGACAGATCTGCGCAACGTTTGTTTGGGTCTCCCTCTCCTCCTCGTACCCTGTGTGTTCCAATCCAGGGAAAAGGGTGGGGCTAACGATAAACTCAAAAATGACCAAGGCGCTAAGAACTAACACCAACAAAATTGACCCATTTGTTTTCGAGGATGAACCTATAGAGGATGCGGTCAGCTTTACTTACCTGGGCAAAGATGGAAGAGCGGCAAAGAATGTATCCCAACGTATCCGAAAAGCAAACGGTGCCTTTGTGCGGCTCTATCCGGTGTGGAAGAACAGCAAAATATCCATGAAGACCAAACTTTGTATCTTCCGGAGTAATGTCACGTCCGTTCTGATAGTTAGTTAGTTAGTTATTGTTCTTTTAAGGGGCGGAACTACGAGGTCATCTGCCCCTTCCGTTCTGATATACGGGTCTGAGACTTGGAAGGTAACTAAAGAAATCACCTCCATGCTGCAGACCTTTGTCAACCGCTGCTTAAGAAAGATCCTAAACTCTACTGGCCGGAAGTAATCTCCAACCAAGAACTTTGGAGAAGGGCGGGTGAAACTGAGATGGCCATACAAATAAAGCGACGGAAATGGAAATGGATCGGACATACCCTGAGGAAAGGAAATGAAGCCATTGAGTTAGAGATCCCCTTTGTAGTTGAAGTTTATTATTATTATTATTATTTATTTTATACAGTACATATAACACATTTCTGGCACATTACAACGTAACTATACGGGCTTCAGTGAACCAAAGTATAGTTACTGAAACAGCAACTTCTAAGCTGGAATTTCGCTACCCATAAATTGGAGCAGGTAGAACATTTTAAGTACATAGGCTGTATATTCTCTCAGGATGGTATGGTAGTATGGGGGATGAAATAGGGTGGAGGTGTATAAAAGTCAATGTAGTGAGCTCTCAGTTGCGATCTACAGTATTTTACAAGAAATAAGTTAGTGTAGCGACGAAACTCTCCCTACATCGCTCAATATTTAGACCGACCTTGCTGTATGGAAGTGAGAGCTGGCTGGATTCAGGTTATCCGCTAAAGAAGTTAGAGATAACTGATATGAGGGTAGCACGAATGATTGCTGGGGCAAATAGATGGGAGCAATGGCAGGAAGGTACTCGTAATGAAGAGATAAAGGCTAAGTTAGAAATGAACACGCTAGCTGAAGCTGTTCGTATGAGCTGACTCAGATGGTGGGGTCATGTGAAAAGAATGGGGGAGAAGAGATTACCTAAGAGGATAATGAGTTCGGCTGTAGATGGTAAGAGAAGCAGAGGTAGACCTAGGAGGCGATAGTTAGATTCAGTGATAAACGATCTCAAAATGAGAGGTGTAGAAGCAGAGGAGGCCGCAGTGCTAACTGCTATTAGGGGATCAAACGCTTAGCAATACTTAATTTAATCAAAAACTAACTAAAGAATGAACATGTTTCATATCTCGATGGATACATCTTCAGCATATAAAAACCCTAACTTAGAGCTAATTATCAGAAAAAATAAACTATTATAAAACTGGTCAATTATGCAGTAGGCTGTAATAGTTCTAGTCCGCCTCGTTGCGTCACCAATGAGGAACGGGTTCAATTCCAGGCTCTGCCATGCAATTTAATTCTGTTCTGGAGACTGTAACGAGGTACACACAGCCTCGTGAGGCAAAGCTGAAAAGAGTTGGGTTCGATTCCTATCTCAGCTATCCCCGAAGTGGCTTTCCGTGGTTGCCCACTTCTACTCCAGGCAAATGCCGGGATGGTTCCTAACAGCCAAGAACGCTAGCCGCTACACCACGAGCCGGTCTCAGATATCTCTACATAATATAAAACAAGGTCCCCGATTCTTGGATGTAACTGGTAATCTCGAGAACCACTGGATGGATCTTGATACGGTTTTCACCATTCTGTAAAGGATATCTCGAGGAAGGTTTCTGTAAAAAAAACATTCATTTATGACCAAAGGAAGCCAAGCAGTAACGATTTCAGTGAATCGAGTCGAAAATCCCACCGTCCGTGTGTCTTTTAAGCGTACGCTGGGTAAATCGTTAAACATATCTATGTATTATGAGTGTCAGAATTGTTCAGCATTAAAAGATCTACAAAAACGTCCGTGACAGCATAACTCGATCTTTAATACATCGCCCTTTTTAAGTGTTTTTACGTGTTCATTTCTTCCAACAATCTCCATTCAGTGGAAATTTGAATTTCAATTTTGGAGCGACTTAATGGGCTAACGAGTGAGTCAATCACCTCAGTTTCGGCCAGCATCAAACTGACGAGTCGTATCGAGTTAAGACTTCAGAGAAGAGTATGTGCTTGGAGTTTTGCTGTTCACCTCGGCTTTTCTGAATTGCATCTCGGACCTGCCGTCCATGCGCCTTTTGAGCTTAAGCTGGGTAAACCGTTGAAGATACCGGGCGAAGCCGGGGCGGGTTGCTAGGTAGTAATATTTGTTGTAATAAGGGGTATTAATATTAGAAAATTATAGATGCTTTTAATCCCTAAGTAATTAAATCATTGTTTTATTATAACTGTTAATTATTTAAAAACTAGCAGGAACATCCACGATAGGTCTGTTGTATCTTACATTATTATTATTATTATTAATTGTAATAATAATAATAATAATATAGGCCTACTAATACACCGCGACTGGTTGTAACTAATTAGTTTCGTTGCTGTTAATTAATTTGAGGGGCTTGGTCCTTAGCCCCATGTAGATGGGTGTTGTGAGTTGAGCTTAATCAATGACTGTACAGTAGTAGTGTGTCTAATTGTATTGCGGACAGGGATGGGGTAGGTGCCCCGAGACTTGAAGTAAGCTACTGATGAAGATGATGATAATTGTTGTTTTAAGGGGCCTCACATCTAGGTTATCGGCCCAAGTAAGGTAATATCCCGACATTTGCCTAGAGGGAGTGTATAATACAAACGGGGAAAAATCACACTTAGGGATAGCCTTGTCACCGCCGGGATTCAAACCTGTGAACTCCGGACTTGCTGCAACTTCCCCCGCGACGGTGTTGAACGATTTAACAAGCACGGCTACGCCGCGGGTGTACCGAATTAGTCATTTCATTCCTTCCCAAGGTATTGCCTCAGGTAGGCAGACCATGATACAAGACCGCACCATCTCTTAGACCAAAATAAGGAAAATTTTAGTGAAGAAGTGAAATATTGGAGTTTTTTTTTCTTGTTCTTTTTTATCGTAGCCTAAGTCCTTTTTAGTGCCGGGAGTGTCCGAGGACATGTTCGCCTCGCCATAGTTTGTAGCTGCTTCTATGCGGACACCCATGGGGTGAGCTACAAGTACCGTCGCGTGGCGAGTGTTGTCTGGGGAGGAAAGTGTCAATGTAAGGACGAGGAATTGGAAGGTAGCGGCTGTGGCCTATAGTTAGGGACCAACCCCGGCATTTGTCTGTAAGGAAGATGGGAAACCACAGAAAACCATCTTCAAGGTTGCCGGCGGGGGGATTCGAACCTCCTCGCCTCCCGGATGTGAGCGACTGCCAGCAGCCACGCCGTAACGACCACGGCTAACTTACCCGGTTGGAGTAGGGTGAAAAAGGTTGATAAAATTGGCTTTAAGGAATGAATGGTGTCGGTGGTGAAGAAAGTGAACGTCGAATGACGATTGGGGAGTTGTGGGATGAATATGTACAAACGTTGCAGCCACCGGCTGATTAATGATACATTAAATAGAGAAAGGGCTGGGGAGGTAAATATCGACGGACGGAATCCACTGCAATGAGCCTATAGAAGGAAATCAAACCATAACGAAACAAGAGAAGTGAAAGCAAGAAGAAATTCCCAATAAATTAGAGATACAAAAGAGGGATAGAAAAGCGGGTGACTTCCATCTCAAAGGGAGGAAAACAGAGATAATGTAAGAAAGGAAGAAGTAGAAGAGAGAAAGAAAGAAAGAAAGAAAGAAAGAAAGAAAGAAAGAAAGAAAGAAAGATGGGAAGTAAGTACGATACAAATATTGAGAAACGTATAAGTAGGGTAAATAGAAGCGGGTTCCACCGGAAATGTTTTTTCCAAACTAAACAGAAGAAACGAATGAAGAGAGAAATTATGAAGAAATTACTAATAAAAAAAAGGAAGAAGGGAGGGACATACCAAGGGGGAGGATTTATAGAAGATTGCAAAGGCAAGGAAAGAGAGAAAAATAGAATACGATACGTATGAGTAGAGGAGGTTGTTAGTGGGTGACTTCCACACTATTCTTTTTACTATGTTAATGCGATGACAAATAGCACAGAACACAACAGCCCAGAACACAATCAGTTGCTGCTGCTCGAGCTCCCTAGGTGGCCTTGCCGTCTTCAACGTGCTTCAACGACTGTGGAAAAAGCTGAAGTGCATTTATTTACTCGTGCTACCAACAGAGTGGGCAGCGGTCGGAAATGGAGATGGCTGACTGAAGAGTCTTCTTACTCCCAATTGACATACCTTATTATTTTTCACAGCCAAGTATGATGTGTTTGTTGAAGGCATACATGTATTTGGTGTGAAAAATAATTCTGCGTGGGGTCAGATGATCATAACAAGTATATTGGGTTAAGTAGGAATTCATAATGGTCTAAGAATAACACTTGCTCGTAGTGAATAGCACCGAACTCCATTGAAATACTCTCCCATCTGGCGAATCAGTTAGCTTTGTAGCTTAATGGATATCTAGCTCTTTTTATCTTTTTCAAGAAAGGGTTTGCTCTAAGAGCGAACCCGCATAATGAAATTAAACACAATAATTAATTTTCCATTATTAGGTTCAGTGGTCGGTATGACACCACTTGGGCGTATTCCCGTCAGACAATGTCGAACTTTTCCTCTCTCGGCCCAATGCCTATTATTAGTTTGTACAATAGCGGCATTATAAGTGATACATGCATATTGCACTGTTTTAAAATGTTCAAACAATTTTCTGAGATTGCTCGATGATTACATCACTGCACTCCCATGTTTTCCTACCAGCTGATCTTTCTCTATGATCATCTAGTTCCAGTGTCTGTTCATAACTGTTATTCCTGTTGCAGATTTCACACTGAAGACTATTTACAAAAACAAATCGAACGAAATTCGTGTTAATTTAAAATAACAATGCATGATCATGCATTCCTATCTGTGTCCATGTACGGTGTTTATTTGTTTGCTTGTTGTGATGAACTCCAACATTGTTGATTTGGATTGTCCCCAGTTTTTTAGCCTACTTTTAACATTTTGCAAAAATGAGGAAAAAGTAGACTTATGAGATCGATCCGGGAAAATGTGTGTCTGTCCTTCTGTCTGTCTGTCTGGCTGGCTGGCTGTGTGTGTGTCCCCCTATCAACTCCTAAACGGCTGCAGCAATCAAAACCAAATTTAGTATGAGTAAAGATGTGCACCGAAATATCTCACGTCCATATTTGAAAATGATGTCAGTGCTACCAACTGCTGAAAAAACGCACTAGAAATTTGAGCTCCATGTTGGATATCTCGCAAGGTATGCATGGGAGCTATTCCAAAATTGGTACACATGCAGATAATAATATTTCAGTTTAATTTCCAGGAGGCCAACAATGACGGTGTTGCCAAAATAATTTTAAGCCTTCTGATAGGTCCAATGTTTAAATGCATATAACTTCAACACTATCAATTGGATTTCAACCAAATTTTGTATGTAATATCTGTACATAAACAGATATGATTGAGCGCATTCTTAAGAGCCACCAGGGCTGCCAACTGTTAATAATTGCTCTCTCTATTTTTTTTATCCAAATACCAATATATCAGAAAGTATGCAAGCCAACAGCTTTAAACTATGCACACGTATATTCTGACATTTTAGATTAATTTGGAGTAACTTATATAGTCAGTTCTACCAACATGATTATAAGCCTGCTGATAGTACCAATTTTTAAATACATGTAACTTCTATACTATCAGTTCGATTTCAACCAAATTTCGTATGTGCTATGTGTACCATAACAGATATGACTGTAAGTATTGTTAAGAGCAATCAGGGCTGCCAACTGTTAATAAATGCTGTCTATATTTTTTTACCCTAATATCAATATATCAGAAAGTATGCAAGCCAACAGCTCTATACTTTGCACACGTATAGCACCTGACATTGTAGATTAATTTGGAGTAATTAATACAAGGCAGTGCTGCCAACATGATTCTATGCCTGCTGATATGTCCAATTTTAAAATGCATGTAACTTCTATACTAACAAATGGATTTCATCCAAAATTGGCACAACAAGATATCATAATATTTCAGATTATTTCTGACCAGCACACGCATGGTATTGTTGGCAACATGCTTTTACGCGTGCTGATAGATCCAGTGTCTAACTGCATGTAACGTCCATTGGACTTCAACCTAATTTTGTATTCTGTACCTTAAGAGATGGAACTAAGAATATATTCAGTCACCAGGGCTGCCAACTGTAGTACTCTATTAGGCTACATTATACCAGGTATATTTTGAACTAATTTGATATTTCGATATTACCAACTCAATTTTGTCATTATTCTAGATAGGTTCATATACTGTAGAATAATCATTGGCATGAAAAGTAGGCTGTAAAGTTCTTCACGGAACTTCTTGGTTTTTTTTTGTAGTGCATCTCTACCTGAAAGAATGGCTTCGGTGGCGTAGTTAGTAGCATGCTGAGCTTCTATGTCCAAGGTCGCGGGTTCAAACCCGGCCGAAGTCGTCGGATTTTATAAGAGCGTTAAAAATCCCTCAGCATGCCTTCCTTCGGAGGGGAAGTAAAGCCGGACGGTGGGCCCATATCATAGATTTATGGCACGTAAAAAGGCCTTCCACTAACTAAACTTGTGAGAAGCAACCAGCAG